>CM042089.1:37492137-38124637 GCA_023512835.1 Taxillus chinensis | reverse complement strand
TGTTTTCCAGAAACTAATTAGAGTGACTTTAATGATCTCTCAAGCCCTAATATGGAAAGATTTTATTTTCCAACACTCATAAATTCATTTTAATAATGTGAAGAACTATATGTTGAAAATTAAAGGCAAGTATGTTATTAAGATTGGAGAAGAACTATTTATATGCAATTTCCTTTTAATCTAAAGATTCTCTTATAATATGGAGATGATAAAGAAGACATTAAGGCAATTAAAAAGTTTCCAATTTGCTTCTATTGGTATATTTATAAGTAGATAACTCTATAACTATTATAATTAAGGTTTTGAGAAGTTAAAAAAATAGAATAGACATCATGCTCTTTATTATTTTTTTGGTCTACTAGTTTACTGAAATATTAGTATAGATTTATATTATAATTTAATAGATCAATCTTTATTGTAATCATATAACTTTAGAATTAATATAATCCTTATTTTTGACTATATAATCATTTACATATACTTTCTCCATTATATTTCATATATTCTGCAAATATAGTTTGTGAGTTGTGCAAAATGTCATAATTTAGCATATCTATTCACTCCTTCTAAATATGTGTTATTTTAAAATATAGGAATAATAATCTATGCAAAAATGTAGTCATTTTAGTTATACTTATGTTTGTTTTGGAATTTTAAAACTTGAGGGCAATATGGTCAAGCTTGAGCCCGAAACACATTAATTTGAGTTGTTTGTGTAGTGGGTTGGATTATCTTCTAAATATATATATAAAAAAGAATATTAATTACTATGTCCAAGTGCACAAGCGTATTGTTACGCATGCGATATTTTTTTCATAATTATTTACAGCGAAGGATGTGCCTATTGTCACGATCCGGAGCCTCACGGCACTTTTTTTTTGTAACATATTAGAATAATTTGTAATGATTGTACGACTTGTAGAAAGAGTTAGCACTTGTATAGGCGATTTGTACTCTCACACTAACTTTATGTTTTCTGGTGCCAGTTGTAAAAATGTTCTACATCTTATATGTAGAGCAAGGCTCTAGTGTTAAAACTTATACTTGACATTTGTGTTAATATAAATTTTCTCACTTTCAGGTATTCTCTACAACTTTCATAAATCATTGTCAGTTGTCCCGAACGACTCTAAACATTCACTCAAACTTTAACGGCTTACTTAGTTCGCAAAGTTTCCGTTAAGTGACTAATTGCCGCACGAGTTAGCTCGTCGTAAGACTAACTCCGTGACAGGTGGTATCAAAGCCAATTACGTCCAGTCGTAATTTGGTTGGTTAGGAAAAAGAGTCGAGGCAATGGTACATGAGGAAGGGTTCGCTGCGACGGAGGAACCGCACACAAAGCAGCAACATGGCCATGGGCATGTGGAGCTGCGTACTCCAGCGCCACCGAAACGTGGGAAATCCAAGACGATGCTCAAGGATCCCATGGAAGCTCGGATTTCACTGTTGGAAGGGAGTCTCACAGTCGTGAACTCCTTAGTTGGGGAACTTAGCGATCAAGTCGACAACTTGATTGCGGAAAATGTGAAAATCGCTAAGGCTGCTAAGGTCATGATCCGTAAATATAGCCAATTGTTCGAGGGGCAAATCGAAGCGCTCAACGAGAATCTGGCTTACCTGTGGAAATACATGGAATGTGAGATCCACAACATCCATAGGGAGATGGAAACATTCCGCCGACACAGTCCGCAGTTGGTGGGAAATGCTAGGTTGAGTGTTACAAGCGGCGGACACGGCTCCATGCTGAAAGTTCCGAAACCAGCGATGTACAATGGTACTCGTAATGCCACTGCGGTGGAGAATTTTCTGTTTGTCTTAGAACAATATTTCGAGGCCATGGGCGTTATTGATGATGTGGCCCGGATAAGCAATGCCCCAATCTTCTTTCGAGAAGCGGCCCAACTATGGTGGCGTCAGAAGCATACCGAGTGGGAGAAGGGGCTTTGCGTAATCGATAGGTGGGAACAATTCAAAGCAGAATTACGCAAGCACTTCATCCCACATAATGCGGACACTGAAGTTTGGGGGGAAATTATGTCAACTACGACAGATGGGTAGTGTTCCCGAATACATCAAGGAGTTTATTATTCTTATGCTGGAAATCGACAATATGTCTGATTCTGATTTCCTGTTTTACTTCAAGGACGACCTAAAAGAATGGGCAAGAGTAGAACTGGATCAGCGCAATGTGCAAACACTAGATGATGCTATTGCGGCCACTGAAATGTTGGTCGACTACTCGTCCCAATCAAAATTTGCAAAGAAGCTGTATGCGGGTAAAAGTGGGGGAGACAAAGGCAGACCGGAAAAGGATGTTGGCCACAAGGATGGTGGACATCCAAAACCCTCGAGCTCATCAAGTTACAAACCGAAGTTCTTCGCACAGAAGAAAGGCCGTGCTTCATTTGCAATGGGCCGCACTAGACCAAGGACTATCCAAACCGCAAGGCGATGAATGCCATTATTGTGGAATATAACAAGGAGAAGGCCGAGGAGCCTCAAGCTGACCTGGGAGCCATCCAACACTTGAGCACTCTCTCGAAGCTCTTCTCTCCGAAGGACCCGAAAGAGAAAAATTTGCTATATACGGGAGCGATGCTTAATACGGGAGCGACCCACAACTTCATTGATCTGTAAGAGGCCAATCGGCTAGGCCTAAAATTATCTGAAGGAACTAGCACGATCAAAGTGGTGAACTCACAAGCCAAGCTAGTCCACGGCATAGCAAGGGGCATAACGGTGAAAATCGGAGATTGGCAGGGAAAGCTTGACTTCACCATCATTCCGATGGACGATTTTAAGATGGTGTTGGGGCTTGCTTTCTTCTGTCAAGCACTGGCATTTCCTTTTCCAGCATCTAGTTCCCTTGTGATCCTTGACAATCGAAAGATTCGAGTGATCACACTCAAGGGCATGGGGAAATCGAGTGCACCGGTAATTTTTGCCATGCAATTTAAACGGGGACTCAAGCAGGACCCGAGTTATATAGTTTCAATTAGGGAACTGACGGATGAGGAAGGGTTGGCGACCCCTACTCTAACATTGCCCGAGCCAGTGGAAGCGATTTTGAAGGAGTTCCAAGACGTCATGCCTTTGGAGTTTCCAAAGCGGCTACCACCGAAGCGAGATGTGGATCACCACATCGAGTTGGAGCCTGGCACGAAGCCGCCAGCCATGTCGCCTTACCACATGGCACCCCCGAGTTGGCGGAATTGTGGAAACAACTCCGAGATCTGATCGAGTCGGGTTATATCCCATCGAAGGCCCCGTTTGGCGCTCCGGTGCTATTCTAAAAGAAGAAGGATGGCAGGTTACGAATGTGCATCGACTATCGAGTATTGAACAAGATCACTATCAAGAACAAATACCCAATACCCTTGATAGCGGACTTGTTCGACCAACTCGGGAAGGCGAGATATTTTACCAAGTTGGATCTCTAGTCGGGATATTATCAAGTCCGGATAGCGGAAGGCGATGAGCCAAAGACGGCGTGCATGACGAGATATGGAGCGTTCAAATTTTTAGTCATGCCCTTTGGTCTCACCAATGCACCGGCCACTTTCTGTACACTAATGAACAAGGTACTTCATCCGTTCCTTGACAAATTTGTAGTTGTTTATTTGGATGACATTGTTGTATACAACAACACACTTGGGGAGCATATCGCACACCTCAAGCAAGTCTTCCAAGTGCTGCAGGAGAATGATTTATATGTCAAGAAGGAGAAGTGCTCATTTGCGAAATAGGAGGTGGACTTTCTTGGACACCATATCAAGGGCGGGAAGCTAATAATGGAAAGGGCGAAGGTGCAAGCCATCCAAAAATGGGAGCCACCAACGGAAGTCCTAGAGCTACAATCGTTCCTGAGACTCGTAAATTACTATTGTTGGTTCATGAAGGGTTACTCTACCATTGCAACACCCTTAACGACTTGCTGAAGAAGAACCATCCATGGCACTGGGCGAATGAGTGCCAAACCTCCTTCAAGCAGTTGAAGCAAGCAATCTTGGAGGAACCGGTTGTGGTGCTGCCCGATTATGACAAATCCTTCGAAGTCCACACGAATGTGTCCGACTATGCCATTGGGCAGTCATAATGCAGGACAGACACCCTATCGCCTATGAGAGCCGCAAGTTGAACGACACTGAAAGGCAATACAAGGTGCAAGACAAGGAAATGACCGCTATTATTCACTGTCTTCGCACATGGAGACACTATCTTCTTGGAAGTCAGTTCGTAATCAACAGAACTAAGAACGCGACTTCCCTACGCCCACTCCAGGGGTCGAAGGGTTATGACTGACCCAATCCTGTACAATACTACAACGAGGGTAGAATTGTACTATCTAGTGAATTTAATTCAAAATTCAAAATTTACTAAAAGAGTATAACAATGCATTCAATTTCTATAAACATCCAATACATATAAAAGTTCCACCAATATGGTTCATACAATTGCCACGGACCCAAGTCTGAAAAATAAAATAAAATAATAAAATGGAAAACATGTCCACAGAACATCCTACACCAAAGATGTCCCGACCTGGTCCTCTATGGCTCCCCCAGCTACTCCTTATAACCTGTAGGAAATAGAAACAAAGTAGGATGAGCACGAGTACCCAGTAGGTGACTCCCATCTCCATTATTCTTTTACATAATTTCCTAGGTTTATATGATCAGGTGTATGCTTGTGCCAGTGTAGTGTCACACAATTAAATTTCATTAAATCACAAACAAGACATCGCAACATATTTTCCGTCATTAATGGTTCACACCGTTAACTCAACCATCCATGGAATTCCCGCTACCAACTCCAAGAGTTCCAATCACTACTAAACAACCATATGTGGGACCTATGGTGTCCCTAACGACAACCCGCCACATATGGGTCCTGGGTTAACCAGCCACATAGGCGACCTGCAGCCATCTTGCGAACCCTATGTGGGACCCATGGCTAACCCAATCTAACTCATTACAAAATCGACACCCATAATTAATAGCACCAATACACCAATTTATCACAGAGTCCACACACATAATTAATTAACATCAATTTATCACACCCACACAAGTAATCAATAAATACCAATTTACCACATCCACACATAATTTGCAACACCAATTTTAATCACCAAATCCACACGTAATCATTAAACACTAACCTGGCACTAGCATCCCATAATTGGTATATTTACATTATATATATATATATATATATATATATCTTCAAATAACTAATATCAAGCCACCGATATCATTTTTTTTAATATCAAATTAATATTATCAAGCTCAAATTAAATACTGAACAATATTTGACACAACATCATTTTTGAATAATATTATTAATAATATATCATTATTCAGAAGTAACCAGAATAGTAATCAACCAATTCTGAGCTAAAAATTAGTGCTCCCATATTCAAGCCCTAGCTGGAACCGGGTCGGCCAAAGTGAACTGACCCAGCAAGGGGGCCGAACTCCAGGGGACAGCACAGGTGTTACCGTCCCCCCATCACAAACGCCTGTTCCAGCGATTGAATGAAACCAGGCCGATGGCCTGGTGCCCAACTGGCCGTACAATATATATATATATATATATATATATATATATATATATATATATATATATATATTATAGATATAACAAGTAAAGGGGATTGGAACGTAGCATGACGAGGGAGAATAGAAGTCACGTAGGGAACAAATAAATAAATAGGGAAAAGCATGCGGGCCTACACCTTTTGTTTAGTAGAAATCGTGCAGGAACAGGTAAGGGTGTATGGTATTAATAAGAATAAGAGTAATAATAATAATAATCGGTAATAGGGGGTAAACGAGAAACGAATTTAACACAAGTAAGAGGCGCAGAATGAAATCGACCAGGGAAAAGAAAGTGTCGGTGGGCATCATCTGCAAACACTTATACAAAAAACGTCCATGTACATACATACATATATATATATTTATTTATATCTGTATCAAAATCGTTGTTCACGTTCGTGCTACAAGGTAAAGGAGAATAAAGATCACCTACCTGATTTCAAACGGGAGAGATGAAGAACGTGGCTGCTTCAAACCCTGTGCTCCTCTCTCATCAGGCTCTGCGTAGACACACAACGCATGTAGAGTTTATACCCCATGTTTTTCCTTTTATACTCATCAATACATATATTATTTCTTTTATTATTAAGTTTAATAATAATAATAATAAACATAAATCATTATAATATTAAATTCAAAGTATTAAGGTAATTATATTAATAATAACATTATTATAATAAATTCTAAATATTAAAATACTTACATTAATAATTATCCCATAATAATATAATAATAAATCAATAATTGCCTCAATAATAATAATAATAATCATAACATTAATTATTATAATAATAACTCAAATTCTTGAACAATTACATTAATAATATTAATGTCGTAATAATAGTAACTCAAAATATTAAAATTACCTTAATAATAATAATAATAACTCAAAATGCTAACGCTAAGGCTATGCTACCGAATAGATATTCAACCTCTATTCGGGACCTAACTCCTAACCTCACATAGGTACGGGTCTTTACATCCTCCCCACCTTAGGACTTTTCCTCCTTGAAAAGCCAACTGACTCAAATGTTATAATATCACCATAAGACGTCATAGACCTCAATATCTAACCAAGCCCACACTGACGCAAATACAATTATTACCACATATTCTGACACACCCAAACGATCTTGTAAATTTACTGACCCACAAGCGGCGTGCTGATACAATATCTATCATAGACCGAAACTAACATGTACTCTCACGCGACAAATAAACACATGAATACAATTATAAAACAACATACAACAAACAAAATAGCATACAACAAATACTCACAAAACACGATATCAGGAAAATCCTTACATTCTCTCCCCCTTAGGACTTTTCATCCCCGAAAAGACAAACCAACCAACAATCCTATTGATAAGGGTCTCTAACCACAATGTTAGGATTCAAAAACCCACTTAGCCATTAACCATTTGTACTGTGAAGGCAACACTTGGTTCACCAACTATTAACCATCCCAATGCTTGAGGATATACCATGAACTATTACGAAGCAACAATACATCCACCGATTCACATTCCCTTGAACTAACAACGCATCCACTAACCATTCAACATATTGAGGGGGGCTATCATCCTTTTGTAAATTAGTCATGATCCTTTGCCAACACAACAAGGCTTAGATATGTGGGTAACACATCCTTAGCTAAGTCACTTGGAACACAGCATAAACTTGTCCAACTCTAGTGGTAAACTATGGATAACCAAGGTCACAACAACAAGGTTAAATAGACATCTAAACATGGGCAAACTAACACCTCAACGTAGGTCGCCATATCACAGTCGATATGATCACCTATCAAAATCCAATAATCAATCAAATTAACAAATTGCACTACGCACAACCACTGCATACCCAATACCCAATATCAAACCACTACTAGTAACCCATTGTAATTAATCTTTCAAATAATCATTATAACACATCGTTAACGAAACAACACCATACCAACAACTTCATAACCGACCACATGCTACCTAAAAATTTCTCCAACTTGTGCAACATCACCACCAAAACTAACCAATCTAATAGAACCCAAAACAATAAAGATTAACACTATAACCCAAAAATCCATCAGAGCACTATCAGCTCAGATTAATAGGATAAACTCACCACCCTAATTAAACAATGCATAACCAAAGTCTAACAACCTACGCCCATATAACTAATATCCCCCAACAACCACAACAAGTACACAATGCTTTATGAGTCATGACCGCATATTAAAAATGCATATCGGCCATGCAACAATCACAGATAGAAAAACCAAACAAAACAACATCAAAATATCAACAATTATGTGAATAACATATACTCCCATATAGGGGAAGAAAGGTCGCACCCTAATAGGCTCCACCAAACAATGTAAGATGGTATTGAATTACAACCAAGTCCCCTTATAGAGAGGACTCCACAAACAAGCAACAAACTCGGTTACTACAACAACACGTCATACTAACATCACCAAGGGAAAGCTCATCAAGCTAATCCCACCATAAACCGTTCACCAGTTCCACATCATCATGCTTACCACCAATCAATCCAGCCAAACGATCAATAAACAAGGTCCATCCTAGTTTCACCACGTGTTACCACACAAAATAATAATGTATGTAACTAACAACAAACCAGTCAAAGTGAAACAAGGCAACAATAAGAAATACTATCATTGTTACACTTAGGCATAGATACACAACATGGTACACATCTCAATCACACATCATAATAAATAAACAGGTTAAAAACAACATTTATAATTAAGATAACCAAACAAGCACAATCACAGCCACAACCACAGCCACACAGGCGCCCACAATTCTAGATAGCATACTCTCAAGCACAGCACAATAATATGCGTTCACATTACATCAAATAACACATATAGTCGTATCACATAATTATACCCCAGAACAGGCAAAAGTCCACAACATGTCATTTGCACGCCATATCATATGAAAAATATCCAAACAATCATACAATGTGGTAATCCATATTGACATCAATCGACATGAATCACAATAATATTTAACACAGAGTTGATCATCATTATTTATTCATTTATTTACTATTGTTACTAGTGTTGTAAGTATATTATTTATGTCTTTTTTTAGTTTTATTGTATATTTACCATTCTTATCAATAACCGGTTACACGCACCAACATAGTCCACCACAAGCTAACACCACACAAGGTGCATGCAACCAACAACGAGCAACTACTCAAAAACAAGCAGGCCAACAACCCATCCATATTTACACAATTATAATGGCAATCGAGTCAAGGAAAAAGGCATACCCAAGAATGCTCAACACTATTCACTAATGTTCAACCAAAATCTTATATAGCATTTCAACTGACTAGTAGCATTTAACTAAGTCAACATACGACGACTGAAAAATCGATATACAGATTCAACATTTAACTATACCTTAAAGTCATAAAAAATATAGCTCCCATTATTTCTCAAATTATTTAATCACCTTCTAAATCATCTACTCATTAACATTTTTGAAAAGACAAGTTATTAAAATATTTTATCGAAAGGATATGAATTCTCCACTCCCATTCCAAAAGACTATGTCATCATTATCTCCCCCACTCATTGGCACATCTACCCTTCAATTGCCTTAAAACGAAAATAAACCATTATTGAATCTACCAATCCCATCATAGTTTTCTCATAATATTTTAGCCTAATATCTGATCAATATATATTGCTAGTCATAACAGTTATTAGTTTATGCCATATTATTATATTCACTACACTATTTAATCCTTGAATATTTTATTCCATCGTTTACCATTGTTGTACTTCATGTTTTACTTTTATTAAGTTACATTTTTCCAACCTTCCAATCCTTTTCCTACTACATTATATACCACACGTTAGACAAACATGATACATCAATTTACATCATAGGAGAAACAATCATGACCCGTAGGTCCATAACAAGTAAACAAGTAGGCTCTAACACCTTTTTCAAGAGATAATTACAAATTACTTTACCTCACTCGTCACCCTATACGATTTTTTTTAAATATTAATTCTCTGAATTCATACACCCATCAATTTAATTCCATAAATTCACGCCAAGTAAATCTCACACATATTTTTTTTTAAATAATTAACTCTCACCAAAATAAATTAATCATATCTCCACATGCAAAAGCTCTTCTCCCCAAAATTTCCTTAGTCCAAAAATTAATATTAAAATAGATAAATAAATAAATAGTAAAAATCCACCAAATTAATATTAATTCTATAAAATAATCAAAAACATGGTAAAATAAGAAATTTGGAAGAATTTTTTTTAAAATGCATTAAATTATGCCACGCAATCCAAATCACTCAAAGTACATTTTAAATTTCTCTAAAATTGCATTTAAAAAAACAAATTACAGTAAAGCTCAAAATACCGATGAATAGAATTTACACAATTAAAATAATCAATTAAGTTCAAATTATTGCACAAATATTTGTCATAAAGCATAAATAAAATGCAATTATCACTCCCAAGTAGTGACCCCTAAGTCTATACCACATAGAACTCATAAGTCCCAACTGTCATCCATGGGACATTGCCCCCTTCCTATACACTTCCATCAAGCAATCACCCATAACAAGCATGACCCAATAGGTCCTCATCATATCACAGTGGGGTTCATTTTCCCCTGAAATTCATTACATTTGCCCAATCATTTAACTGGCTACCTAAGCCATCGAACAATTGGTAGGGTTTATATTTCCCCTACCACATCATCATAATAACATCAAGCGAAAGATAATACTATAGCATATTGTACTTGAATCAGCTCAAAACAATACAGGTCAGTCCAAAATAATGTAAGTCATTACAAACAACTACGCAAATCATTCCAAGCAATTTCAAGAAATTTCACAGCTATAAAGTCAAACATCATCAGAGTATCAAGCGCAACCAATTCTAGTGTCCTAAATATACAAGCAATGTCATGTCATGTATGCACCCATCCCAATGCATCCTAAGATGATCTGACTGATACTAAGGTAACCAAGGACACCATTAAGGACTGCATTGATCAGACGCCCTCCCTAATGTCTCCAAAGCCCCAAAGTTTCAATCAATCACCCTACTATGCTAGGTCCACTAAATCGACGGCTCTGATACCAACTTGTCACGCCCCCAAATTCAGAAAACAACAGAACTAAGAACGCGACTTCCCTACGCCCACTCCAGGGGTCGAAGGGTTATGACTGACCCAATCCTGTACAATACTACAACGGGGGTAGAATTATACTATCCAGTGAATTTAATTCAAAATTTAAAATTTACTAAAAGAGTATAACAATGCATTCAATTTCCATAAACATCCAATACATATAAAAGTTCCACCAATATGGTTCATACAATTGCCACGGACCCAAGTCCGGAAAATAAAATAAAATAATAAAATGGTAAACATGTCCACAGAACATCCTACACCAAAGATGTCCCGACCTGCTCCTCTATGGCCCCCCCAGCTACTCCTTATAACCTGTAGGAAATAGAAACAAAGTAGGGTGAGCACGAGTGCCCAGTAGGTGACTACCATCTCCACTATTCTTTTACATAATTTCCTAGGTGTATATGATCAAGTGTATGCTTGTGCCAGTGTAGTATCACACAATTAAATTTCATTAAATCACAAACAAGACATTGCAACATATTTTCCGTCATTAATGGTTCACACCGTTAACTCAACCATCCATGGAATTCCCGCTACCAACTCCAAGAGTTCCAATAACTACTAAACAACCATATGTGAGACCTATGGTGTCCCTAACGGCAACCCGCCACATATGGGTCCTGGGTTAACCAGCCACATAGGGGACCTGCAGCCATCTTGCCAGCCCTATATGGGACCCACGACTAACCCAATCTATCTCATTACAAAATCAACACCCATAATTAATAGCACCAATACACCAATTTATCACAAAGTCCACACACATAATTAACTAACACCAATTTATCACACCCACACACGTAATCAATAAATACCAATTTACCACATCCACACATAATTTACAACACCAATTTTAATCACCAAATCCACACGCAATCATTAAACACTAACCTGGCACTAGCATCCCATAATTGGTATATTTACATTTATATATGTGTGTGTGTGTGTATATATATATATATATATATCTTAAAATAACTAATATCAAGCCACCGATATCATTTTTTTAATATCAAATTAATATTATCAAGCTCAAATTAAATACTGAACAACATTTGACACAACATCATTTTTGAATAATATTATTATTAATATATCATTATTCAGAAGTAACCAGAATAGTAATCAACCAATTCTGAGCTAAAAATTAGTGCTCCCATATTCAAGCCCTAGCTGGAACTGGGCCGGCCAAAGTGAACCGACCCAGCAAGGGGGCCGAACTCCAGGGGACAGCACAGGTGTTACCGTCCCCCCATCACAAACCCCTGTTCCAGCGATTAAATGAAACCAGGCCGATGGCCTGGTGCCCAACTAGCCATACAATATATATATATATATATATATATATATATATATATTATAGATATAACAAGTAAAGGGGATTGGAACGTAGCATGACGAGGGAGAATAGAAGTCACGTAGGGAATATATAAATAAATAGGGAAAAGCATGCGGGCCTAAACCTTTTGTTTGGTAGAAATCGTGCAGGAACAGGTGAGGGTGTATGGTATTAATAAGAATAAGAGTAATAATAATAATAATCGGTAATAGGGGGTAAACAAGAAACGAATTTAACACAAGTAAGAGGCGCAGAACGAAACTGACTAGGGAAAAGAAAGTGTCGGTGGACATCATCTGCAAACACTTATATGAAAAACATCCGTGTACATACATATATATATATATATATATATATATTTATATATGTATCAAAATTGTTGTTCACGTTCGTGCTACAGGGTAAAGGAGAATAAAGATCACCTACCTGATTTCAAACGGGAGAGATAAAGAACGTGGCTGCTTCAAACCCTGTGCTCCTCTCTCACCAAGCTTTCGCAGACACACAACGCTTGTAGGGTTTATAGCCCAAATTCTTCCTTTTATACTCATCAATACATATATTATTTCTTTTATTATTAAGTTTAATAATAATAATAATAACATAAATCATTATAATATTAAATTCAAAGTATTAAGGTAATTATATTAATAATAATATTATTATAATAAATTCTAAATATTAAAATACTTACATTAATAATTATCCCACAATAATATAATAATAAATCAATAATTGCCTCAATAATAATAATAATCATAACATTAATTATTATAATAATAGCTCAAATTCTTGAACAATTACATTAATAATATTAATGTCGTAATAATAGTAACTCAAAATATTAAAATTACCGTAATAATAATAATAATAATAAGTCAAAATGCTAACACTAAGGCTACGCTGCCGAATAGATATTCAACCTCTATTCGGGACCTAACTCCTAACCTCACATAGGTACGGGTCTTTACAACAGACACCCTATCGCCTACGAGAGCCGCAAGTTGAACGACACTGAAAGGCAATACACGGTGCAAAACAAGGAAATGACCGCTATTATTCACTGTCTTCGCACATGGAGACACTATCTTCTTGGAAGTCAGTTCGTAATCATGACGGACAATGTTGCAATGAGTTACTTCCAATCGCAGAAGAAACTAAGCCCCAAGCAAGCTCGGTGGCAAGACTTCCTGGCCGAATTCGAATGTAAATTATAATACAAGCCAAGCAAAGCAAACGTTGAGGCCGATGCACTAAGCCGAAAGGCGGAGTTAGTAGCCTTGTCTTCCACCAGCACAGCGAGGAGCGACTTCCTTGATCAAATCAAGGAAGGAATGACACATGACCCTGTAGCCAATAACTTGCTTAAGTTGGCTACCGAAGGAAAGACTCATCGGTTTTGGTTCGAAAATGGCGTACTAGTGACAGTTGGCCAATGAGTCTTTGTTCCGAGATGGGGGAACTTGCAAAAAGATGTTATGAAGGAGTGCCACGACGCATTATGGGCTGGTCACTCGGGCGTGGCACGGACACTTGCCCTCATCAATCGTTATTATTATTGGCCGCAAATGCAAGATGATGTTGAGGCATATATGAAGACTTATCTTGTTTGCTAACAAGATAAGATTTAACAATAACAACCTGCCGGACTTCTAGAACCCTTGCCAATTCCAGAGAGACCGTGGGAAAGCGTCTCAATGGATTTCATCGTGGCCCTACCCAAGTCTGACGGATTTGGGAGCATCTTGTTGGTGGTGGATTGATTTAGCAAGTATACCTCATTCATTCCAACATCACCAGATTGTGAAGTAGATGAAGCAGCTCGCCTATTTTTCAAAAATGTGGTGAAGTTATAGGGAATTCCGAAAAGCATCATCAGTGACCGAGACCCCCGCTTCACCGGGAAATTCTGGCGCGAGCTATTTAAGCTATTGGGGACGGAGCTGAATTTTTCCACGAGTTTTCATCCTCAAACAGATGGCCAGACAGAGCACATCAACGCCCTTGTAGAGCAATATTTGCGACACTATGTGAGTGCCCATCAGAGAGACTAGGCGAAGTTGCTCGATGTTGCTCAATTCTCTTATAATCTCTAACGGAGCGAAGCGACAGGGAAGAGCCCGTTCGAAATTGTCATGGGGCAACAACCACTTACTCCAAGTGCTGTTGTTTTGCCATACACTGGCAATAATCCCTCTGCTTACAAAGTCGCAAGGAGTGGCTAGAAGAGTCGGACATTACGAGGGTGTGTCTTGATAAGGCCGCTAAGCGGATGAAGAAATGGGCCGACGCCAAGCGACGTCTGAAGGAGTTCGCGGTAGGAGATAAAGTCATGGTGAAGCTACTTTCGAACCAATTCAAGTCTCTCCGCCAAGTGCACAAGGGCTTGGCCCGAAAGTATGAAGGCCCCTTTCTGATCATCAAACAGATAGGGAAGACATCATACCAAGTCCAACTTCCTCCAAGACTGAAGATCCACAATGTCTTTCACGTGAGCCTCCTGAAGACCTTTCATGAAGACGCCGAAGATCCAAGTCGCAGAGAATCAAGTCGAGCACCAACTGCCGTCATCACCGCGTTCGACAAGGAAGTGGAGCAAATTCTTGCCGATCGGGTGATACGAAGACGAGGAGTTCCCAACTACTCGGAGTACTTGATCAAGTGGAAGGGTCTACTGGATCAAGAAAACAATTGGGAGCGTGAAGATTTGCTGTGGCAGTTCACGGACCACATTAAGCACTACAAAGAAGCGGACGTGGTGGGGACGTCACGAGCTTAAGTGGGAGATGATGTCACGATCTAGAGCCTCACGACACTTTTTTGTAACATATTAAAGTCATTTATAATAATTGTATAGCTTGTAGAATGAGTTAGCACTTGTATAGGCAATTTGTACTCTCGCACCAACTTGATGTTTCCTAGTGCCAGTTGTAAAAATGTTCTACATCTTATATGTAAAGCAAGGCTCTAGTGTTAAAACTTGTACTTGACATTTACGCTAATATAAGTTTTCTCACTTTCAGGAATTCTCTACAACTTCCATAAATCGTTGTCCGTTGTCCCGAATGACTCTAAACATTCATTCAAACTTAAACGGCTTACTTAGTTCGCAAAGTTTCTGCTAAGTGACTAAGTGACGCACGAGTTAGCTCGTCGTAAGACTAACTCTGTGACACTATGTTTGTAATATGAATTATCCAAAAAAATTGTTGTTACACTACCATTACTCATAAATGTTTTACTTGCTCCATCATTTAATTGATTCCAAAATAATAATTACGTTTATAGTAGTATAGTTTACTTTCAGTACCATAGTATCTGGTATGGTTCTAGTTTTTGTTTATATATTCTTTTCTTGTTGAAGAGAAAACGAAGATTGGAAATGAAATAAATGGTTGGCAATAGATGTTTTCAGGTTTTCGCATTGGCATTTGTCTCGACAATCAATTGATTTCTTTGTCGGCAAGACATGTGTTTGTTGGACCTCGGCCAGGGCACTCACTATCATAATATTGTCCACTTTGGCACTCATGCACCCACCCATGGGCCGCAGCCCACATGGATTTGTTTCTAACGGGTCGCGACCCATTAAAACCCTTTGTGACAAGGTGCACATGAGCCTCCTCATTAGGACGACCTCAATGTTCGCCCTAACCGATGTGGGATTGATCTATGGGACGTTGGAGACCCAATAGTCTCCCCCCAATCTCACCACCGGTCTAGAGGACCCAGCTCTGATACCACTTGTTAGACCTCGGCCAGGGCACTCACTATCACAATATTGTCCGCTTTGGCACTCGCATGCCCACCCATGGGCCGCAGCCCGCACGGATTTGTTTCTAACGGGCTGTGACCCGTTAAAATGTGTTGTGACAAGGTGCACATGAGCCTCCTCATTAGGACGACTTCAATGTTCGCCCTAACCGATGTGGGATTGATCTATGGGACGTTGGAGACCCAATAGTGTTGTTTCTTTCAATTCTGCTTTTAGGGTGTGGCCAATAAACAAAAACATATAGATAGACTACTTTTTTAAGAGCATGTCATGGCACATACTGCATAGGTTTAGATGAGCGTGAGTTCACTGCTGTGGAGGAAAAAAGCCGCACCGTGAGACTTTTTTATTTTTAGCTATCTTGTTTGTTGTTTGTTTAGTATTTTAATTTATTTATCTTTTTATTTTTTGTAATTTCATTTGTACAAAATCTAACCGTCGAATTACTATAAAATTTTACAGGCATAACATACACTACATGAATATATTATCTAAAGGTTGATTTTTGAAACAAACAATAACAAGATAGCTAAAAATGAAAAAGCCGCACGGTGCGGTTTTTTCCTCCACAGCAGTGAACTCGCGCTCGGTTTAGATGCGATCAATATATACACTCCATTGTTATTGCTAAAGTTATACCTAACATGGTAGAGTACTAAAAAAAGGACGTTATTGGCGGTTATATGTGGACGTTGTGGCGGTTCCTTACTGCCACTACGTGTTTTAGTGACAGTTCCTAAACTACCGAAAAACTGAGCTCCGTGACGGAAATAGTGGCAGTTTTTATTCAACAGCCAGACTTCGTGGCAGTTTCTGTGTACATTAGAGGCGGTTATAAACCCCCATTAATGTTTCAAAATTTTAAATTTTAATCTTTTGCAGCATTTAATAACCGCCACTAATGGTCCATACTCTTGATTTAATCCGTAAACTTTGTGGTTGTTTAAAACCGCTACTAGTTCTTTTTTCATTCAAAATCCATTTGATATTATAAAATTATTTGCAGTATTATATTATTTGTAATATTTGCGGCATTGGTGCATTATATTATTTGTTTGTGAATAATATCTTAAAATTATTGAATACATAAAAATAAATTGTAGACTAAAAGTAAAATAAAAAAGCTGAAATATTTAAACAAATAGATACATAATTATGTCAATATTATAATTTTGTGATCAACAAATTGATCTAAATTCACCATCTACACTTCCAAAGAAAGTGAGGTGTTACAACATACTAAAATATAAATTTCTTCTGAAAGTTTATCAACTTCATCCAAAAAGTGCTGCAAATGCATTTCCATCAACTCCCTGAAAAAAAAATAATATATAAACATGTTAAATAAATATGTCAACATAAAAAAACTTAATTAAAACTTTTTGATATACTAAAGTTTAAAATAATTTTTATATAAATAACCATACCTAAGCACCTTCTATGGAGTTGATGATAGTAGAAAACTCTTTAGGAATAGTCCCTTTATTGATTTTGAATGTATTTCAACAAAGCATTTTTAATTAATTTTTGTCTTTGCAAGTTTGACTGAAGTTGAGTTTGTAGATTAGCAACCTCTTCTTCCAAAGCATGATTTGATATAGTACTTGGATGAGATGAAATTCCAAATCCACTAAATCGAACAAAACTTGGTCCAAAACTTATTGGACAAGCTCCTAACACCAATCCTTGAACCCTTCCACAATGCTCAGCTCCCAACACTTTTTCAAGTGCATCATTTGGAGAAATTTCAATAAATTTTAATGAGCTTTGAGATAAATGATCTAGAACTTTCGATCAAGAATAAATATGATATATTAAATATGAAATATTTTTTGATTAATATATGAAATGATTGGTATGAGGTAATAGTAATAAACATCATAATTAACACTTGTTTTTAGGCAACTTAGACATCACATTTGAAAGTGGGCTAACTGTAATTTCCTGTGCTTCATCATTCACGTAAGAGTCATCTTTGTGTTTGTAAGTTGCAATGTATACATCTCTCTGACTCATTTGTTTTCTAGTTTCCTCTTCCTATATATTCATAACTCATTATTAAAAATAAAAAATATGTAAATTTATAAATTTAAGCCAAACCTACCATTTGATCAATTTTCCACGCAGAAGTCATTGAACCACAAGTGTATGGCATTTTTAATTCTAACAAGTTTCACAAGGGAATTATAAAATCAGTTTATTCTCCACTAATTTGGAAAACCATGCACAATTGTTAGGTAGGGAAAAAAGTTCAAACCAGATATGCAATATCCAATTGTCATGCGCAAGTAACCAAATTTATACCAAAATGTATGTCTGATAAAAAAAAAGGTAACTAAAATATAATTATAATCATTTATTAATTGTTAAACACATTTTTTTTATAAAATAGTATGTATAATTTTATTAACTACTCGAGACATTATTGTATCATATTGATATTAGCGTGCATGAATAGGCATAATGATTTTCAAACATTTAATGATTTTTTTGTTAACTTAAACACCATTTGGTTGTAAATCTAAATATTATTAAACAAGCCAAAAAATTTGTACATAAACCTCAAAAACATATGAATTATTTGCATAGCGCGGCATATGACGTCCAATAATACACTACACTAAGTGGTCAATATCCAATAAAGACTACGTACTTGTTTTAGAAAAACTTAATTGAGCTTTACCCATGAGGCACAACTAATCTTCAACTTTAGCCTATAAGGATATATTCTTCTTTCAAGAGACTTTGTTGGAACCGCAAAACAAAAACTAACAAAGTTTTTAACATACTATTCACCTCATAACACAATATTTATTCTTGATTCATAAGAGCATCTTCAAAGACTTTTTATTCTCTATAAATATTTATTCTAACACACTCTTTGTCCCTCTCTTTATATTATATAATAATATATTTTTCTTTCATCTTACATTTTATTCTCTCATGTGTTAATAAAAGAAGTCAAAAAAATTAAAATAACATTAAAGAATTATTATTTTAATAAAAATAAAAATTAATATTAGAGTTAAAATTATAAAATAACTCTCTATATTTGAATAAATTATAAATAATAGAATTAGAAGTGCTCTAAAATCTCTCAAGTTAGGTATTTTTTGTCTCTCCATGTTCACTCAAACTCTCTTTTAATCTTCTATAATCTATAATTATTTTTTTTTACTCAAATAATAAATCAAGAACTTAAGCACTGAAATTATAGAACTATAAAACATTAAAATCAATCAATCAAAGATAAATAAAATCTCAATCAATCATCCATATAAATCGATGGCTACCATTGGAACTATTCATAATCCATACAAGTAAAATCGAAATACATTGAGTATGTCATCATAAAATTGAAATAAATAACAAAGCAAGAGAAAAAAAACTCATGTGGATAAAAATCTAGCCGTCTTCAATTAGTTCTAATCAGAAACACATCTGAGTGTTCTATATCTAAATAAAAACTCTATTTGCAAGCATGATGCGTCTCATTCGTACAAGAATTGCAGATTAGCACATTGGTAGAGTGGTATTGTTTTTTTTTTAAAATCATTTCACCAATTACGCGGTTTACACAATTGGTATGCCATGTGCACACTGTCTACACGTTGCATAACTCATACTCAAGTTAGGGCTGCCTAAGCACCCGTTTTTAATTAAAAGCTCTAAAAATGAATATAAAGATGTCCGTCTCAGAAATAAAATGGAATTATTGTTTTTGCTTCCACCAATTATAAATAAATAATTAAGTCACACCTCATGTATTGTTTCCAATTGTTCGCCGAGGCTCCGTGGCCTCCAATTGCTCATGAGTCGTCCCGTCGGAGCCTCCAATAAAAGCCCAAGTCGAGTCAAGAGCCCAGGTGAATGGTTGGCTTTTGCTTGACTAATAAAGCAACGCAGCAAGAAGAACCCTGTGCGGCAAAACACGAAAAATATATGGAAGTAGAATAAGTGGAAAAGAGATAGAAATAAAAAAGTAGAAAGAAAAAGAATGAAATTTTATTTTTTTTCATGGTTAAAATAGAAAAAAATGGAAAAAATATATGAAAATAATAATAATTAAATATTTATTATTAATTTTATAATTTAATTCTTTAATGTGATTAATTTATATGATTTTTAAGAATAATATTGATATTTTGATTATCTTATATGTTTTTCTTACCATTTACTATGAAAAGCTTTGTAGTCTTTCACATAAACTTTTCTATATTTACTATTTAAATTTCATACCATCCAAGTAATGAAAAACTTATTTTCAACCCCTTTTCAATATAACCATTAGTTTTCCACCTTTTTCCTGCATCAACCAAGTGCGAATGAGAAAAACTTAATTTATTTGGAATTGAACATAAAAACTTATAAATCGATTTAATTTGATAATTCAATCGAGCAAAAACTGAATAAATCGGTATTTATTTGGATGGATTGACTAGCCTATTAATTCAACCAAATAAACTAATTAGATAAATAGTACAATCCACCAAACCAACCGATGAATACTTTTGAATGAGAAATTTTTTCAGACATGGTTAAAAATATAAAGATTTCATGAATTAAAAGTTAAAGTCCATTGCTTACAGATTTCCTAGGTTTAATCCAAATATATTTTTATGATAATAATTTATTTGATTTGTTTTATTGTGATTAAATATTAGATTCTGTATTATAGTTTGTATTGATGTTGTGAATTTAAGGTGAGAAATAGGCGATGCTAGTATTGAGCAGGAAAACTGTTAACCTGATTTTTAACCTGAAAACCGAATAAATTGATTAATGCAAGTTGAACATTCTATCAACCCGACCAAAAATCAAAATTTTAGTTAAACAAAGTGATGTAACCCGACTAAACCGATTGACGATCACCCTATACCCAAATAAGTGCATGAAAAAAAGTATTTTAGATATCGAATGGACAAGAACTAGTCACGTACCTGTTTTGGCGTGTATGGATGACAACAATCGAGTCAAGTCTCGAATACTGTATAAAAGTTATTTTTTAAAATATAAATGTATAGTTGTTATTAAATATACTTTTATAAATATATAATTTTAATTAGTATTAAATATACTTTTATAAATATATAATTTTAATTATTATTAAATAAAATATATGTTTTTTGTTTATATTTTAATTAACTAATTAATTATTATGTTATTAATTATTTATAGTAATTGTCTATATATACTAAATAACGATTACATAGCCTAGTGGTTAAGTCATTTTATTTTGCAATTAACGATTTATTTGTTTGTTCGTAAATAAGTTCATAAATATCATAGTTTAATATTTGTATTTGATTAAATTCATTAATAAATAGTACTGAATACGCACGAACACCTTACAATTAACTCATTTTGAACTCATTTACAACTCTAATTGCATGCCATTGTTAGAAAATTACCTCACGCTCATAAGGAAATATAATATTATGACCATAATTTTGTAGATTTGCATTATAATTGTGGCTAGGAAACATTTTCTTGTGTGCCTAAATTATATTAACAAATGTAAATAAAAATCAAATAAATATCATATGCGGTTTAAACTTGAAATTAATTGCTTTTTTATCTTAGAAAACTTATTTTGCTTACAAAAGTTTTGCTATAAATCTTCATGAGTCTATACAAACTTAGTGTATCTTTGGGACGTGAGAATGAAATCAAATTCATTTCAATTTTTATAAGTTTGGATTGCTTTTGTTTATTATGCTAAAGACCTGAAAATGGGCTATTATCATGAGAATGAGATTCTCCTAAACAACAAAAAGTTCATTCCTCTGCTCCTTAGTATTGAGTCATTCCTATGCTTATGGGAATGTACTTTCAAAATTGCCCAACTTGACTCTTCTATGTGTGTTTGAACGATTCACTATTCTCTCTCTCTCTCTCTCTCTCTCTTCTCTCTCTCTCTCTCTCTCTCTCTCTCTCTCGCAATGACACCCCCTCCCCTGCTTCTCTCTCTGTAATACAACCTCCGATTTCTATCTCTTTCTCTCTCTATCTCTCTCATTGCTTCCTACCCAATGATGACCTTCGATGTCTTTCTCCCTCTTTTCATTCCCCACCCAATGGCAAACAAAACCCATCGACCATAGTTGAGTTTAAGTCAACTCACTAAAGACAACATACCACAAACGAATCACACCAGTAAAGATGGCAGTCAAAAATCTATAATAGATTAGATTATGCATTTTAAGGATATTTAAGTAATATACTAAATTAATCACTACACATACCAAACAATGGAAAAATAATGAATTATTGCATTTGTATTCCTTTATTGATTTAATTTCCTTCACTAATTTAATTATCATATACCAACTAGTTATTAAAAACATGAAATTATAGAGTTGTTTGGTACACCGAATTCAACATATCATTTTAAAAAATGGTGTGTTACACTCCGGATTTCCAACCCAAGAAAATTGCTTAGTGACTCTCCTTGTGATATTCTCAAGATCCAAGCAAGATTGCCTGGTTATATGTGTGTGTATATAAAGAGGTAGGAGTATAAAATGGACCACCGGTTCGCGAACTAGTTCGCGGACTGTGCAAATTGGAGTGGACTGGACAAAAAAATTATTGGTCCATTTCAATCGCGGGCCTAAACGACCGGTCCATTTAGGCCCAGTCCATGCAGACCAAATCCGTGCGGACACGGACCAGTACGCGGACCGACTTATTATTTTTTAAAAAATATTTTTTAAAAAAATTATTACTTAGTTTACTTAATATATTAGTATGTATAGCTTAAATTTATTATTTTTAAAACTAAAATTTAAAAATATATACTCTTAAATATGGTTTAAAATTTAAATTTTAAAAATATTTAACAAAAATTAACATATAATATTTACTTTAAATAAATACATAAATATGGACCGGTCCGCATGCGGACCAGATCGGACCGGATATTTTTAGATCCGTTAAAAGTGCGCACTTAAACAGGTTGGCCCATTTAGGCCCGCTCCGCGATGGACCAGACCATACTGGTCCGTTTTACACCCCTACAGAGAAGGGGGTGAATCTGTATACTTAAAACTAGTTCCTTTAGTTTTAAAAGGAGTATATGTTGGGTCTCTAATCTCCTACGGGGAGTCCCAAAGAACAATCCCACATCGGTTAGGGCAAACATTGAGGTTGTCCTAATGAGGAGGCTCATGTGCACCTTGTCACAATGCATTTTAACGGGTTGCGGCCCGTTAGAAACAAATCCGTACGAGCTGCGGCCCATGGGTGGGCGCGCGAGTGCCAAAGCGGATAATATTATGATAATGAGTGCCCTAGCCGAGGTCCAACAAATGGTATCAGAGCAAGTCTACCTGCTCAAAGTAGAGATCCCACTCTTTCTCTCTCTCAATAATGGCCGAAGAAAGCAGTATGCTGTTCAACGCTTGCCTTAACTCCGGAGGTGCACAAGAGCCCTTCCCAACCGCAGCAGCAGCGAAAATCTCGATTCGAGCACAAGTGCTCAACTTACTGCTCCCGCTGCTCCTCAACAACGGAGTTCTGGTTTCACTCTGACCAAACCGCCAAAGTTTACACCTAAGCTTTTCTCCCAGTGGAAAGCTCGTATGAGAATGTTCATGATATGTCATGATCACCTCATGTGGCCGTGTCTTCATCAGGAGCTACCTATTCCAATGACTATCGGAGAAAATGGAGTGAGAAGGCCAAAGACTGATGCTGAGCTCACCAACGAGGAAAGAGCCTGGCAGTATGTTAGCGAAAAGGCTCTGGCATACGTAACATCGTCTTTGGACTCTGAAGCTTTCACGGACGTCCAGGGCTGCACGACAGCGAAAGCTGTCTGGGATAAACTGACAATCCTCTATGAGGGAAGTCAGTCCCAAATGCAGAACGTCATCTATGCTCTTAGACAGAACTTGAGAGCTTCACTTATAAACCTGGTGAATCCCTCGAGAGCATCTACCAGAGATTCGGAAAGCTCATTCTTGATCTGAAAACTGTCAATAAGCATTACACTCAGTTCCAAATCAATGACAAGTTTTTCCATTCCTCGCCGGATTGCTACTACTCCAAGCCGCTCCAGATGCAAGCTGACAAGACGTGGCAGTATGCTCCCCTTGAAGAACTATATGGAGAGCTATGGACTCATGAGGTTAGATTCAAATTTACTGACCGAGATGAAAAAATAGCTCGGAAAGAAATGGGGTAACTTTTAAAGCTACAGAATGTCTAAGCATACAGCGGGATGATGATATGGAAGAGTCAGAGAACTCTGACTCGAACGTTGAAGAAGAAATAACTCTTCTGGTCAAATCCTTCGAGCGATTTCTGAGGAAAAGCATAAAAGGATTAAGAAGAGGCTCCTCATCATCATACGAAGGAAGAAGCGATCGGAGTCTACTTCCCAAGATTGCTACAACTGTGGGAAACTCGGTTACTGGGCCAAGGATTGTATATCCAAATCAAAGACGGCCGATAAAAGTGACAAGGTTAAACCCTGATACTCCACCTCAGAAAATAGCAAGAATAAGAGGAAGGCGTTCGTCTCAAAGTACATAAGCAGCTCGGAAGAAGAGAAGGAATCCTCTAATGATGAGCCAACCGAGAAGCCGAACGTCTGCCTTATGGCAAACACTGAGGTACTTTCTATCTCTGAGCTCATGAGTAGATTAGAATCTCTTACTGTTGAACGTGATCATGAAAATAATGAGAGATTAATAATTACTCAAATGTATCAAGACATGTGTGGTCAGGCTAAGCGTCTCGAATTCACTGTTTCTAAGCTGGAAAAGAACATAACTGACTTCAAGAGTAAAGAGGCTTGGTATCACGATCTTAGAAATAAAATTCATTTGCTAAATACCAACCTAAATGGCCTAACTGTTAATCTAAAAAGACTCAAAAATGAACTTGAAAAGGAAAAGGACATAAATCATAAGTGGCTAAAATCCGGGGAACTAGCCTCTACATTTAGAACTGATCCTGACGATATCCGAGTCAAACCTGGTCTTGGCTCCGAACCATCAAATTCCACACAAGCTACTGAGTATCCCTCGGACTTCATTCCTAAACTAACCAACCTTTATCCTGTTAGTACATCTAAACTGTTGGATGGTTTTATTTCAGGTGGCACTATAGTTTATGACTGTGGAAGAGAGGATGTTACTGTTAATCCCGAAGTAGTATCACCCGTACCAAAAGATGAAGGGAAGGATGTTGCAGTTAAAATCGAGACTGTAGCACCCATAAAGAAAGGAAAGGCAAAGGCTGACGCATCTAGAGCCAAGAGCACGTTACCCAATCGCAAAGGACTAGGCCATAGGGAATAGAGTAGTAAAACTGTAAAACCTAAGAAACATGTATCCCCTGTGTCAATTCCGCATCATAGTGTTTGTTCAATCTGTAGAGAAATAGGTCATTATCACTATGAGTGTTGGAGAGGAAGGCATTCGTCATGAAGTACGTCAGTGGCTCGGAAGAAGAGGAGGAATCCTTTGATGATGAGCCAACCGAGAAGCCGAATATCTGCCTCATGGCAAACACTGAGGTACTTTCTATCTCTGAGCTCATGAGTAAATTAGAATCTCTTACTGCTGAGCGTGATCCTGACGATATCTGGTCAAACTTGGCCTTGGCTCTGTACCATCAAATTCCACACAAGCTATTGAGTATCCTTCGGACTTCGTTCCTAAACTAACCAAGCTTTATCCTGTTAGTACATCTAAACTGTTGGATGGTTTTATTTCAGGTAGCACCATAGTTTATGACTGTGGAAGAGAGGTTGTTACTGTTAATCCCGAAGTAGTAGCACCCGTACCCAAAGATGAAGGGAAGAATGTTGCAATTAAAACCGAGACTGTAGCACCCAAAAAAAAGGAAAGGCTAAGGCTAACGCATCTATGGCCAAGAGCACATCACCCAATCGCAAAGGATTAGGCCATAGGGAATAGAGTAGTAAAATTGTAAAACTTAAGAAACATGTATCCCCTGTGTCAATTCCGCATCATAGTGTTTGTTCAATTTGTAGAGAAATAGGTCATTATCACTATAAGTGTTGGAGAGGAAGGCGTTCGTCATGAAGTATGTCAGTGGCTCGGAAGAAGAGGAGGAATCCTCTGATGATGAGCCAACCAAGAAGCCAAACGTCTGCCTTATGGCAAACACTGAGGTACTTTCTATCTTTGAGCTCATGAGTAAATTAGAATCTCTTACTGCTAAACGTGATCCTGACAATATCCGAGTCAAACTTGGCCTTGGCTCCGAACCATCAAATTCCACACAAGCTATTAAGTATCCCTCGGACTTCATTCCTAAACTAACCAACTTTTATCCTGTTAGTACATCTAAACTGTTGGGTGGTTTTATTTCAGGTGGCACCATAGTTTGTGACTGTGGAAGAGAGGTTGTTACTGTTAATCCCGAAGTAGTAGCACCCGTACCAAAAGATGAAGGGAAGAATGTTGCAATTAAAACCGAGACTGTAGCACCCAAAAAAAAAAGTAAAGGCTAAGGCTAATGCATCTAGGGCCAAGAGCACATCACCCAATCGCAAAGGATTAGGCCATAGGGAATAGAGTAGTAAAACTATAAAACCTAAGAAACATGTATCCCCTGTGTCAATTCCGCATCATAGTGTTTGTTCAATCTGTAGAAAAATAGGTGATTATCACTATGATTGTTGGAGAGGAAGGCGTTCATCACGAAGTACGTCAGTTGCTCGAAAGAAGAGGAGGAATCCTCTGATGATGAGACAACCGAGAAGCCGAATGTCTGCCTAATGGCAAATACTATGGTACCTTCTATCTCTGAGCTCATGAGTATATTAGAATCTCTTACTACTGAACGTGATGATGAAAAGAATGAGAGACTAATAATTACTCAAATGTACAAAGATATGAATGATCAGGCTAAACGTCTTGAATACACTGTTGCAAAACTTGAAAAAGGCATAGTTGACTTTAGGAGTAAAGAGGCTTGGTATCACGATCTAAGAGCTGAAAATCATTTGCTAAATATCAACCTAAATGGCCTAGTTGTTAATCTTAAAAGACTCAGGAATGAACTTGAAAAGGAAAAGGAAATAAATCGTAAGTGGTTAAAATCAGGGGAAATAGCTTCTACGTTTAGGACTGATCCGGACGACATCCGACTTAAACCTGGCCTTGGCTCTGAACCATCAACCTTTACACAAGCTACTGAGTGTCCCTCGGATTTCATTCTGAAACTAACCAACCTCTATCCTATTAGTACATCTAAATCGTTGGATGGTTTTATTTCTGGTGGCACCATAGTGTATGATTGTGAAAGAGAGGCTGTTACTACTAATCCCGAAGTAGTAACACCCGTACCTAAAGATGAAGGCAAGACTGCTGCAGTTAAAGCCAAAACTGTAGCACCCAGAAAGAAAGGAAAGGCTAAGGCTGACACATCTAGGGCAAAAAGCACGTCACCCAATCACAAAGGACTAGGCCATAGGGAACACTGTAGAAAACCTATTAAACCTAAGAAACCTGAATCCCCTGTTTGTGCTCCGGATCATAGTGTTTGTTCCATCTGTAGAGAAATAGGCCTTTATCACTATGAGTGTTAGAGTCTATCTAATGACTGGTTTTGTAATCAAGTTCATATTAATAAAGATTAGTTTATCAAAAAAAGGTTCTTCTTGTAAATCTAAATATAAATCTCAAAGGAGTAGCTCTCCCATGAAAACCCAAATAAAAGAAGCAACTGACGTTAACAAAGTAAAGTCAACTTGGAAAGCTAAAGTTCCTAACAAAGCAAAATCCGGAACTGTTGACACTATTGTTGTTTCTCTTAACCGCCCGAGACAAGTTTGGGCACCAAAAGTGTAATCTGTTGTCATGCAAGAGCATCTCTAGAATTCATTGCCAGACCACTTGAAGTCAAAGATCAATTAAAGCAAGTGGATACTCGATATCGGATGCTTTGAACATATGATGGGTGATAAGTCTCTGCTCGTAGAAGTTGCTGACAAATGAGGCCCATCCGTATCATATAGCGACAACAGTAAAGGTAAAATTGTGGGGTATGACACTTAACCAATGGCTGTGTATCAATAACTAAAGTTGCACTAGTCGAGGGTTTGAAGCATAATTTGCTGAGTGTCAGTAATTTATGTGATAAAGGATTTATTGTTTCCTTTATGTCCAACACATGCACAGTTAGGCAAAACTTATCCGGAGATATTTAGTTATTCGGATCAAGAGATGGGGACATATATTCAGTGGTCTTAAGAAATAATTCTTTTAACCCTGTATGTTTTCTCACTATAGCATCAAATGAAGAAAGTTGGCTATGACACAAGTGTTGCGCTCATTTAAATTTTAAAACTTTGTCTAAACTAGCGTCACTTGATTTGGTTACTGGTCTGCCCAAACATAAATACTCCAGAGACTCACTCTGTCGAGAATGCCAACTTGGCAAGCAGACCAAGCATAGCTTTAAGAGCAAATCAGTTAATTCAATAATTGTTCTATTGCAACTTCTTCATATGGACCTCTGTGGTCCCATTTCTATTACTTCTCTTGCTGGTGCAAGATACACCCTTGTGATTATTGATGACTTCACCAGGTATACATGGGTGATGTTCGTGAAATCGAATGATCAAACCTTTGAACATCTTGTAGATCTCTTCAACTGGATAAGCAATTCACAAGGACTGAGCATTAAATGCATCAGGAGTGATCATGGTACGGAATTTGACTTTTCCGATATAAGATCATATTGTTCTGAACAGGGCATTCAGCACGACTTCTCTGCGCCCAGGACTCCATAACAAAATGGAGTTGCTAAGCATAAGAACCGCACTCTAGTCAAAGCTGGTAGATCAATGTTAATTGGGGCAAAGCTTCCTCTCAGTCTATGGGCCGAAGCTATGTCCACTACATGCTATGTTCAGAAAAGAACTCTTATCAATAAGGTTACCATGAAAACACCCCATGAGATGTGGAGAGGCAGGAAGCTGTCAATCTCTCATTTTAAAGCTTTTGGGTGTGCTTGCTACGTGTAAAACAATGGAAATGAGGCCCGGAGTAAATTTAAGCCAAAATCCGATGATAGGATCTTTGTCGGATACTCATTACACAGCAAGGCTTATCGCATTTTCAATAGAAAACGTTTAACAGTTGAAGAATCTATCCATGTTGATTTTGATGAATCTAACCTTGATTGGTCAAGTGTAGGATCTTCAAATCCAAATGTGCAAGATCATATGGACATGATTGACTACTCTCAGTTCAAACATGTTCCTGCCACTACTTCTGATGAATCACCGAGCACCAAAGAAGCAAGAAGAAATGTTACTGATGATGCTTCCGAACAATCGGACTTAGGACTTCCACTCAACTCCGGACCAATTGATACAGACATCCAAAACACCAATGAACTTTCTAGTCCGTCCAGACTAGTTAATACTAAAAGCCACAGTGCCGAAGAACCCCAAAGTACTTATGAAACTGTTCATCATACGGATATAACTGGCCCGGACGAAGCTCAAACGGCCGATGTACATGATCCACCCAATCTGGCAGAGCTTCAAATCATTGAATATTTACCACCACTTGCGCAGAACTATAGGTGGACTCGAAACCACCCATCAGATCAAGTGATTGGTGATCCTACTGTTAGAGTAAGAACAAGGGCAGCCACCTCCAACTTGTGTCTCTACTCTTGTTTTCTATCACTAGATAGAGCCAAAGGTGGTGGATGAAGCCCTTCAAGATTCAAATTGGATAGATGCTATGCAAGAAGAGCTTAATCAGTTCAAGAGGAACGGAGTGTGGACACTCGTACCAAGGCCTAGGTCACAACAAGTCATTGGAGTTAAATGGGTGTTCCGGAACAAACTTGATACTAATGGAATAGTAATCCGGAACAAAGCTCAACTGGTAGCCAAAGGATATCGTCAAGAAAAAGTCATTGATTATGACGAAACCTTTGCTCAGTAGCTAGACTCGAGGTGATCCGAATGTTCCTAGCGTATGCATCATATGAAAACTTCATAGTTTATCAGATGGACGTCAAGAGCGCTTTTCTTAATGGAGATCTTCAAGAGGAGGTTTATGTTGAACAACCTACGGGATTCGTTGATCACAAGGCTGAACATATGGTATAAACTACGGAAAGCCTTGCACGGATTGAAGCAAGCTCCAAGAGCCTGGTACGACATACTATCGGAATTCTTGCTCAAACACAACTTTAGAAAAGGAAGATAGACACCACATTATTCTTATATAAAGAGAAAGGTCATTCTCTGATCGTACAAATTTATGTGGATGACATCATTTTCGGATCATCTAATCCGAAGCTTTGTGAAGAGTTTGCAAAGTTGATGACTGGCAAGTTTGAAATGAGCATGATGGGAGAATTATCGTACTTCCTTGGAATATAAGTTAAACAAATGAAGGATGAAATCTTCATCAACCAAGCTAAGTACACACGGGACTTAATCAAGAAGTTCGAAATGCAAAACTCAACTCTCGTGAAAACTCCCATGCCAGTCAATGCCAAGTTAGATCCTAATCTTAACGGAGAATCAATAAATGTGACTAAATACAGAGGTATGATAGGATCATTGCTGTATCTTACAGCGAGTCACTCAGATATCATGTTCGGAACCTGCATATGTGCAAGATATTAGGAGAATCTTAAAGAGTCACATATGCTTCATGTCAAACGGATATTACGATATCTTAAAGGGACTGTGAATTTGGGACTTTGATATCCAAATGAGTCCAACTTCTCTTTATCCGGAGAAATCTAAAATCAAAACTAAGGTTCTTGAGCCGCCAAGGACGGCTCCCCAATGGTTCAGAATCCCTAACTCTAACCTAAACATGGCCCTTATATACTCCCCCAATTATTAGATTAAAATAATTAAGAAAAATAAATAAAATAAAAGGATAAGGGGAAATATCGTCGACACTGATAACGTGCATTTTATGCCGTTATTCTAGTGTTTATTTAGGATGTTTAAGAGCATGATTAGAGCCTTATTGCTTCATATATCATATATATTTGCTCTAACCCCTAGGAAGATGCTAGTTGCAAATACATGCGCTTTTAAGCTATTTTGGCAGATTTTGGAGCTCACTTTTGACATAGTAGATGGCCTCAAACAATTGGCGTGCAAGAACAAAAGTTTCTTAGAATGATGTCCTCTACCTACCACAGAAATTTCAGAACATTTGGAGATGCACGTGAATTCACCCATTTCACGTGTAAGCCTATTTTTGCCTCTCAGGCCTCTACAGGATGCAAGGAAGCTTGGGGAGAAGTTTGAGCTGATTTGGAGGTGCACGTGAATTCACCATATCACGTGCAAATTGGCGTGCAGAGATATTTTTGGACCGATCCTATCGTTTTTCCATGCTGATCATTTGTTCCTGAAGGCCCAAGTCCAAATTGTGGATGGAAGATAGAGATTTTAAAGTTTCGAGTGTTACTTATCAAAACTACGTCGTTTTGATAGATGGGCTAGGTTACACACCTCAAGGCCCATCCAAACTCTATAAATAAGAGCTCCACGCCCTCTGCTATGCATCCCTTAACCCCCTACACGTTTTTAGAGAGAGAGGCTCCACGACTTGGAGGTTGCTCCTTGACCTAGGAGAGCAGCCGTCGCAGCCGTCGCAGCAGCCGTTGCGGATTCTGGAGCTTGGATTTGAAGCTTTGCTGTGCGCGTGGATAAGAAGAAGATGTTGAGCTTTTTTGCTTTGGTTTTGCTTGTAATCATGCGTGAGTAGTTCTTTTAATCTTGGGGAGCAATGTAGCCCCCTTGTTGCTTTGCTGTGTTTATGAATATTGGGTTTGGATGATTGAAGTTTTGCATGTTTTATGAATCTGTTCTTAATCTCTATCTTTGGATGTACACCTTGGTATTCTTAACCCTAGTCTGGGGCGGATTGAGATTCATAACTTATTTGTAATTGGTGTGATCATTATCCTTTTGCAAGTATGATTTATTGGCTTTGCATGTTTGTGTGTTTAGATGACCATTCTGGCATACAACTCTTAAAAGGACCTCAATGACCATTTGTTGTCCTTGGCTTATGTTTAGCATGTTTTCAATCAGATAACCCTAATACCATGAACCAGTAGAGATAACATAGGGAGGTGAAATTGTGACCCTAGATGCTTTTAATCCTTGAATCTTAATCCTAAATTCAATTTGCTTTCTTTGTTTATTCAGAAAACCAAATAAAAATTAGATCTTTAGTTTAAAAAAGAAAACTTTTTGCCAAGACATTTTATAGAACAAGAGTAATTGGGTGCTTTGATTTGAGAACTAGAGAACTAGGCTAATCCCTGTGGGTTCGACCCCTTGCTTGCGGCTATTCTTTTAGTGCAAACTTAGGGAATTCATTATCTTGAAGAGAGATTTAACGACATTAGCTAGCTTTTTTAAAGAGGCTAAAAATCTGTCTGTCAAATTGGCGCCGTTGCCGGGGATTCAACGGTTAACTAGTTTTTAAAATCAACATTGAGTGAAATTGTTTGAATTCTGATCTTGGTGTTTTATTTTGTCTTTTATTTTCTGTTATTTTTCTTTGAGTTTTTATTTATTTATTTATTTTGCATTGTTCGGAGCTGCTGGGTGTGTTCTTGTTGTTTTACAGGAACATACACCAAGTATTGGAGGAATTCCTAGTTGTGCATGCAAAGACAGGAGTTTATACCATTTAATCAGGAACCTGAAAGATTGTTCAGAGCTCGGCGCAGAGCAGCTAGGGAAGCAGCACGTGAGGCTGAAGAAGCATTGCAAGGCTTAGAGCTTTCAATTGGTGAATTGATGGTGGTGCACCGCAAGGAGGGGCCAATTACAATGGCCAATATCCAGAAGAAGAGGGTAATAGGTTTATGCCTAGAACCTTCTTAGACTATGCGAGGCCAATGATGTCAGACCATTATTCTAGGATTCGGCAGACAAGAGTCCAAGCAAATAGCTTCGAGCTGAAGCCGGCATTGATCAACATGGTGAGCAACAACGCGTTTGGAGGAACAGCCGTGGATGATCCACACCAGCATTTGATGAGGTTCTACCAGATGTGCGACACCATAAAGATCAAAAATGTATCGGAGGAGGCAATAAAGCTAAGGCTTTTCCCTTTCTCTTTAAGGGATAGAGCTCTTGGCTTGTTCAACAGTCTGCCAGCAGGTTCAATCAACACTTGGGAGGAGATGCAGACCAAGTTCATGTCAAAGTACTTCCCTCCTTCCAAGGTGATCCAGCTCAGAGGGGAGATTAGCAGATTCAGGCAAGATGAGATGGAGACTCTTCATGAAGCTTGGGAGCGTTTCAAAGACTTAGTGAGAAGATGCCCTGATCATGGAAGACCCCAGTGGATTCAAATTGAATCTTTTCTACACAAGTCTTCGGTCCCACTCACAAGACAAGGTGAATGCAGCTGCTGGAGGATGCTTGATGAATCTAGAGCGTGACGTAGTAGCAGAGCTCTTGGAGAGGCTGTCATTAGCTGATTGGCAGTGGTCTAATGTGCGTACTTCAAAGCCAAGGGAGAAGATAGCTTCAGTTGATAATTCTTCCAATGATATGCAAGCACAGATTCAAGCTTTAGTGAAAGGCATGGAAGTATTGGCTCTTAAAGTTGAAGGATCACAACAAGCTTTACCAGTAGCTAAGCAGAGCTGGAGTGGAGCTGAAGAAGCAAATTATGTTAGAGGAAAGGGCCTGTATGAGAAGCAGCAATTTTATCCTCAACAACAACAACAAGGGTACAACCAGAACCGGCAGCAATCTCAGCCATTTCAGAGAAATCAAAACCGAGGGGGAGATACCTCATTTTAGTACAAATATGTGCCCCCAGGGATGAAGCAAAATCCGTACGCTACGGATAATTATTTACACCCACCTCCAGGATTCGAGCAGAAACAGCCTCAACCTCCACAACAAAGAGGAAGGGTATATCAGAATGTGGATGAGCCAACCAAAAGAGAGGATAATTTGGAGGAAAGGGTAGTCACCATAGAATCTTCAATGAAGAATATAGAAAAGCTGCTTGTGAGTTTGGCCCAAAATGTAAATCAAGGAGTCTCAGCTAAATCTTTTCCAAGTGATACTGAGGTGAACCCCAAGGAGAGCTGCAAGGCTATTACTCTAAGAAGCGGGAAGGCATTGAAAGAAGCTGAAGAGCCTAAGAAGAAGGCAATTCCAGAAGAACAGAGCAGACCCTTGGAAGCTGATGACCAAGGAAAATCAGATAAAGATGAAGAAAGAGTGTAAGAAAAGAAGGACCAGCAGCTGAGTCAAGACAGAATAGCTGAAGAATAGAGGCAAGAGCTTAGGCCTACTATGCCATTTCCTCAGAGGCTGAGGAACCAGAGGGTTGAGGAAGAGTATGAGCGCTTCCTGAGTTTATTCAAGAAGCTTGAAATTAATATTCCATTTGTTGAAATTTTGGAGCAGATGCCTAGGTACAGAAAGTACATCAAAGATTTTGTGAAGAAGAAGAGGAAATATGGGGATCATGAGACAGTGGCAGTCACTAACGAGGTGAGCAGTGTTGTTCAACAGAGTTTGCCCATCAAGCATAAAGATCTGGGCAGTTTTAATCTCCCTTGTGTGATTGGCAATGCACCGCAGCAACAGGCCTTATGTGATTTAGGGGCCAGCATCAATTTGATCTCCTTTGCTTTGTACAAGCAGCTTGGGCTTAAGGGCATGAAGCCCACTTCCATATCTTTGTAGTTTGCTGACCGGTCTACTGGAAAGCCTGAAGGGATAATTGAAGACGTGTTAGTCAAAGTGGGTTCCTTCATATTTCCAACAGACTTTGTAATTTTGGAGATAGAAGAAGATAGAGGAGTTCAGCTACTCCTTGGAAGACCGTTTCTCAGAACGGGTTGTGCATTGATTGATGTTGCTCAAGGGCAGCTAACTCTGAGAATTAATGAGGAGACTTTAGTCGTCCACATGGGGAAGGCTTTGCAAGGTCAAGAGGAGGAGGACTGCCTTTGGGTTGAAGACCTTGAGGAATTGGTGGAAGACTACTTGGCAGAAGAAATTACCACCACCAATAATGGAGCCCTTCAGCATATAGAAGCTCAACAAGATGAAAAGATGTACTTGACAGCTGAGGAAGATGAGCAAACTACAAACTCTATGGAGCAAGCTGGGGAGGAGAAAGAAGATGACGTGCCTCCAGCTCCCGAACTGAAGGAGTTGCCTGGACACCTAAGGTACGAATTTCTAGACTTTACAAATCAATTCCCTATCATTGTTGCTTCTAATTTGAATGATGTGGAGTGCACTCAATTGCTAGAAGTCCTTAGGAAACACAAAAAGGCCCTAGGATGGAACATTGAAGACATTAGGGGTATTAGTCCAGGGATTTGCATGCATAAAATTTTGATGAATGATGATTTTAAACCCACTGCTGAAAGACAAAGAAGATTAAACCCTGCCATGAAAGAAGTTGTTAGAAAAGAAATTTTAAAATGAAAAAATGCAGGTATAATTTACGCTATCTCCGATAGTGAGTGGGTGAGTCCATTGCATGTTGTGCCCAAGAAAGGGGGCATGACCGTGATTAAAAATGAGAAAAATGAATTGATCCCATCTCGCACTGTGACGGGGTGGAGAGTGTGTGTTGACTATAGAAAGCTGAATAAGGCTACTAGGAAGGATCATTTTCCTCTTCCTTTCATTGACCAAATGTTGGATAGGTTAGCTGGCTATAGTCACTACTGCTTTTTAGATGGCTATTCCGGGTATAATCAGATCATGGTTAAGCCCGAGGACCAAGAAAAGACCACCTTCACGTGTCCTTTTGGCACTTTTGCATTTAGGAGAATGCCATTTGGGCTTTGTAATGCCCCTGCCACCTTTCAAAGGTGTATGATGGCTATTTTTCAGGGTTTGGTTGAGGAGATCATGGAGGTCTTCATGGATGACTTCTCGGTGTTTGGTTCCTCCTACCAACAGTGCTTGAAAAATCTAGATGTGGTCTTAGAGAGATGTGAGGAGAAGGAACTAGTCCTAAATTGGGAGAAATGCCATTTCATGGTAACTGAGGGGATAGTTCTAGGGCACAAGGTGTGCACATGGTTTGGAGGTAGACAAGGCAAAAATCTCCACTATTGAGATTCTGCCACCTCCAACCAATGAAAAAGGAGTGAGAAGTTTCCTTGGCCATGCTGGCTTTTATAGGAGATTCATTAAGGACTTCTCAAAAATTGCAAAACCCATGAGTAGGTTGTTAGAAAAACACACAAGCTTTGAGTTTAATGCAAATTGCTTAGAAGCTTTCAACATCCTCAAGGGTAAGTTAGTCACTGCACCTGTTATAGTCACACCTGACTAGGCTCAGCCTTTTGAGCTAATGTGTGATGCGAGTGATTATGCTGTGGGGGTAGTTTTAGGGCAAATGCGAGAAAAGGTGTTTAGGGTCATTTACTATGCTAGTAAGACCTTAGATGATGCTCAACGTAACTATACCACCACTGAGAAAGAGTTGCTAGCCGTGGTTTATGGCTGCAACAAGTTTAGACCCTACCTTTTGGGGTCTAAAGTCATTGTTTATACTGATCATGCTACATTGAAATATTTGTTTGCTAAAAAAGAAGCTAAGCCACGCTTGATTAGGTGGGTTCTCCTCTTACAGGAATTTGACCTTGAAATTAGAGACACAAAGGAAGCCCTAAATTCTGTGGCTGATCACCTCTCCCGTGTGGAGAATGCACCTAAGTCTCTACCCATTGTAGATGACTTTCCTGATGAGAAGTTGTTTGAGGTGCATCATCTTCCTTGGTTTGCTGACATAGCAAATTATTTAGCCACTGGGTTCATACCCAAGCAGTTAGACTACCACAGAGAAAGAAATTGGTAGTGGATGCTAAGAAATTCATTTGGGAAGATCCTGTTCTCTATAGGAGGTGTTCTGACCAAATCATTAGAAAGTGTGTCCTTGAGGAGGAGGTAGATGACATAATACATCATTGTCATGCATCACATTATGGGGGCCACTTTGGGGTGCAAAGAACTGTGGCTAAAATCATGCAGTGTGGCTTTTATTGGCCTCACATGGTGAAAGACACCTATGTCTACATTAAAAAGTGTGATAGATGTCAAAGGGTAGGTGGTCTGTCTAGGAAAAATGAGATGCCCTTAACTGGAATCCTTCCAGTTGAAATTTTTGACATTTGGGGCATTGACTTCATGGGGCCATTCCCCATTTCGATGGGTATTCATACATTTTGCTTGCTGTGGATTATGTGTCTAAGTGGGTAGAAGCTATTCCTACTAGAGTGAATGATGCTAGGGTTGTGACTCACTTCCTTACTAGGAACATCTTTAGCCGTTTTGGGACACCAAGGGCTATAATCAGTGATGAGGGTAGTCATTTCTGCAACAAATTGTTTGACAAATTATTGAACAAGTATGGTGTCACTCATAGGAAGTCTTTAGCTTACCACCCACAAGCTAATGGACAAGCAGAAGTGTCCAACAGAGAGATTAAGGCCATTTTAGAGAAAACTGTTGGAGCCAATAGGAAAGATTGGTCTCAAAGGCTTGATGAAGCCTTATGGGCATATAGGACAGCTTACAAAACTCCCATTGGGATGTCACCTTACCGTATTCTATATGGTAAGGCATGTCACTTGCCTGTAGAACTAGAACACAAGGCTCATTGGGCCTTGAAGAAGTTAAATTTTAACCCACAAGAGATCAAGGAGCTTAGGATGACTCAATTAATTGAGTTAGATGAGCTTAGGTTGGATGCCTATGATAGTGCTAAATTTTACAAAGAAAGAACTAAAAAATGGCATGATAGGCAACTCAACAATGAACCTTTAACCTTAGGACAGAAAGTTCTTCTATTTAACACAAGGTTGAGGTTATTTCTTGGAAAATTAAGGTCCAAGTGGATGGGACCTTTTGTGATAGTTGATAAGAAGCCATATGGGAGCTTTGAGCTCCAAGCTGTAGATGGCAAGAATTTTTGGGTGAATGGCAACAGACTGAAACCATACTTTGATTCAACTCAGAGGGAGATAGTTGATTCCCTCTCTTTCACCATTGCATGATCATAATTGGAAGTCTAGCTACAGACTTTAAATAAAGCGCTGGTTGGGAGGCAACCCAATGTTTATTGCTATGTTTTATTTTATGTTATTTATTTTATTCAATAAATTTGTTTGCAAGCTAACCATTGTGCAGGAGACTTTGCTTCTTTCTTAACTAACCATTTGCAGGATGAGCAAATTATTGGGTCCTGAACTTGTGGAATTGTTTTTAAAGTCAAAGTCAAGGAGCAAGGAGCAAGTGAAGCCCAAAAGTGCTTGAAGTTGGGCTCAAACAATTCACGTGCAAGACTTAAAGATGGTCCATAATGCACAAGCAACAAAGTGGAGAAATTTGGGCCAGTTTGGGCTTGAACGTGAATTTGCACGTGAATTGCCCAATTCACGTGCACCTCCTTTTGAGCTGTAACTTTCTGGAATGATAGATGAAGACCACGTGAAACACGTTTACTCTTGCACGCGAATTGCTAGCTGTCATATGGAGGCTCAAAAATGCAAAATACCAATTTTAGCCCTCCTAGAAGCTTCAAACAATTCACGTGCAGAAGGGACTATTGCTTGCCAGCTAAAGGGGGACCCACCACCAAAGTTTGGGACGATTCTGACCTGCACGCCAATTTAACCAATTCACGTGCAAGGGCTATTTTGGTCAGAACACTCTGAAAATTTAGGGGCACGTGTATCACGCCAATTGGAGCATCTTTCCTTCTGCACGCTATATAAAGAGAGGCCATCTTCAAAGGCTTCCACACCAAAATCACTCTAGATCTGAGTATTAGAGAAACTCTGCTCTTTTGCTATCTTGCTCTTTAGTTTTCTGCTCTCTGCTCTTTATTCTCATTTCAAAGATGGTGCGCACAAGGAGGACTGGCCAGGAGGAGGTGCACTCACCTAGTGCTGATAGCCAACCTGAGGAGGAGATACTCTTGGGGCATGCTCTTGATATGCAGACTTTGGAGGCTTCAGAGCAGTGGGGCTAGAGAGGTGGCTCTTAAAATTCAAAACCTGGGATTACAAAGGTTAGTATCTGCCCAGCCAGCTATTTCCTACTCTGCCCTACAAGAATTTTATGCATCTGTCTCTGTGAGTGAGGATGAACTGATAGGGGTTGTGCAAGGGGTTTATATCAGAATACCCCTGAAATTATTAGACATTGTTTTAACCTCCCTGCACCCAGTGATAGCCTTCCTCAGCTAAGCCTAGGAGAATTTGGTACTGCATGCAACTATGCTAGAAAATTTCAAAGTAGAAGGCAGTATACCACGAATGGTTTTGTTGGGAGATTTAGATGCCTAGCTTACTTGGTAGGGAAATGCTTATTGATTCAGACCAGTGGGATAGATAGTGTGCCTAAGCCACACCTGGAGTTGATGTATAGCATTGATCATATGCTAAATGTGGATTGGGCCACTACCATTTTTAAATGGTGGAAGAAAAACTCATCAAAGCATATAAATGGCAGATTTTTGTGTTTGATATTTCAAAGCATGCATGCTTTGCATTTTTCCTCCATGGATAGCATCACTTTTCCTTCTCACTGGGTGTTAAGAGTATTGCATGCTGAAGGAGGTTTGGGGATCAGTACCGAGAGGTCATTGGGCAACCAATGTTCCTCCTCTATCACGCCCGCTAGGCACCGTGTTCATGTGGAGCGATCCACCGACTTTGCAAGGGAGACCTCTCCTCATTTGGATCAAAGGAAGCAGACTCTATACCAGACTCACTGCCATGTACATGCAATTCAATGTACACAAAGAAGATATTTTCAATTTCTTTCAAGGCATTCGTGGGCAGGTGGTGAGCGAAGTGGAGGTCATCAATTGGGCAGTCACTAATGGGCACATCACTAGTGCCCAATTTGAGGAATTAATGGCCCTCATCTCTGGAGACCAACAAGCTACTTCACAACCTAGAACCAGAGCATGGGAGGCCCCAGGACGTAGTCGTTCATGCATCTCCTAGAGCATGGGAAGCCCCGAAGCTCCCAGTGCGCATCTACCGAAGCTTGGAGGCAAGAAACACAGCAGCTCAGGGAGGCAAATGCTAGAATCCAGCGCGAGGTGGAAGCCCTGAGGAAGGACAACAAAGAAGTCAAAGGCCTCCTAGGCAAAATCTGGAAGGCCTTGAGCAAGAGGAAAGCATCAAAACGTTCTCCTATAGTGGAGATATCTGATGAAGAACCCTCTCCATCCCCTGAAGTTTCTTATCCAACCCAAAAGGATCCACCTCAACCAGAATCTTCAGCTAGGCTATCCTACTATCAGCCTCAAGAGGAGACAGAGCCAGCAGAAGGGTATTCACTCTTCCAGCCTTTTACTGATCCTGCATATTCTCAGGCTCTTGTGCCTGTTATACATCCTGTCGCTTGGGGTACATACATGCCTGCTGAACCTGAAGACCTTCTTGGCCCTCCTATTTATTTGACCCTAGATCCAGCCCTATCATCTGCTGAGAGTCAAGCAGCATTTGAAGACTTCATTAACTCTCAGGTGTTAAGGGCTCGCTTTGCAAGGGACATGGACCTCTTCACCTCGTTTGTCCTTCAAAGGATTTTAGGCGATGAATATCTATATTCAGATGAGGTGGACTTATTTTGCAGGACTATGCGTTTTGTTGTGGAGGCTGAGCCTCATAATTACCCACTGTCCCAGTATACCTCTATTATGCTGTGCGAGCTTTATGAGCAACCCTTGACTGAAAGTGTGTGGCGCCAGCGTATAAATGGTCAGAATGAAGGGCACCGTCCTTGGCATGGTATGCACGAGGTGCTAATCCCTGTGCACATTAATCGTCACTATGTCTTGGTGCGTGTGGATTTGAGTGCAGGGCATGCGGTGCTTTATGATCCAAGCCAAGGGGAAGGGTTCACCAAAAGAAAGAGACGGCTTGTTCATGGGCTCATACAAAGAATCAAGGATGCGATGAGACAAGAAGGATTGTTGCAAGATAAGCTCCCTCTTATTCACCTCAACGAAATGGAAATCCCTCAGCAGCCTGACCAATTCAGCTGTGGGATCTTTGTTTGCTACTACATGATGGCTATTCTGCAAGGGAAGGAAACTTGGGAAGTGCGCGGCAAGACGGCAGTTGACTTTGTGGCTCAGGTGCGACGAATGGTGGCTAATGTCATCTACTATTACAGCTTGCCAACTGAGAGGTAAGTATTTTCCTACTCCCTATTTTATGCCATGAGGACATAGCATATTTTAAGTGTGGTGTATGGGGAGTGACTTGAGCCACTTGCTTGTCTTTTATGTTGTGATTGCATGTTTTATTTAAAAAAAAACAAAACTGTTTTTAGTTGTATGATTGTTTGAGTTGTTTGCTTGAATGATTTGCTTGTGGAGGCATGGATATTAAGTATGCAATTTTGGCTTAAAATTTAATTTTTATGCCACATTAGTATCATGTTGTGATAAGGGTGTTAAAGTAGCTAAAATGTGCTCTGAATTGGTTTAATCATGTCTTTATCTTTTGAATGATATCACCATGTTTTTGGAGCTGAGTTTTGAATATTAGCTGAGCATGAAATGCTATGATAGACTTAAGTAACCCTTAAAGTTGAGTGAAAAAGAAATGCAAAATGAGAACAGCTTCTTTTTAGCCCTTGAGTGACATTTATGGTTTTTGGGTAATAGTTTGATTTGCTACTCTTCTTGCATTCAACATTGGTTATTTAATGGTAGGAGTCAAGTAAGCATGTGATTACTTATTAGTGCTCAGTGTTTGGTGTGTGGAGTTAGGATGCAAGTATGTATCCTGATTTTTGTTTGTTGTGTTGTAAATATAAAAGGCTATGATGCACATTGTCGAAAAAGCCCATCACATTTTGAAAGGGGTATGCATTAGAAAAATCAGTCTTATTTATGTGTTATGTGAGTAAAAAAAAGAGTGAATAATCCATCAAGGGAGAGCATAAAATGCAACCTTGTAAGATTATTACAAAAAAAAAAAAAAAAACAAAAACAAAAAAAAAAAAACAAAAACAAAAAAAGAAAAGAAAAGAGAAAAAAGAAAGATTCAGAATAAAAGCTACACTGGCTTGATGTTTATGTGTGATTATTTAGTTGTGAAGCCACATTGGCTGAATTATTTTGTTTTGAGAGTCTTGAGCTCAATTCCTTAGCTCATGGTTTTGTTTTATCAGTTATTAGAATAGAGTGTGAGTTTATTGAGTTTAGTCTAGAGTGTGAGTTCAAATAAAGTAGAATAGAGAGTGTGTTTTCTTTGATGAGCACAATAGGGAACTCTCATGATTGCTTGGCAAGTACTTAATCAATAGCTGATGGCGAGTGTAGAGATAGAGTTTTTCCATCCATTGTTCATTGCTAGGTATTGGGCTTGAGAATTATTATATTTGAGTGAGGCTGCTTATCCTTGGTAAGAACTTAAAGGGAAACTAGGTGCTATTTTATCATGGATTGCTTGCTCATATCTGAAATTTAAGTGGTGATATTGCATGGTTGTTGGACTAGGGATATGGACATGAATGAACTGAGTTATGACTCATTTTGATGCTTAAATTCCCATTTCATCATGATAGAGTTGCATGCTTAGGAAACCATGATTCTCCTTGATTGTTATTTTATTTTTCTTCCGTTTGATTGCGTGTTTATTTTATTCTTGCATGCTTGTATGTTTTTGCTTGAGGACAAACAATGGTTCAAGTGTGGTGTATTTGATAACGTGCATTTTATGCCGTTATTCTAGTGTTTATTTAGGATGTTTAAGAGCATGATTAGAGCCTTATTGCTTCATATATCATATATATTTGCTCTAACCCCTAGGAAGATGCTAGTTGCAAATACATGCGCTTTTAAGCTGTTTTGGCAAATTTTGGAGCTCACTTTTGACATAGTAGATGGCCTCAAACAATTGGCATGCAAGAACAAAAGTTTCTTAGAATGATGTCCTCTACCTACCACAGAAATTTCAGAACATTTGGAGCTGCACGTGAATTCACCCATTTCACGTGCAAGCCTATTTTTGCCTCTCAGGCCTCTACAGGATGCAAGGAAGCTTGGGGAGAAGTTTGAGCTGATTTGGAGGTGCACGTGAATTCACCATATCACGTGCAAATTGGCGTGCAGAGATATTTTTGGACCGATCCTATCGTTTTTCCATGTTGATCATTTGTTCCTGAAGGCCCAAGTCCAAATTGTGGATGGAAGATAGAGATTTTAAAGTTTCGAGTGTTACTTATCAAAACTATGTCGTTTTGATAGATGGGCTAGGTTACACACCTCAAGGCCCATCCAAACTCTATAAATAAGAGCTCCACGCCCTCTGCTATGCATCCCTTGACCCCCTACATGTTTTTGAGAGAGAGAGAGAGGCTCCACGACTTGGAGGTTGCTCCTTGACCTAGGAGAGCGAACGCCGTCGCGGATTCTGGAGCCTGGATTTGAAGCTTTGCTGTGCGCGTGGATAAGAAGAAGATGTTGAGCTTTTCTGCTTTGGTTTTGCTTGTAATCATGCGTGAGTAGTTCTTTTAATCTAGGGGAGCAATGTAGCCCCCTTGTTGCTTTGCTGTGTTTATGAATATTGGGTTTGGATGATTGAAGTTTTGCATGTTTTATGAATTTGTTCTTAATCTCTATCTTTGGATGTACACCTTGGTATTCTTAGCCCTAGTCTGGGGCGGATTGAGATTCATAACTTATTTGTAATTGGTGTGATCATTATCCTTTTGCAAGTATGATTTATTGGCTTTGCATGTTTGTGTGTTTAGATGACCATTCCTGGCATACAACTCTTAAAAGGACCTCAATGACCATTTTGTTGTCCTTGGCTTATGTTTAGCATGTTTTCAATCGACAACCCTAATACCATGAACCAAGTAGAGATAACATAGGGAGGTGAAATTGTGACCCTAGATGCTTTTAATCCTTGAATCTTAATCCTAAATTCAATTTGCTTTCTTTGTTTATTCAGAAAACCAAATAAAAATTAGATCTTTAGTTTAAAAAAGAAAACTTTTTGCCAAGACATTTTATAGAACAGGAGTAATTGGGTGCTTTGATTTGAGAACTAGAAAACTAGGCTAATCCCTGTGGGTTCGACCCCTTGCTTGCTGCTATTCTTCTAGTGCAAACTTAGGGAATTCATTATCTTGAAGAGAGATTTAACGACATTAGCTAGCTCTTTTAGAGAGGCTAAAAATCTGTCTGTCAGACACAGGCTATGGCCACCACAAACTCGCGGCCATGGAGACAGTACGCTGAATATTTGTGAAAGTCGGCGGCCATTAATTTTGCGGCCACGGAAAGTACTTCGTCGTGAACAATAAAAGACGCCTGTCATGGTCAGGCACTACGTCGCCATGGCCTGTGTAAAGCACTTTTCAGCTGTCCAACATTATTTGATGTCAATTTTTCCCTTTTTCAGCTTTGTTTGAGCCAAATTGCTCCAAGTACCTACAAAACACACCAAAACACCAAAACACAACAAAAATACTAAAAACACATATTAATCAAATAAAACATAACTCAAACATAATAAAACACTCTAAAATTTATTAAAATAAGGGATGAACACAAACCAAAAATGCATATAAAATGGGTTCATCAAAATCAATTTGATAAAGCGTTTTTATCGCATTAACGCTCTCAAAATAATATTTATACACCTAACTAACCTGTAGAAGAATAAGTCAGAGTCAATCCCACAGAGACACATTTAGAAATCTATAACTTAATTGCACTCTTATTGTCTAAGCAAATAATGGTAGAGAAATTAAATAAAGAAAAAGAATAAATTAAAATAAATTAAAATAAATTAAAATAAATAAAATAAAACAATCCTAGAGAAAGGAAAAATAAGGAATAAAGGTCTAGGGGCTGAGGTTCACTACAATTTCCAATCCTTAATTGTATGGTTTAATAAATTATTCCTATTAATTCTTTAACATGTGAAGGTGGCCGATCCTAATGTAACTGCCAACCGCTTTCGCGCAAATAGCAGTGTGCCTAACCCCACCAGTGGCCTACTTGTCACACCCCTAAATTCTAAAACCCAGAATCAGGAATGCGACATCCCCACGCCCACTCTAGGGTCGTAGGGTTGGTGGCTGATTCAAACTTGTAAAATACTACAACAGGATAGATTTGTACACCAATATGATAAATCCAAAATTTAATAAATGAACATAACAGTGCAATCAATCCACATAAATGTCCAGCACACCAAACAGCTCACAAATAGTTCTACCAATTTGTTTCATACAACTGTCATGAACCCAAGTCCGGAAAATAAATAATTTAACCAATAAATAAGTCCATAAAAAAAAAAAGAATCCTACATAAAGAGGTCCCGACTTGCTCCGCTATGGCTCCAACAGCTATCCCCTATAACCTGTAGGAAATAGAAATAAAGTAGGGTGAGCACGAATGCCCACTAGGTGACTCCCATTCTCACCACCAACACACATAAAATCCTAAGTCTATATGAACAGTGTATGCTTGTGCCAATGTAGTGTCACGTCTATCACAAATGAAATTTTCATTAAATCATACATAAGGCATCACCACTTTTAAATCAATATTGGTTCACACTGGCAACCTTGCCATTCACGAAATTTCCTCTACCAGCTCCAGAAATTCGAATCACTAACAGATAGCCATATGTGGGACCTGTGGTGTCCCTACGACAACCTGCCTCATATGGGACCTGGGTTACCAGTCACTTAGGGGACCTACGGCCTCTTGCCAGCCCTATATGGGACCCACGGTTACCCAACCAATTTCATAACAAAATCCACACCCATAACTGATAGACACCAATTTATCACATGTCCACACATATAATTAAAAAACACCTATTTAATCACATGTCCACACATAATTAATAAACACCAATTTAATTACATCCATATATAATTAGTAAACAAAGTTTTCAATAGTCACAACTCGCTACTACGGCCTTTGAGCATTAAAATTTCCGACCTAGCACTAATTTATCACAAATGACATCAAATATATATATATATATATATATATATATATATATATATATATATGCCCATCTAACAATTAATGTTGTAAAGACCCATAACGTGTGAGATTGATAGTTAGGCTCCGAATAAAGTTTAGAATATCTATTCAGTAGCGTGGACTTAGCGTTAGCATTTTAAGTTGTTCTTATTATTATTAATATGGTGATTTTAATATTTTAAGTTATTGTTAAATATTATTATGATTATTAAAATAATTATTTTAACATGTTCATATTATTGATATGATTATTTAAGTATTTAGATTATTGTTATTATTATTAGTACGGTTATTATGTTTTTTATTATTATTATTATTTTTAATTATAAATATTCCTGAAAATCATATTATTATTATTATTATTTAATGTTAGTATAAAAGGAGGAGCCTAGGGTAGAAACCCTACGTTCCATTCATTGTGCGTTGTGCGCGGAACCTGGTGAGAGAGGAATAGGAAGGGTTTGGAGCAGACTGTTCAATCAATCGCTCCAAATCAAATCCAGGTAGGTGATTCTACCCCTCGTTATTCTATTTTCTTGAATGGAAGCTGTTAGAGATGATCATTGGGTGTTTTTTTTTTTTTTGTCTCGTTCCCCGTATGTCGTCCACTCCCTATATCTGTTAGACAAATTAGCGTGGCCTGCTTGGATGAAATTTCCTTTGACCATCTTGACGTCTAATGCAATCTGTCAATTACAATTACTATTATTATTTGTTATTAGGCCTTTCGGCTGGGTCCCTTTGCATGCAATAGGATTGTCGTGCGTCGGGGTGTGAGGGTCTTCATGCGTTAAGGGGTAAGGCGTTTCATGCGTCGAGGGGTGGGGTTGTCGTGCGTCGAGGGGCGAGGCCTGTCCTTGGTCGTGCGATGTTGACGAAAAAAAAAGAAAGAAAACTAGGCTGTCCACGGACAGCCTGGTCAATGGTAAGGCAGGGTCTGACAAGACCCTGCTGTGGACAGTGATGGGAGGGGCGGCGACTTGTGCCACCCCCAGCAGCAGTCGCCAGCCCTTTTGGGCTGGCAGTCTTCTAGGCCGGCTCTCCTGGGCTGGCCCAGCTCTTGTTTTGAATAGGTATGTGTGTGTATATATATATATGTCATTTGTGACAAGTTAGTACTAGGTTGGTAATTTTAGTACTCGTAAGGCCGTTGTAGCGAGTCGTGACTATTGAAAACTCTGTTTATTAATTACGAGTGTGGATGTGATTAAATTGGTATTTATTAATTATGAGTGTGGATGTGATTAAATTGGTATTTATTAATTATGTGTGTGGACTTGTGATAAATTTGGTGTTTATCAGTTATGGGTGGGGATTTTATCACGAAATTGGTTGGGTAATCGTGGGTCCCACATAGGGCTGGCAAGAGGCCACAGGTCCCCTATGTGGCTGGTAACCCAGGTCCCATATATGGCAAGTTGTCGTCAGGGACACCACAGGTCCCACATAAGGCTGTCTAGTGGTGATTTGAATTCCTGGAGTTGGTGGCGGGAATTTCCACGGGTGATTGTTTTGCCGGCATGAGTCTTTAATGATTCGAAATGTGATGTGATGTTTTATTTGTAATTGGATGGAATTTATTTGTGTTGAAATGTGACACTACACTAGCACATGCATCCACTAATCATATAAACCTAGGAATGTGAGTAAAAGGATAGTGGAGATGGGGAATCACCTACTGGGCACTCGTGCTCACTCTACTTTATTTTTATTTTCCTACAGGTTGTAGGGGGTAGCTGGTGGAGCCAAAGCAAAGCTGGTTGGAGCACTTTTAGAGTAGGGTTCATTTTATGGACTTATTTCCTATTCGATTATTTTTTTTCCCGGACTTGGGTCCGTGGCAGTTGTATAAACTTGATTTGCTTAACCTTATTATTTATGTTAAGGGGTGTTGGTTGATTCTAATAATATTAATTGCATTGCTATACTTGTTACCTGCTTGAATGTATTATTGGACCATTGGAAAGTACAATTCTACCCTTGTTGTGGAGTTGTACTGGTTTGGGCTGGTCGTTTTTCCCCTCGACCCATGTAGTGTGGGCGTGGGAAAGTTATGTTCCTAGTTCTGTGGATTTCAGAATTTGGGGCATGACAAGTTGGTATTAGAGCATGGTTTAGTGGACCTAGGTTAGTGAGGGGTGGTTGATACACACTTAGAAGCTTGGAAGATTATAGGGAGTGCGCCTGATCAACGCAGTCTTTATATGTGTTCTGGGTTGACTGAGGGTTCATCAGATCATCCTAGGAAGCATTTGGGTTGGGTGCATACATGCTGCGTGACTATGTGCATATCTAGGCACTAGAAATTATCTGCTAATGATGCTTTAATAATGTGCTTGTATTAATTATACAATTGGCTATCTGTGATTTGTTTTTCTTTGGTGATTGATTGTGCTTAATTGAAAATGCTATTATGCTAATTCAAACCTAGGAGGTCTAAGTAAATAACCACATAATTTGGTGAATAGAATAAGGGGCTTAGAGACCTCATTATTTGTGCGGCGGACTTGGTTCTACCTATTGGTTTAAATAATTTGGTTGTTTGACTAGTGCGCAGTAGTTAATAGATATTGTTGATATGTGTTGGTGCAGAATGACACCCAAGACTAGGGCTCAAGGTCCAGCAGAGGAGCTATCCATTCAGTCCGAATCACAAGGAGAACAGAGTTCTCCGGTACCTGCCTTGGGTTCAGAGATTGCTGCTCAGATTGGGGCTCAAATATTGAGCCAAATCCAGGGTGTCATGCAAGGCACCATGAGGGATGTGGCTAGAGAGGTGATGTAGGAGGAACTAAGGAAGTAGCAGCAGCCTTAGCAGGAGCAGCAGCAAGAGGTTCTAGAGGAGAGCCAGCCACAAGTCACAACAGTTCCGCCCGCAGTACCGATCGACTGGGTGAGTCGATTCCTGAAGCAGAAACCGACGAAGTTTGAGGTGAATACAAGACCCGATGAGGCCGAGGAATGGGTCAAATGGACAGAAGACATCTTCGAGCTGATCCAGGTGCCTGAAGAGGCTAAGGTCCGCTTAGCCACACATTTCCTAGTATGTGGGGCCCACAAGCGGTGGGACGTTGTGAAGCATGTTCACGAGAGCCCGATGGCATGGGAGGACTTCGTGGAGCTCTTCTACGCAGAGTATTTCCCTCGCTCTGTGCAGAAGACGAGGCAACGAGAGTACTACACATTGGAGCAAGGCAGTCGGACTGTGACAGAGTATGTCACTGCTTTCACTGAGCTAGGGAGATTTGCCCCAGAGTCATGGAAGGTTGAGGCTAATAAGACCCAGGATTTCATTGATGGGCTGAGACCATCACTCAGGAGGGGACTGAATATGATGAAGATGACCACGTACAGTGACGCGGTCAACAAGGCACTTATAGGAGAGGGAGACTTAAACCAAATCAGGACCCAGAGACGAGGGAGCTCATCGGGGCCTGGCCAAAAGAGGCCAAGAGAGGAGCAGTCTGAGGGACAGGGGGACAAGAGGCCGCTGCCCAAATTCTCACATTCAGGGAACTCCGGTAGCAGTTCTACCTCATGGTTTTTGGGGACATGTCGATCTTGTGGACTTCGGGGACACAAGGAGGCGGATTGTAAGCGGAAGAGTGGCAACCCACTCAAGTGCTTTCGATGTGGGGGACTAGGACACAAGATAGGAGAGTGTCCTTCTACCAGCTCAGCTAGTGTTGCGGGGCCTCATTGACCTCGTGACCAAGGCCAGAGGAGCGGGGCTCCATATCAGAGACCAGCTCAGTCAGGACAGTCAGTACAGGGACGACCTGTTACACAGTAGCCTCAGCGAGAGGCCCAAGCTCAGAAGGGACAGAATGATCGAGCTACGATGAGTCAGGCCAGCGGCAGTGTACAGAAGGGGAGGAACTATGCTATCACTGACAGGGAGGCAGAAGTTCCACCAGTTGGCGAGGCGAGTCAGGGGCCAGCTGCGGTGAGAGGTACGATTTTGGTTTCATGCACTATTTGTACTGTTTTGATTGATACTGGTGTTACACACTCGTTCATTGCGCACTCCACTGTAGAGGGATTAGAGTTGGATTGTACTACTGTTGATCAGCCCCTTGTGGTTGATACACCCGTAGGGGGCCTGGTGGTGATTGATAGGGTCTGTTCAGGATATGAGGTTACTCTCGGAGGTGTTGACCTCCGGTGTAACCTATTTGTGATGCACTTTGATGCCTTTGATGTGATTTTGGGTATGGACTGGTTGACCCGTGTGGAGGCCGTAATCGTGTGTTATAGGCGTCGAGTAACCTTCCTCACACCGGAGGGCACTCGGGGTACTTTTGTGGGTGAATAGTCTGATGATGCATGCAAGTTGGGGCCTTTAAGGCAAGGATGGGGTGATGTAACCCATCAGTTGGCCAGTTTGACACTTGTTGACACCCAGCGGGAGGGTAAGGCGGTGTTACCTAAGGTGGTGGATTAGTTTTCTGACGTATTTCCCGAGGACTTGGTTGATTTACCACCAGAGAGAGAAGTGGACTTTTCGATAGAATCGCTACCAGGGACGGCACCTATCAGGTTGGCGGCTTACAGGATGGCACCAGTTGAGCTTAGAGAGCTCAAGAGGCAGATTGACGATCTTTTGGCGCGTGGTTTTATTAGACGGAGTAGTTCGCCGTGGAGTGCTCCGGTGTTATTCGCCAAAAAGGCGGATGGTTCGCTTCGGTTGTGTATTGACTACCGACGGTTGAATCAGGTGACAGTGAAGAACAGATACCCTCTACCGAGGATCGATGATTTGTTTGACCAGTTCAGGGGTGCCTGTTGGTTCTCCAAGATTGATTTGAGATCTGGATACCATCAGTTGCGTGTGCGGGAGTCAGACATCCCGAAGACAGCCTTCAGTTACAGATATGGCCATTATGAGTGGCTAGTGATGCCCTTTGGGCTCACAAATGCCCCAGCAGTGTTCATGGGGTTGATGAATCAGATCTTTACACCTTATCTTGATCAGTTTGTGGTGGTCTTTATAGATGATATCTTGATTTATTCCCAGACATAGAGCGAGCATGAGGAGCATTTACATGTGGTGTTGCAGACGTTGAGGGACTATAGACTGTATGCAAAGTTCACGAAATGTGACTTTTGGTTGCAGAGGGTGAAGTTCTTAAGGCATGTGGTATCATCGGAGGGTATCATGGTAGATCCTGGCAAGATTGAGGCAGTGATGTCTTGGAAGCGGCCAACAAATGTTTTTAAGATTTGGAGTTTTCTGGGGTTGGCAGGTTATTACAGGTGGTTCGTCAAGGATTTCTCCCGATTAGCTGCACCGATGACTAGCTTGACCCGAAAGGGGGTGCGGTTTGATTGGTCGGATGCTTGTGAGGAGGCTTTCAGTCAGTTGAAGGCCAGATTGACTTCAGCACCTATCCTGGTCCTACCACAGGAGGGTGTACCCTATGAGGTTTATTGTGATGCCTCTAACGTTGGTTTGGGTTGCGTGCTCATGCAGGAAGGATGGGTAATTGCTTATGGTTCCCGTCAGTTGAGGACCCATGAGAAGAACTACCCTACGCACGATTTAGAGCTTGCTGCAGTGATCTTTGCATTGAAGAGTTGGTAGCACTATCTCCTTGGGGAGAATTTTGTGGTATATACTGACCACAAGAGTTTACAGTACATATTTTCTCAGCGGGATTTGAATCTCCGATAGAGGCGTCGGGTAGAGTATATGCAGCAGTTCCAGTTCGATCTTCAGTATACACCCGGGAAGGGGAATGTAGTAGCTGATGCCCTGAGCCGGAAGAGCCAAGCTTTAGTGGCTCTCTGTGCTGTCAAGGAATGGGAGATGATGGGGCAACTAGCTGCTCTGAGATTACAGCCAGTGCAAGGAGCAGTGCAGGGTATGCTGAGTGCGGTTATAGCAGTGCCTAAGTTGCGACATCAGGTTATTGAGGGCCAACTGGGGGATGTGGAGTGTGAGGTCCTTCGAGATCGGATTCAGACTGCCGTACTTCCTGCTGATTGGACAGAGGATTCCGACCATGTGTTGCGCTACCAAGGTCGATTGATAGTTCCATCTTCTCTCCGGGAGACAATTTTGCAGGAATTCCATCACTCTCGTTTGGCTGTTCACCCTGGAGGAACGAAGATGTATCATGCTGTTCAGCAACAGTTCTGGTGGTCGGTCCTTAAGAAGGCTGTTGCGGAGTTTGTTCGACGGTGCTTGACATGCCAGCAGGTCAAGGCCGAGCATTTGCGGTCTATCGGTGAGTTACAGTTGTTACCTGTGCCGGAGTGGAAGTGGGATCATGTGACTATGGACTTCGTCACAGGGCTTCCTCGTTCTAGAGGTCATGATACTATTTGGGTTGTTGTAGACCGTTTGACGAAATCGGCTCACTTTATTCTGATTCGCGAGACCGATCCGATCCGGACCTTGGGACAGCGTTATGTTTACATGGTGGTACGATTGCATGGTGTGCCTTTATCGATCGTCTCTGATAGGGATGCTCGGTTCACTTCACAGTTTTGGCGACAGTTACAGCGTGCGTTGGGCACCAGAGTGAACTTGAGTACAGCTTACCACCCTCAGACAGATAGCCAGTCCGAGCGCACTATTCAGATCCTCGAGGACATGCTCCGTGCTTGTGTGTTGGATTTTGGTGGTTGTTGGGAGGCTCACCTTCCCTTAGTGGAGTTCTCCTACAACAACAGCTATCAGGCTACGATAGGGATGGCACCATATGAGGCATTGTATGGGCGACCGTGTCGCTCCCCTTTGTGTTGGGCCCAAGCAGGAGAGGCAGTTATTTTAGGTCCTGATATGGTCCAAGAGACTACCGACTTGGTTCAGCTGATCCGACAGCGGATGTTGACAGCCCAGAGTCAACAGAAGTCATATGCTGACAGACGGCAGCGACCACTTCAGTTCATCGTAGGGGATCGCGTCTTCTTGCGAGTCTCGCCACGGCGGGGGCACAGGCGTTTTAGGCGAGGGTCCAAACTCTCACCTCGATTTGTGGGTCCTTTTCCTATTATTGCTATTGTGGGACCGGTTGCCTATCGATTGGAGTTACCACCCGAGTTGGCTCGTGTTCATGATGTTTTCCATGTCTCCCAGTTGCAAAGATATTACCCGGGTCATTCCCATGTGCTTGATTGGCGTGAGATAGAGCTAGCTGATGATGGTTCCGTTGTAGAGGCACCAGTTCAGATTTTAGACCAGCGGGAGCAGGTCTTGCGAGGCAAGACGATTCCGTTGGTCTGAGTTTTGTGGCGCCACCGTAATATGGAGGAGCAGACCTGGGAGTGGGAGAGTCAGATACGTGTTCTTCACCCCGAGCTGTTCGAGGACGAACAGTCTTGAGGTGGGGAGGATGTCAAGTTCTTTACTATGCGTTGAGGTAGTTAACTTGTTGTCTTTGTTTATTGTGCTTATGATTGTTAATTTTTTGGCGTGATTTGTGTCTTTGATTTTTGTTTGTGGGTGTTTTTGTTTCCCAGCGCAGTGGTGTCTAGCGTAAAATGTTACCTTCTTTAGCCCCCCCCCCCCCCCCTTCCTTTCCTTTCCAAACCAAAAACCCCAAACAAAAAAAAAAAAAAAACACCCCCCCCCACACAAAAACCCCCCCCCCCCCCCCCCCAAAACCCAAACCCCCCCCCCCCCCCCCCCCCCCCCCCCACCCCCCCCCCCCCCCCCTTTTTTCTTACTCTCCCCCCCCACACCACACCCCCCAACACCCCCCCCCCCCCCCCCCCCCCCCCCCCCCCCCCCCCCCCCCCCCCCCCCCCCCCCCCCCCCCCCCCCCCCCCCCCCCCCCCCCCCCCCCCCTCTTTTTTTTTTACCCCCTTTTTTAATTGGTGTTTTATTTTTGTGTTAGTTATTAAAATAATTATTTTAACATGTTGTTATTATAATGGTCATATTATTGATATGATTATTTAAGTATTTAGATTATTGTTATTATTATTAGTACGGTTATTGTGTTTATTATTATTATTATTATTAATTATAAATATTCCTGAAAATCCTATTATTATTATTATTATTATTATTATTATTTAATGTTAGTATAAAAGGAGGAGCCTAGGGTAGAAACCCTACGTTCCATTCGTTGTGCGTTGTGCGCGGAACCTGGTGAGAGAGGACCACGAAGGGTTTGAAGCAGACTGTTCAATCAATCGCTCCAAATCAAATCCAGGTAGGTGATTCTACCCCTCGTTATTCTATTTTCTTGAATGGAAGCTGTTAGAGATGATCATTGGGTGTTTCTTTTTCTTTTTTGTCGCGTTCCCCGTATGTCGTCCACTCCCTATGTCTGTCAGACAAATTAGCGTGGCCTACTTGGATGAAATTTCCTTTGACCATCCTGACGTCTAATGCAATCTGTCAATTGCAATTACTATTATTATTTGTTATTAGGCCTTTCGGCTACGTCCCTTTACATGTAGCAGGATTATCGTGCGTTGGGGTGTGAGGGTTTTCGTGCGTTAAGGGGTAAGGCGTTTCATGCGGCGAGGGGTGGGGTTGTCGTGCGTCGAGGGGCGAGGCCTGTCCTTGGTCGTGCGATGTTGAAGGAAAAAAAAAAAAAAAAAAACCAGGCTGTCCACGGACAGCCTGGTCGATGGTAGGGCAGGGTCTGACAAGACCCTGCTGTGGACAGCGATGGGAGGGGCAGCGACTTGTGCCACCCACAGCAGTAGTCGCCAGCCCTTTTGGGCTGGCAGTCCTCTGCGCCGGCTCTCCTGGGCTGGCCCAGCTCTTGTTTTGAATAGGTATATATATATATATATATATGTCATTTGTGACAAGTTAGTACTAGGTTGGTAATTTTAGTACTCGTAAGGCCGTTGTAGCGAGTCGTGATTATTGAAAACTCTGTTGATTAATTATGAGTGTGGATGTGATTAAATTGGTATTTATTAATTATGTGTGTGGACTTGTGATAAATTTGGTGTTTATCAGTTATGGGTGGGGATTTTATCACGAAATTAGTTGGGTAATCGCGGGTCCCACATAGGGCTGGCAAGAGGCCACAGGTTCCCTATGTGGCTGGTAACCCAGGTCCCATATGTGGAAGGTTGTCGTCAGGGACACCACAGGTCCCACATAAGGCTGTCTAGTTGTGATTTGAATTCCTGGAGTTGGTGGCGGGAATTTTCATGGGTGATTATTTTGCCGGCATGAGCCTTTAATGATTCGAAATGTGATGTGATGTTTTATTTGTAATTGGATGGAATTTATTTGTGTTGAAATGTGACACTACACTAGCACATGCATCCACTGATCATATAAACCTAGGAATGTGAGTAAAAGGATAGTGGAGATGGGGAATCACTTACTGGGCACTCGTGCTCACTCTACTTTATTTTTATTTTCCTACAGGTTGTAGGGGATAGTTGGTGGAGCCAAAGCAAAGCTGGTTGAAGCATTTTTAGAGTAGGGTTCATTTTATGGACTTATTTCTTATTCGATCATTTCTTTTTTTTTTTCCGGACTTGGGTCCGTGGCAGTTGTATAAACTTGATTTGCTTAACCTTATTATTTATGTTAAGGGGTGTTGGTTGATTCTAATAATATTAATTGCATTGCTATACTTATTACCTGCTTGAATGTATTATTGGACCATTGGAAAGTACAATTCTACTCCTGTTGTGGAGTTGTACTGGTTTGGGCTGGTCGTTTTTCCCCTCGACCCTTGTAGTGTGAGCATGGGGAAGTCGCGTTCCTAGTTCTGTGGATTTCAGAATTTGGGCAGTGACAAATGTTAATTACAAGTATCCCCTCTCGTTAAAATAATGATATTACCATAAATTATATGTATATATGTATATATATATAGATATATAACAATTTTAAACATGGACTGCCCAAAAAGGGTCCCCCCCCCTCCTATCTACCCTAGCGCGCGGGGCGCGGGACATGGACCACGGGGGCGGCACTGATGCCGCCGCCCCCCTTTCCTCCTTCCTTCACCACGACGGCGGTCATGGCATAGGCGAACAGGGTCCTTCTACGGGACGTCCATGGCGCCTCCACACCCCTTCTCTCTTCACACTTGCGGCACATGGTGGCTTCGCTGGGCAGCACTGGCCCTCGTCCGTCTCTTCCCCCTCATCTCCGGCGGAGCACGCGGTTGTGCAGAGCACACAGAACGCGCGAGGCTAACCAAGGTGGGCTTGGCTGTCGTCGTCCCATTGCGCTTCTTCCTTCGGACGCTTCACGGCGCAAGCAACAACACGACCATATATATAACAAAGATACCTATATCTATATGCACAAGTAAGCAGAATTACCCTACACCTTCACAACCTGCATTCATGCAATAGGGTGGTCAGAACTAAGAAATCACCCACCTGAATTTAGTCTCGAAGGATTGATTGAACAGTGCCTCAAACCCTTCCTGCTCCTCTCTCACTAGGCTTCGCGCAGACACACAACTCACATAGGGTTTCTACCCTAGTTTCTCTTATTTATACTACCTTTATAATAATAATAATAATAAGATTAATAATAACAATTCATTATAAAATTAATCCCAAGTATTAAGATAATTATATTAATCATACTAACATTATTATAATAATAACCCGAAATACATAAATAATCATATTAATAATATGAATATTAATAACAGATATATATATATATAATTATAATTATTCTAATAATCATAATTACACCAAATAATGAACTCATATCAACATTAATAATAATAATTCCCCCAAAATGTCAAAACTAAGGCCACGTTGTCGAATAGATATTTTCAAACTCTATTCGAGCCTAACTTCCAATCTCACACAGGTACGGGTCTTCACATCCTCCTTACGTTAGGACTTTTCATCCCCGAAAAGACAAGCTATCTTTAATGAGGTAACATTTCACTTCGCAGGCTAAGATAATTATACACCACCTAGCTATAACTTAGCATGATAAACTAAGCAACACCCACAAACAAAATAATCAATAACTCATCAAATCACACGCAACCAAAAAAAAAATATTAACAATCATAAGCATAATAAACAAAAACAACAAGGAAAAAGGACAAGGTTAATTACCTCAACGCACGGTAAAGCTCTTGACATCCTCCCCACCTCAGGACTGTTCGTCCTCGAACAGCGCGGGGTGAAGAGCACGCATCTGACTCTCCCTCTCCCAGGTCTGCTCCTCCATACTACGGTGACGCCACAAAACTCGGACCAATGGAATCATCTTCCCCCGCAAAACCTGCTCTCGTCGGTCTAAAATCTGAACTGTTGCCTCTACACCAGAACCATCATCGGCTAACTCGATCTCACGCCAATCAAGCACATGAGAAGGATCTGGGTAATTGTCACGCCCCCAGATTCTGAAACCCACAGAATCAGAAATGCGACTTCCCCACGCCCACTCCAGGGGTCGAGGGGTTGGAGACTGACCCATTCCTATACAATACTACAATGGGGGTAGCATTGTACTTACCAATGATCCAAATACAACATGCAATCAACCAATAATTATATCAGTGCAAACAATATTACTGAATTAAGTCAACACCCATAAACACAAAGTAGCAAGGTCCAGCTATCCAAGTTGATACAACTGTCACGGACCCAAGTCCAGAAAATAAATTAATAAAATAAATAACAAGGTCCATCGAAAATCCTATGCCAAGGTTGACCCGTCCTGCTCCACTACGGCTCCACCGACTACCCCCTACAACCTGTAGGAAATAAAAATATAGTAGGGTGAGCACGAATGCCCAATAGGTGATCTCTACCTCCACCATCCTTCACATGAAAACCTAAGTCTGTGTGGTCGGTGTATATTTGTGCCAGTGTAGTGCTCTACTCTATCACAATTAGCTCATACTGTATCACAAAATAAATCATCACATCACATATCCTTACGGGTACGCATTGGCAATCCAACCATTCATCGGTTTCCCACCACCGGCTCTAATAATTTCAACTACTTTTGGGCAACCACATGTGGGACCCGTGATGTCCCTACTGACAACCTGCCACATATGGGACCTGAGTTAACCAGCTACATAGGGGATCCGTGGCCTCTTGCCAGCCCTATGTGGGACCCGTGATTAACCCAACTAATCCAATCACAACTTCCACACACATCAATTGTAAATACCAATTTATCACAAAAATCCACACCACTACAAATAAACGAGATTTCTCATGTTCAGGGAATAAATAAACAGCCTAACAAGCATTAAAACTAATTAATATTAACGTACATCAATAATTATTAATATACCACAATAATTATCTAATTATTAAACCATCAATATTGAGCACAAGCTTAACTTAAACAAGTTAATAATATCAACTATAATGAATTCTCTTTTTACCTACATTTATATATTTATATATAACGAATTCCATTATAAATATATACTTATAGATATATATATATATATATATATTTTTTATATATTTATATTTATATCCATATTAAATGATATGGACATACTAGATGCCCAAAGGAAGTGGACTGGCCCAGGTGGGCTAGTCCATCACGCCAGCCCACTAGGGCTGGCGAAGGAAACCTGGCAAGGGGGGGGGCATGAAGCCGCCGCCCCTTGTCCCTTCGTCCACAATAGTGCAGCCGCCAGGGCTGCGCTTTAGCATGGGGCGCCACCAAGGACGTCGCCCGCCCCTCTCCTTTTCCTTCCAAGCTCTCCAGCGCCGCCGTGCTACCCGGATCGCCTCCTCCCCCCCCCGACTACACAACGACTTCAGCGTCTCCTCCCTCGTCCCAACACCACCAAAGCCGTTATCCACCTCTGCAGCCGGTTCGACGCCACCGCCAACACCGTGGATGCCAAGGGCTTCTTATCCGCCTACCATGCTACCGACAGGAAAAGGGAAGGCTTCCCCCACAGCTCCAGCGCCGCCGGTCTCCCCCTGCAAAAGTCGCACGACCATCTCCCCAATACCGATCAATAGGCATCATTCTCACAATATATTTATATATATTCATATATCACTCTCTACACATTGGGTTATGCTCAAATAGTCAGCGTGACTTGCAATAGTATATGGAAGGATCAAGAACACCTACCTGGATTTGATTTGGAAAGGTTGATTGAACAGCTTGCTTCAAACCCTCCTTCCTTTGTCAAGTTCTGTGCACGCACAACGAACATAGGGTTTTACCCTAAGTCCTCCCTATTTATACTTATCAATTCTTAATAATAATAATAATAATAATATTTCATAAGAATTAATCCCAATTAATTTTATTACAAATAATAAATACCCTATTATAAATACTCACCTACTTAAATAATTTAAATAATCATATTAATCATTATAATATTTAATAATAAACTCAACAAATTAAAATTACTATATTAAATAATAATAATAACTCAACACTCATGTTGAGGTCATGCTGCCAAGTAAATATTCCAAACTCTATTTCGGGCCTAACTTCTAACCTCACATAGGTACGGGCCTTTACAGTAATATTTTCGTAATTGGGAGACATGAAAAACATCATGAACACGAGCTAGCTCAAATGGTAACTCCAATCGATAGGCCACCGGTCCCACAACCGCAATGATAAGAAAGGACCTACAAATTGAGGTGAGAGTTTGGACCCTCGCCCAAATCGACTATGCCCCTGTCGTGGTGAGACTCGCAAGAAGACGCAATCCCCTACGACGAACTGAAGCGGTCGCCGCCGTCTGTCAGCATATGATTTTTGTCGACTCTAGGCTGTCAACATCCGCTGTCGGATCAGCTAAACCAACTCGGTAGTCTCCTGAACCATATCGGGACCCAAAACAACTGTCTCCCCTGCCTGGGCCCAACACAAAGGGGAGCGACAAGGTCGCTCATACAATGCCTCATATGGTGCCATCCCTATCGTAGCCTGATAGCTGTTGTTGTAGGAAAACTCTACCAAGGGAAGGTGTGCCTCCCAACAACCTCCAAAATCCAACACACAAGCACGAAGCATATCCTCGAGAATCTGAATAGTGTGCTCTAACTGGCCATCTGTTTGAGGGTGGTAAGCTATACTCAAGTGCACTTGGGTGCCCAATGCACACTGTAACTGCCGCCAAAACTGTGAAGTGAACAGAGCATCCCTATCAAAGACGATCGATAACGGCATACCATGCAATCGTACCACCACGTCGACATAATGCTGTCCCAAGGTCCAGACCGGATCGGTCTCATGAATCGAAATAAAGTGGGCAGATTTCATCAAACGGTCTACAACAACCCAAATAGTATCATGACCTCTAGAACGAGGAAGCCCTGTGATAAAATCCATAATCACATGATCCCACTTCCACTCCAGCACAGGTAACGACTGCAATTCACCAGCAGACCGCAAATGCTCGGCCTTGACCTGCTGGCATGTCAAGCACCGTCGAACAAACTTCGCAATGGCTTGCTTAAGGCCCGACCACTAGAACTGTTGCCGTACAGCATGATACATCTTCGTTCCCCCAGGATGCACAGCCAAACGAGAGTGATAGAACTCCTGTAAAACTGCCTCTCGGAGGGAAGATGGAACTATCAATCGGCCTCGATAGCGCAAAACATCGTCAAAATCCTCAGTCCAATCTGGGGAACGTACGGAAGTCTGAATCTGATCTCGGATGACCTCACACTCAACATCCCCCAACTGAGCCTCAACAACCTGATGTCGCAGCTCAAGCACTGCTACAACCGCACTCAGCATACCCTGCACTGCTCCCTGTACTGGCTGTAACCTCAGAGCAGCTAGTTGCCCCATCATCTCCCATTCCTTGACAGCACAGAGAGCCATCGTGGCCTGGCTCTTCCAGCTCAAGGCATCAGCTACTACATTCCCCTTTCCGGGCGTATACTGAAGATCGAACTGGAACTGCTGCATATACTCTACCCAACGCCTCTGCCTAAGATTCAGATCCCGCTGAGAGAAGATGTACTGCAAACTCTTGTGGTCAGTATATACCACAAACTTCTCCCCAAGGAGATAGTGCTGCCAACTCTTCAATGTAAAGATCATTGCAGCCAGCTCTAAATCGTGCATAGGGTAGTTCTTCTCATGGGTCCTCAACTAACCGGAACCATAAGCAATTACCTGTCCTTCCTGCATGAGTATACAACCCAATCCAACATTAGAAGCATCACAATAAACCGCATAGAGCACACCCTCTTGTGGTCGAACTAGGATAGGAGCTGAAGTCAATCTAGCCTTCAATTGACTGAAAGCCTCCTCACAAGCATCCGACCAGTCAAACCGTACCCGCTTTCGGGTCAAGCCAATCATCGGTGCAGCTAATCGGGAGAAGTCCTTTTAAAACCTCCTGTAATAACCAGCCAACCCTAGAAAACTTCGGATCTCAAAAACATTCGTTGGGCGCTTCCATGACATCACTGCCTCAATCTTGCCAGGATCCACTGTGATACCCTCCGATGATACCATGTGCCCTAAAAATTTCACCCGCTGCTGCCAAAAATCACACTTCGTGAATTTTACGTATAGTCTATGGTCCCTCAGTGTCTGTAACACCACATGTAAATGCTCCTCATGTTCGCTCTCTGTCCGGGAATAAATTAGGATATCATCAATAAAGACTACCACAAACTGAACGAGATAGGGTGTGAAGATCTAGTTCATCAATCCCATGAATACCGTTGGGGCATTTGTGAGCCCAAAGGGCATCACTAGCCACTCATAATGGCCATATCTGCAACTGAAGGCTGTCTTCGGGATGTCTGCCTCTCGCACACGTAGTTGATGGTATCCAAACCTCAAATCAATCTTAGAAAACCATCGGGCACCCCTGAACTGGTCAAACAAATCATCAATCCTCGGTAGAGGGTACCTGTTCTTCACTGTCACTTGGTTCAATCGTCGGTAGTCGATACACAACCGAAGCGAACCATCCGCCTTTTTGGCGAATAACAACGGAGCACTCTAAGGCAAACTACTCCGTCTGATAAAACCATGCGCCAAAAGTTCGTCTATCTGCCTCTTGAGCTCTCAGAGCTCAACTAGTACCATCCTGTATGCTTCCAATCTGATAGGTGCTGTCTCGGGTAGCAACTCTATCGAAAAGTCCACTTCTCTCTCCGGTGGTAAATCAACCAAGTCCTCGGGAAACACGTCGGGAAACTGATCCACCACCTTGGGTAACACCGCCTTACCCTCCTGTTGGGGGTCAACTAGTGTTAGACTGGCCAACTGATGGGTTACATCACCCCATCCTTGCCTCAAAGGCCCTAACTTGCATACATCATCAGACCATTCACCCACAAAGGTACCCCGAGTCCCCTCCGGTCTGAGGAAGGTTACTCGACGCCTATAACACTCAATCATTGCCTCTACACGGGTCAACCAGTCCATACCCAAAATCACATCAAAAGCATCAAAGTGCATCACAAATAGGTTACACCGGAGGTCAACACCTCCGAGAGTAACCTCACATCCCGAACAGACCCTATCAATCACCACTAGGCCCTCTACGGGTGTATCAACCACAAGGGGCTGATCAACAGTAGTACAATCTAACTCTAATCCCTCCACGATGGAGTGCACAATGAACGAGTGTGTAGCACCAGTATCAATCAAAATGGTACAAATAGTGCGTGAAACTAAAATCGTACCTCTCACCACAGCTGGCCCCTGACTCGCCTCGTCAACTGGTGGAACTTCTGCCTCTCTGTCAGTGATGGCATAGTTCCTCCCCTTCTGAACACTACCACTAGCCTGACTCGTCATAGCTCGATCATTCTGTCCCTTCTGAGCCTGGGCCTCCCACTGAGGTTGTTGTGTGGCAGGTTGTCCCTGTACTAACTGTCCTGACTGAGCTAGTCTCTGATATGGAGCCCCGCTCCTCTGGCCCTGGTCATGAGGTTGATGTGGCCCCACAACACTAGCTGAGCTGGCAGAAGGACACTCTCCTATCCTGTGTCCTAGTCCCCCACATCGAAAACACTTGAGTGGGTTACCACTCTTCCGCCTTCCGCCTCCTTGTGTCCCCGAAGTCCACAGGATTGACACGTCCCTAAATGTCACGCCCCGCATTTCCAACCCGGGGAAACCGGTACGTGACTCCCCATTCACCCACACGGAGGGCAATGGGGTTGGATTACTGGATGCCACAAGCAAGTCTAACAATTTCAATAAATCAAACAAGTCACATCTTTATTTAATTCCAAATATTAAAGGTTCACAAAACAACCATGTTCCTTACTACAATTCAATCCCTTAATACATTTCCCTCCCTGGGGTTACATAAATCATAAAATTACATTTCAGAAGAGAACAATATAATGAAGATGGTCTTCCACCTTGGTGTATCCACCTAACGCCTGTAAGTCCCTGGAAAACAAACAAACACAGTAGGAGGGGTGAGCAACCACAGCTCAGTAGGGATCAAGTCTCCCCAACCCTTCCCATGCTCCTAGTGGCTACATGCATGTGTACAAGTGCAGTGTCGTGTTACAATAATCTCAACAGACATAACAACAACCACATCAACAATTACAATCTTCCACTGCCACACAGGCTAACAAAACACATCTCAAGCAAGTAGTTTAACTGCCTCTTCAGGCCACTGATTTAACCGCCTCTCAGGCAAAGTAGCTTAACCGCCTCTTCAGGCCACTGGTTTAACCGCCTCTCAGGCAAAGTAGTTTAACCGCCCCTTCAGGCCAGATAGCATAGTCAAGCACACAACACACACCATGGTCACTCAAGCATACAACCAAACACTTGGTGTGCACCCGTTCACAAGTGCACAAATCCAGCCATTCAGGCCATAGAACAAACACCCAAAGATACATACATACACTAAACCACAAGTCCAGTTACACGGACATATTACCAAACACGTAATGGGCATATACACACAGCTAAATTCACACAGGCATTTCATCAAACACATAGCATGTAATCCAGAATCACACCAAAATGCCACTGAAGGCCAACATCCACATAGGAGATCACACCTATATGGATTACATATGTATATATAACAGATATAACCCATAATCTGCCCTAGGACCCTAGGACAGAGGAGGGTTTAGGAAGAACAGAACCCCTACCTCAAGTAAAACGCAACAACACAGCAATGTCCCGATCCCACGTCGAATGCCGTCCACCCACGAGTCACCGACCACCCACGCAAGACGCCCAGCAGCAACCAGGAGCTCTCCTTCCCTCTCTCTCTCTCTCTCTCTGCGACGGCTGGTGGAGCAACAAACCCTAACCCTAAAACAGAGGGGCTTCTCCTCCTTATATAGACAACACAACATCAAAATGACGTAGTTTTGATTAAGTGAATCCCAGCATCAAAACGACGTAGTTTTGATCACACAAGTTAGCACCTTTCCGCACCCATATAGGCCAAAATACTCAGAATTTCAACATGGTCCTTTGGAGAAAGATCATTAGAATGACAAAACCAAGGGAACCATGCAAAATAATCCTGCACACCAATTTGCACGTGAATTCCCCAATTCACGTGCAACTCCATATGCACTCCAAATGCTCTCAAACTTCACCCCTAGTCTCCTTGCATCATTTAGAAGACAACCACACTTGCACGTGAATTGGACCCATTTCACGTGCACCTCACATACACGTCTGTTTGGCCTGAAACTTCTGTGGTAGATAGAGGACATCATTCTAAGCATCTTTCCTTTTGCACGTGAATTCATTTGAGTCCATTTACTAGGTCAAAATCTAGAAAAACTACTCAGAAGGCAGAACTGTGACTAACTCAAGGTACGGGTCCTTACATCCTCTCCCCCTTAGGACTTTTCGTCCTCGAAAAGAAATGACATACAAGGAAAACAAACACAAGCTACCCATTTGCCACCCGGCAAGCCACCACACCCAAATGGGTCATACACCGCACACAGCACAACAACACATAACAAAGTACCACCATAATCCATAACCACAATAATGCATATAACACATGTCCGCATGTCACGAATACACATCTCAAAACACATCACAAATAAGAACACATGTCTTTAAAAGACAATACAAATACACCAAATCGAACACAACTAATACAAGAAAACACAAAACACATCACTATCCCTTGGCCAATGACCACCTCCCACGCTTAAGATTGTTCGTCCTCGAACAAGTCCGGGTCTTGTTCACGCATCACGGACTCACGTTCCCATGTCTCCTCCTCAATGCCACGGTGCTGCCACAGCACGCGAACCAAAGGGATAGCACGACCACGCAAAAGCTTCTCGCGCCGATCTAGGATACGGATAGGGGCCTCAACAACGGACATGTCATCCGCAATGTCTAATGTCCCCCAATCGATCACATGAGTGGGGTCAGGGTGATACTTCCGCAATCGGGACACGTGAAACACGTTGTGCACTCGACTCACCCGCGGTGGTAACGCTAACCGGTAGGCCACGGCCCCACACGATCTAGAATCTCAAAAGGACCAATAAACCGCGGAGATAGCTTGGAACCTCGCCCAAACCGTCAATGACCACGACGTGGAGAGACACGAAGGAACACATGATCACCAAAGAAAACTCCAAAGGTCGCCGCCGCTGATCCGCATAAGATTTCTGCCGACTCTGAGCTGACAACAAACGCTGACGAATCAATTTGACCTTCTCAGTAGCCTCTTGAACCAACTATGGCCCCAAGAGAGCTGCCTCTCCTACCTCAGTCCAACACAAGGGCGAGCGGCACGGCCTCCCATACAACGCCTCAAAAGGAGCCATCCCAATGGATGCCTGATAACTGTTATTGTAGGCAAACTCCACCAAAGCAAGGTGAGTTGCCCACGAACCCCCAAAGTCTAACACACAGGCCCGTAACATGTCCTCCAAAGTCCGATTCGTCCTCTCTCTGTCCGGCCGTCGATCTCGGGGTGAAAGGCTGTACTCAAGTGAAGCTTGGTCCCCATAGCCTCCTGCAAACCTGCCCGCGAAACGGGAAGTGAACCTCGAATCCCGGTCGAGACAACCGATGATGGTACTCCATGCGGTCTCACAATCTCGTTCATGTACACCGACTCAAGGTCCCAATGGAGTCCCGCTCGCGAACAGCAAGGAAATGGGCCGACTTTGTGAGTCGATCCACAATCACCCAAATCATGTCCTTTCTCCCGGTGGTGGGTGGAAGACCGATCCACAAAGTCCATCGCGATATGGTCCCACTTCCACTCCGCTATGGGCAACGGCCGTAACATGCCCGCCGGCCGCCGATGTTCGCTTTCACCTGCCGACACGTGAGGCACCGCGAAACAAAGGCGCCACATCGCGTTTCATCCCAGGCCACCAAAAAATGTCCCCGAAGCGCATGGTACATCTTCGTACCCCCCTAGATGCACAACAACTCTAGATTGGTGAAACTCCCTCATCACCTCGTCCCTGAGGGAAGAAGCTACTACCAACCGCCCCTGAAACGACAACTCATGCTCAGGACCCTCTCGTCCGGTCCTCGGATAGTTCCCCGGCCTCAATACGGGCACGGAGAACCTCACACTCAATGTCACCCAACTGTCCCTCCCGGACGCGCCGGTACAACTCAGGCACAACCACCAAAGGACTCGGGACTGTCCCACCATCATGAGCAATAGTCGCAGCCTGCAACATTGCCAACTGCTCCATCGCCTTCCACTCTCTCACGGCCACCTCGGCTTTCCCTTTCCCTGCTCAACGCGTCGCCTACAACATTACCCTTGCCCGGGGTATAGGCAAGAGTAAAGTCAAAGGTCCGCAAATACTCCACCCATCTCCTTTGCCTCAAATTCAAGTCCTTCGAGTAAAGATGTACCGAAGGCTCTTGTGATCCGAGAACACTACAAACTTTTTCCCCCAAGAGGTAGTGCTGCCAACTCTTCAGGGCGAAGATGACGGCCGCTAACTCAAGGTCATGAGTAGGATAATTCTGCTCATGAGGCTTCATTGCCTCGACCCATAAGCTACCACACTGTGCTCCTGCATAAGCACACACCCCAAACCAACCCTGGACGCATCACAATACACCTCATACGAAATATCCTCCCTAGGCAACCTCAACATAGGTGCAGTGGTCAAACGGGTTTTGAGAGTCTCAAACGCCTACTGGCACTTGTCCGTCCACTCAAATTTCACTCCTTTCCTAGTCAACGCCGTCATAGGAGCCGCCAAACGGGAGAACCCCTTTACAAAATGACGAAAGTACCCCGCCAAGCCAAGAAAACTACGGATCTCAAAAACATTGGTTGGCCTCGCCCACAATGCCACGGCCTCAATCTTGGCTGGGTCCACCCTAACTCCCTCAGCTGACACCACATGGCCAAGAAAGTGAACCTCCTGCAGCCAAAACTCACACTTGCTAAACTTAGCAAACAGCTGCTGGTCCCTCAAGGTTTGCAACACTGTTGCCAAGTGCTCCACATGCTCCTTCTCGGTCTTGGAATACACCAAGATATCATCGATAAACACCACCACGAACGAGTCTAAGTATGGGGCAAAGACTTGGTTCATCAAATGCATGAACACCGCTGGCGCATTAGTGAGCCCGAAAGGCATCACGACCCACTCATAATGCCCATACCTGCATCGAAAAGCCGTCTTAGGGATGTCCTCCTCCCTAACCCTGAGCTGGTGATACCCCGACCATAAATCTATCTTGGAAAACCACTGGGCCCCACTCAACTGGTCAAACAGGTCATCTATCCGAGGCAACGGGTACTTGTTCTTCACGACCACCGAATTCGACTTCCTGTAGTCGATGCGAGAGACGAAGCGTGCCGTCGGCCTTCTTAGCAAAGAGCACCGGAGCACCCCAAGGTGAGGTACTCGGTCTAATATACCCCTAGCCCACCAACTCCTCGATTTGCCTCGAAGCTCCCTCGGCTCGGGCTGGCCCCATACGATACGCTACTTGGGAAATCGGACCCGTCCCCGGCACCAACTCAATGGTGAACTCTACACTCCTCTTAGGTGGCAAACTCCTCAACTCCTCAGGAAAAACATCCTGAAATTGGTCCACAACAGCGGGCCACACCCTCTTTTCCACCTTACCCTCCTCAGCAAAGGTCAGGGCTGCCAACCTGTGGGTAATGGCACCCCACTGGTCCAACACGGCCCGGCCCGACTCGCCTCGCAGTCCCACTCCCCCCTGCAGGGTGCAAGAGGTCCCTCAGGTGTCACGAAGGACACACGCCGCCGATAACAATCTATCTTGGCCTGGAAAGCCATAAGCCAATCCATACCCAAGATCAGGTCAAACGTCCTCAAAGGCATCACATGCAAGTTAAAACTCAACTCCACCTCGCCTATGGTTAACACACAGTCACGACACACTCGCCGTACCTCAATCATGCCTCCCACCGGAGACTCCACAACTAGGGGCCTCGCGGCCTCCACACAGGCTAACCCCAAGCCGTCTATTACAAGCTCAGCAACAAACGAACATGATGCACCCGTATCGAAAAGAACGAAGCTAATGTACGGGAGATCAAGAGGGTACCTCTAACCACCGATGGTCCTGCTCCACCCTCAGTGGTGGGGGTGGTAGCTCGGCCTCCTCCTGGTATGTCGCCTCCAGCGCAAACACCCTTCCTTGGCCCGTGCCACTAGTCGGCTCACTCACCTGGACGCTTCCCGCTAAGGTTGCCTCCGGCCTCGGTCTGCTGCCGCTCCGGCCTCCCCCGGGGTCGGGTCCGACCGGATCCTTGCATGGCTGGCCTACCACCGACGAGCTGGTCTCTCACTGGTGCACGAAGCTAGCATCACTCCTCACGCCGGATGCCGCCCCCCTGTTCCCCTGTTGCCACTCCTGCAAACCCGGCGCAAATGACCCTCTCGTCCACGGTTGTTGCATCGCCGGTCCTTCTTGGGGCACTCCCCTTTGAAGTGACCCCTGCTCTCCACACGGTGGCATCCGCTCGGTAGACTCCCAGATGGACCACCCCTGTCTTCCGCCGCCAAAGGTGAACCTCCCGGGGTTCACGGATGTCTGACCCCGACTGCGAAAAGAATCGCTATCCCTCTCCTCCGTCTTGAGCCTCTTGGACCCTGCATCTCGATCAGGCCCACTCGCAACCGGCGCCCCTGATGGGCCTGCCTCCCATCATCCGGCTCTCTCTCGGCTATATGGGCCGTCTCCACGGCCGCAAGATATGTCCTCAAACGTAGAATCGCCACCCTCTCCCTAAGGGCTGGCCTAAGACCCAGAGTGAACTTGTGGGCCTTCAGGTCCTCCCTAGCCACGATCTCAGGAGCAAACCTACTCAAGCTCCGGAACTCCCGCTCATACTCAGGTACCGTCCTGGATCCCCGCTTCAAGCCGCCGAATTCTTCCCTCTTCTCGCCATCTCACCGATTCCGGAAAGAACTCATCATGGAAGAGTTGCAAGAACTCCTCCCAAAACATGAGTTGCACCGCACGGCTCCCCGTAACGCTCGTCCACCACTCCAAAGCATCCCCCTCCAGTGCCGAAGTGCCGGCCGCACCTTATCCTCTTCCCGGGGCAGGAGGAAGGAGAACACATGCTCGATCTGTCTCAACCATCGCTCGGCTACCACCGGATCACCTTCCCCCTTGAATCGCGGAGGTTGTTCCTTTCGGAACCGTGTCACCACGTCATCCTCTGCACGAGTCGGTACACCACCCAGCCGAATTCTCACGCTCACGAGGCAGCTCCCCTCTGGTGGTGGTGGTGGTGGCACCACCTCCGGGTCGCCATCTCACGGCGCACCTCCTCCCGAACGTCCTGCCGGAGTCCCTCCCGTAGCTCTCGTACCTCCAGCCGGATACCTTCTTGTAGCCGTGCCAGGAATAACGCATGCCCTCCAACGAACGGTCCCGCACCCGGACCCTCATGGGCAGATGACTCATCGCCCATTGCCCCGGACGCACGTGTCACTCTCCTTGGCGGCATTCTTACTACACGAAGTAAGAAGCACAAACGTCAAAACGAATTTATAATCTATCGCGTCACTACCTCTACCCCACTGATCAATCACATGACATTACACACATACATTGAATCAATCACATTTCACAGTTCAGTACACATTGCCAAACAAATCAGAGTTGCACATTTCACTTAATCATGTGATCTTATCCACAGTTTAGCATACATTCACAGCAAATGCAACTAGTGCCCTAATGCCAATGCATGCAAATCCTACCACAAGACTGGACTACCCTAAGTACACCTTGGAGGCTCAAAAAGGACCATGTTGATCAGGCATGTCCCTCCAGGCTCCTCCAAAGGACTTAGGATAACCAAGTCCGCCCACTACCCTAGGCCAACTAGACCATGCTCTGATACCATATTGTCACGCCCCGCATTTCCGACCCGGGGAAACCGGTACGTGACTCCCCATTCACCCACACGGAGGGCAATGGGGTTGGATTACTAGATGCCACAAGCAAGTCTAACAATTTCAATAAATCAAACAAGTCACATCTTTATTTAATTCCAAATATTAAAGGTTCACAAAACAACCATGTTCCTTACTACAATTCAATCCCTTAGTACATTTCCCTCCCTGGGGTTACATAAATCATAAAATTACATTTCAGAAGAGAACAATATAATGAAGATGGTCTTCCACCTTGGTGTATCCACCTAACGCCTGTAAGTCCCTGGAAAACAAGCAAACACCGTAGGAGGGGTGAGCAACCACAGCTCAGTAGGGATCAAGTCTCCCCAACCCTTCCCATGCTCCTAGTGGCTACATGCATGTGTACAAGTGCAGTGTCGTGTTACAATAATCTCAACAGACATAACAACAACCACATCAACAATTACAATCTTCCACTGCCACACAGGCTAACAAAACACATCTCAAGCAAGTAGTTTAACCGCCTCTTCAGGCCACTGATTTAACCGCCTCTCAGGCAAAGTAGTTTAACCGCCTCTTCAGGCCACTGGTTTAACCGCCTCTCAGGCAAAGTAGTTTAACCGCCCCTTCAGGCCAGATAGCATAGTCAAGCACACAACACACACCATGGTCACTCAAGCATACAACCAAACACTTGGTGTGCACCCGTTCACAAGTCCACAAATCCAGCCATTCAGGCCATAGAACAAACACCCAGCATACATACATACACTAAACCACAAGTCCAGTTACACGGACATATTACCAAACACGTAATGGGCATATACACACAGCTAAATTCACACAGGCATTTCATCAAACACATAGCATGTAATCCAGAATCACACCAAAATGCCACTGAAAGCCAACATCCATATAGGAGATCACACCTATATGGATTACATATGTATATATAACAGATATAACCCATAATCTGCCCTAGGACCCTAGGACAGAGGAGGGTTTAGGAAGAACAGAACCCCTACCTCAAGTAAAATGCAACAACACAGCAATGTCCCGATCCCACGTCGAATGCCGTCCACCCACGAGTCACCGACCACCCACGCAAGACGCCCGGCAGCAACCAGGAGCTCTCCTTTCCTCTCTCTCTCTCTCTCTCTACGACGGCTGGTGGAGCAACAAACCCTAACCCTAAAACAGAGGGGCTTCTCCTCCTTATATAGACAACACAACATCAAAACGACGTAGTTTTGATTAAGTGAATCCCAGCATCAAAACGACGTGGTTTTGATCACACAAATTAGCACCTTTCCGCACCCATATAGGCCAAAATACTCAGAATTTCAACATGGTCCTTTGGAGAAAGATCATTAGAATGACAAAACCAAGGGAACCATGCAAAATAATCCTGCACGCCAATTTGCACGTGAATTCCCCAATTCACGTGCAACTCCATATGCACTCCAAATGCTCTCAAACTTCACCCCTAGTCTCCTTGCATCATTTAGAAGACAACCACACTTGCACGTGAATTGGACCCATTTCACGTGCACCTCACATACACGTCTGTTTGGCCTGAAACTTCTGTGGTAGATAGAGGACATCATTCTAAGCATCTTTCCTTTTGCACGTGAATTCATTTGAGTCCATTTACTAGGTCAAAATCTAGAAAAACTACTCAGAAGGCAGAACTGTGACTAACTCAAGGTACGGGTCCTTACACTAAAAACCATGAGGTAGAACTGCTGCCTAAGTTCCCCGAATGTGAGAATTTGGGCACCGGCCTCCTGTCCCCCTGTCCCTCAGACTGCTCCTCTCTTGGCCTCTTCTGGCTAGGCCCCGATGAGCTCCCTGGTCTCTGGAGTCCTGATTTGGTTTAAGTCCCGCTCTCCAAGAAGTGCCTTGTTGACCGCGTCACTGTACGTGGTCAACTCCATCATGTTCAATCCCCTCCTAAGTGATGGTCTCAGCCCATCAATGAAATCCTAGGTCTTATAAGCCTCAACCTTCCATGAATCTAGGGTAAATCTCCCTAGCTCAGTGAAAGTAGTGACATACTCTATTACAGTTCGACTACCCTGCTCCAGTGTGTAGTACTCTCGTCACCTCGTCTTTTGCATAGAGCGAGGGAAATACTCTATGTAGAAGAGCTCCACGAAGTCCTCCCATGCCATCTGGCTCTCATGAACATGCTTCACAGCGTCCCACCACCTGCAGGCCCCACCTACCAGGAAATGTGTGGCTAAGCATACCTTAGCCTCTTCAGGCACCTGGATCAACTCGAAGATGTCTTCTGTCCATTTAACCCATTCCTCGGCCTCATCGGGTCTCGTATTCGCCTCAAACTTCATCGGTTTCTGCTTCAGGAATCGACTCACCCAGTCGATCAGTATTGCAGGCGGAACTGTCGTGACCTGTGGCTGGCTCTCCTCTAGAACCTCCTGCTGAGGTTGCTGCTGCTTCCTCAGTTCCTCCTGCATCACCTCTCTAGCCACATCCCTCATGGTGCCTTGCATGACACCCTGAATTTGGCTCAGTATTTGAGCCCCAATCTAAGCAGCAATCTCTGAACCCAAGACAGGTACTGGAGAACTCTGTTGTCCTTGTGATTCAGACTGAACGGATAGCTCCTCTGTTGGACCTTGAGCCCTAGTCTTTGGTGTCATTCTGCACCAACACATATCAACAATATCTATTAACTATTGCGCACTAGTCAAACAACCAAATTAATTAAGCCAATAGGCAGAACCGAGTCCGCCACGCAAATAATAAGGTTTCTACGCCCCTTATTTTACTCATCAGATTATGTTGTTATTCACTTAGACCTCCTAGGCTTAAACCAGCATAATAGCATTTTCAGTTAATCATAATCAATTACCAAAGAAAAACAAACCACAAATAGCCAATAGTATAATCAATACAAGCACATCATTAGAGCAGCATTAGAGATGATTTCTAGTGCCTAGATATGCACACAGTCATGCAGCATGTATGCACCCAACCCAAATGCTTCCTAGGATGATCTAATGAACCCTCAGTTAACCCAAAACACGTATAAGGACTGCGTTTATCAGGCGCCCTCCTGATAGTCTTACAAGCTACCAAGTGTCTATCAACCACCCCTCGCTAACCTAGGTCCACTAGACCATGCTCTGATACCAACTTGTCACATCCCTAAATTCTGAAACCCAGAATCAGGAATGCGACATCCCCACGCCCACTCTAGGGTCGTAGGGTTGGTGGCTGATTCAAACTTGTACAATACTACAACAGGGTAGATTTGTACACCAATATGATAAATCCAAAATTTAATAAATGGGCATAACAGTGCAATCAATCCACATAAATGTCCAGCACACCAAACAACTCACAAATAGTTCCACCAATTTAGTTCATACAACTGTCATAGACCCAAGTCCGGAAAATAAATAATTTAACCAATAAATAAGTCCATAAAAAAAAAATCCTACATAAAGAGGTCCCGACCTCCTCCACTATGCCTCTAACATCTATCCCTTATAACCTGTAGGAAATAGAAATAAAGTAGGGTGAGCACGAATGCCCAGTAAGTGACTCCCATTCTCACCACCAACACACATAAAATCTTAAGTCTATATGAACAGTGTATGCTTGTGCCAATGTAGTGTCACGTCTATCACAAATGAAATTTTCATTAAATCATACACAAGGCATCACCACTTTTAAATCACTAATGGTTCACATTGGCAACCTTGCCATTCACGAAATTTCTGCTACCAGCTCCAGAAATTCAAATCACTAACAGACAGCCATATGTGGGACCTGTGCTGTCCCTACGATAACCTGCCTCATATGGGACCTGGATTACTTGCCACTTAGGGGACCTGCGGCCTCTTGCCAGCCCTATGTGAGACCCACAGTTACCCAACCAAGTTTATGACAAAATCCACACCCATAACTGATAGACACCAATTTATCACATGTTCACACACATAATTAATAAACACCAATTTAATCGCATGTCCACACATAATTAATAAACACCAATTTAATCACATCCACACATAATTAGTAAACAAAGTTTTCAATAGTCACAACTCGCTACTACGGCCCAACACGCCAGCCCGCTAGGGCTGGCACTCGACTACGGGGGCAGCACTGATGCCGCCGCCCCCCTCCCTCCTATCCACGTCAGCACGGTGTTGACCGTGCTTCAGCTCACGGGGCAACACAAGCCGCCCCCCCCCCCGCTCCTATCTACCTTAGCGCGCGGGGTGCAGGACACGGACCACGGGGGCGGCATTGATGCCACCGCCCCCCTTTCCTCCTTCCTTCACCACGACGGCAGTCATGGCGCAAGCAAACAGGGTCCTTCTATGGGATGTCCATGGCGCCTCTGCACCCCTCCTCTCTTCACTCCCGCGGCACATGGTGGCTTCGCTGGGCAGCACTGGCCCTCGTCCGTCTCTTCCCCCTCATCTCCAGCGGAGCACGCGGCAGTGTAGAGCGCACGGAACGAGCGAGGCTAACCAAGGTGGGCTTGGCTGTCATCGTCCCACTGCGCTTCTTCCCTCGTACGCTTCACGGCGCAAGCAACAACACGACCATATATATAAAAAAGATACCTATATCTATATGCACAAGTAAGCAGAATTACCCTACACCTTCACAACCTGCGTTTATGCAATAGGGTGGTCAGAACTAAGAAATCACCTACCTGAATTTAGTCTCGAAGCATTGATTGAATAGTGCCTCAAACCCTTCCTGCTCCTCTCTCACCAGGCTTCGTGCAAACACACAACTCACGTAAGGTTTCTACCCTAGTTTCTCTTATTTATACTACCTTTATAATAATAATAATAATAATAATAATAACTTATTTGTAATGATATTAATCCAATAATAATAAATATAATGATAGTAATAATAATAATAATACTAATAATAAGATTAGTAATAATATTAATAATAACAATTCATTATAAAATTAATCCCAAGTATTAAGATGATTATATTAATCATACTAACATTATTATAATAATAACCCGAAATACATAAATAATCATATTAATAATATGAATATTAATAACAGAATATATATAATTATAATTATTCTAATAATCATAATTACATCAAATAATGAACTCATATCAACATTAATAATAATAATTCCCCCAAAATGTCAAAACTAAGGCCACGCTGTCGAATAGATATTTCCAAACTCTATTTGAGTCTAACTTCCAATCTCACACAGGTACAGGTCTTTACATTACTCTCGTGCCCCGCTGAAATAGGATCAAACCCATTAATAGGTGATCAACCATGATTCCTCATAGAATCACGGACTACTCTCGTGACATGCAAGTCCTAGGTCTCATTTTATAGTGTCACGCCCAAGATTTCCAACCCGAGGTAACCGGTTCGTGACTCCCCTTTACCCACCTAGTGGGCAAGGGGTTGGGATTACTTCCACACAGGACTTTATGCACATCCACAATAAATTACAAATCATCCACCACAGGGCCTAACCCCAGAATGGGTACTAGAAGAAATAGAACCCCTACCTCAAAAGGTTCCTCCTTGCTCTTGCTCCCACGCTAGACATCGTCCACCCACGCAAATCACCACAGCAGCAACGATTAGGAACTCTCTCTCTCTCTCTCTCTCTCTCTCTCTCTCTCTCTCTCTCTCTCTCTCTCTCTCTCTCTCTGCGGCTGTGGCGGCTAGCGAAAAGAAACCCTAAACCTAAAACAAAGAGACCTCCACCTCCTTATATAGACACCTCACTTATCAAAACGGCGTAGTTTTGATAAGTGAAACCCAACATTAAAATGACGTAGTTTTGATAAATAGAATCCCACCATCAAAACGACGTAGTTTTGATAAAGGAAACATGCCACAACCTTCCCTCATCCACACAGGACAAAATACCCACAATTTAAGCTAATGTGTGTGGGAATAAAAGTCCCTAAAACCCAATAATTGCCACCCCAAAAGGCAAAACTGTGACTAACTCCACATCCCAAAACACGGGTCATTATATATAGTTCTGATAATCAAGGTTCACCTTTCGGTCCTTCCCCCAATTATTCAAGACATATAATGGGTTCGCGACGCCAAACATGGATTCAATTAATAGAATGAAATCGTTTATGAAAAAGATAAGAAATAATTAAATAAAAACTCATACAATCAAGAAATTGGGATTACGCTACCCCCAATCCCTACGAAGAACGGATTATCCCATGAGAATTTGAATAAACATATCTATATATAAAATCATGAAATTGGGATTACAAAGGGAGAAAAGAAAACAAACCAACCTGTCACGAAGGCATACAAACGATCCTCTCTTAAAACCAATGTGTTCTTTATCCAAAATCACATAAATTTCTCCAAAATCAAAAGAGAAATCTAAAATCAAAACTAAGGTTCTTGGGCCGCGAAGGACAGCTCCCCAATGGTTCAGAATCCCTAACTCTAACCTAAACATGGCCCTTATATACTCCTCCAATTATTACATTAAAATAATTAAGAAAAATAAATAAAATAAAAAGATAAGGGAAAATGTCGTCGACACAGGCCATGGCCACCACAAACTCGCGGCCATGGCGACACTATGTTAAATATTTGTGAAGGTCGGCGACCATTAATTTTGCAGCCACAGCGAGAACTTCATCGTGAGCAGTAAAAGACGCTTGTCATAAGGCATTGCGTTGCCATGGCCTGTGTAAAGTACTTTTTAGCTGTCCAACATTATTTGATGTCAGTTTTGCCCTGTTTGGTCCAAATTGTTCCAAGTACCTACAAAATACACCAAAATACACAAAACGCACCAAAACACGACAAAAATACTAAAAACACATTAATCAAATAAAATATAACTCAAACACAATAAAACACTCTAAAATCTATTAAAATAAGGGATGAACACATACCAAAAATGCATATAAAATGGGTTCATTAGGTCGCTACAGATGTATTGCAACCATCCTGAGCCGGTGCCTTCTGGATCGCACAACAGCCCTCGACTCCGTCCCGTACAACCTGCTACTAGCGATATACAGAGTCTTTGAGGGTCTCCCGATGGATTGGGGGACTTTCTTGTTTTGATTGCTGGGGAACAACCCAAAGAATCAATCTTTCGGGTGGATACTCAGCATCGTCTTTTGGCATTTGCGTCCATCCCACTTTAATGGACACGGCATCAACCCCTTTCCCCAGGCCTTCTATCTCTGCTATCTTATGCCTGATGGGAATCTGACGGCCCGCCGGCCCTCTGTTGCTATCTGTCTCCTCCCTGCTCCGGAACAACAGGGTAGCTCAGTTGGTGACCCAACCGACAGCTCTGCCCCCAAGGTCAGCTCTACCCACCGGTCCTCATGGATTCGGTCCATAGCTGCTCCTTCCATCTCCTGAGGCTCCCAGCACAGCGTTCGCGCAGACCTATCCAAGGTTGTAGGGCCATCTCAGCCAACTTATCCTCTGGATGATACTCCAGCGCCTTCTACTGCTGATGTCCTCACACCTGATTCTCCCGTTGTTGCTGCTGCTGTTGATGCTGCTGTTGCTGTAGTAGTGGGTGATATCCCTACCTCTCCTCCGGAAGCACCCTTGCCCCCTCTTCCTCAACCTCGAGACTACCTAGACTATCTTCCTGCCGACACCCTCACGGACTTATGGTTCCGTTTCAGCCTCGCCTGCACAGCCACCATCCCTAACAATGATCTCCGAGTGTACTACACTCGCCACACCAAAACCCTGGAGGACATGGTCATCTGGAACTTGGATCACGGCTTTCTTACGCTAGCCTCTATTCCTGATGTCCTGTTCGTTGTTACCTCCGGACTGGCCCGTTACGCACGAGTCCCTTCCCCTGCTGAGGTCGGGCCCTCTTCTAATGCTCCGACTGGTCCCTCTGCTGCTACTGATGAGCAACCCCTCTCTCCAGGTGCTGACTCCTCTGCCCAACGCACTCTTGCACCTCTTCATGCGGGGGAGTCCTCCAAAGCCCTAGACTTTGCACTTGGACGCGCCTCGTTTGGCACAGTTCACTCCGACACTGTGATCTCTGCACAGCTGGACCGGCACGCCCAAGCCTAGAGCACCCAAATTGCTGCCATCGCCGTCAAGGTAGATGTTCCCGGCGCCCAACTCCTTTCTGCCTTAACTGATTCTTCCACTTCCATCGAGCAGAAGATGGATCTTGTCGCCTCTTCCGTGCACTCCCTGTCTACCTCTTTTGCGGACTTGGCGCACACGATGGCTCGTCCTCCTACCGCTCCTCCGCGATTTTCCAAAACGGGGGAGAGAGTGTCATCTGATCCTCCTGCAACTTCGTCCGCTCATGCTGGTAAGCAACTTACATTTACACTTCTTCTAGGAGTTCATATCCCCAAATACAACTGCTTCTCTCAGCCCAGCTCCTCAAGTGCAGCTCCTCCTTTGACATCTCCATCTGTGGTTGTCACCTTCCTCCCATCATACGCGGACCATGATCCACATGATGCGAATGGAAGTGTTTTCAATGAAATGACTAAGTATGCCACCACTTCTACTGCCGAGCGAAAATGTCTATCAGATATCTATCCTTTCTCCTCTTAAGATATCCAAACTCTACGTTCTGAGAAGGCTCTGTTTACCATTGATGATATAGACAACTTCTTTCAAGCAGTAAAGATGGAGATGAGGTTGTTTCTGTCTCTGTACAAGGACGGACACTTGTCTGATGTCTTGCCGTGTTGGTTTGAGGGCTATCTTCCAGACATAGCCCACATCTTGACCTTCATTGACGGAACTGCTGAGGACAGCAAACCATGGATAAATCTTTCCTCGGTCCTCATTCCGTATCGAGTGAAGACACTGCACTTCATGTTGATTGTCTTTCTGATTCCGTCAAAGTAGATATTCTTGATTGATTCTCATCAAGTTGTGGATAACAAAGTTAGAAAGAATCAATTGGAACCACTGCGTCTTTGACTGACTAAAGCAGTAAAGCAATCCGGGCTTTATGAAGAAATGGGTCAAATTCTTTTGGCTCCGACTGAAAAGTTGAAGGCGGCGATCCGGAGCAAGAAGCAAGTTCCTCAACAGCCCGATGGAGATAGTTGTGGAGCCTTTGTTTGTTTTTTCATCAAATCGTTTATAAAGATGGATGAAGACTAGAACAACATCCACAACTATACGATGGAGCAGACAATGGAGCTTCGAGAGAAGGCAACAACAATGATCTTCAAGTATAGTAAGCCTTATGTACCTTAATGTAAAATTGTTGTATCAAGGCTGAATTGTACTATTGCTGCTGACTTAATGAAATGTGGAAGTTATCTTTATTTCTGTATGATTATCTTTTTGCTTCACTTACCAGATCAGATTACACAGGGTTTTGGCATATCCATATTGGGGGAGATTGTTGGATCAAACCCAAAATTTAGATGATGCGGTTAAAACCCTGTGTAATTTGATTTCAGACCTTGCATGTTTACTCTTAGTTGTTGCAGAAGATACTCCTTAATCTGGACCTTCACCCATGAGAGAAAAGCTAAGGACAGGATACATAATCCTGATTCGGACCATTGTGAGTGTCGTCAAACACTTGGTAAATAACCAAGTCTTCATACGGAATAAGGATCATTCGGGCAGACCAAATGCTTAAAGTTACGGACTAAGGAATCTGCGTCTTAGACTTTTAACGGACTAAGTTAAATAGATGCAAAATATGAATCCCAGTTTATATCTCGCACGGAGTAAGAGAAAGTTATCACGGAATAAAAAGCTAAGTCTTCTACTCAAGCGGACTAAGGACAAGAAGACACGAAGTAAAGAATCCAAGTCTTTCATTCATGCAGAGTAAGGAACGACTTGTGCGTAATAAGGACCCATGTCCTTTATTCGTACGGAGTAAGGAAAAGAGATGCGGAGTAAGGAATCCGAACCTTTTACTCAAGCGGAGTAAGGATGCACTGATATGGAGTAAGCCATCCGGACCTTTTAACTCATGCGGAGTAAGGAAGCGCTGATACGGAGTAAGCTCTCCGGATTTTTCATTAATACGGAGTAAGGAAGCGCTGACATGGAATAAGGATTCCAGTATCAAACTGACACATAGTAAGCAACTACTGACACAAAGTAAGGATCCGAGCTTCATTAACACGGAGTAAGGAACTTTACGACGGATTAAGAAGATGCTACTCCAACTTATCAGCTTCGCATTCAAAGTCGTCAGCTTGCTATGTCCCGATGTAAGACAAACTCGTTGAAAACTTAATCATCTTACACGTGGATCACATGGAGATGTGGACATAACTTTAATTGCACTTGGAATCATGCAAAGTAATTCAAAGTTTAAAGACCCAAGATCGTGAGCTCCACATCCGCAGCAATCAAGGCAGAGAGATTTTCGAGGAACAGTCAATGCTACACGTTGCTCGGAAGAACAAGTTCCAAGGATGTTTTCTAACGGATGGCTATATATATTAACACTTGTATATTTTCATATATGCGTGTACATGTGTAAGAGCTTTTAGAAATCTTATTGGCTAGTGTGTGAGCCATTGTAAATAGAGTGTAAAAGAGTTTACAGTAGATTGAAAAGCTTTATTAGCTTTAATCTGCTATTGTTTTGTTGTATTTATCTTTTGATAATAAGAACAAAATACTTCTACTATCTGGTTATCTCCCGCACTAATTTTATTATTTAACCAGATAAGTGTTGTACCAGAGACGAGCAAAGAGTTTTCAATTAAAGCCTATTTACCCCCCTCTAGGCTCCCAGGGACCAACAGTCGCACTGAAGGAAACTGCCTTGAAGCCCTAGGCTTGATACTCAACCTCGAAGATTCTCCCCCGCAACTCTGCCTTGAAGATCCTACCTCAAAGATTTGCCTCGAAGATCCTCTCTTGAAGAACCTTCCCCGAAGCTTCATTCCTCGAAGATTTAAACACTTACCCAAACATCCTCCCTTAAAGACTTGAACACATGGCCTTGAACATTTGCCTCGAACACCTGGCTCAAACTTTCGAGTCTTTGATCCTACGAATTTTTGAGTCTTCGACCCTTTGACCCTTAAACATACTGATGCTATTGTTCATCGTTGTTTTTAGCCTGTTTTTCATTTGAAATAGGACCCCTCGACCCCCAAACCTTTAAAACTCAACTTTTACCTATCAAATCACCAAAATACACCTTGAAACTCATTTTAAATGCACCTAGACCGCAGTACAACAACAATAAACATAAAATATGTTAATGAATGTCAACATTCATAAAGGATATCATACCTATATGATTTCACATATATTTAAATGATAAAATTCTCAAATCCTCATTCTAAACATGCTTTAACCCCTCAAATTCCCACAAACCGATAAATCTAGATAAGAGGTACATAATCCCTATCTCAAATGCAGTTGATTTCGATCCAAATTGCAAGATCTTCTCTCTCTCTCTCTCTCTCTCTCTCTCTCTCTCTCTCTCTCTCTCTCTCTCTCTCTCTCTCTCTCTCCACAAGCAGCAAGAACGACCACTTGATAGAATTAGGATTTCTATGTTGCTTATTCTTCTATTTATACTTTCAATAATATATTTAAAAATATCTCAAATATCACAAAAATACCCTTTCGAGCCCCAAACTCAGAATAAGATCCAATTACTATCAAAAACGCTCCATTTAATAAGCATGTTGCCATGAAGATATCTGTTTCCTCAAATAATGGCCCAAATTGAGAAAACCACCCGAAGTTATCTTAAGCCCACAAAATAACCTTTTAGGGCTCCGACTCCAAATCAAATCAACTCACAATCAGACTTCTCCATTCGGCATACACGACGTCGTCTTAATATTGGTTTCTTAAAATACTTACATCGTAATAATGTTAACTCCTCGTCTCCAAAACATAGGTCACTATACGGTGGACCCATTGTGGGGCCATCTTAATTTAAAATTAATAAAATTTAAAAATTATTTTTAAAAAATGTGGGTCCCATAGTTGTTTTTATAAATTATTTGTTACTTTTTCTATTTTCAAATATAAATTCAATTCTGTTAGGAGACTTAAATAATTTATTTTTTTATTTGTTTACTTTCTCTCTATTTTATTATTTGAGTCCACCAAATTTGATTTGAATTTTATTTTTTATGGAACCCAATTTTCAAAAATATATATTATTTTGAAAACATATTCTGTTTTTTGTCAAACAAAAAATTATTTTCAAATTATAATTCAATATGAATTCTAATACAATAAAAATAGATTAAAAAAACCAAAACTTGTACCAAATATGGCTATTTGGTTTCCTGTTTTTCAAAATTGGTTTTGGTTTTAAAAAAAAGACCAACATATTTGATATACTTATTTTCTGAATAAAGTAATATTTATTTAAATTAATATTTGAATAAAATAATTATTTTTTAAAACATCTTTTAATTCTTTTTGGTTTCAAATTTAAACTAAAAGAGATCCAATTTATTTTTAAAAAACAAATTTTTGCTCTTTTTCCTATTATATTACCTAAACCCACCATTTTCGTAGGATACAATTTTTATAAAAACTCTCCTTTTAAAACTCATTGACTCACTTACCAAACAAATTTATTTTCAACATTTAAAATTAAAACTCAAATAACAATAAAAATCTAAATCATAAAGTAAAAAATTATATTAAAGATTATATAAAAAGAAAAGCACTTTTATAAGAACTGAAATCAGTACTCCTAACTCCAATCCCTTCCCATCCAAACAATCTACGCGCAATATGCCAATATTACACCGACTCCAAAAGATTTAAAAAATCCTCTCTTTTTTTTTTTTAAAGTTCAAATAAAGTTTCCTATTTACAGTAGCTGAGCTTTCCTATCATCATCATTCATCGCCCTTCATATCGACCCGCGGAGGCTTTCTGCTAAAATTACCAAATAGCCCCTCCATGTCCTCCAGTGCTCGGTTCTGTGTTTCGGGGAGCAGCGTATAGAAGAACACCCACGCCACAGCACCGACACACGCATAGAGGAAGAAAGCCCCGCCGATGGAAATGGCATGGTACAGGGACAGAAACGTCATTGACACCACCGCACTCACAACCCTATTGAGCGCAATAACCATGCTCATGCCTTGCGCCCGCAGCCTCAATGGGAACGTCTCGGAGCTGTACACTACCGCGATGGGACCCAGACCGATGGAGAAGAACGCGACGTACAGTAAGACGGCGAGGACGCAGACGGCGACCGCCCACGTCAGCTTATGATGATCGGAGGAGTGTTGGATGAGCGTGTTGGTTCCCGCTATGATCCCAGTGACGCAACCATGCCCCGCAACGCTGGTCAACAGCAACGACCGCCGTCCGATCCTGTCTATTAATGACCGTTGCTTCCCAAGCGTTGCATATATATTGTATTTACATTATATCGTTATATTAGGCATATGCATTGTATATTGCACTATTTATTATTTTTCTTAAATTAGATTTGTAAATACATATATATATATTCTCAATCGGGCTGTACTCAAATCAAGGAGAAAAGAAAATTCAATTATTCTATTTTTCACAATTCTTTATATGGTATCAAAGCCAATTCAATAAATCCCATACCAACTGACACCTGATTTCCATCCTCTTCTCGCAATTATGCTCTTCGACGATTTTATCAATTGACTCACGAAATCTTATCATGGGTGATGATAAGACCATGTCCACCATTATCTCCACGTCACCTTTCTATCTCCATCCCTCTGACGGGCCACAAATCACAATATGCCCTATTGTGTTTCGTGGTGACAACTACAATGAATGGGTGCGTTCGATGCGAAATAATTTTCGCGCAAAGAACAAACTCGGGTTCCTCTATGGGACCATCACCAAACCTATGGATGGCACACCTGAAGCGTCCTTATGGGTGACAGTGAATTCCACACTCGTGGGTTGGATTCATAACACCCTTGATCTAGCCCTACGTTCATCTATTCCCCAACCCGACGATGTGAAAGATATGTGGGATTGTAACGCCCCCAAATCTGGACTTCCAGACCGGGTGCGTTGGACAAATAAGATATTACAATTATAATGAATAGTAATCTATTACTCAACATAAATTCGATGGTTTATTTATTACATCAAGACTCATCACAAGATCTTTAAGGTTTAGCGTTTAGAGACTAGGTGTTGATAACCCATTATAGTTTACATGACATATAAATACTACATGCATAATCTTCTTATGATTTTATTCCAAGCATTCTGGACACCATTATCCTAGCATCCTTGCTTTCTCCTAGTTCCCTGGGGTTGGAAGAAAACATAAAGGAAATGAGCTCAAATAGCCCAGTAAGGTTAAAAGTAACGAATAATATATGGAGAAAAATCAGCTCATGAAAGAATAAGAATATCTACTCATCTAGGTTCACCACCTAGATGTCATGCATAACCTGTTATCAACTGGATTGACACTCTCCAGTGATGTTCTTTACCCAATGCATTGGAGGTCTTTTCTGGAACCACCCATAAACATATTGCCAAACATAAAACATATCTTCACAAATTTTCAAACAACCACATCAATGGTAAATTTCAACGTAAAGAAAGGTCTTACAATAATAGCCCCGATAAGTAAAAGGGTTATTCACCATTCAATAAATTAGATTACCAACTTTCCAAGAAGCGTCAAAGAAAGTTAATTATTAAATATCGAGATAGAAATATAGAGAAGAAATAGGAAATGAATTTCCACGTCGGAGATCGTGGTAAGGAAAGGGAGAGTGGATCCTTACAATCTTTTTTGTCTTCGCGTTTATAAACCTTGAAACAAAATTTAAAAGTTAATATTTTAGTTTTAATAATAATAGTATATTCATAAGTAATATATTGAGAGACATATATAAGTATATTATGGTGGAAAAACTTTTCATGATAATAATAATAATCTATACGTATACATATACATATATAATATACGTATATACTATATAATATACATATATATATTGAGGGGCAAAGCCATCCATAATATATATATGTATGAGGAGACTTAGTCTTCCATGGAATAATAATAATCTATATATACACATATACGTATCATATACATATATATATTGAGGGGCAAAGCCATCCATAATATATATATGTATGAGGAGGCTTAGCCTTCCATGGAATAATAATAATATATATATACACATATACATATTATTTAATAAATATACATATATATATTAAGGGGCAAGGCCATCCATAATATATATATGTATGAGGAGGATTAGCCTTCCAAGAACATGATTAATATATGCTTGAAATATTTACCTTTCGGAACTTCCAACGGGTGAGAGGAAGATTGAGAGAAGAGAAGGGTTGGAGGACTATTGGGGTGTTAATAGAACTTTTTGGAGAGTATTTGGAGGAGAGTTTTGTGGCTTATTTGAATGGAAAGAGTGCTTGAGAAGGGAAGTGAGGCATGCTATTTATAGGTAAGGTGGTAGGTGTAATAGTGTGAAAAATAGTGTACGAATTTGACTTTGGCATTAAATTAAATTATTTAAAATATATATAATACTTTATTTTCCTCATATTATCTCTTATTAAAAACATGGTTATCTCCTCCTACCATTTAAAAATGTTTTAAGACTTTTAAACCTAGAAGGTTCCTTTGGCATCAAAAGTCCACATTGGTGTACTCCCTACTAATTCAATTATAACATTTTTAATTTTATAGTTTTTGACAAACGGCCAATTGTATTACACTACTAACTCAAATATCTACAAATAGGTTTCAATTTTATAATTTTTCCATGTGTATAACAAAAGTTATTGAATTTTAAAGTCATACTAAAATGTTTACCCGTTCATACTGAACCTATGTGTAGTATTTTAACTTCTAGAATTGATTGGCTTCATATTAAATTCTGAAATTTTTACACGTTTTAGCTAAGTCATAAATGAACAAATGGGATTTGGTTTCATGTCAATTGGATCTGTATAACTCAAGTTATGAATTTTTGAATGGGACCTCCAGAATCTGCCTCATTCAAATTTTTGGGCCTTACCTATGTTTTATACTTTTGGTAAAGTTAAGGCTTGTAATACTTACTTACCCATAGTAATTTGGTCTAACAAACTAAATGACATAATATATAGCATCTAAACTTTTTATGACGTATAAGAATTTTTTTTTATAACGTATTTAATATTAACGCGGATAAAATAATATTATTGCGTAATCAATAAACAATAAAGTAAGATAACATTATATTCCATGACTTCTTACTTCATAAACCTATAAAGTATAATATTATAAAACATTATTACATACTCATACCTATTTATAACAATTCAAACGGATACTATTCATAACGATTAGTTACTTATTCCAACGGTTAGTTACTATTCTAACTGCTAGTTACTATTCTAACGGCTACTTACTAGTCACATGCTACTTAAATGACTATATTGGGTACTTATTTTTATTGTGATAATATCTAAAATATTCTTTCTAACTATTTTTAGTAATGACATTATTATTATTACTATTTAAGGAAGAGCTTAAATTTTTGCGGGTCTTACAGGGATGATATTAAACAACGTTTCACGATAGGAAACGGTCCTAGAATTCATGAGTTAAAAGCACGTTTGGGTGCTTGCAAGCAGCGTGGCCACTCAGTAGTCCATTATTACAACGAATTGCGAAAGGTTTGGGATGAACTTGCTGGATATTCTACTGCTCCGATGTGTACCTGTGCTGCTGCTTCTGCTTTTGCTCAAGAGAAAGAGAATGAAAAGGTACATGATTTTCTTGCCGGTTTGGACTCTGCTTTGTATGGCACTGCTGTTTCCAATATCTTGATGATGGATCCTTTACCAAGCTTAAACATGGTTTTTGCTAAAATTGTGACCTAAGAACGTCACCAAACTGTTTCACGAACCCATGAAACCAACTCTGATGTTGTTGGTTTCATGGCACAAGGGGCTGCTCGGGGGCGGCACGAACGGCCTCGAACCACTGCCACTTGTTCACACTGTGCCAAACCCGGACATAGCCAAGACAGTTGTTTTCAACTAATTGGGTTTCCAGATTGGTGGTATTCCGAGAACCGCACCAATGGAGGCCAAGGTCGCGGTGGGGGCCGTTCTGGACGTGGAAGCGGAAAGAATGCTAGCAAAGGTGGTCGTGGGCAGGTAGCCCATGCTACAACCATTTCGGAGCCTCTTACAACAGCACCTGTCTTGGAGTCTGATCGTCGTGGACTTCCTAGTCTTTCAGATGACCAGTGGGCTACACTTATGAATATGCTTACAAAAGGCAAATCCACTTCAACCGAAAAATTGAGTGGTAAGTCTGCTCAATGGATCATTGATACCGGGTGCTCCAATCACATGACTGGTAATGCAAACTTATTTAACTACTTATCTGATGTCTCCCCTACTTCTGTCGGGCTACCTAATGGAAAACACACCATTGCTACTAAGGAAGGCACGGTAATTTTGAGCACACTGATGGTGCTGCATAATGTGTTATATATTCCAGATCTTACTTGTAATTTATTGTCAGTGTCTCACCTGCTCTCTGGCTTATCTTTATCTATCACTTTTAATAATAAGCTGTGTATCATTCAAGACCATACCTCGAGGACTATGATTGGAGCGGGTGAGCTATGTGACGGGGTTTATTGGTTTCGACCTTTGCGACACCTTCAAGCTTATCAAACATGTGTGAAAGATAAACACGGATTGTGGCATCAACGATTGGGCCACCTTTCTCAAAAGATTGATTCTTCTTTGTTGCCTGATATTATTTCTCGTACTGGAAATAAGGATGTTCCCATTAATCATGGACCCTGTGATGTTTGCTTAAGAGCCAAGCAAACGCGAAGCGTGTTTCCTTTGAGTACTAGTCGGGCTAATGCTGTCTTCGATCTAATCCATTGTGATATCTAGGGTGCGTATACTTTATCTGCTAGTTGTGGGGCTCGATATTTTTTAACTATCGTAGATGACTGTTCTCGAGCTGTCTGGGTTTATTTAATGACTGCCAAATCTGAGGTGCCTCAACTTATTAAGGATTTCTGCCAAATGGTCACAACTCAATTTGCTAAGCATGTTAAACTTTTACGAAGTGATAATGGCCCAGAATTTCTGTGTCTTCAAAGATTTTATGCTAACAATGGAATTATTCATCACACCTCTTGTGTCAACACACCACAACAAAATGGGAGGGTAGAACGTAAACATAGACATATTCTTAACGTGGCTCGAGCATTGCTTTTTCAGGCTAATCTTCCTGTTTCTTTTTGGGGAGAAAGTATAATGACAGCTGCCTATGTTATCAACCGCACTCCCACTCCATTGCTCAATAACAAAACACCTCACGATATTCTTTTTGGTTCCCCGCCTAAATATGACAACCTTCGTGTTTTCGGTTGTCTTTGTTATGCTCGACATCAACCACGTGTGAAGAATAAGTTTGGCCCCCGCTCTCACCGTTGTATTTTCGTTGGATATCCTTTTGGTAAAAAAGGATGGCGCTTGTATGACTTAGAGGACCATGTCTTTTTTGTATCACGTGATGTTGTTTTCTGTGAACAACAATTTCCTTTTGCTAGTGCCATCTCTTCACCTCCTACTGGTGGTCCCTCTAGTGATATGTTTGGCAATAAAAAATATTATGAGGACACTAGAAATTATTCTGAGGACACTCTCCTAGCAAGGGGGAGTTCGGAAAACTCCATGGTAATCCGCGAGATTGATGGTGGGTCTGCACAACCCATCACACCTCAATGTGACATCTTGGACCCTAGTATTGGTGTCGTTTTGGATGGCCAGCCTGCACAACCCATCCCATCACCTGGGGAGGAAGTCATGCTTCCCGCATCAACTGTTCCAGGAAGAAACCGGTAGAGGCCATCGTATCAAGAAGCCATCTAGTAAACTTAAAGACTTCATCACCAATACGGTTCGTGTTATAAACCCTGTCACATCTCTCCCTACATCATCAACGTCCTCAGGTACTCCTTTTCCCATAGCTTATTATGTAAATTGTGATAAATTTTCTATACGACACACCCATTTTTTAGCAGCAATCACCGCAAGCAGTGAACCCACCTCGTTCCAAGATGCTGTGAAAAATCCCGGTTGGCGGAAGGCCATGCAAGAAGAGATTGATGCCCTTGAGCGCAATAACACTTGGACTTTAGAGGACCTTCCACCTGGAAAAAGGGCGCTCGGGTGCAGGTGGGTCTATAAAGTCAAGTACCACTCTGATGGTACAGTTGAACGTTTAAAAGGACGTTTAGTTGTGTATGGGAATCGTCAAGTTGCCGGGATTGACTTCAATGAAACATTTGCTCTTGTAGCTAAAATGGTCACAGTTCGTATGTTTTTGGCTATTGCGGTGGCCCGGCAGTGGGAGCTGCACCAGATGGATGTCTATAATGCATTTCTCCATGGCGATCTTAGCGAGGAGGTATATATGAAACTTCCACCTGGTTTCTTACGCCGTTCCAGGAAAGGTGTGCCGCTTACGCAAGTCATTATATGGTCTTCGCCAAGCACCTCGAAATTGGTTTGCTAAACTCTCTACTGCTTTGAAAGATCTTGGTTTTCACCAATCCTATGCTGATTACTCCTTGTTCAGTTATTCCAAGGGTACTATTGCTTTACATGTGCTCGTGTATGTCGATGACTTTATCATAACTGGTTCTTCATCTTCGGCGATCAAAACCTTTAAACAACAACTTAGTATGAGATTTCATATGAAAGACTTGGGTGTCCTCAAATATTTTCTCGGCATTGAGGTTGCGCGTGGGAAAGATGGTTTATTTCTTTCTCAACGCAAATATGTTCTTGACATTCTCAGCGAGGCTGGCCTTCTCGGTGCCCGTCCTATTTCAACCCCCATGGATCCAAACCATCATCTTGCCACCCTCAATGGTGCTGTCCTTGAGGACCCCGAGAAATACCGCCGCCTCGTCGGACGCTTAATCTACTTGACCATTACTCGTCCTGAACTATGTTACTCGGTTCATATCTTGGCTCAATTTATGGGTACACCTCGAATTGAGCATTGGGATGCTGCCTTGCGAGTTTTGAGGTATTTAAAAGGTTGTCCAGGACAAGGTATCTTGCTGCGCAAGGAGAGTAATTTTCAGCTATCTGTTTTTTGTGATAGTGATTGGGCTAGTTGTCCCCTCACCCGTAAATCATTGACCGGTTACTTAGTGTTTTTTGGTTCTTCTCCTGTTTCTTGGAAAACGAAAAAACAACCAACTGTTTCTCGTTCATCTGCGGAGGCTGAGTATCGGTCTTTGGCTACTGCTACATGTGAGCTTAAATGGTTGAAATCTCTTTTGGCTTGTTTTGGGATTCCTCATGGGCGTCCTATGCACCTATTTTGTGATAGTCAAGCTGCGCTTTATATTGCTGCTAATCCTGTTTTTCATGAACGAACGAAGCATATTGAGATCGACTGTCACTTTGTTCGAGATGCCTTGCAAGCAAACATTATTTCAACCTCTCATGTTCGCACCAATGTTCAGCTTGCGGATATTTTCACCAAAGCACTTGGGAAATCTCAATTTTCTTTTCTTCTTCGCAAGTTGAGCATTTGTGATCCTCATGCTCCCACTTGAGGAGGAGTATTAATGACCGTTGCTTCCCAAGCGTTGTAGAGCGTTGCATATACATTGTATTTACATTATACGTTATATTAGGCATATGCATTGTATATTGCACCATTTATTATTTTTCTTAAATTAGATTTGTAAATACATGTATATATATTCTCAATCGGGCCGTACTCAAATCAAGGAGAAAAGGAAATTCAATTATTTTATTTTCCAGAATTCTTTATACTGTCCAGCAACAACGTGGCCACCAGGACCGTCACCGTCTTGGTGAATCCAACCCCTATGGTGGCCAGCAGCTTCTGGTTACCCGATTTGATCCCGGCTTTCTCGAAGATCCTCGGGCTGTAGAGGACCACCGTGCTGATCCCCGTGGCTTGGTGGAAAAAGTAGAGACCGACGGCCGCTGTGAGGATGTGGCGGACGGGGAGCGTGGGGCGAAGCAGGAGATCCCTCCACAGCCCCTCGCCGTGGCGGCGTTCCCTGGAGACTGGAACGACGTCGTCGTGGCAGTCTATGGGGATGCCCGCGGCTTCCTTGATGTCTGATATCCGATCCCGGGACTCTTGTGGGGTGTTGCAGGTTTTGTCTAGGACGTGTCTGGCGTCTTTGAGCCTACCATGCATGACCAGCCAGCGAGGTGACTCGGGCATGAAGAGGATGACGATGGCGATGACGACGGAAGGGATGGTGCCGATTCCGAACATGAATCGCCAGCCCAGGTGAGTTGGGAGCTTTGAAAACGCATAGTTGGACACATAGCCAAGTAATATGCCAGAGTTGACGAACACCTGCGGAAAACAACAACGTTACAACCTTACCAATTTTTCTGACTACATAGTAAGTTAAAATAACATTTGTCAGTAAATTGGCCGAGTGAGACCGAAAACCCGTAGGTCCACACTGTATTTGATATGCATGTCACATGATCAATGGCGATGATAAGGTTATATATCATACCCACCATTGACCTATACCCAACCACACATAATTAATTAATTATTAGGGAGTTGGCATGCCTTGGTGGCATCTGCGCCATGGGAATCAGATTTAGTCAAACATTTTCATTCACAATATGTGACGAAATCATTCGTCAACACAAATTTACTGCAGTTTCTCGTTAGTGCATCATTGAGCTCGTTGCACTCCAATAAGCCATTTGCATTAATATGGTATATTATTGAATATTGATAGATATACTATTAGCCTAAAATAAAATATTAAGTGGTAAGAAATGTGATACCAACCTCAGTGAAAGAGGTAACAAGGCCACGAATGGCCGTGGGGGACAGCTCAGCCGCATAAACCGGGGCAATCATTATTGCGAAGCCGACACCGACGCTGGTGACGAAGCGATGAGGAAGGCGTAGTTGGTGGCGAAGCCCATGAGGCTGGCTCCGGCAAATAAGATGACTTGGGCTATGACGATGGTGTACCTGCGGCCTATCAAATCAGAGGTCCGGCCGGCCAGGAAGCATCCGACAAGGCAATAGAGGTTGAGCACTCCGGCCAAGATCTCCACTTGCACGTCCGAGATTTTCAGGTCCTCTTTTATGTAAATAACAGCCCCACTCATCACACCAATATCTAGATTTTTATTATTATCGAAGGAAAGGAAGAGAAAAAATTTAAAAATCGTTTCATGAGGCCAAAGAGAATAATAAAGAAGCAAAACATGTTCCGACGACAAAGAAGAACATCATAGTCTTCGCAGACATATACTATGTATTATTATAATAAAAAGTATAAGTCTAATTATTAAGCTCTACTTCTATGTTCGCTAAAACGGGGGGGGGGGGGGGGGGGTGATGTTATTGGGGGACTAAAGAGAGGGATGATTGTTTGATACTAACCATAGCCCAGAATGATGGAATTCATGGAAGCCAAAATTGCACAATTAATTGCATATCGGTTCCCTTTGGGGGGTTTCCTCGGAGAGTAGATATGGTCCGTAGTTGTCTCCGGTTGCCGGAAAGTATGTCGCTAGGGTCAGCTGCATGGCCCGCCATCTGGCGTGTACTACGTACCCACTGGGTGACGATGAGAGATGAAAAGCTTGTTACCATTTATATGCTCTGATCTGATATTGCCATATTGGAGTTGCAAAGTGTCGATTTGAATATACATTAGGATTTAGGAAGAAATTTTTTCCCAAAAATTAGTATTATTATTACGAAAGATTCAATATCTAAAATTATTATTATATATTATTGTTATTATTATTATTAAGATGATAGGTTCATCGAATGTGGACACTCCTGTTCTATGTCTCGGGGAAGCAAGCTATTTTTTCGTATTATTTTGAAAACATATTTGTTTTTTAAAACGTAAATTTAAATAATTTAAAATTAATTAGGAGTAATATAAATTTATTTAAGTTTAAGTTTTTTTTTTAAAAATTATTTTTAAAAATAATCTCAATAAACAAAACAAAGCCTTAGCATGCGTGTTGAAGTGTATATATAAAATTTAAATTAAACATTTTTCTTCTATAACAAGTTAAGAACAATTTTTTTTTCCATTGCTCTCTCATTCTTCAATTTTGTTGTAAGGCAGCCGTTTGAAGATTTTAAGTTAAGAGAGACTAGAACGAGAGTAAAATAATTTTTTTTATTTTTTATTTTTTAAATGTGATTATCATTTTTTAATATATAAAATAATAAATAATAAAAGGTTATTTTATTGGGATAATGTATTTGAACATGTTAAGTATTAGAACAAACACATGGACGTCACCCGAGACTGAAGTAATATGTTTCAACGATGAAAATCAGAAGGTAGAACATGTCTAACCTTAGCAGGAGGTTCTCATGTAATGAGCGTCTTATAAAAGAAAAGAAGATGTCATACTTCAAGCAAGCGTAAGAATACTTTTAGAACACATGAAAAATGTCACGCCTCCAAATCCCGAAAGGACCGAAACTAAGAGTGTGACTTCTCCATGCTCGCACCGAAGGGTCAAGGGGTTGATGACTAACACCAAATGGACTACACATAGGGGTGTAAAACAGACCAGACAGTCCGTTTTTCAATAAACTTAATTTTAAATTTAAAGCTAATAAAAACAGCAATAATTCTTTAATTTTCAACTTCCCAACAAGAGAAATATAGAGCAGGCAGCAGCCAAAATGTCAACTAAGTTTTAAACAAATTCACTCAATCTCTAATTAATTCTAAGTTTTAAACAAATTGAAAAAACAAAACATATGGAGCAGGCTGTCACGCCCTCAAATTCCAGGGAACCCGGAACCGGGAACATGACTTCCCCTTGCCCGCACCCGAAAGGTCAAGGGGTTGGTGACTAGCACCAATAGAGACTACACCGCGGGTGCTGTCTCAATCATGCAACCCTGTACAACCATACATCAAGGGTAATCTTGTACTTTCCCATATATCATCATGCATACAATAAGTCAAACAGTCATATAGACATCACATCACAAACAATATGCAAATACAACTGTCCACGAACCCATGTCCGGGATACAAGACACAACAATACAGAATACAACACTGTATCATACATCAGAGTAGTGGGCACGTCTTCCTAGAAGAAAGTCCTCCACTAGTCTCGGGTTATGTAATGACCCGTGTTTTGCGGCATGTAAGAAGTTAACCGCAGATGCCTTGTGAGTGGAAATTGTTGGGTTTTAGGGAGTTTCCTAACATTCTTTTATGCCCTAGGAAGATGCTATTTGCATATACAGACATTTTTAGGCTGTTTTGTCCGGTTTTGGAGGTTGATTTTGATCAAGTAGATGACCTCAAATCAATTGGCGTGCAGAACAAAAGTTTCTCAGAATGATGTCCTCTACCTCTCACAGAAGTTTCAGAGCCAAAGGCCTTGAAAGCCAATTGGACCAATTGGCGTGCAAGCATTTTTCTGCATATCAGCCTTCTACAAGATGCAAGGAAGCTTGGGATAGAATTTCACAGCTTTTGGAGCTGCAAGTCAATTGGGGATATGGCGTGCAATATGGCGTGCAGCCATATTTTTGTACAGTCACCTTAGTTTTGTTATTCTAATCATCTTTTCCCAAAGGACCATGTTGGAATTATGGATATTTTGGTGTGTATGGATGTGGGAAGGTCATAGCTTGTTCCATCAAAACTACGTCGTTTTGATGCTGGGATTCACTTAATCAAAACTACGTCATTTTGATGTTGTGTTGTCTATATAAGGAGGAGAAGCCCTCTGTTTTAGGTTTTAGGGTTTGTTGTTCCACCAGCCGTCGCAGAGAGAGAGAGAGAGAGAGGGAGGGAGAGCTGCTGGCTTGCTGCCGGAGCGTCTTGCGTGGGGAGGACAGCATCTAGCGAGGGAGCAAAACCAGGAGGACATTTCCAAGGTAGGGGTTCTGTTCTTCCTTGTACCTATCCTAGGGTTTTGGCCTTGTGGTAGTCGATTTCGTAATCTGGATATATATTATATGTAAATCCATATAGGTGTGATCTCCTATATGGATGTTGGCCTTCAGTGGCATGTATGGGGATAAGATTAGGCCTGTGTGGCACTGCACACTAGGTGAGTTGATGCCAGTGAGACTGACTGTGGAGCCTGAGAGGTTGAGTTAATGTCAGTGAGACTGACTGTGGAAACTATGCTTGAGAGGCGGTTAAATCATTGGCCTGAAGAGGCGGTTAAATCACTTGTGGTTTGTGTGGTGGAGAATTGTAACTACTGATGTGCTTTGTTATTGTCTGTTGAAATTATTGTAACACGATACCGCACTTGTACACATAGCATGTAGATGCTAGGAGCATGGGATGGGTTGGGGAGACATGATCCCTACTGAGCTGTGGATGCTCACCCCTCCTACTATGGTGTGTTTTCTTGCAGGAACCTACAGGCGTTAGGTGGCAACACCAGGGTGGAAGAGTTCTGTTTTGTGGCTTTGTTTTATGTTATTTGCGTTATGTAGTTTTGTTGAGGCATTGTAACCCCAGCGGGGAGATATTGTAATGAAGTTTGAAACATAATAAAGGCATGTGGTTTGAATTTAATAATTATGTGATTTTGGTTTCTGAAAATAAAATGTGAAGTGTATGTTGTATTCTACCCCTTTATCCAAATCCGGATAAAGGGAGGGTCACGTTCCAGTCTCCTCGGGTTGGAAAACCGGGGCGTGACAATATGGTATCAGAGCATGGTCTAGTTGGCCTAGGGTAGTGGGCGGATCTGGTTATCTTGGGTCCTTTGGAGGAACCTGGAGGGACGTGCCTGATCAACACGGTCCTTTTGGAGCCTCTAAGGTGTAGTTGGGGTAGTCCAGACCTGAGGTAGGATTTGCATGCATTGGCATTAGGGCACTAGTTGCATTGGTTATTGTATGTGAAGGTGTGGATACCTGTTAACATTGTAATTGTGATAAAAGAAAAATGTGAATAATGTGATAAGGTGTGAACTATGCAACTCTGATTTTATTTGAAGTACCTTGAGCATGACTACAAGGATAGGTCCTTGTTTATTTGAACTGTGTGCAATGTTGATTAGTGCAATGTGTAAAATGTGTGTGATTCCATGTACTACTTGACTTGATAATGGGGTAGAGGTAGTGAAACCCGATAATTGTCGAACGCGTTCTGACGTTTGTGCTTCTTACTTCATGTAGTAAGAATGCCACCGAGGAGAGTGACACGTGCATCCAGGGCAGTGGCTGATGAGTCATCTGCCCATGAGGGCCCGGGTGCGGGGCAGTCCGTTGGAGGACATGCACTGTTGCTGGCGCAGCTACGAGAAGGCATCCGGCTGGAAGTCCTAGAGTTGAGGAAGGATCCGGCAAGAGGTACGGGAGGAGGATAAGGTGAGGCTGGCCATTCGGCAGCTAGAGGGGAATGCTCTGGAGTGGTGGCAGAGTGTCGCGGGGAGCCGTGCGGTGCAGTTTATGCTGTGGGAGGAGTTCTTGCAACTCTTCCACGATGAGTTTTTCCCTGAGTCCTTGAGATGGCAGAAGAGAGAAGAATTTGGCAGCTTGAAGCAAGGATCAAAGACGATGCCCGAGTATGAGCGGGAGTTCCAGAGCCTGAGTAGGTTTGCCCCCGAGACTGTGGCAAGGGAGGACCTGAAAGCCCACAAGTTCACCTTGGGTCTCAGGCCAGCTCTTAGGCAGAGAGTGGCGATTCTGCGTTTGAGGACCTATGCTGAGGTTGTTGAGACAGCACCCATAGCTGAGAGGGAACTGGATGATGGGAGGCAGGTCCACCAGGGTCGCCAGTGACAAGGTGGGTCTGAACGCGATTCTGCGTCCAAGAGGCCCAAGATTGAGGAGAGAGATAGTGGTTCTTTCCGCAGCCAGGGTCTACCATCTGTGAACCCAGGGAGGTTCACCCTTGGCGGTAGTGGGCAGGAAGGTTCAGCAGGAGGTCTCCCCAGCGGTTGTCTTTGTTGTGGGAGGCAAGGTCACTTTAAGAGGGAATGTCCCAAGAAGGACTGGTGGTGCAACAGCTGTGGGCGAGAGGGCCACTTGAGCCGGGTGTGCAGGAGTGGTAACAGGGGAGCAGGAGGCGTGGCATCCAGCATGAGGAGTGATGCTAGTTTCCGCGCTCTAGCGGAGAGGCCAGCCCGTCAGTGGCAGGCTAGCCAGGCAGGATCTAGCCAGACCCGATCTCAGGGGAGGCAAAAGTGTCAGCAGACTGAAGCTGGAGGCAGCCATGGCGGGAAGCGCCCAGTGAGTGAGCCGACCAGTGGCACAGGCCAAGGGAGGGTATTTGCGCTGGAGGCAACGTACCGGGAGGAGGCTGAGCTACCACCCCCACCGGCTGAGGGTGGAGCAGGACCATCGGTAGTTAGCGGTACCCTTTTGATCTCCCGTACATTAGCTTCTGTTCTTTTCGATACGGGTGCATCGTGTTCTTTTGTTGCTGAGCTTGTGATAGATAGCTTGGGGTTAGCTTGTGTGGTGGCAGCGAAGCCCCTAGTTGTTGAGTCTCCAGTGGGGGGTATGATTGAGGTGTGGCGTGTTTGCCGTGACTGTGTGTTAACCATAGGAAGTGTGGAGCTGAGCTTCGACCTGCATGTATTGCCCTTGCGTGCTTTTGACCTGATCTTGGGTATGGATTGGCTTATGGATTTCCAGGCCAAGATAGACTGTTATCGGCGGCGTGTATCCTTCGTTACACCAGCAGGGACCTCTTGCACCCTGCAAGGGGAGTGAGACTGTGAGGCTAGTCAAGCTGGGCTAGTGTTAGACCAGTGGGGTGCCATTACCTACAGGTTGGCAGCCCTGACCTTTGCTGAGGAGGGGAAAGTGGAAAAGAGAGTGTGGCCAACAGTTGTTGACCAATTTCAGGATGTCTTTCCTGACCAGTTGAGGAGTTTACCTCCTAGGAGCAACTCCAAGAGGCTCTCTATTATCTACAAATAGAGAGCCTAATGCCAAAAATGAGCTCCAACAGCCTCTTCATCAAGCTCTCTACATCTACAAATCGCTACAGTGACTCTTCACAAATGAAGAGTCACTATTCATTCTTTACATAATTTATTATTATTTTTTATCTTCTTTCCCTCTCTCCTCTCTCCCCTCTTTCCTGTGCAATTAATATTATTATTAATAAATTATTATTTTAATAAAAATAGAGATTAAAAAATAGAGAGGCTCTTGGAGTGTATGTTAAAAAATAGCTCTTTACATGTGAAAAAATTTGTATATGTGGAGAAAATTGTAAAGAGGCTCTTAGAGTTGCTCTAAGAGGAGTGTAGAGTTCACTATTGAGTTGGTACCGGGGACTGGCCCAGTCTTCCAAGTAGCGTATCGTATGGATCCAACTGAGTTGAGGGAGCTCCAGAGGCAGATAGAGGAGTTGGTGGAACAAGGGTATATCAGACCGAGTACCTCACCCTGGGGTGCTCCGGTGCTCTTTGCAAAGAAGGCAGACGGCACGCTTCGCCTCTGCATAGATTACAGGAAGCTGAATTTGGTGACTGTGAAGAACAAGTATCCGTTGCCTCGGATAGATGACCTGTTCGACCAGTTGAGTGGAGCCCAGTGGTTTTCCAAGATAGATATGTGATCAGGGTATCACCAGCTAAGGGTTAGGGAGGAAGACATCCCTAAGACTGCTTTTCGGTGCCGGTATGGGCACTATGAGTGCGTGGTGATGCCTTTCGGGCTCACTAATGCACCAGCGGTGTTTATGCATTTGATGAACCAGGTCTTCGCCCCATATCTGGATTCCTTTGTGGTGGTGTTTATTGACGATATCTTGGTGTATTCCAAGACGGAGAGGGAGTATGTGGAGCATTTGGCAACGGTGTTGCAAACCTTGTGGGACCAGCAGTTGTTTGCTAAGTTTAGCAAATGTGAGTTTTGGATGCAGGAGGTTCACTTTCTTGGCCACATAGTATCAGCTGAGGGAGTTAGGGTGGACCCAGCCAAGATTGAGGCTGTGGTATCGTAGGCGCGGCCAACCAACGTTTTTGAGATCCGTAGCTTTCTTGGCTTGGCGGGGTACTATCGTCGTTTTGTAGAGGGGTTCTCCCGTTTGGCAGCTCCTATGACGGCGTTGACTCGGAAGGGAGTGAAGTTTGAGTGGACTGATAAGTGTCAGCAGGCGTTTGAGACTCTCAAGACCCGTTTGACCACTGCACCGGTGTTGAGGTTACCTCGGGAGGATATCCCATATGAGGTGTACTGTGATGCGTCCAGGGTTGGTTTGGGGTGTGTGCTTATGCAGGAGCACAGTGTGGTAGCTTATGGGTCGAGGCAGCTGAAGCCTCATGAGCAGAATTATCTTACTCATGATCTTGAGTTGGCGGCTGTCATCTTTGCCTTGAAGAGTTGGCAACATTACCTTTTGAGGAAGAAGTTCGTGGTGTTCTCAGATCACAAGAGCCTTCAGTACATCTTTACTCAGAAGGACTTGAATTTGAGGCAGAGGAGATGGGTGGAGTATTTGCAGACCTTTGACTTTACTCTTGGCTATACCCCGGGCAAGGGTAATGTTGTGGCTGACGCGTTGAGCAGAAAAGGGAAAGCTGAGGTGGCCGTGAGAGAGTGGAAGCTGATGGAGCAGTTGGTGATGTTGCAGCTGTAGCCTGTTGTTCGTGATGGTGGGATAGTCCTAAGTCCTTTGGTGGTTGTGCCTGAGTTGTACTAGCGCATCCGGGAGGGACAGTTGGGTGACATTGAGTTTGAGGTTCTCCGTGCCCGTATTGAGGCTGGTGAGCTATCTGAGGACTGGACAGAGGGTCTTGAGCATGAGTTGTCTTTTCAGGGGCGGTTAGTAGTGGCTTCTTCTCTCAGGAATGAGGTGATGAGGGAGTTTAACCAGTCTAGAGTTGCTGTGCATCCAAGGGGGTACGAAGATGTACCATGCGCTTCGGGGACATTTTTGGTGGCCTGGGATGAAACGCGATGTGGCTGCCTTTGTTTCGCGGTGCCTCACGTGTCAGCAGGTGAAGGCTGAGCATCAGTGGCCGGCGGGCATGTTACAGCCATTGCCCATAGCGGAGTGGAAGTGGGACCACATCGCGATGGATTTTGTGACGGGTCTTCCACCCACCATAGGGAGGAAAGATATGATTTGGGTGATTGTGGATCGACTCACAAAGTCGGCCCATTTCCTTGCTGTTCGCGAGCGGGACTCCATTGGGACCTTGAGTCAGCTGTACATGAACGAGATTGTGAGACTGCATGGCATACTATCATCGGTTGTCCCTGACCGGGATTCGAGGTTCACTTCCCGTTTTTGGGCAGGTTTGCAGGCGGCTATGGGGACCAAACTTCACTTGAGTACAGCCTTTCACCCTGAGACTGATGGCCAGACAGAGAGGACGAATCAGACTTTGGAGGACATGTTATAGGCCTGTGTGTTAGATTTTGGGGGTTCATGGGCAACTCACCTTCCTTTGGTGGAGTTTGCCTACAATAATAGTTATCAGGCATCCATTAGGATGGCTCCTTTTGAGGCATTGTATGGGCGGCCGTGTCGATCACCTTTGTGTTGGACTGGAGGGGGGGGAGAGACAGCTCTCTTGGGACCACAGATGGTTCATGAGGCTACTGAGAAGGTTCGGTTAATCCGTTAGCGCTTGTTATCAGCTCGGAGTCGACAGAAATCTTATGCGGATCAGGGGCGGCGACCTTTGGAGTTTTCTGTGGGCGATCATGTGTTTCTCCGTGTCTCTCCACGACATGGACATCGGCGCTTTGGGAGAGGTTCCAAACTCTCTCCCCGGTTCATTGGTCCATTTGAGGTTATAGCTCGTGTGGGGCCTGTAGCTTACCGGTTAGCATTGCCACTGCGATTGAGTCGGGTGCACAATGTGTTCCACGTGTCCCAGTTGAGGAAGTATCATCCTGACCCCACTCATGTGATCGATTGGGGGACATTGGACATTAAGGATGACATGTCTGTTGTTGAGGCCCCTATCCGTATCCTAGATCGGCGGGATAAGCTTTTGCGTGGTCGTGCTATTCCTTTGGTTCGCGTGCTATGGAAGCACCGTGGCATTGAGGAGGAGACATGGGAACGTGAGTCCGTGATGCGTGAGCAGCACCCAGAGTTGTTCGAGGACGAACAATCTTAAGGGGGGGAGGTGGCTGTAGTGATGTGTTTTCTTGTGGTTCATGCTTTGGTGTATTTGTATTCCTACTTATAAACTGGTATTTTTATTGAGATGTGTTTTGAGATTGCAAAATGTGTTTGAGATGTCCTGTTATGTTGTGTGATCCATCTGGGCGTTGTGGCTCGTTGTCTTGCGAATGGGCCGCATATGGTTGTTTTCCTTGCATGTTATTTCTTTCCGAGGACGAAAAGTCTTAAGGGGGAGAGGATGTAATGACCCGTGTTTTGCGGCATGTAAGAAGTTAACCGCAGATGCCTTGTGAGTGGAAATTGTTGGGTTTTAGGGAGTTTCCTAACATGCTTTTATGCCCTAGGAAGATGCTATTTGTATATACAGGCGTTTTTAGGCTGTTTTGTCCGGTTTTGGAGGTTGATTTTGACCAAGTAGATGACCTCAAATCAATTGGCGTGCAGAACAAAAGTTTCTCAGAATGATGTCCTCTACCTCCCACAGAAGTTTCAGAGCCAAAGGCCTTGAAAGCCAATTGGACCAATTGGCATGCAAGCATTTTTCTGCATATCAGCCTTCTACATGATGCAAGGAAGCTTGGGATAGAATTTCACAGCTTTTGGAGCTGCAAGTCAATTGGGGATATGGCGTGCAATATGGCGTGCAGCCATATTTTTGTATAGTCACCTTGGTTTTGTTATTCTAATCATCTTTTCCCAAAGGACCATGTTGGAATTATGGATATTTTGGTGTGTATGGATGTGGGAAGGTCATAGCTTGTTCCATCAAAACTACGACGTTTTGATGCTGGGATTCACTTAATCAAAACTACGTCGTTTTGATGTTGTGTTGTCTATATAAGGAGGAGAAGCCCTCTGTTTTAGGTTTTAGGGTTTGTTGTTCCACCAGCCGTCGCAAAGAGAGATAGGGAGGGAGGGAGAGCTGCTGGCTTGCTCCCGGAGCGTCTTGCGTGGAGAAGATGGCATCTAGCGCGGGAGCAAGAGCAGGAGGACGTTTCCAAGGTAGGGGTTCTGTTCTTCCTTGTACCTATCCCAGGGTTTTGGCCTTGTGGTAGTCGATTTCGTAATCTAGATATATATATTATATGTAAATCCATATAGGTGTGATCTCCTATATGGATGTTGGCCTTCAGTGGCATGTATGGGGATGAGATTAGGCCTATGTGGGACTGCACACTAGGTGTTTGATATTATGCCTGTGAGGCCATGCATGTTATGCGATTGATGTTATGCCAGTGTGGTTATGCCTGAAAAGTGTTTGATGTAATGTCTATGAGGATATGCATGCTAAGTGTTTGATGTTATACCAGGGTGGACATGCATGTTAAATGTTTGTTGTTATGCCTGAATAACTGAGATATATGTTAAATGTTTGTTGTTATGTCTGTGGAGCCTGAGAAGCCTGAGAGCCTGAGGCAATGCTTGTGTACCCGTGGAGCTTGAGAGGCTGAGTTGATGTCAGTGAGATTGACTGTGGAGCCTGAGAGGCTGAGTTAATGTCAGTGAGATTGACTGTGGAAACTATGCCTGAGAGGCGGTTAAATCATTGGCCTGAAGAGGCGGTTAAATCACTTGTGGTTTGTGTGGTGGAGAATTGTAACTACTGATGTGGTTTGTTATTGTCTGTTGAAATTATTGTAACACGACACCGCACTTGTACACATGGTATGTAGATGCTAGGAGCATGGGATGGGTTGGGGAGACATGATCCCTACTGAGCTGTGGATGCTCACCCCTCCTACTATGGTGTGTTTTCTTGCAGGAACCTACAGGCGTTAGGTGGGAACACCAGGGTGGAAGAGTTCTGTTTTGTGGCTTTGTTTTATGTTATTTGCGTTATGTAGTTTTGTTGAGGCATTGTAACCCCAGTGGGGATATATTGTAATGAAGTTTGAAACATAATAAAGGCATGTGGTTTGAATTTAATAATTATGTGATTTTGGTTTCTGAAAATAAAATGTGAAGTGTATGTTGTATTCTACCCCTTTATCCAAATCCGGATAAAGGGAGGGTCACGTTCCGGTCTCCTCGGGTTGGAAAACCGGGGTGTGACAGGTTACACCTAAAAAAGGTAAACAACAAGTAGGGGTGAGCGACAAGCTCAGTAGGTGACCCCAATACTCCACATTATGCAAACATACAAGTCTATACTACATGCTCTGTGTACTCGTGCACTGTGTAGTGTGCATAATCATCAGGACTCAGCCTACAAACAAACATCAGGACCCAGCCTGCCCACACAGGACAGCTTGTCCACGATCCTGCACGGGATCCCAGCTCAGGGCACTTAGCCCTAGCTCCACGAGCTCAACGGCTCAACACGATCCTCAACAGGATCCCAGCTCAGGGCACTCAGCCCTACCACAACGTTTTATGCCCGGACACAGTGCCACATAGGCCTACCATCGGTGCATATGCCTGCCACGGCCACAACACAATATGCCCGGCCACAGTGCCACGCAGACCTACCATCGGCGAATATGCCTGCCTCGTCAACCACATAACATCATCTATGCTTCACGGTGAGAACCCAACAAGCCCCAATTCCTCAAACCAACATACCAACACCAATATGGCATTAAGGTTCACCATACTCCCTCTATAACTAAAGCCAGTCTTCACAAATCGATCATCATTCCTTGACCAAGGAAGGAGATACCCATAGGAGTTATTTTCTTGAAATAAAAAGTCCCGGCATTGGGTTCCCATATCATAACTAAGATAATCTGATTTTTGGGGATTTTTCTGAGATGTCTAACCCCACTTTCCAAAAATTCACCTCTACGAAAAACTAGATTTTTCCGAGATTTTGCACTAAAACCCAATTTTCACATTTTGAAGGAGTGGAATTTAATTTTCTAGTATTTTTCTTTGAATCCAAACGGGAGGGGGGGGGGGTATTTTGTTATTTACATCGTAACATTTAAGTATAATACTTAAATGTGGAGAGGCATAATGGTTACAATGTGTTGGATCAAGCCCAGAATTTGGATGATGTTGATAAAGCCCTATGTAATCTGATTTGAGACCTTTGTTGTTTTATCTTAAGACATTGCAGAAGATATGACTTTCATCCGGATCTACACTCGTGTGAGCAAAGCTAAGGACGGGATATTTAATCCTGATCTAGGTGAGAATGAGTGTCGTCAAACACTTGGTAAATAACCAAGTCTTTACCTCATATGGAATAAGGATCATTCGTGCGGAGTAAGAACCTAAAAGCTACGGACTAAGAAATCCGCACCTAATACTTCAAACGGACTAAGTCTAAAAGATGCGGAGTAAGAATCTTGGTCAAAAGTCGCACGGATTAAGAGAGTCTACCGGTAAAAAAGTCTTCCATAGGAATAAGAGTAGAAGACGCGGAGTTAAAAAGATAAGTCTTCCATACAACCGGACTAAGGAAGTTACGGAATAGGAATTTAGATGCGGAGTAAGGAATCCGAGTCTTCCATACATGCGGAGTAAGGAAGTACTTCTACGGAATAAGGAATTTAGATGCGGAGTAAGGAAATTAGATGCGGAGTAACGAAGCTAGATGCGGAGTAAGGAATCTGAACCACTCACTCATGTGGATTAAGGATGTGCTATTATGGAGTAAGCCATCCGTTCCTTTAAATCATGCGGAGTAAAGAAACTAGTTGCGGAGTAAGGAAGCGCAGATGCAGAGTAAGCACTCCGACCTTCTCTTTCATACGAAGTAAGGAAGCGCTTACTCGTAACAAGGATTCCAGCACCAAATTGATACGGAATAAGCAATCAGTATTACGGAGTAAAGATCCGAGCTTAATTTAAGCACGAATTAAGGAACCTTACACCGGATTCAAGAAGACGCTACTTCAACTTATCTCTTCGTGATCAAAGTCATCAGCTCGCTGTTTCCCAATGTAAGACAAACTTGTTGAGAACCTAAAGTATCATACACGTGGATCATCCGGATATGTGGACACAACTTTAACTACACTTAGGAACGTACAAAGACTCTCATGCGTTGCAAACCCAAGATCTTGAAGACCACATCCACATCAATTAATGCAGGGAGATTTCCGAGAGACAGTAAATGGACACAATATCCGGAACAACAAGTTTCGAGGTTGTCTCTTGAGGATGTCACTATAAATAGCTACACTTGTATATTTATAAAAATATACTTTTTGTGTAAACGTGTAAGAGCTGGTGCATGTACTAAAGCTCATAGAGATCTAAGAGGCTAGTGTGTGTGTACTTGTAAACAAAGTGTTAAGAGCTGTTAAGTAGGTCTAAAAGCTTTCAAGCTTTAGACTGCTTTCATTTTGTTGTACTTATCATACTGATAATAAAACAAAATACTTTTACTATCTGGTTATCTTCCGCATTGTTTTTATCTCTTAACCAAATAAGTGTTGTGCCAAAGAGTTTTAAAAAGAGCTTCGATAAGAGCCTATTCACCCTCCTCTAGGCTCCAAGGGACCAACAAGTGGTATCAGAGCGAGTTCTATTTGTTCCAAGTAGAGATCCCACTATTTCATTCTTACCAATGGCCAAAGAAAGCAGCATGCTATTCAACACTCGCCTTAACTCCGGAGGTGCACAAGAGCCCCTTCCAAATTGAAGCAGCAGTGAAAATGTCGATCCACCTCAACCTGCTGCTGCCGCTGCTCCACAACCACGAAGTTCTGGTTTCACTCTGACAAAGCCACCCAAGTTCACACCTGAGCTTTTCTCCCAGTGGAAAGCTCGCATGAGAATGTTCATGGTTTGCCATGATCATCTCATGTGGCCATGTCTTCATCAGGAGATACCTACTCCGATGACTATTGGAGAACATGGAGTTAGAAGACCAAAGACTGATGTCGAATGTTGGACCCCATTTTGTCCGGGTTGGACATATATATTTATTATTCCATATCTGTCATTGACTTTGTATAGAAAATAAAGAGGCGTAACCATTAAGATAAAGGGTGGGAAAGAGACAGTCACAGGTGATGGAAAATCAAATTTGAGAATCAACACCTCCGACCACGCTCAATTCTGAGGTCAAATGACGAAGTTATGGTCAAAACAGTGTTCAGACCGTTAATAGCGGTCAAATGATAATTGACTTGCAAAACCGCACTCCAAATCAGGTCACGAACCTCACCATCATGATCCTCTCGTCATTGTGAGAATTTTGATATATATATTGGCTACTTAAAAAAAACACGTGTGAACAGACCCGCATACTGTTCACAGCCAAAAAAAATATTAATTTAAAACTAATACAAAAAAACTAAAAAAAAAACCACGTGTGAGTAGTACCTGCATACTGTTCACAGCCCCAAAAAAATCTTAATTAAAACTAATACTAAAAAACTAAAAAAAAAATACGTGTGAACAGTACCCGCGTACTGTTCACAGCCCCAAAAAAGCTTAATTGAAAACTAATACTAATAAAAAAAACCCCACGTGTGAACAGTATCTCATACTGTTCACAGGCCCAAAAATATATAAATTTAAAACTAAAAAAAAAACTTTTTTTTTAAAATTAATAATTAATTAATAAATAATAATAAATTCTGACATGTTTGTTTTTTTGTTTTTTTTGTATTTTGTTTTTTTGTTATTTATTTTTTAAGAAAAAAACAAAATCAGAATAAAAAAATAATAAGTCAAATCTGGGTACTGTGCATGAACAGTACCCGTATACTGTTCATGAACAGTACCGCTGACAGTTTTTTTTCTTCTTTAACTATAAATACCTCTCATTTTTCATCCCAAAAAAACGAATTTTTCCCCAAAAAAGACACTTTCCCTCTTCCTTTCTCTTCATTTTCCTTTCCAAAACCCAAATCAAAAACCTCATATTTCATCCCAAAAATCCCATGAATTTTCCCAAAAAAAAAAAAGCCTACTCTCTCTTCCTTCCTCTCCACTCTCCTTTCCCAAAACACAAATAAAAAACATCATTTTTCATCCCAAAAAATCCTACGAAAATTCTCAAAAAAAAAAAATCATCCTCTCTCAACTTTCAATCTTCAAACAAACAAAAAAACCCCAAAAATCATTACATATCTCCTTTCCTTTATAGCAATAGATTAAATCCAATCATCTCCAATCCCTCCCAAGTTCCGATCCGTTTCCTGGCGTCAATTTCAAGTTCCGGCCAAGCTCCGACACGTTGCATAAGGTGAGTTCACAGTTTTCCACTGGACTCGGAGTTTCTTTCAACACTACTGACGCCCACAGGATAGCTCGGACGTAGTGCCGCTGTTAAGATCGATAAAGTCGGTTCCGCTACCCTTTTATTATTGTTTCTTTTGTGCTATATTGCTAAATTTTGTTTTTTTTGTTTTGTTATTTGTGTTTCTTTTTGTTTAGGCGTTGTAATATTATTTTTATCTCTTTGTATTTTCTTTCTTTTTCTTTTCTCTCTTCTTGTTGTATTTTTTTTACTTTTGTTTGTTTATTTTGTTGTATGTAATTGTAATATGTAAAAAGCAAAAAAAAAAAAGCAAAAAACAAAAAAGAGAAAACAAAAAAGAGAGACAAAAAAAAAGAGAAGGGATTGTATTTAGTATTCCGGCACACACACCACACAATTGTTTAATTTTTGGGTTTAGTTATTTTTATTTTTTTGCTATGTTGCATGTTTTTATTATTGTGGTAAAAATGTAATTTTTTTTTAAAAAAACTCAAATCAATACAAAAATATATGGTTTTATTAGGCATATGTTCCAAAAAAAAGGTGTGAAAAATCGTTTTTTTATAATATAGTGATATAAATATATTTTTCTTGTTTTATTAGGTATGTTTTCCAATAACAAAAGCAAAAAATGTAAAAATATTTTTTAAATTTACATAAATAGAATATAGTGATATAAATATTTTTTGGTGTTATTATGTTAGTTTTCCAATATAAAAAAAGCAAAAGATGTAAAAACGTTTTTTTAATTCACATAAATAGAATAAAGTGATATAAATGTTTTTTTTTGTGTTATTATGTTAGTTTTTCAATATAAAAAAAAGCAAAAGATGTAAAAACATTTGTTAATTCACATAAATAGAATAAAGTGATATATATATATATATATTTGTGTTATTATGTTAGTTTTCCAATATAAAAAAAAACAAACAAAAATGTAAAAAAAGTTTTTTTTTTAAATAAAAAATAATGGTGATAAGTATAGCATTCTTAGATTTATCAAGTACGTTTTTCAATACCAAAAATAAAACAAAAATAATAAAAATAATCAAAAGGCTTAGTTAAAAAAAAACAAAAAAACAAAAAAAACCAAAAATGAATAAGCATGTCCTTTTACAACCACAACAACAACAAAAATTAAAACCCCTTCACTCATATGCATCCTGTAGACTTATCCATTTGTGGGTTCACTTTAGATAAGGAAATCGAATAAAAAAACAAAAACAAAAACAAAAAAACAAAAGCAAAAAAAAAGTTTTTTCAAACCAAATATCAAAAAGATTTCATGTTCCATTTAAAAAAACAAAACAAAAAAACAAAACAACAACAAAAAAACAAAAAAACAAAAAAAAAAAAAAAAAAAAAAAAAAAAAAAAAAAAAAAAAAAAAAAAAAAAACAAAACATTTAGGATTTCCTTTAGAAATTTAGGGTAAAACAATTTTAACCATAACTTTAAGAAATAACTTAGTAAAATAAAAGCATAGACTTTCTAGGAAAACCATAGTGCCTTGACCCAATTACAACAGTGAAAATAAATAAAACCTCCTCTTCCGAAAATAGATACCGAAAGGGCGCTGTAGGGGTGCTAATCCTTCCCTACACGTAACCAACTCCCGAACCCTTTTCTGATAACACAGACCACACCTTAAACTACTCAAAGTAGAGGGTATCCAACTGTACCCCAAAAATAGTTGGTGGCGACTTTAAATTTCTCACCATTGGTTTAGTTTGTGCCCACCCCAAAAGGGCCCGGACGAAAACCAGTGATGACAGCTGGGGACTGTGAAACTTTAGAGAGTTAGGTCTAGCACTAGGAATAGGAGGTTATTTTATTTTTGTATATATTTAACTGTTATTTATATACTTTAACTGCCATAATAATTGTCATTTTGTTTACTTAACTGTAATCGTGATTTCTTTAACTGCCATCTTTTTTAACTATAATTATGATTCATTTATACGCTTTAAACTACCATAATAGTTGTGCTTTACTGCTTTCCCTACTTGTTGCATTCATGCATAACCCTATACCCGGGTTTATCACAATCTAGGATAGCGAGGTTTAGTACGGTCCCTAGCGCGTTGATCATTATCCGCAATGGGGCCTCGGACTCCTCACTCAAACTTGAGGTTCTTTTAAGGCTCGTCCTTTTAAGACCCCCCTCCGGTAAATCCCATGGTGTACGGAGCCCTCTACAGAGGAAGTTTGGGGACCAACGAATAAGATAGGCCTAGCAATAAAAGTCCATCATGGGCATTGACCCACATGTTGTTTGCTTATTCTATGCCATGCTAAGCTTTGTTTTGTAGGGTAGTTCTTAAGTCATCCCTTGCACATATTATTTGCGTTGCTATTGATTTATTCTTTATCCTATCTATTTGCCCTGATATGTGTTAAACTGTCATCTTAACCTATCATCATGCATAACACGACATTCGTATAGGCATGACAACTTTCAGTCATCTCCTAAAGGACCTTCAGGATAAGGAGGTTGTCGTAGTGGTGGCCCAAGCATCTGGGGATATTCAACTTCGCCTTGGAGATTTTCCACCAGGAGAAGCCCAGAAGGCAGAACATGTTATCATAGAAGATCAGTTGGACTACACTAAGGAGGTACAGATGATGTGGAGGCAGTGGCCAGGCGAAAGGAAAACCATCTATATACAACAGTTTGGGGATTTGCTCCATGTGACTGAGCTACTCGCTGACAAGGATATGCTTGGGGCAGCAATATATTTCTGGGAACCTCAATGATGATGCTTCGACTTCAATGGTGTAGATCTTGTTCCTACCATAGAAGAATACAGAAGATTACTGGATATCTCAGTGGTGGAAAACAAAAGGAAGACTTATTTACCGGATCCCAGAAAAACATATCGAAGGGCCTTTGCTGAGATAATGGGAAAGCCAGTTTGGGACTCACCAATGGCTACAACCTATGGTGGGCGAGAATATCTTCCATGGGCAATGATCAAAGAAATGATACGACCGCAATGTGAAGTAGGGGCACACAAACTACTTACACTAGCCATATACGGGTTAATCATCTTCCCAAGGATTCCGGCTCACATCGACGGAGCAATTGTGGATTTGGTTCAGCAAGTGCTCAATGGATGTGACCCTACTTCTGCTATATTGGCCGAAACCATTCGATCTCTTACTTATCTGAGGAGTACGGGCTCGGGGCAGTTCATGGGGTGCCTGCCTCTCCTATGCACTTGGCTACAGGGTCATTTCCCTTGCATTGTTCCTCGTTTCCATGCTGTTTATTGAGTGCCAGCCACGACACTGTTGGATATTCTACTCAGCAAGTGGAGTTTACCTCAAGGCTTTGAAGACTGGAGGAAGAAGTTAGAAACCCTCACAGAAGCTGACATTACCTGGACTGCTCCTTGGATGCCGGTGGTCTCCATGATATATAGCTGCGGGGACTACAATTGGGTTCCACTCTTAGGTCCTTGGGGAGGAACTACTTATGCGCCACTGTAGGGTGGAAGACAAGTCGGGCATCATCAAATTATCCCTGTGCTATTTGGCATGGAAGATTGTGACTTCACTTACAACAGAACTATGCTTGTAGAAAAAGGCAAAAAGATGTATGAGGCATGGTCCACCCCACACAAGATCCAACCCAACAGTCCAAAACCTGGTGTTTACCCCGCATACATATCTTGGAGGGCACAGCACAAGCCACAGTTAACTACTGACATGAGAGCTATCCTCCAGGAGAATCAGATTCTAAGGCAGCAGAACCAAAGGCTAGAAGCATCTCTAGAAGGAGCTCTTCAAAGGCTGCAGCTGAGGGAAAAACAGATCGAGACCATAATGAGGCAGAGGGAAGAGGCAGGTGAGCGACCACCCCAGAGAAGGAGGCGCCGTGCTCCTTAGGAGATAACTGGAAGTTTGTTTTAAAGATCATGTAGCAATAGCTCTCATCTTATGCTATTACATGGCATTTCTGCATTGTAATGTGTGTTTGTTTGAAAATGTTTGCAATAAAGTTGTTTGTTTATCTAACCCTTTGCATATTCATTCATGTATACATGCATATGAAAATTGAAAATCAAATAAAAATTCTCTTCTACCCAGGTTGGTAGCAACCTTTATCTAGGATTGCGCACTCTTACAACCTCAGATCCAGACGCAATCAGGTAGCACAACCACAATCGATGGCAGAAGAAGCGGAAAATAGGTTCACTGGGTTAGAACAGTCACAACAAGAACTGAATGGCAGTATGCAAGCCCTACAGGGGCAAATGACCTTAGTTATGGACATGTTGGCAAAATTGACTGGAGAAAGAGAAAGAATCCCAACAAGAGGAACCACAAATCACCATCCAGAGAAGGGACATGTAATGACCCGTGTGTAAGAAGTTAACCACAAATACCTTAGATGTTGGTGCACAAGTTTGAGGTAAGAGATGAGCCCAAGAGGGGACTTTTGGGAGGTGCATGTGACAAGTGATAACGTACCTTTATGCCCTAGGAAGATGCTATGCGTATACAGGCGGTTTTAAGCTGTTTTGGCTGATCTTGGAGCTCACTTTTGATAGGGTAGATGGCCTCAAACAATTGGCATGAAAGAACAAAAGTTTCTTAGAATGAGGTCCTCTACCTACCACAGAAATTTCAGAGCATTTGGAGCTGCACGTGAATTCACCCATTTCACGTGCAAGCATATTTTTGCTTCCTAGACCTCTACAAGATGCAAAGAGGCTTGGGGTGAAGTTTGAGTGCATTTGGAGCTGCACGCCAATTGGGGAATTGGCGTTCAAATTGGCGTGCAGGCATGTTTTTGCATGGTTACCTTGGTTTTGTCATTCTAATCATCTTTTCCCAAAGGACCATGTTGGAATTGTGAATATTTTGGTGTGTATGGATGTGGGAAGGTCATAGCTTGTTCCATCAAAACTACGTCGTTTTGATGCTGGGATTCACTTAATCAAAACTACGTCGTTTTGATGATGTGTTGTCTATATAAGGAGGAGAAGCCCCTCTGTTTTAGGGTTAGGGTTTGTTGCTCCACCGGCCGTCGAGGAGAGAGAGAGAGAGAGAGAGAGAGAGAGAGAGAGAGAGAGGGGGAAGGAGAGCTTCTGGTGGCTGCCGGAGCGTCTTGCGTGGGTGGTCGGAGTTTTGCGTGGGAGCGGGAGCAGGAGAACATACAAGGTAGGGGTTCTGTTCTTCCTAAATCCTCCTCTGTTCTAGGGTTCTAGGGCAGATTATGGATTATATCTGTTTATATATAAATATGTAATCCATATAGGTGTGATATCCTATATGGATGTTGGCCTTCAATGGCATTTTGGTGTGATTCTGTTGTTGCATGCTATATGTTCGATGAAATGCCTGTATGAATACAGTTGTGTGTATATGCCTATTACATGTTTGGTAATATGCCTGTGTGGCTGGACTTGTGATTTGGTGAATGTATGCATGCTGGGTGTTTGTTCTATTACCTGAATGGCTGGGTTTGTGCACTTGGGAATGGGTGCACACCAAGTGTTTGGTTTTATGCTTAAGTGGCCGTAGTGTGTGTTGTGTGCATGACTGTGGTATCTGGCCTGAAGAGGCGGTTAAATTACTTTGCCTGAGAGGCGGTTAAACCAGTGGCCTGAAGAGGCGGTTAAACTACTTTGCCTGAGAGGCGGTTAAATCGGTGGCCTGAAGAGGCGGTTAAATTACTTGCTTGTGATGTTTGTTAGCCGGTGTGCCGGGGCTGGGGTTACGCCCGCTTGTGTGGAATGTTTTACTCTTTTTCTCATACTGCCACGTCACTACACCTGTGCACATGCATGTAGCCGCTACGAACATGGGAAGGGTTGGGGAGACTTGATCCCTACTGAGCTGTGGTTGCTCACCCCTCCTACTGTGTTTGCTTGTTTTCCAGGGACTTACAGGCGTTAGGTGGATACACCAAGGTGGAAGACCTTATTTATTTTACTCTCTTCCATTTATGTTATTTTTCTTTATGGGAATTGATGTAACCCCAGTGGGGATGGATTGGAAAGGATTTTGTTGTAATAAAGACTGGTTTGGATTGTGGATTTCTTTTATGGACATTATTTTCTTGGAATGTGTTGTGGATGTTTAAAATGTTAAATTCGGGGTTTGCATCCTAACCCCTTTGCCCTCCGTGTGGGTACAAGGGGAGTCACGTACCGGTTTCCTCGGGTTGGAAATCCGGGGCGTGACAGGACAGGAGGCTAGTCTGCCACCCAACTTGGCTCCAAGCCAGATACCCACATATCACCCTACAATGGCACAACCCCCAACTCCAAATCAAACTCACTTCACTATGCCAGCATCGGGACATGCAATGGAAGCGGTGAGATCCCCAGCTCCTACAAAAAACATGGAGTCTCCCGTTCTAAGACGACTGTATGAAAGATTGAAAGCCGTAGAAGGCATCGACAGCTATGGCATGACCAGCCCACAAGACTTATGCTTAGTCCCTGGAGTGGTGCTGCCACCAAAGTTCAAAATGCCAGAGTTTGAGAAGTTTAACGGGACCCGGTGTCCAAAGACACATCTAGCCATGTATTGTCAAAAGATGGCTGCTTATGCTGGTGAAGACAAGCTCCTCATGCATTATTTCCAAGAAAGCCTAACTGGGGCATCCCTTTGCTGGTACTTTCAATTGAATGGCAACCGTATCAAGACCTGGAAGGAGTTAGCCACATCCTTTTTGGCACAATACAAACATATCACGAAGCTCACACTGGACCGATTGACCCTACAGTCCTTAGAAAAGGGGGCTGAGGAAACTTTCAAGGACTTTGCCAGGAGATGGAGAGAGACTGCCGTAGAGGTTCAACCTCCCCTCACAGAAAGAGAACTCACTACTCTTTTTATCAATACGCTAAAAGGGGTCTACTACGAGAAGCTGATCGGTAACGTCTCTAGTAGCTTCGCCGACTTGGTCGCATCGGGTGAACGAGTCGAGAGTGGCATTAAAGGAGGAAAGCGAAAGGGTGATGTCGCAGAGACATCGAAAAAGTTCCAACCACTAGCAGGAAAAAAGAAGGAAGGTGAGACCAATCTGGTATATCCGTCAAGCCCAACGGTACAACCGGCATTCTACCAAGCGCCAGGGTACTATAGAGGATCACTAGTAGCCGGCTATGCTGCGCCTACGCTAACCCCCAAATTCACGCCATACTTGCCGCAAGGAGGGTTTCCTTTTCCATATCCAATGGCCCCTAACCCATTTCAACCAAGAGCGTCATACCTAGAGCAACCAAGGGCAGCCATTCAGGAAGGTCCAAGGGCCCCATTCCAAGGACAGGGGCAACCGAGGGCCCAGACCCCGTATGCAGGAGCGAATCAGGCTCCTCGTCGACCACGACAAGAGTTTGACCCGATTCCAATGACATATGCTGAATTATACCCTAGGCTTTTAGAAGCAAGGTTGGTACTCCCTACACCCTTGGGAGAAATAAGGTGTCCTCCCCCAGCTTGGTATAAACCCGATGCCAAATGCGAGTATCATGCTGGTGGAGCAGGACATGATATTGAAAATTGCATAACATTCAAAAGGAAGGTTCAGGCATTAAAAGATGCAAAGTGGCTAGATTTTTCTGCACTAACTGGGACGCCAAATGTAAACAGTAATCCGCTCCCAGAACATTCACACGATGTCGCTAATATAACAACAGAAGGAAGGCTAGAGAAGGTTTCACAAATACAAATGGAGAAGAGATATTTGTTTAACCTACTACTAGAGCATGGATATATACTTGCCAAAGACACATCAGAGGTAGTGAAGGGTATAGAGTGGGAGAAACAATGCCCTTATCACGAGATGTCACGGGGACATGACATTGAGCAATGTAGTGAGTTCACCAGCATGGTACAAAAGCTCATGGACCAGAGGATGATAAAATTCTCAAGAGGAGAGACAGACAATCAAAGCCACATGATCCAAGGAGACAATTCATACAAATCACCATGGATACCAACGCCCCTTGTCTTGAATGCTAAGACTCCAGAAGTCCCGCTACTGCCACATGGAATTAGGCCTCTCATAATCCATGTCGCCAATCTCGTGTTAGACAAGGAGGAGAGAACCGACATCCCACAATTGCCTCATGGCATTGCACCTCTCACTATAGGTGTTCCTGCTCCTTTCCCCTATAAGACAGACAAGGCAATCCCATGGAACTACAGTTGCGAAATAGTCCAGGGAGCCACTGCAACAGAAAAGAGAACTAAGAGCGGTAAGGCTTATGCCCCTGATATGGTGGATAAAGCAAGGAAGGAAAAAACTTTGGAACTAGACATTGAGTCAATGCTGGAGCCAACTACGAAAGGAGCACTAGTCACTAAAGGAGAGGTAGCAGAATTTTTGAAACTCATGAAGCAGAGCGAGTATAACATTGTGGATCAGCTAAGTCGACAACCGGCTTGTATCTCATTGCTCTCATTAATGATGGATTCTCAGCCTCATCGGGAAGCACTACTGAAAGTTCTGAGCCAAGCCTATGTTCCTCCGACCATCTCAATAGCGAATGTGGATGGACTCACCAGTAACCTCATCATGAACAACATCATTAGCTTTGGAGATGACGAGCTGCCACAGGAAGGAAAGGGGCACATAAGAGCTCTGCATATTACTGTCAAATGTAAAGAGCATACCATAGCACGAGTACTCATTGACAACGGCTCTGCCTTGAACATCATGCCTTTACATATACTGCAACAGCTTCCAATTGATGCATCCTATATGTGTCCTTGTACGATGAAGGTACGGGCGTTCGATGGAGGCAAACGTGATGTGGTGGGAACTCTAGACATTCCACTCCTGATTGGACCAGTTACCTTTACGGTGGAATTTCAGGTAATGGACATTACACCATATTATAAGCTGTTTGTTGGGAAGACCCTGGATCCACATGGCGGGAGCAGTGCCCTCTAGCCTTCATCAAAAAATGAAATTTGTGATGGGAGACCAACTCATTTGTGTATCTGGAGAAACAAGTTTCCTCGTCACCAAACCTGCATCAGTCCCATATATTGAAAACAATGAGGATGTACCAGAATGTTCCTATTGATCCTTTGAGGTCGTGAACATCACTTCTCTACCAAGCTATCATCTCTCGAAGGCATCAAAGATGGTTGCAGCCACCATGGTCAAACATGGTTACAAACTGGGGCAAGGATTGGGCCTGAAAGCTCAGGGGATCCAGGAACCGTTGACCATCCAAGAAAATACCGTGAAGTTTGGGTTGGGCTACATACCTACTAGAGCTGACAAATAGAGGGCAGCTATCAAAAAGAAGGAAATCAGAATGGCAAAGTTGCAAAAGAGGCCGGTACAGGAAGAAAAGAGGAGCTTTCCCCCCTTAGATGTTAGATTCTAGAGTGGTGGGTTCATCCACAACAGCCAACTTGAGCCCGTGACAGAGTTTGTAGCCGCATTAGATGCAGACGAGCAGGTGCTGAGCAAGATGACTCTAGTGGTGCAAGGGGTTCCTAACCAGCCATTGAACAATTGGACCAGCCTGGACCTCCCCATAATGTAATGCCTAAGCGGTCACTGGGATTTAATGTATTCTATTTAATGTCTTTTGAAGCTATGAACTTTGGTTTTCCTTAAACCTTTTCAATAAAATGTACTTTCGTCAAATCTTTCATGGTGCATTCCATTCATGACATATGCATATCATATTTAGTTACCAACTTGTCATTCTCTTATAAGCAGGTATCGCAATGTCAATGAAAACATAGTATGTGAAAGTGAAACGAGATGCCTAAGGTTTGACCAAAGTCCAAATTGGGAGCAGTCAGTGTTTGAAGCGGATGAGAATGAGGTAGAGGAGACACCCGAGCTACCAAGAGAGATCATACGCTTATTGGAAAGAGAAGATCGTTTACCCATTCCAAGTGAAGACCTAGTAGAGACGGTGAATTTGGGGACCACAACCGAACCAAGAGACTTAAGGATAGGGTCCTTAATAGCCGATGACATCAAGAAACAATTAGTTGAGCTGTTAAGGAACTACATAGATGTGTTTGCATGGTCATATCAAGATATGCCGAGATTAGACACAGACATAGTACAGCATCACATACCATTGAAGCCTGAATGCAAGCCAGTTCAACAGAAATTAAGAAGAATGAGACCGGAGATGCTACTAAAGATTAAAGAGGAGGTCAGAAAGCAATGGGACGCAGGTTTTCTAAGTGTCTCCCACTATCCAGAATGAGTGGCCAATGTTGTACCAGTACCGAAGAAAGGAGGCAAGGTCCACATGTGTGTCGATTACAGAGATTTGAACTGGGCCAGTCCGAAGCAAGAAATCCACCTATTTTGGTCCCACCAGTATCAGATAGACCTCTGATCTTATACTTGACCGTTCAGGAGTCATCAATGGGTTGTGTTTTAGGGCAACATGATTCTACAGGCAAGAAGGAGCAGGCCATTTATTATCTAAGCAAGAAATTCACCATCAATGAAGAAAACTACACACCATTGGAGAAAACATGTTGCGCCCTTGTCTGGATAACAAGAAGATTGAGGCAGTACACTCTTTATCATACTACGTGGCTGATTTCAAGACATGATCCGCTCAAATATCTCTTAGAAAAACCATCCATTTTGGGAAGAATCGCCAAATGGCAGCTGATCTTGTCAAAATATGATATCATCTACGTGCCTCAAAAAGCCATAAAAGGAAGTGCGATAGCTGATTACTTGGCAGACAGAGCATTAGAAGACTATGAGCCTATGACTATAGGCCTTCCTGGCGAGCATATCAACATCCTTACGGCAGAAGTATCTGATATATGGACGATGTGGTTTGATGGGGCCTCCAGCCTCTTAGTGCACGGCATCGGGGCCATCCTGATATCTCCAAAAGGCGAACATTTCCCGATGACGGCCAAGTTAACCTTCCTTTGTACCAACAATATAGCAGAATATGAGGCCTGTGTGATGGGACTTCAAGAAGCAATTAGCAAAGGCATCAAAAATTTACGAGTATTTGGTGATTCTGCGCTCATCATTTTTCAAGTAAGGGGAGAATGGGAAACTCGAAATCACAAGTTAATTCCATATCGGACATATGTTACGGAGTTAGCTGAGCAGTTTGATGACATCACATTTGAGCATGTGCCCAGAAAATGTAATCAGCTTCGTGATGCACTGGCAACTCTAGCCTCCCTCCTTCGGCTAGACACAAAGTTGGAAGTTCAGTCTTTCGATATCCGCATACAAGATACTCTTGCACATTGTATGGCCATTGAAGGAAATATAGAGGAAAACCCTTGGTACAACGACATCAGACAATATTTGCTTAAGCAAGAGTACCCAGTATAGGCTTCTGAGTCTGAAGCCTCCCTCCTCAACTGGGGCAACTCCGTTTTCTTTGGTTTATGGTATGGAAGCAGTTCTACTTGTCGAAGTAGAGATACCTTCTCTCCGAGTACTCAAGGATACTCAACTCGAAAAAGCAGAATGGGCCCGAAGCCGTTATGAGCAGTTAAATTTAATTGAAGGCAAGCGTTTGACAACAGTTTGTCGAGGACAGTTGTATCAACAGAGAATGATGAACAATTACAATAAAAAGGTGAAGCCTAGAAGCTTTTAAGAGGATGATCTCGTCCTCAAGAAGATCTTACCAATCCAGCATGACCATAGAGGCAAGTGGACTCCTAATTATGAAGGCCCATATGTTGTGAAAAAAGCATTCTTAGGAGGCGCATTGATCCTTTCCAAAATGGATGGAGATGAGCTTCCTAATCCGGTGAATAGTGATACTGTCAAAAAGTTTTATGCTTAACTCTCATACCTCCCAACAAGACTCACATTCCTGTAATGAGCGGACTTAGTGAAAACCCGGAAAGGCATCAAGGGTAAAATACAAAGCTCTAATAAAAGGCAAAAAAGAAACAAGGGCGGACTTGGTGAAAACCCGAAAGGGCATCAAGGGTAAAATACAAAGCCAACAATAAATCCTGAAGGATAAAATCAATCAGAAGTTGAAAGGATTAGAACCTCAAAAAAATAAGGTTCTTTGCAAATAATGGAAGCAATATCATCCAGCAGCAGCAAATGCAAACAGTGGAAGACTTGGTCAAACCTAAGGCACACTCAAATCAAATTTGTACATTATGCTTTTAAGACATGTAATTCTATTTATCGGATGATAACAAGTGGCATTTTATATGATATAAGTATGTTTTGTGGAATTAAACCGACAAAAAACGTATTTTTATCTCCCTAATCATGTTTCATCGTCTTCATTTCACATTTAATTAGAATATTTTAAATCCCAGTAGGCTCCTTTGGCATTACCTTATGAGTTAGGACAAGCTCGAAAACCTCAAACCAGTCAAGCTCCTCAACTCAGAGTACCAATATCTACATGGAGTACCAACATATCCAGTCTATGCCCAAGTCAAGCTCCTCAACACAACGAGGCTAAGTCAACCAAGCCCCCCATCCACAAAAGGGAGTTTCCCAGCAAAGATGGAAAGGTCTCCCCAGCTAGAAGGGAAACAAGTTCCCTAACAAGTTAGATGTTGGCCAACCTCTCCAGCAGCATTGAGATGAATCCCCAGCGCCGGCAGAACCCTTAGCATTAAAACATTTCACTATGCATCTCCGCATACATTACATTGTATTCCCTGCACCGTTTGCATACATTCAGCATATTCTGCAATTTCAGGAACGTCACCGCCTCTGAAGATCTCATACTCAGCAAGCTCTCCATTAAGCTCTCTAAAAGCTTCCCTTGTTCAATCTTTCTTTGCCATTTCCCCAAAACACCCTTTCGTCACTCGAACAAACTTCCCATATTCTTTGGGTCACCTCGTAGAGCGATCTCCTTGAGTGAACTCGTAGAGGGAGCCCAGATCTCAAGCGCACCAATCCCCCAAAACATCTCCCTCAAATACCAATCGATGTTTCCAACAAATCTCTCCAGGTCAAGTCTATTACGTTGTTGCAGTCTTTAATTTGTCAGTTCAAGCCTATTACGTTGCTATAGTTTCTCAATTTTTAGTTCAAGCCTATTACGTTGCTGTAGGCTCTCAATTTTCAGTCTAAGCCTATAACATTGCTGTAGGCTTGTAATTTTTCAGTCCAAGCTTATTATTTTGCTGTAGGCTTTCAGTTTCCAGTATCTTTGCATCGTAGGCGGCAATATTCTTGCCTCTGCGAACCTTTTCAAATTCTGTTAGGCCTTGGATGCCTTTTCCCTTTCTGTTGGGCCTTGGATGCCTTTTCCTTTTCTGTTAGGCCTTGGATGCCTTTTCCCTTTCTGTTGGGCCTTGGATGCCTTTTCCCTTTCTGATGCGCCTTGGATGCCTTTTCCTTTTCTGTTAGGCCTTGGATGCCTATTTCATTTCCTCTGAGGCCTTGGATGCCTTTTGCCTTTTCTATTAAGCCTTGGATGCCTTTTCTATTCTTATTAGGCCTGGGAGGCCTTTTCAATTCCTGATAGGCCTTGGATGCCTTTTCGATTCTTGTTAGGCCTTGGATGCCTTTTCCAACTCTGTTAGGCCTTAAATGCCTCGTCAAAATTGTCCAAAATTCATCGGCCTGAGAAACCCCTTGTCATGCTTGGAGACAGACACGACATCCCACTCTCCTTCTGCTTTAGCATTTGGTAAGTCAGGTAAGCACTCCAACCCGTCCAAAATGACTCCCTTTTATCTTTGTATAATGTTTGTATACAAACAATGCACAAAGAGGGGCAGCTGTTGGACCCCATTTTGTCCGGGTTGGACATATATATTTATTATTCCATATCTGTCATTGACTTTGTATAGAAACTAAAGAGGAGTAACCATTAAGATAAATGGTGGGAAGAGACAGTCACAGATGATGGAAAATCAAATTCGAGAATCAACACCTCCGATCACGCTCAATTCTGAGGTCAAATGACGAAGTTATGGTCAAAACAGTGTTCAGACCGCTAATAGCGGTCAAATGATAATTGACTTGCAAAACCGCACTCCAAATCAGGTCACGAACCTCACCATCATGATCCTCTCGTCATTGTGAGAATTTTGATATATATATATATTGACTACTTTTAAAAAAAAACACGTGTGAATAGTACTCGCGTACTGTTCACATCCCAAAAAAAACTAATATTAAAAAACAAAAAAACAAAACATTTAGGATTTCCTTTAGAAATTTAGGGTAAAACAATTTTAACCATAACTTTAACAAATAACTTAGTAAAATAAAAGCATAGACTTTCTAGGAAAACCATAGTGCCTTGACCCAATTACAACAGTGAAAATAAATAAAACCTCCTCTTCCGAAAATAGATACCGAAAGGGCGCGGGGTGCTAATCCTTCCCTGCACGTAACCAACTCCCGAACCCTTTTCTCATAATGCAGACCACACCTTAAACTACTCAAAGTAGAGGGTATCCAACTGTACCCCAAAAACAGTTGGTGGCGACTCTAAATTTCTCACCATTGGTTTAGTTTGTGCCCACCCCAAAAGGGCCCGGACGAAAACCAGTGATGACACCGAACTCACAAATGATGAAAGAGCCTAGCAGTGCGCTAACGAAAAGGCTCTGGCATATGTTACATCATCTTTGGATTCTGAGGCTTTCACGGACGTCCAGGGCTGCACGACAGCGAAAGCTGTTTGGGATAAACTGACAATCCTCTATGAGGGAAGTCAGTCCCAAATGCAGAACGTTATCTGTACTCTCAAGCAGAACTTTGAGAGTTTCAATAACAAACCGGGCGAATTACTCGAGAGCATCTATCGGAGATTCGGCGAGCTTATCCTTGAGCTGAAAACTGTCAATGAGCATTATTCTCATTCCCAGATCAATGACAAGTTCTTTCGCTCCTTGCCAGATTGCTACTACCCCAAACAATTTCAGATGCAATCCGACAAGAACTAGTAGTATGTTCCCCTTGAAGAACTATATGGAGAGCTACGGACTCATGAGGTCAGGTTTAAATACTCTGAGCAGGACGAGAAAATAACTCGGAAAGAAAAGGGGGTAGCTCTCAAAGCTACGGAATGTCTCAGCATACTGAGGAATGATGATACGGACGAGTCCAAAAATTCTGACTCTGACGAGGAGGAGGAAATAGCTCGCCTTGTCAAATCCTTTGAGCGATTCCTACGAAAAAGCAAAAAAGGATTTAGGAGACGCTCCTCATCATCTTTCCGAAGGAAGGAGCGACGGGAGTCCAGTTCGCAGGAATGCTACAACTGTGGGAAAACCGGTTACTAGGCCAAGGACTGCAAATCCAAATCTAAAGTGGCCGAGAAAAGTGATAAGGTAACTCCTCGCCGCTCCACCTCAGACAACAGCAAGAACAAGAGGAAGGCGTTCGTCACAAAATACGTCAGTGGCTCGGAAGAAGAGGAGGAATCCTCGGATGATGAGCCAGCTCCCAAACCGAACATTTGCCTTATGGCAAATTCTGAGGTACCTTCGATCTCTAAGCTTATGAGTAAATTAGAATCTCTTATTATTGAACGTGATCATGAAAAGAATGAGAGACTAATAATTACACAAATGTACAAAGATATGGAAAGTCAGAATAATCGTCTTGAGATTACTGTTGCTAGATTAGAAAAGGACATAACTGACTTCAGGAGTAAAGAGACTTGGTATCATGATCTAAGAGCTGAAAATCACCTGTTAAATACCAACCTAACTGGCCTAAAAGTCATTGTGAAGCGGCTCGTAAAATGAACTGGAACAGGAAAAGGAAATAAATCGTAAGTGGCTAAAATCCGGAGAAATAGCCTCTACCTTTAGGACTGACCCTGACAACATCCGAGTTAAACCTGGCCTAGGTTCCAAGCTATCGACCTCCACACAGACTACTGAGTGTCCTCCGGATTTCATTCCGAAACTAACCAACCTTTATCCTGTTAGTATATCTAAACCATTGGATGGTTTCATTTCAGGTGGCACCATAGTCTATGATTGTGGAACTAAGGCTATCACTGCACTTCCCGGAGCAGTAACACCCGTAACTAATGATGAAGGGAAGGTTGTTGCAGTTCAAGCCAAAATTGTAGCACCCAAAAAGAAAGGAAAGGCTAAGGCTGACGCATCTAGGGCCAAGATCGTGTCACCCAAACGCAATGGACTAGGCCATAGGGAACAGAGTAGAAAGTCTGTAAAATCTAAGAGACCTGTATCCCCTATTTGTACTCCGCACCAGTGTCTATTCCATTTGTAGGGAAATAGGTCATCATCACTATGAATGTTGGAGTTTATCTGATAACTGGCTTTGTAATCAAGTTCGTATTAATAAAGATCAGTTAAACAAAAAGGGTTCTTCTAGCAAATTAAAATCTAAATCTCAAAGTAGTGTCTCTCCCAAGAAAATCCAAGTAAAAGAAGCAGCTGAAACTAACAAATCAAAGTCAACCTGGAAAGCTAAAATTCCTAACAAAGTTAAATCCGGAACTATTGACACTACTGCTGTCTTTTCTAACCGCCCGAAACAAGTTTGGGCACCAAAAGTGTAAACTGTTGTCTTTCAGGAGCATCTTTGGAATGCATTGCCAGATCACTTGAAGTTAAAGATCAATCAAAGCAAGTTGATCCTCGATAGTGGATGCTCCAGACATATGACGGGTGATCAGACTTTGCTTGTTGAAGTTAATGACAAACGAGTTCCATCCGTTTCATATGGTGACAACAGCAAAGGTAAGACTGTCGGGTATGACACTTTAACCAACGGCTATGTATCAATTACTAAAGTTGCACTAGTCGAAGATTTGAAGCATAATTTGCTAAGTGTCAGTAATTTATGTGACAAAGGATTTATCATTTCCTTTATGTCCAACACCTGTACAGTAAGGGAAAACTTATCCGGAGATGTTAAGTTATCCGGATCAAGAGATGGGGACATATACTCTGTGGTCTTAAGAAATAATTCTTCTGACCATGTATGCTTCCTCACTACAGCATCAGATGAAGATAGTTGGTTATGGCACAAGCGTTGCGCACATTTAAATTTTAAGACTCTGTCTAAATTAGCTTCGCTCGATTTGGTTACTGATTTGCCTAAACATAAATACTCCAGAGACACTCTCTGTCGAGAATGTCAACTTGGCAAACAGACCAAACATAGTTTTAAGAGCAAATCAGTTAATTCAATAACTGTTCCTCTACAACTTCTTCATATGGACCTCTACGGTCCCATTTCTGTTCCTTCACTAGCTGGTGCGAGATATACCCTTGTGGTTATCGATGATTTCACCAGGTACACATGGGTGATGTTCCTGAAATCTAAGGATCAAACTTTTGAGCATCTTGTAGATCTTTTCAACTGGATAAGCAACTTACAAGGACTGAGCATTAAATGCATCAGGAGTGATCATGGTACAGAATTTGATTTTTCAGATATGAGGTCATATTGTTCTGAATAGGGCATTCAACACGACTTCTCTGCGCCCAGAACTCCACAGCAAAATGGGGTAGCTGAGCGCAAGAATCGCACTTTAGTTGAGGCTGGAAGATCTATGTTAGCAGGGGCTAAGCTTCCTCTCAGTCTATGGGCTGAAGCTGTGTCCACTGCCTGCTATGTTCAGAACAAAACTCTAATAAATAAATTTACCATGAAAACACCCTATGAGATGTGGAGAGGACAAAAACCCTCGATTTCACATTTTAGAGCTTTTGGTGTACTTGCTATATATTGAACAATGGCAAAGAACCCCGGAATAAATTTGAACCAAAATCTGATGATGAGATTTTTGTCGGGTACTCATTACATAGCAAGGCTTATCGAGTCTTCAATAGAAAACTTTTTAAAGTTGAAGAATCTATCCATGTGACCTTTGATGAAACTAATCTAGATTAGTCAAAAGTTGCTTCTTCAAGTTCTAATGTACAGGTTCAGGACAATAACATCGACTATTCAAAGTTTATGAATGTTCCTGTCATACATACTGACCTACCACATGGCACCAGTGAAGCACGAAGAAATGATATTGATGATGCTACGGATGACTCAGACTCAGGACTACCATTAAACTCCAGACATACTCCTACGGATATCCAAAATTCCGGAGTACCTTTAAGTCCGTCTGGACCAGTTAACAATGAAAGCCACAGTGGTGAAGAACCACTTAGTTTTTCCGTACCTACTAATACGGAAACATCTGGTCCGGAAGAAGCTCACCTAGCAGATATACCTGAACCACCTAATCTAGTAGAGCTTCAAATTATACAAGATCAACCATCACATGCACAAAATTACAGGTGGACTCGAAAACACCCCTCAGAAATAGTGATTGGTGATCCTACTGCTGGTGTAAGAACAAGAGCAACCACCTCCAACATCTGTCTTTACTCATGTTTTCTATCCCAAATAGAACCAAAGGTGGTAGATGACGCTCTTCAAGATTCAAACTGGATAAAAGCCATACAAGAAGAGCTGAATCAATTTAAGAGAAATGATGTGTGGACATTAGTACCAAGGCCTAAGTCTTAACAAGTCATTGGTGTTAAAGGGGTGTTTCGGAACAAACTTGATACAGATGGAATAGTAATCCGGAACAAAGCCAGACTGGTAGCCAAAGGATATCGTCAAGAAGAAGGAATAGACTATGACGAGACCTTTGCTCCGGTAGCAAGACTTGAGGCGATTAGAATGTTTTTGGCATATGCTTCTTATGAAAACTTCATAGTTTATCAAATGGACGTCAAAAGCGCATTTCTAAATGGAGATCTTCAAGAGGAGGTGTACATTGAACAACCTCCCAGTTTCATAGAACCCAAGGCTGGACATCTAGTCTACAAGGTACGGAAAGCCTTGTATGGGTTGAAGCAAGCTCCAAGAGCCTGGTACGACACACTGTCAGAATTCCTACTTGCTCACAACTTTCAAAAAGGGAAGATAGACACCACTCTATTTCTACGAAAAGAGAAAGGACATACTCTGATCGTACAGATATATGTGGATGATATCATTTTCAGGTCATCAAATCCGAAGCTTTGTGAAGAGTTTGCAAAGTTGATGAATGACAAGTTTGAGATGAGCATTGTTGGACCCTAATTTGTCCGGGTTGGACATATTTTATCAAATTCAATTTTCTTCGATGCCGCCTCGATCTGTTGAAATTTTGCGGAGTGATGGAGTTGTCACCCATGAGTCATAAATGCCCGATTTCAAGAAAGGCTTCCAAATGCCAGAGAATCAGTCCTGGGCGACAGAAAATTTAATTTGAGGATCAACGCAATCGACCGCGCTCAATTCTGAGGCCAAACGAAGAAGATATAGTTAGAACAGCGTTCGGGCCGCCGTTGGGGGTCAAAACAGTAAGTGACCTTTCATACGGAGCTCTGGATTAGGTCACGAACCTCATAATCTCATCCTATTCATTGTTTTGAGAATTTTGACATATATATTGTATATATTCGCTCTCGGGGCTTTTTCGATGAAAATTAAAACTAAATACGTTTTGCGGTGATAAATAATCTCAGTACAGGCTTGCCGTAAAAACAAGCTCGTTCTTAAATAAAATTAACACGGGGTCGCTCGTCACGACGCCCAGAGTCCAAAAACAATTTTTCCAAAATGTTTTGAAGTCCGGTTTGTCCTACCGATCCCAAGAACCGAAAGACATCAGTTAAAAACCCAAAAACAAAAGATTTTTCTTTTTTTCTTTTTCTTTTCCTGCCTCTCCAGGCCACATGTCAGCCATCAATTGGTAAGAAAACAAATAAAGAAAATAAAATAAAAACAAAAAAATATAATAACAAAAAAAAAAAAAAAGAAAGAGAAACAAAAAAAAGAAAAACAATAATAATACTCTCTCTCTCTCTCACACGCAACCTTATCGCTCCACCTACTCTCTTGTCTTCTTCTTCCTCTCTCCCTCCTCGTCGCTGTCGTCTTCCCCAAATCCGCGCCCCTGCCGCCGTGATCCCGGAGGACCACCGGACCACCCCACACGTGCCGGATCCAGCTCACCTCGCGCCCATCCCTCCGACGCATCACCCAGCCATGGTTCAACCATGGGTTTCCTTCCCCTCTCTCGGCCTTAACCCCTCACCCAGCAGCGTTAACCCATGGCCAATTCAACGGCGCCTCCTTTCAAACCCTAATCGCCTTGCCTATAAAACCCCTCTCTTCTTCCTCTCTGCTTTCTCTGGCTGGCCAAAAAGAGGAAAAACGCATCACATCTTTCCCCGTTCCCTCTTCGCCCAAAAACACACCCAAATCGCCATCCCTTCCTCGTCCGAAAAACATCCCTCAACACCATCCTCCCCCTGGCCGGAAGTCACCGCCGGCCATCGACTCTTCCTCATATCACCTCTCCAATCGACGGCCCGGCCATCAGCCTCCTTCCACTACCAAAAACCATCATCCACAACTTCCATCTCCAGACGCCTCCTTCATATCTCTTGACTGTCAAACGCTGTCGGTCATCGTGAAACTAGACGTCATCGCCATCGCCGGCCATCCCAGGGTCACCGCGAAGAAGACAGAGGGCTCCTGAGGTCATTCCAAAGAGGCACTATAAGAGGCACCAAGGAGGCGTCGAAGACACCCAGACGCATAGAGGACAATAGCTTACCACTACCATCGTTCCAACCAGTGCAGAGGGCGTTCCATTTCCACACAAGAAGACAAACGTCACCCACATACTCAGTAATGCCTCCTTTCATTGTGTTATTTTTATGATTTATTGTTTGAGGTGATTGGATCATGTGTTTGTGTGTGTTTTAAGAACATCGACTGTTGTTATCCATACTGCTTGAGTCCCTCTGGATCTCGATACGCATTGTGTAAGTTCTTGTCTGAGTTCTTGTTCCTCTGTAGTTCTTGTCTCCGTTCTTTGTGTTGCGTGAGTTCTTGTCCCTTTGTTGTTTTCTGTTGTATTGCCTGAGTGTCGATGGAGCTATACAGTCATCGTTTTTATCTGTCGTCTATATATATATATTTTTTCATGCTATTGTATCCCCCATTTGTTTCTTTTTGTTATTTTGTTTGCTTTCCAAGATGGTGAAAGCATGTTTTTTTTACACTAATCAAAAACGAAAAGCACTAAACGAAGGGGTGTGACTTGGTTTTATTAAAACATGTGAACGCGTTCTGACTTAGTTTGTCTTCTGGGTTCTGTAAATGTCTGAGTGAATATATGATTCTGTTCCCGACTGTTCATCTCCCATTGTCTTGGTCTTAATCTGGTTTTTTCGCATTTGTGTAGACGTGGTTGGACATCATTTTCTGCCTGGGTATTTATCTGGTTAACATTTGCTCTTATTGTTGTTGTTCCCTTTGTTTTCTGGTTGGTTTTGCTTGCGGGGATCTTTAGGTGATTGACTGCAGACATGAATCTGTGATTTAAGCGTGGTTTTTTTTTAGATTATTATGACTGCCGCATCTTCCGTATTTGGCTTCTCGTTTTTTTTTCTTACTTGTTTTCCTTCATTTTTCCTGGTTTTGTCTATCTGGCGAGTGGGCTCAATGAGGTTCCGGCGTGGAGGCCATTTGTTTCCTGCCAGCGTTATTGTATCTCCAGTTTGGTCGGCCTGTATAGTGTAGACGTGCCTAATATTTTTTTTATTTGTCTTTTTTTATTATTTGTTTATTATCTTTTTTATTTCCTTTCATTTTTAGCTGGCTTTGTGAGCTATGTTGGTAATTTTGGGCTCATAGGAATGTTGTTAGCTTGGGCCTTGTTATTATGAGTTTTGTGATTGTAATATGTAATTAAGCATAGTAAAAAAAAAAAAAGAGAAAGCAAGCAAAAAAAAAAAAGAAAAAAAAAAAAAAAAAAAAAAAGAGAGAGAGAGAGAGAGAGCATTTATTTTGTTTTGTATGGATGACACATTATCACACACCTCACTTGTCCTTATTTTGTCATGTGTTAAAAAAAAATTAGACAAATAAAAAAAATTGTTTTCTAAACAAAAAGAAAAAAAAACCTTTTCAACACAAACAAACATTTTTTGGGGCTTAATAGTTTTTTTTATTTGCTCTTTTATTTTGCTAAAAAAAAAGGAAAAAGAGGAACTTTTCTTAAGTTAAAATAAATAAATAAAAAAACTTTTTTCCCATTTTACTTAGGACTTTCAAATACTTAGATTTTTTTTACTTGAGTTTTGTTTTATACTTTAGGTTCAATTTTGATTGTGCTTCAAACTGTTTCTCACGCTAAACTTTTTGGTATGCGATTTAGAAATAAACAAATTTATTTTTGGCCTTTCTTTAGCTTTAAAAATAAAAACAAAGCAAAGAGTTTCCTTTAGAGGTTAGGACGAAATTGAGTTTGATTTTGAACTTTAACAAAGAAAAAAAAAAGGGAATAATCAAATTGCTAGAATTCTCTTAGTTACTTAGGATAATTGAATCATATTTCAACTTCAACAAACAACTTAGGAAAATAAAAGGAGTAGACTTTTAGGTCACATGCACATTTAACATCACCTTTAGGCTAATTAATTTTAGGTTACATAATTAAAACAAATTAGAAACCTCTAAAATCCTAAGATAGGTACCGAAAGGGCGTTGTGGGGGTGTTAGTCCTTCCCCACGCGAAATCAACTCCCGAGCCCATCCCCTAGCGGCATTAGATCAATTTTCCTTTAGGTGGCCAACCGCACCCCAAAAACAGCTGGTGGCGACTCTGTATTTTTCACCATTCGGATGATGGTTGGGGGGGGAGCCGCACCTCAAAAGCGGTTTCCCTCCCGGACGAAATCCGGTGATGACAAGCATGATGGGAGAACTGTCCTACTTCCTTGGAATAGAAGTTAAACAATTGAAGGAAGGGATCTTCATTAACCAAGCTAAGTATACACGTGATCTTATTAAGAAGTTTGGTATAGAAGGTTCATCTCCCGTCATGACTCCGGTGCCAGTCCTGCCAGTTAGATCCCCCGATGTGGACACAATCTAATGTTGCGAATACCGGGGATGAAGGATCCTTGCTATATCTTACACCAAGTCGCCCGGACATTATGTTTGCAACTTGCATCTGTGCACGATATCAGGCGAATCCCAAGGAGTCACATATGCTTCATGTTAAACGGATATTAAGGTATCTCAAAGGAACGATGAATTTGGGACTCTAGTACCCAAAGGAGTCCAACTTCACCTTATCCGGATACTCTGATGCTGATTTTGCTGGGTGTCGCATCGATAGGAAAAGCACAAGTGGTACGTGTCAGTTTCTTGGAAATAGATTAATTTCATGGTTCAGTAAGAAGCAGAATTCCGTATCAACCTCTACTATTAAGGCGGAATATATAGCTGCTGGAAGTTGCTGCGCACAGCTACTTTGGATGCAAAGTCAACTTACTAATTACGGTTTTCACATGACATCTATTCCACTCTACTGCGACAACACCAGTGCAATTGCTATAAGCAACAATCCTGTCATGCACCCAAAGACCAAGCACATTGAGGTAAGGTATCACTTCATTCGAGACCATGTTATCAAAAAGCACATATCACTGGAATATGTTGCTACTGAAGATCAACTGGCAGACATACTTATAAAGCCTCTGCCTGATGTAAGATTCTCTGAACTACTCTTCCGATTAGGTATGATAGACTTCTCTGCATAGCTTCACATTTAATCTTTCACCAGTATGTTTTCTTTCAGAACTTGCATTGTGATTTTATTGATAGTAGAGAACACATACTGAACTTAATGTTAATCATACTTACTACTTCACGTGCTTATGCGCAGATATAAATATCTAATATCATATTGGGAGGATGCTTGCGTTTCCCGACTGAAGTCGTTTAAGCTAACATAATTAAAATGGATATGAATAACTTCTTTAGGATTTCATGATTCTAATCTCCACTCATCACCACATGACGATTGCTGTTTCATATTGATTGCTCTATTAACTTGTATGGTTGAAGAAATGAAATGGGTTAGCTCGGAATGCTTGGTGATGGTACTCACAATCGCAGTCTGATTAGCTCCTGAAGTGTAGTTTCCTAATGGATAGAAAGTGATGTTTCAAGATCTCAATTTTTAACAGGTAATGCCATCGAGAGGATCACATGATCTACGAGGGAGAAAATGCTTTATTCATTATCCAAGTAATACCCCCCCATATATGTCTCGTGACCTCTTTCCTGGCTGTTTATCTGAGGGGGAGTCTATCACTGAGAGGATCGCATGATCTAAGGGGGAGAAACCTTTGTAATAATCCCCTAATATGTATCAGATGTTCCTTCCTCTAAACTATCACTTTCGGATCTAACTGGACATGCATTGTTGAATAAGATTTGTGGCATGCAAGGATGTTTTTCTTCCTTCAACAGTGCATTTTAATTGGATAATCATTTGATTGCTTTCGACATGTGTTCATTTATTCCGTTTCACTCATGAATCCTAAGTTGAATAATTCATGTTTTTTCAATTATCTTCGCTACGTTGTTCAGCAGGACGGCTTCGCTATGTTGACCAATATGAACTTGTGTGTTTCTTATCTGACATATGTTTTGATTCAGTAACAATGATCATTCTCTTGTTTGTATGTGTCCTTTACATTCCCTTTCAATGCATTAAGTTCTGTTACTCATTAGTTCGGATTTAGATGCGCACATCAGATTATATTCTCATATTCGTACTAATTCCTACCTGTTAAGCTTGTGTTCTTTTAGCTTATTTTCATGAAGCTACAGGTCCAGATTCTCTTTGCACCTTTATCGATACATCTCGTCTATAGTCTCGGATTTGAAGTGTTGTGGTACTTCTCTTCTCTTCAACTTCAAGACAGCAAAGGAATCTACTTCTCTCTTACCGCACTCTGTTTCTCCGTACACGGTCTACTTTTCATCTGGACGATCTTCTCTCGGAAATTATTTACTCCGGATGATTGTCGGTCCATTCCTCCGGACTCTTGGAACTCTCAAATCGTGATAAATCATGTCTTATTATATATCGCGTGCTTTTGAGGAGGGATAATGATGGTACATTAAATGCATGTCTCGGAATGCACACACTTCCCAAAGAAGGCAAACAGCTGTTATCGCTCCCTAGTCATGCCGTCTCCACGTCATCTCTTTATCCGGAGGCGCACCGCTACCAAGAATAATGACATCAGCCTGTCACGTGGGTCATTGTTTCACTTGCTTAATCCCTAGACCCGCTGACAATCCCGGACTCGGTCCAATATATCCTGGACATTCTTGCGCAGCGCGAGTTTTACATTTTCCAAATCCCTAAACCCCTCATCGCTCCTTCAATCCCCAAGACTTCACCTCCTTCTCTCAATCTTTCCCTCAATGGCACCCAAAACTTCTCTTTCCGGCGTTAACCCCGGCCATCTGGTTGATTGGCGCGCTGTCTCCGATCCTCTAGCTTGGTTTCTGGATCTCCACCCACTCTTGGAAGCCTCTCACATCCTAAACCTAATCTCCAATCCTGTCGATCTTCTAATTGAAGACATACTTGAGTTCTACCAACGGATTCGCTGCACCACGGACTCCATTATCTCCTACGTCCGTGGTGAATCCATCTTGATCACACCTGCTGTCCTCCGTGCCGCCCTCAATCTATCTCCGGTGATGCTCAGCGCCCGGATGCTGAGACCATGGCTGCTTCCATGGATTGCTCCTATAAAGGGAAGGAGTACAAGATGAAGTCTTTCCAAGGTCGCTACCGTTGTCTGGCGACCATCCTGTGTCGATGCTTCCTGGCTCGTACCACTGCTCTGGATTCTGTCCCGTACGACCTTCTATTGGCTATGTACGGCGTCCTTGAGCGTCTCCCGATGGACTGGGGGACCTTCTTGTTCCAGCTTCTGAAGAACGGTCCAAAGAATCACTCTTTTGGGCGGATACTCAACACTGACTTCAGGCATCTCCATCCGGACCATTTTGCCCGCTATGATGCCGTTCCTTTCCCTCAAGCTTATTATCTTCGCTACCTTACGCCTGATGGGAACATGACAGCTCACTGTCCCTCAGCTGCTCTCCGCCTTCTTCCCACCTCGGAACAACATGGCAGCTCGGTTGGTGACCCCTCCGACAGCCATGCCCCCGAAGTCAGCTCCGCTCACCGGTCCTCCCGGATTCGGCCCGTTGCTGCTCCTTCCATCTCTCGAGCCTCGTAGCACAACGTCCGTGCCGACCCTTCTGAGGTTGCGAGACTATCTCAACCCAGTTTACCTAAGGCTGTTTCCCTAGCACCATCTGCTGCGGATGTCCCCACTCCCTCCACTTCCGCTGTTGCTACCGCAGTTGACACTGCCGTTGCCACTGTCGTCGCTGATGTCCCGGAATCTTTTCCAGAAACTCCCTTGCCTCCTCTACCTCAACCTCAAGGTGTTTTATGCCAAAGACACCTGCACCCTGGAGGATATGATTGTCTGGAATCTGGATCATGGCTTTCTTACGCCTGCCCACATTCCGGAGGTTCCCTTCGCTGTCTCCTCCGGACCAGTCCATGACGCATGGGTTCCCTCCCCTACTAAGGCTCGGTCCGCCTCTCCTGCAAATGCCAACCCAGTCATTGACCTGTCTGGTCATAGTGGCTCTGCCGCTCCGGACGCCTCTGATGCTCCGGATGCCCCCTCTGCTGCTGCCGCTGACGACCACTCCACCCCTGCGGACTCCTCTGCCTAGCGCACCCCTGCACCTATTCCTGCCGGGGAGTCCTCCAAAGCTCTGGAGTTGGCGCTTGGACGTGCCTCTTTTGGGACGGTTCACTTCGATGCTGTGCTGTCTACTCAGCTGGACCGTCACGCCCAAGCTCAAACCGCCCAAATCTTTGCCATCGTCGCTAAGGTTGATGCTCTTGGTGCCCAACTCCTCTCTGCCCTAACCGACTCTTCCACCTCCATCGAGCAAAAGATGGACCTTGTTGCCTCTTCTGTCCATTCACTGTCCACTTCTTTTGTGAACTTGGCTCACACGATGGCTCATCCTCCTCCCGTCCCTCGCCGATCTACCCAACCGGGGGAGAAAGTGTCATCTGATCCTTCTGCAGCTTCCTCTTCTCGTGCTGAAAAGAAACGGTCTGCATCCTCACTTCTTCCGGGAGTTATCATCCCCAAACGCAGCCGCTTCTCTCAACCCAGCTCCTCTAGTGCATCTCCTCCTTCGACCACTCCATCTACTGCGGCTAACACCTTCCTCCCATCATATGCGGATCTTGATCCCCTTGATGAGGATGGCAGTGTTTTTAATGCTATGACCAGGTATGTCGCGTCAAATGTTGAGAGAAGATGTCTATCTGAGTTGTACCCCTTCTCTCCCTAAGACATAAGCACTATTCGTTCTGAGACGGGTCTGCTCACCACAGAAGACATAGACAACTTCTCTCGTGCAATTAAGATGGAGATAAGGCTGTTTTCGTCCCTATACAAAGACAGGCACATGTTTGACATCTTGCCTTGTTGGAATGAAGGGTATCTTCCAGACTTAGCCAATATTCAGGCCTTCATAAACGGAACTACTGAGGATAACACTCCCTAGAAGACTCTGCAATCTGTCCTCATTCCATACCAGGTCATGACGCCGCACTTCATGCTGGTTGTCTTTATAATTCCGTCCAAGCAGCTGATTCTAATTGATTCCCATCAAATTGTGGAGCAAAATGTTAGAAAGAATCAATTTGAGCCTCTGCGTATTCATCTGACGAAAGCCGTAAAACAATTGGGTCTTTATGAAGAAAGAGGCCTACCTCCGTTGGGTCCAACTGAAAAGCTGAAGGTGACGGTCCAGAGCAAGAAGTTGGTGCCACAACAGCCTGATGGAGATAGTTGCAGAGCCTTTGTCTGTTTCTTTATCAAATCCATTGTCAAGGTTGATAAAAACTGGAACCACATTCAAGCCTACACAATGGAGCAGACAATGGAGCTTAGAGAGAAGGTTGCAACGATGATCTTCAAGTATAGTAAGCCTTATGTACCTTAATGAAAATTTTGTATAAAGGCTATATTGTACTGTGTACTGATCAATGAAAATGGAGTGATTTCTTTTCTGTATGTTATCTTCTTGCATTGCTTACCAGATCATATTACAAAGGGTTTGGGCATATCCATAATTGGAGGAGATTGTTGGATCAAGCCCAGAATTTGGATGATGCTGATAAAGCCCTATGTAATCTGATTTGAGACCTTTGTTGTTTTATCTTAAGACATTGTAGAAGATATGACTTTCATCCGGATCTACACTCGTGTGAGCAAAGCTAAGGATGGGATATTTAATCCTGATCCAGGTGAGAATGAGTGTCGTCAAACACTTGGTAAATAACCAAGTCTTTATCTCATACGGAATAAGGATCATTCATGCGGAGTAAGAACCTAAAAGCTACGGACTAAGAAATCGGCACCTAATACTTCAAACGGACTAAGTCTAAAAGATGCGGAGTAAGAATCTTGGTCTACAAAGTCGCATGGAATAAGAGAGTCAACGCGGAGTTAAAAAGATAAGTCTTCCACTCAATCGGACTAAGTATAGAAGATGCGAAGTAAGGAATCCGAGTCTTCCATACATGCGGAGTAAGGAAGTACTTCTACGGAATAAGGAATTTAGATGCGGAGTAACGAAGCTAGATGCGGAGTAAGGATGTGTTGATACAGAGTAAGCCATCCGTTCCTTTAATTCATGCGGAGTAAGGAAACTAGTTGCGGAGTAAGGAAGCGCAGATGCGGAGTAAGCACTCCGACCTTCTCTTTCATACGGAGTAAGGAAGTGCTTACTCGGAACAAGGATTCTAGCACCAAATTATACGGAGTAAGCAATCAGTATTACGGAGTAAGGATTCGAGCTTAATTTAAGCACGGAGTAAGAAACCTTACACCGGATTCAAGAAGACGCTACTTCAACTTATCTCTTCGTAATCAAAGTCATCAGCTCGTTGTTTCCCGATGTAAGACAAACTTGTTGAGAACCTAAAGCATCTTACACGTGGATCATCCGGATATATGGACACAACTTTAACTACACTTGGGAACGTACAAAGACTCTCATGCATTGCAAACCCAAGATCTTGAAGACCACATCCGCAGCAATTAATGCAGGGTGATTTCCGAGAGATAGTAAATGGACACAATATCCGGAACAACAAGTTCCGAGGTTGTCTCTTGAGGATGTCACTATAAATAGCTACACTTGTATATTTATAAAAATATACTTTTTGTGTAAACGTGTAAGAGCTGGTGCATGTACTAAAGCCCATATAGATCTAAGAGGCTAGTGTGTGTGTACTTGTAAACAGAGTGTTAAGAGTTGTTAAGTAGGTCTAAAAGCTTTCAAGCTTTAGACTGCTCTCATTTTGTTGTACTTATCATACTGATAATAAAACAAAATACTTTTACTATCTGGTTATCTTCCGCATTGTTTTTATCTCTTAACCAGATAAGTGTTGTGCCAAAGAGTTTCAAAAAGAGCTTCGATAATAGCCTATTCACCCCCCACTAGGCTCCAAGGGACCAACACAATGTAAATGGGTCTAGGCACCCTGCAGCATACACTGGCAACTGCACTGTCTAACTGCTCGAGACACCCTGCTCGAGACACCTTGCTCGATGCTTTACTCGACGCTGCCGACACTCTAAGCTCGAGCAAGATGCTCGCGGCTCCCTGCTCGAGGCTCTCTGCTCGAGGCTCCTGCTCGACACTCTGCTCGAGGCTAGCTTCAAGTAGTTCCCTAGTCACGAACTGCCGACTGCGTTCTTCCCGATTTCGTCCCAAAACCCAATTATACTCGTTAAATCTCCATTTTTAAGCAATAATTCATCCCTATTAAGGGTTTCTAACATCATCTAGCCACATTAGGCTACCAAACAACCTAAATCATCTAGGTTTCATGCTCAATTTCCATTTTTCCCCAATTCCTAGGGTTCATCACGAATTTTCATGATTTCATCTAATTCTTACATGTTAATCCAATGAAACAGCAAGAAAAGGGTGAAAAATCAAGGGAACACCTACCTAGTATGATTCTTGATGATCGAACAAGCTTAAAACGCCCCAAAGCGAAGGCTCCAAGCTTCTCTCTCTCTCTCTCTCTCTCTCTCTCTCTCTCTCTCTCTAACGCACGAACACTGAAATGTAACGTGGAAGCTCGTACTCTCATCCTATTTATATTTCTGCATTTTCTTTTATTAATAAATCCCAAAAATATTAATTGACCTCCCGAGGTCACGAACTCCAAATTGAGCCCAAGTATAGTCAAAACGCTCAAAATGACGAGCACATCACTAGTCATATATTTTCCAACCCAATTGACCGCTCAAATGCAAGGTCAACCAGTAAACCCCAAAAAAGTCAACAATCAGGCCACTCGGGGCCCCAACCCGGAATTGGGCCCAATTACAATTAAAATGCTCACATTAACGAACACAATATTGTCCAGATGTTTTTAGCAACAGAGAAAGACTATCTCTCAGCCCTACCAAAATATGAGTCTTTACATAGGCGACAAGTTAAGCGAGGCAAAGAAAGAAGTCAGTCAAAGAGGCAAGAAAGCAAAAAGAAACAGAAGCAAAACGGCAACATGGCAACAAAATTGCAAAAAGGTAGCTTGCAGCTACAGCCCCTGTACAATAAATAAAATTTTAGAAACATAGAATTTGATAATGCCAATGTAAAATTCCAGAAAGATTACACATAACACAAATTTCAGAATCAAAGAAGCAAAATTCCAGCATTATTGTACATAATACAAAATTCCAAAAACATAATTTAAGATTGTACAAAACAAGCAAAGCAAGCAACAAATACATACCTATATCAAGGGGAACCCATAATGACTTCATCTTCTTTCATATTAAATTAATATTATTTGAACATTTGACAGATTCATTATTCTCATCAATTTCATCATCTTCCCAACCTACAAAGTTACAATTTACAAATAATAGTTGAATAAAATTTCACTAGACTTTATATTTAAGAAAAATAACTTTTTAAATATAAAAATGTTACCATTATGAGTGAAACCGTGCAAATGAGAGCTTGAACATTTTTATGGAGTAAACGACTTCTATACTTGTTTAACACACGTCCTCTAATATTGAAAGCTGATTCAGAAGCAACGGTAGTTATAGGTATACTTAACAAGTCAAATGCCATATTAGCTAAGATGGGAAATTTAATACTATGATCCTTCCACCATTTCAAGATATCCAAGTCTTTATTAGCAACATAATCAAGCTTTGGCATATCCAAATATTGATCTAATTCAGACTTCGAACTTGAATCAACATCATCCTCATCTTCTGCCAAATTCATCCACATCTATTCATACATTTGATGCAAAGAAAGAATCAATAAACAAAAAAAATCAATAAAGCTAAGAAATAAATAATTTAGAGTTTACATACATTTGAAATAGAAACCCATAGGAATTGATAACGAGGAAGCTTCAATTTGCTGTTGATGATGTGAAGATGTAATAATATCCTTCTTAGCATATTCTTCATAAAGCATGAAAAGCTTATTCTTCACCACATTTAACCTTTCTTGAGCAACATGAGGATGAATTCTTGAATAACAACGCTTCAACATTGTCAATTTTACTCTTGGATCAAGAACAACTACCATTGCAAGTAAAACATTGTACTCACTCCAATACTTGTCAAACTTGTTCATCTGAGAAGCCATTACCCTTAATATCTCATCTTGTCCATTCAAATGATCCAAAAGAAGCAACTCAATTTGCCAAACTTGGCTAAAATATAAGTTGGCAATTGGATAACTAGAACCGGATATCAACTTTGTCATTTCATAAAATGGCATCAAAAATTGACTTATCTTTTCTCCTCTTATCCACTCCTCACTTGATGGGCAATACTTGTAATTGCTATCATTTAAAGCAAACATAGCAAAAGCTTGTTTGTATTTTAAAGCACTTTGAAGCATTAAATAAGTAGAGTTCCATCAAATGGGCATATCTAAGACTAAATATGCAGATGTATGGATTTCACACCTTTGCACACATTCTTCAAAACTTCTCATTCTAGCCTCTGATCCCTTCACATATTTGATGCTTTCTCGAATTTTTTCATTTTAAGAAGAAATCACTTTCAATCCATCTTGAACAATCAAATTTAAAATATGAACACAACATCTAACATGAAAAAATTCACCATCACAAAGTAAACCATCTTGCAGATTGAGTTGATCTCTAATATTGGCTTGCATATTATCATTAGAAGAAGCATTGTCCAAAGTAATAGAAAAAATTTTCTTGCTTATCCCCAGTCATTTATAATTTCCATTACCTTCTTAGCAATTTCAAAACCCATATGTGGAGGTGGCATATCACAGAATGCAAGAATCTTACTAGTTAATTTCCGATCTACATCAACAAAATGTGCAGTCAAACAAAGATATCCCTCATTACTGCAAGCTGTCCACAAGTCACAAGTAAGACATTCTGCCATGAATTTTAATCGAGCACTGTTTAATTTTTTTTTTTTGCTATCATCATAAAGCCTCCAAACATCTGATGCAACAGTAATTCGAGAAATACACTTCACTTCAGGGTTTAAGTATTTCCACACCTTTCTAATTCCATCATACTCAACATATGCAAAAGGGAGATCATGCTTGATAATAGATATTGCTACTAAATCTCGAAAAATCTTTTGATCTATTTTTTTACTTCTCAATTTTTCCTATTAATCAATAAAGAGATGAGGAATACTTGGATGTCTCAAAGCTCTTAGTCCCTTACATTTTCCCATATGATGAGTAAGAGTTGATGTACCATATTTGGTACCACCGGCTACATAAGATTCCCCACATCCTTTACATTGAGCACATGGCTTTCCATCATTGCAAATGTCCAAATCCTCAAAATAAACCCATACATCAGAAGTTTGCTTCCTAGATTTCTTAGCTTGACTTTCACTCATTTCATTTTCAATTTGAGGTTCAGATTCATTTGTGCTTTGATCAAGTGATTCAAGTCTACGTTTATCACACGAAGATTGTTCAATTCCATTACCAGCTCCTGACTCATCCAAATCAACATCATGCAAGTGCAAACTATGTTCAGACGCCATGTTATAGTGCATAGTGCAGTGTGCAAATCCACTGTCCAATGAGAGTGAGCCAGTGACAAACATCCAAACATGAAACATACAACCAAGCATGAGAGATCAAACACAATTTATATAATTTCAAAAACAATACCATACTAAAATTAAACAATTAAACCATACCAAAAGCATAAACAAAAATAGTATACCAGTCAACAATTAAACCAATGTACCAAAATCAAAAAACTAAAAACGAAATTAGCAAAAAACTAATTTAGAGTAGTCTTCGATTTAGCAAACGAAATTGGAAAAAAACAATGTGCTTAAATTAGCAAAAAACGATATTAACTTCGGTGTGCTCACCTTGCCGGACTGGGGAGCAGTTCATGGACGGACGGCGGCGCGGGGAGCAGCTCGGCGGAGTCGCGGGAGCAGATTGGTGGACTGGGACGAGGACGACGGCACGGGGAGCTGTCTATCGAGCTTATCAGCGGACGGGACGACTGTCACGCCCCTAAATTCTGAAACCCACGGAACCAGGAACGCGACTTTCCCACGCCCATTCTAGGGGTCGAGGGTTTGGGGTCTGATTCTAACCTGTACAATACTATAACGGGGTAGCATTGTACTTACAAATAAATCAATGCAACACACACGCTATTAGTAAATAAATCTGCAAATAATTAGAGTCCAACCAATCAAGTTTGTACAACTGCCATAGAACCAAGTCCGGAAAAGAAAATAGTTAAATAATTCAAAACAAGGATTGGTTCATAATATGACTCCTACTCTGAAAATGCTCCCCCCAGCTCTGCTATGACTCCACCAGCTTACTCCCTACGACCTGTAGCAAAAAAATATATATATATAGTAGGGTGAGCATGGGTGCCCAGTAGGTGATCCCCAACTCTAACTCCCTGTTATATAAATTCCTAGATCTAAATGCTCAGTGTATGCTTGTGCCAGTTTAGTGTTCTACTCTACCACCGATGGCCTAAGTTAAGCCCTCGGAATAAAACAACTCCCATTTCATTTATTTACAACGAGCAACGAACATATCACAATCATGTCTCCTGACTATTGACGTCATAACCCGACCATCCGTATCCTCACAATCGACCCCAAGGGATCATATATTTCTTTTCCCAATAGCCTGCCATATACGGGACCTGGGTCAACCAGCCACTTAGGGGACCTGTGGCCTCTTGTCAGCCCTAGGTGGGACCTGCGGTTACCCAACAACCTCCACAACCCAACCATCAATACACATATACCAAAACAACGAGCAAGACATGTAAAAATAAACATGTAGAATATAATAAGTATTTCAAGCATTTAAATCACCAAACACTATTAAACGTCACAGTTCCACATTTAAATCATCAACAGTCTCAAGCCAAAATGTTTATGAGTTCAACCGTACAAAACCTTTATTATTTAAACTTACATCAATCCCTAACGAAACTCCCGCGTTTTCAGCCCTATATCACTATTCGAACTTAAACATGCATATATATATATATATATATATATATATATATATATATATTTATATCTATATATTATTTACCTAATTGCATTTATATAACCAATTATAATCATATGTATACATTATTTACCTAAATATATGTATATATATATATCCATTTACAATCATGTATATATATTATTACCTAAATATATATATATATATATAAAACAAGGGAGCGTCGCGCTCCCTCTGGCTTCACGGTGCGCACGCAGGTGCACCCTAGCAACGGCGGAGGCACAGATGCCGCCGCCCTTCTTCACCACCCCAGCGCGGCGAGACGCGCGGACGCCCGGATCCACGCAGCCACACGGTGCACGGGTCACCCAATGCGCGCGACGTCGCACCGCCTGCATCGCGCCGCCTCTCCACTGCCTCCTCCGCGCAGATCGCACCAACCCGGCCACGGTACCCCTGAAACCGCCGCCCGTGAAGCCGACGCTTGCCCTTCCCTCTCCACGACGGCGTGACTGCAACCCCTTGAGCCGACGTTTTCTTTCTCCCTTCCAACGGCGGGCTGTGATGCCGACGCAAACGTTTCACCCCTCATCGCTTTGACTAGTCTAGACGTGAAATCACACACCCGTACCCATACATTAAGAGATACAAAACACCCTTTGTTCGTGCAATAGGGTAGACGGAGAACCAAAATCACCTACCTGGATTTGGTTTGGAAAGGTTGATTGAACAGTTGCTTCAAACCCTTCTGCGTCTCTCTGTCAAATTCTGTGCACCAAACGGAATGTAGGGTTTTTACCCTAACTCCTCCTTTTATACCGATTTATTAATCATAATAATAATAACAATAATATAAATTGTAATAATAATAATAATAATAATAATAATAATAATAATCCATTATAACAATTAATAACGTTATAATTAATATTTGTCATCTCAACATTAAAATATTTATAGTAACAATAATAATTCCAATGTAACAACTTAAATATTTAAATAATAATATTTAATAATATTAACATCATAATAATTGTAGACCCAAAATATTAAAATAATAATAACTCGCTCAACTCTAATTCAGGCATAACTTCCAGCCTCACACAAGTGCGGGCCTTTACATCCTCCACACCTTAGGACTTTTCGTCCCCGAAAAGACAAGTCATCCACTACGAGGTAGCACTACCCCGGCTAACGAAAGTATGTACAACTTAGCTCTAATTAACATGATAGACAAAACAACACCCGTGAACAAAGTAACCATCCGCGCATCAAACCACATAACCAAATTAACAATCATAAGCACAATAAACAAAACAACAAGATTAACTACCTCATCCGGTAAGATCTTGACATCCTCCCCACCTGGAGTTCGTCCTCACGCTCGGGGTGAAGAGCACGCACCGACTCTCGCGCTCCCAGGTCTCTTCCTCTATCGTACCACAAACCCGAACCAACGGAATTGTCTTGCCCCGCAAGACCTGCTCCCGACGATTTAAAATCTGAACTGGTGCCTCTACAACAGAACCATCATCTGCTAATGCTATCTCACGCCAATCAAGCACATGAGAAGAATCTGGGTAATATTTCCGCAACTGGGAGACATGGAAAACATCATGAACACGAGTCAGCTTGGGTGGTAGCTCCAATCGATAGGCCACCAGTCCCACAACAGCAACAATAGGAAAAGGACCCACAAATCGAGGTGAGAGTTTGGACCCTCGCCCAAATCGTTTGTGCTCCCGCCGTGGTGAGACTCGCAAGAAGACGCGATCCCCCACGACGAACTAAAGTGGTCGCCGCCGTCTATCAGCATATGACTTCTGTCGACTCTGGGCCGTCAACATCCGCTGTCGGATCAATTGAACCAACTCGGTAGTCTCCTGAACCATATCGGGACCCAAAACAACTGCCTCTCCTGCCTGGGCCCAACACAAAGGGGAGCGACACGGTCGCCCATGCAATGCCTCATAAGGCGCCATCCCTATCGTGGCTGATAACTGTTGTTGTAGGAGAACTCCACCAAGGGAAGGTGAGCCTCCCAACTACCACCAAAATCCAACACACAAGCACGGAGCATATCCTCAAGAATCTGAATAGTGCGCTCGGACTAGCCATCTGTCTGAGGGTGGTAAGCCGTACTCAAATTCACTCGGGTGCCCAATGCACGCTGTAGCTGCCGCCAGAATTGTGAAGTGAACCGACCATCCCTATCAGAAATGATCGATAATGGCACACCATGCAATCGTACTATCACATCGACATAATGCTGCCCCAAAGTCCGGACCGGATCGGTCTCGCGAATCGGAATAAAGTGGGAAGACTTCGTTAAACGGTCTACAACAACCCAAATAGTATCATGACCTCTAGAACAAGGAAGCCCTGTGACAAAGTCCATAGTCACATGGTCCCACTTCCACTCCGGCACAGGTAACGACTGCAACTCACCGACAGACCGCAAATGCTCGGCCTTGACCTGCTGGCATGTCAAGCACCGTCGAACAAACTCTGCAATGGCTTTCTTACGGCCCGACCACCAGAACTGTTGCCGTACAGCATGATACATCTTCGTTCCTCCAGGATGAACAGCCAAACGAGAGTGATGGTATTCCCGTAAAACTGCCTCCCGGAGAGGAGATGGAACAATCAACCAACCTCGATAGCGCAACACATGGTCAAAATCCTCTGTCCAATCCGTGGGAAGTACGGCAGTCTGAATCTGATCCCGGATGACCTCACACTCAACATCCCCCAACTGAGCCTCAATAACCTGATGTCGCAGCTCAGGCACTGCTATAACCGCACTCAGCATACCTTGCACTGCTCCTTGCACTAGCTGTAACCTCAGAGCAGCTAGTTGCCCCATCATCTCCCATTCCTTGACAGCACAGAGAGCCTCCTTGGCCTGTCTCTTCAGGCTCAAGGCATCAGCTACTACATTCCCCTTCCCGGGTGTATACTGAAGATCAAACTGGAACTGTTGCATATACTCCACCCAACGCCTCTGTCACGTCCCCGAATTCCAGGGAACCCGGAACCGGGTACATGACTTCCCCTTGCCCGCACCCGAAAGGTCAAGGGGTTGGTGACTAGCACCAAAAGAGATTACACCGCGGGTGCTGTCTCAAATATGCAACCCTGTACGATCATACATCAAGGGTAATCCCGTACTTTCCCATATATCATCATGCATACAAAGAATCAAACAATCATACAGACATCACATCATACGGTATGCAAATACAATCGTCCACGGACCCATGTCCGGGATATCACATAAAACAATACAGAATATAACCGTATCATACATCAGAGTAGGGGGCGTCCTCCTGGAAGAAAGTCCTCCACTAGTCTCGGGTCACACCTGAAAAGGGTAAACAACAAGTAGGGGTGAGCGACAAGCTCAGTAGGTGACCCTAATACTCCACATCATGCAACACATATAAGTTTATACTATATGCTTAGTGTACTCGTGCACCGTGTAGTGTGCACAATCATCAGGACTCAACCTGCAACAAACATCAGGACAACTTGTCCACGATCCTCCATGGGATCCTAGCTCAGGGCACTCAGCCCTAGCTCCACGAGCTCAACGGCTCAACTCAGGCCTTAGCTTGTCCACGGCGCAATATGCCCGGCCACGGTCACCACACAGGCCGCCATCGGTGCATATGCCTGCCACGTCAACCACATAGCACCATCGGTGTATCACGGTGAGAACCCAAACAAGTCACGGAGTCCATGCCCCAATACCTCACACCAACATACTAACATTAGTATGGCATGTCATTTTCAATATTCCTTTAGAACTGTAGCCAGTATTCACAAGTAAGTCTTTAATCCTTGATTTATGAAGGAAGTACCCATTTATGAAGGAAGTACCCATAGCAGCTATTTTCTTGAAATCAAAAGTCCCGGCATTGGGTTCCCATAGCATAAATAAGATAATCTGATTTTTGGGGATTTTTCTGAGATGTCTAACCCCACTTTCCAAAAATTCACCACTACGAACTTTTAGGTTTTTCCGATATTTTACACTAAAACCAAATTTTCACATTTTGAAATAGTGGGAATTAATTTTTCTAGTATTTTTCTTTGAATCCAAATGGGGGGTATTTCGTTATTTACATAGTAACTTAAGTAGATACTTTGGGTATAAGTTACTTTGTAAATAGGTCCAGTCAAACTGTATTTCGAATCTGCCAGTGAAACTACATTTTCAAATCTGCCTTTACTGTATTTCGAATCTGTATTTTCGAATCTCTTTTCGGACTGCCTTCGACTCTCGAACCTACACTCGAACTACCTTCGAAAACTACCTTCGAAGTACCCATGAACCGCCTTGAAACTCCCTTCGAAGTACCTTAACCTTGAACCTTCGAAACGATACTCGAAAATTTCACATTCGACACTCGAAATTACACTACATCGAACCTACCTTCGAACCTTCGAAATCGCACATTCGAAATTTCCAATTTCCAATCGATCTCATCGGCCGTTTTCTACCCGGTTCACGACGATTCATCGTTCATCATCGTTTTTCACTGTTTCTCGTCTGGATTCAACCCGAAACCTCCGGACCTTTCGGAATCTCATAAAACTCATACCTAATACTATATATTAGGTTTTAAATCACGTCTTACCCCTCAGAACGCATTTTAAATACAAGTTTCAACCCAAAATTGGTTTTTCCCCAAATTCTAGGGTTCAACACGAATTTGCATGATTTCATCAAATTCTTACATGTTAATCCAAAAAAAAACAACAAGAAAAGGGTGAAGAATCAGTGGAACACCTACCTGGAATGATTCTTGATGCTTGAACGAGCTCAAAACGCCCCAAATCGCCAAGGCCTCCAAGCTTCCTTCTCTCTTCTCTCTCTAAGCTCTCCAACGAGATGCGAAATGCTAAAACGTAACGTGGAAGCTCTCTTTCCCCTATTTATATTTTTGCCGGTCAACCGACCTAGTCAACCATTGACCCAGTCAATAATTAACCTCCAAGGTCCCGAACTCCAAATTGAGTCAAACTACAGTCAAAACGCTCGAAATGACGAGCACAATACTACACAGATATTAGTACACCCAAATGACCGCTCAAACGCAAAGTCAACCAATAGACCCCAAAAAGTCAACAATCGGGTCAAACGAGGCCCCGACTCGGAATCGGGCCCAAGTACAGTCAAAATGCTCACATTGACGGCTACACTACCGTCCTGATAGTTACATTCCCATAGAATGACTATCTCTCAAGACTACCCAAATACGAGTCTTTACAGCCTCTGTCGAAGATTCAAATCCCGCTGAGAAAATATGTACTGCAAGCTCTTGTGGTCAGTGTATACCACAAACCTCTCCCCAAGGAGATAGTGCTGCCAGCTCTTTAATGTAAAGATCACTGCAACTAACTCCAAATCGTGCGTGGGGTAATTTTTCTCATGGGTCCTCAACTGACGGGAACCATAAGCAATTACTCATCCTTCCTGCATGAGTACACAACCCAGACCAACATTTGAGGCGTCACAGTAGACCTCATAGGGTACACCCTCCTGTGGTATAACCAGGATAGGTGTTGAAGTCAATCTGGCCAGTCAAACCGTATCCCCTTCCGGGTTAAGCTAGTCATCGGTGCAGCTAAACGGGAGAAGTCCTTTACAAACCTCCTGTAATAACCGGCCAACCCCAGAAAACTCCGGATCTCAAAGACATTCGTTGGGCGCTTCCATGACATCACTGCCTCAATCTTACCAGGATCCACTGTGACACCCTCCGATGATACCATATGCCCTAAAAATTTCACCTGCTGCAGCCAAAAATCACACTTCGTCAATTTTGTGTATAGTCTATGGTCCCTCAACGTCTGCAACACCACCTGTAAATGCTCCTCATGCTCGTTCTCAGTCCGGGAATAAATCAGGATATCATCTATAAAGACCACCACAAACTGATCAAGATAAGGTGTAAAGATCTGATTCATTAGTCCCATAAACACCATTGGGGCATTAGTGAGCCCAAAGGGCATCACTAGCCACTCATAATGGTCATATCTGCAACTGAAGGCTGTCTTCGGAATGTCTGACTCCCGCACACATAACTGATGGTATCCAGATCTCAAATCAATCTTGGAAAACCAATGGGCACCCCTGAACTGGTCAAACAAATCATCGATCCTCGGCAGGGGGTATCTGTTCTTCACTGTCACCTAGTTCAACCATCGGTAATCAATACACAACCGAAGTGAACCATCCGCCTTTTGGCGAATAACACCGGAGCACTCCAAGGCGAACTACTCCGTCTAATAAAACCACGCGCCAAAAGATCGTCTATCTGCCTCTTGAGCTCTCGAAGTTCAACTGGTGCCATCCTGTAAGCTGCCAATCTGATAGGTGCCATCCCAGGTAGCAATTCTATCGTAAAGTCCACCTCCCTCTCAGGTGGTAAATCAACCAAGTCCTCAGGAAAAACGTCGGGAAACTGATCCACCACCTTGGGTAACACCACCTTACCCTCCCGCTGGGTGTCGAAAAGGGTCAGACTGGCCAACTGATGGATTACGTCACCCCATCCTTGCCTCAAAGGCCCCAACTTGCATGCATCATCAGACCACTCAGCCACGAAGGTGCCTCGAGTGCCCTCAGGTGTGACGAAGGTCACTCATTGCCTGAAACACTCAATCACTGCCTCCACACGGGTCAACCAGTCCATACCCAAAATCACATCAAAGGCATCAAAGTACATCACAAATAGGTTACACCGGAGATCAACACCTCCGAGAGTAACCTCACATCCCGAAACAGACCCTATCAATCACCACCAGGCCCCCTACGGGTGTATCAACCACAAGGGGCTGATCAACAGTAGTACAATCCAACTCTAATCCCTTTACGGTGGAGTGTGCAATAAAAGAGTGTGTAGCACCAGTGTCAATCAAAATAGTACAAATAGTGCGTGAAACCAAAATCGTACCTCTCACCGCAGCTGGCCCCTGACTCGCCTCGTCAACTGGTGGAACTTCTGCCTCCCTGTCAGTAATGGTGTAGTTCCTCCCCTTCTGAACACTGCCACTGGCTTGACTCGCCGTAGCTCGATCATTCTGTCCCTTCTGAGTCTGGGCCTCCCGCTGAGGCTGCTGTGTAGTGGGTCGTCCCTGTACCGACTGCCCTGACTGAGCTGGTCTCTGGTATGGAGCACCGCTCCTCTAGCCCTGGTCACGAGGTCGATGTGGCCTCACAACACTAGCTGAACTGGCAGAAGGACACTCTCCTATCCTGTGTCCCAGTCCCCCACATCGAAAGCACTTGAGTGGATTGCCATTCTTCTGCCTAGAATCCGCCTCCTTGTGTCCCCGAAGCCCACAAGATCAACATGTCCCCAAAAACCGTGAGGTAGAACTGCTGCCTGAGTTCCCCGGATGTGAGAATTTGGGCACCGGCCTCTTGTCCCCCTGTCCCTCAGACTGCTCCTCTCTTGGCCTCTTCTGGCTAGGCCCCGATGAGCTCCCTGGTTTCTGAGTCCTGATTTGGTTTAAATCCCGCTCTCCAATAAGTGCCTTATTGACCGCGTCACTGTACGTGGTCAACTCCATCATGTTTAATCCCCTCCTGAGTGATGGTCTCAGCCCATCAATGAAATCCTAGGTCTTATTAGCCTCAACCTTCCATGACTCTGGGGCAAATCTCCCTAGCTCAGTGAAAGTAGTGACATACTCTGTCACAGTCCGACTGCCCTGCTCCAAAGTGTAGTACTCATGTCGCCTCGTCTTCTGCACAGAGCGAGGGAAATACGCTATGTAGAAGAGCTCCACGAAGTCCTCCCATGCCATCGGGCTCTCGTGGACATGCTTCACAGCGTCCCACCACCTGTGGGCCCCACCTACTAAGAAATGTGTGGCTAAGCGGACCTTAGCCTCTTCGGGCACCTGGATCAGCTCGAAGATGTCTTCAGTCCATTTGACCCATTCCTCGGCCTCATCGGGTCTCATATTTGCCTCAAACTTTGTCGGTTTCTGCTTCAGGAACCGACTCACCCAGTCGATCGGTACTACGGGCAGAACTGCTGTGACCTGTGGCTGGCTCTCCTCTAGAACCTCCTACTGTTGCTCCCTCAATTCCTCCTGCATCACTTCTCTGGCCACCTCCCTCATGGTACCCTACATGGCACCCTGGATTTGGCTCAGTATTTGAGCCCCAATCTGAGCAGCAATATCTGAACCTAAGGCAGGTACTGGAGAACTCTACTCTCCCTGTGATTCAAACTGAATGGATAGCTCCTCTGCTGGACCTTGAGCCCTTGTCTTGGGTGCCATTTTGCACCAACACATATCAACAATATCTATTAACTACTGCGCACTAGTCAAACAACCAATAGGCAGAACCAAGTCCACCACACAAATAATGAGGTTTTTAAACCCCTTATTCTATTCACTAAGTTATGTGATTACTCACTTAGACTTCCTAGGTTTGAACTAGCATATTAGCATTTTCAATTAAGCACAATTAATCACCAAAGGAAAAACAAACCACAGATAGCCAACAGTAATATCAATACAAGCACATCATTAAAGCAGCATTAGCAGATGATTTCTAGTGCCTAGATATGCACACAGTCACGCAGCATGTATGCACCTAACCCAAATGCTTCCTAGGATGATCTAATGAACCCTCAGTCAACCCAGAACACGTATAAGGACTGCATTGATCAGGCGCCCTCCCTATAGTCTTCCAAGCTACTAAGTGTCTATCAACCACCCCTCACTAACCTAGGTCCACTAAACCATGCCCTGATATCAACTTGTCACGCCCCCAAATTCTGAAACCCACAGAACCAGGAACGCGACTTTCCCACGCCCATTCTAGGGGTCAAGGGTTTGGGGCCTGATTCTAACCTGTACAATACTACAACGGGGTAGCATTGTACTTACAAATAAACCAATGCAACACACAAGCTATTGGTAAACAAATCTGCAAATAATTAGAGTCCAACCAATCAAGTTTGTACAACTGCCACAGAACCAAGTCCTGGAAAAGAAAATAGTTAAATAATTCAAAACAAGGATTGGTTCATAATATGACTCCTACTCTGAAAATGCTCCCCCCAGCTCTGCTATAACTCCACCAGCTACTCCCTACGACCGTTAAAAAAAAAAAAAAGAAATATAGTAGGGTGAGCACAGGTGCCCAGTAGGTGATCCCCAACTCTAACTCCCTGTTACATAAATTCCTAGATCTAAATGCTCAGTGTATGCTTGTGCCAGTGTAGTGTTCTACTCTACCACCGAGGGCCTAAGTTAAGCCCTCGGAATAAAACAACTCCAATTTCATTTATTTACAACGAGCAACGAACATATCACAATCATGTCTCCTGACTATTGACGTCATAACCCGACCATCCGTATCCTCACAATTAACCCCAAGGGATCATATATTTCTTTTCCCAATAGCCGTATGTGGGACCCAAGGTGTCCCTCTTGACAGCCTGCCATATACGGGACCTGGGTCAACCAGCCACTTAGGGGACCTGTGGCCTCTTGCCAGCCCTAGGTGGGACCTGCAGTTACCCAACAACCTCCACAACCCAACCATCAATACACATATACCAAAAAAACGAGCAAGACATGTAAAAATAAACATGTGGAATATAATAAGTATTTCAAGCATTTAAATCACCAAACACTATTAAACGTCACACTTCCACATTTAAATCATCAACAGTCTCAAGCCAAAATGTTTATGAGTTCAACCGTACAAAACCTTTATTATTTAAACTTACATCAATCCCTAACGAAACTCCCGCGTTTTCAGCCCTATATCACTATTCAAAATTAAACATATATATATATATATGCATATATAAATATATATATCTATTTATATATTTATATCTGTATATTATTTACCTAATTGCATTTATATAACCAATTATAATCATATGTATACATTATTTACCTAAATATATGTATATATATCCATTTACAATCATGTATATATATATTAATACCTAAATATATATAAAAAAACAAGGGAGCGTCGCGCTCCCTCTGGCTTCACGGTGCGCACGCAGGCGCACCCTAGCAACGGTGGCGGCACAGATGCCGCCGCCCTTCTTCACCACCCCAGCGCGGCGAGATGCGCGGACGCCCGGATCCACGCAGCTGCTTGGACACACGGCGCACGGGTCACCCAACGCGCGCGATGTCGCGCTGCCTACGTCGCGCCACCTCTCCACTGCCTCCTCCGCGCGGATCGCACCAACCCGGCCGTGGTACCCCTGAAACCGCCGCCCGTGAAGCCGACGCTTGCCCTTCCCTCTCCACGATGGCGTGACTGCAACCCCTTGAGCTGACGTTTTCTTTCTCCCTTCCGACGGCGGGCTGTGATGCCGACGCAAACGTTTCACCCCTCATCGCTTTGACTAGTCTAGACGTGAAATCACATACCTGTACCCATACATTAAGAGATACAAAACACCCTTCATTCGTGCAATAGGGTAGACGGAGAACCAGAATCACCTACCTGGATTTGGTTTGGAAAGGTTGATTGAACAATTTCTTCAAACCCTTCTGCATCTCTCTGTCAAATTCTGTACACCAAACGGAATGTAGGGTTTTTACCCTAACTCCTCCTTTTATACCAATTTATTAATCATAATAATAATAACAATAATATAAATTGTAATAATAATAATAATCCATTATAACAATTAATAACGTTATAATTAATATTTACCATCTCAACATTAAAATATTTGTAGTAACAATAATAATTCTAATGTAACAACTTAAATATTTAAATAATAATATTTAATAATATTAACATCATAATAATTGTAGACCCAAAATATTAAAATAATAATAACTCGCTCAACTCTAATTCAGGCCTAACTTCTAGCCTCACACAGGTGCGGGCCTTTACAACGACGGTTGATGGGTTACGCAACTGTGCCTGGTGAGACGTGAAAGATGCCTCTCGTGTCATCGGGTGACGCGGCGGAAGACCCGGAAGACGCCTCTCGGTCAGTCGGTCTCGGCCTCTGCTCTAGGGTAGGGTAACTAGGTAAGCAGCTGCGGCTGTAGGGTAAATGGAAAATTGGAAATGCCAAAATGCAATAAGGCATATGCGATTTGCCATATTGCGACAGGCCAACAAAGATAATGCGATGCGTACGTGTAAAATTAAAATTTTATATGTTAATTAACTTTGGACTGGAGTCACTAGACTGCTAACTAGACATGGAGTGGATCCGCGGACCGGCCCGGGTCCGTCGAGTGTTGGTCCGCACGGATCACGGGCCAAACGGACCAGCCCGTGATTCAAATGGACCAAGTTTAGAGTGGTCCGGTCCGCTCCGGTCCACCCGGTCTGCGGATCGGCGATCCATTTTACACCCCTAACTACACAGCAGTTGCTATCCAAGATATACCTGTATAATCATACATCAGGGGTATTCTTATACATTCCTATATGCTATGAAGCCAAGGAAAATACTTTATTAATAAAAGAGTCATGCTAAAATCCAGTACAACTTTCACGGACCCTCGTCCGGATACTCAAATAATAAAACCAATTATGTCTCACAAAATTCATATACCAAGTTATGACAGAATGTGAAATAAATAACCATTAGCTTCGGACCAGCCTCTAGCAAATGAGTTGATACCTGAAACATGTCAACAAAGTAGGGGTGAGCACAAATGTTTAGTAGGTAATCTCCATCTCCTCACCACCCTATAACATGAAATCCTAAGTCTGCATGATCGGTGTATATTTGTGCCAGTGTAGTATATGTTGGGATAGTGCTATATAAAGGAACGTGTAATCCTAATTATGTAAAGATTATTTCTGATTAATTGAAATATATTTTGTTTAAGTATTTATTAGATTGCATTATTCTTCTTTTTTATGTGGCTGAGCATCATAACATCTCATTACTTATCAAAGTCTATTACTGGGTATATGTGAGACACATACAATGGATCCACTAATTAGCTAAGTATAAAATTGATTCACAATCGGTGAATGAAGTTTGGGATGCTCTATTCTGATAAAATTGTGGTGCGGACTATTTCTATAATGGGAGTGATCTAGTCTAAGATCATTGTAAAGAGTTTACAAATAGTAGTGCCAATATGTAATCATACATATTGAACAGGACCATGATAAAATAAGTTCTTCAACTAATATCCATTGCATTGTATGAAGAACTTTATATTCTATCACTGAATAACTGATTTATGGATTGATCTTAATCTAGACCGTTTGATTAACTCATGTCTATAATTTATGTCTTTTGACTTTTCAATGAGTGAGAGGCTTAGTGCTTCAAATACCTCGATATCTTGGAGATATAATATTATAGATAGTGGGAGCGTCAAGTCAGGTGCATGGAATCCACTGCTTCGCTGTACGAAGAGTAATGATATTCCCATGTTGTTTAATTCAGGATTCTTGGGTGAATCAAGCGCTTGTAATTATATTGATTATAATTTATTATAAATCCTAATTCATGATTGGATCATGAATAGGTCACCCATTGGAGAATTAATGGTAACACATGGATGAAGATATAATTAGAGAGGTTGAACGGAATCTATTGATACATGTCTTTGATTATGAATATCATAGTGAAGGATCATATCACATGGTAATCAGTTATATCGATGGACAAATTTTTTGTTGTAGATTCTTGTAATTATATCTACTTAATCTTAGATTGTAGTTTTAGTCCTTGATCGTGGCTCGGACTAAAACTAATAAATAATAATTTAATTGATTAATGAGATTAATTAATTAAATATTATTTATTGGAGCTTCGATTAAGCATGTCCATTTGGTCCCTCTTGCTAGTATCATTTATTCTTGTATGGAGGTACTGGATCGTTGTAAGATAATTCTCTAGCTATGTTCAAGAGCTAATTAATTAACGTGTGTCAATATATATTTAAGAGTTAAATATATATTACATGGTTATTTATTTAATTAGATTAAATAAATTGTTTATTTAATTTGATTAAATAAATTATTTATTTAATGTAATTAAATGAATAATTATATTATTTATTTATTTGATGAATAAATAATATTGGATATTTATTTAATTAGTTTTGTTGCATAATAATTATATTATTTAAAGAGTTTAAATAATATGTATTATTGTTATTTAACTAAAGGGGCGGATGCGTAATAGCATAGGGGTAACCCTAAGTCTATAAATAGATGCATAGCCTCCTAGGTTAAAACGTGTGTGTGTGTGCAATTATTGACAACCAAGAGAGAGAGAGGCAGGTGACGGCCAACCCTACCAAAGGTGGTGTTTCTGTTCTTTGATCCAAGGGTGCCACAACACAACCATGTACTCCTTAAGAACGTGAATAGCAGAGAAGGCTATTTGGTGATCGAATCCAAGAGGCTGCGAGGACGATCAAAGGCAGATTGTGATCAGTTCGTTCTTGGCGGGAAAAGAAGAGGGTTCTTGCTTTTCCGATCTTTAGGTTGGTTTCTTCTTTTCACTCTTCGCAGAATTAAATTAATTGATTCATGTTTAGATTCATGTGTTTGTTTGCTGGAATTAAAATTTTAAAATCTGTTTCCGCTGTGGTTAATCGTTAGCCCTATTTCAGTATTCCAACAATTGGTATCAGAGCTTTACAGATGCTAATCAATTTGTTTAATTTGGCCCTAGACATATGAATAGAAATAGCGACACTCTAGGGTGTATATGTTTATAGATGAGATGTATATTATAGGTGGTGTATGAATTTATATATTTTGTTTATGTGATGAATGATTTAATATATATTAATTATAATGGTTTGTCGGCTTTGAAATCTTAAATTTGATTGTATTTACATGAGATGTAATTTGTTAGAGAACCGGTCTATCATCACTATGTTTTCTTATTAATTTTTTCGTTATTTTATTTTAGCAACTTGTAAGTCTGTATTAGCAAAAGTTTATTATTGTAATATTCTTAAAGCAAGAAGTTGATAGCCGAAATCGACGCAATTAACGAGCAGAAGAGAGGATCGTTTTTTTGACATCCCATGCGCAGCCTGCTCGGTTTCGACTCCCACTGAAGCATTTTTTTGTGAGATGTTGACTAAAGTGGAGAGTCTTCTTGCAGGAGCAGCAGCCGAGGTGTTCATATAAAAAAAAACGGAAAGGGGCTGGCTCGTTTTTGACGTGCCAGAATTGACGCAGAAAGAAAAGAAGGCTGCTTAGTCTTTCATTTAATGTAGAAGACAATTAATGATGCAGGCCCACCTAGTCTTCATGCACCAGGATGTCACACCGATGGAGTCGTGGACACAAAAAAAAGGCCCGGCGTTGGAGACTCAGTCAATCTTAAAGACGCAACAACGTCTTGCTGTTATGAGTCGGTTCTGGAGTCTGGCAGGATAATATCTGCATTATTTAGTTTCCTAATTTTTATTTTTTTAAATTTTATTTTTGATGGAAAAAATTTATTTTAGAAATAAAAATATGATAGAAAGATTAGATCTTTCTAAAATTATCTATATCAGTCTTAAATAAAAAATAATTTTATTATTGAATAATTATTGTTCATAATTAAATTATTTTAATATTTAAGCGGAAGGTAATTTTTAATAGGTAATTATTATTTATTAAAATTATTCAGGCTTCATGCAAGATGAAAACAATGAAGATCAACCAAAAAGATAAAGATGAAGAGCAAAGTGTAATGTTTTTTGCTTTAATTTTCTTCATAGGATGGATCTCTTGGTATTATGGCCGTAGTTTATTTAATGCTTATTTTATAAATTGCACATTACATGATCACATGCCATATATAATTAGGAGTGCCGTCTACATAATATGTTTCATGCATCAATTTTATTTAAGAGTTAAATAAAAATATTAAAACTCATTTTTTTAAATATTGAGTGTGAGAGGGTTTTATTGGGAATAAGACCCATGGTCTCCATTATTAAATAACTAAAGTATGTCTTAAGGTATCTCCAAAGAGAATTTATGGACTATGTAATGACCCGTATTTGGGGTTCTAACAGTTAACCATGTGATGGAGTGCACATCGAGGGATGTGAATATCAGTACGACGATGTATGCGTCGAATAGAGAGTTTTGACTGTGAGTGGGCCCGATTTGGAGTCGGAGCCCCGAAAGGGTAGTTTTGAAATTTTTGTGGTGTGATTAGGTGCCTTTGTATTCGAGGTCTTATTTGGAAAAACAAATCTCAGTACAGTAATGTACTCGTCAAATGGAGCGTTTTGACAGTAATTAAGCTTGATTTGGAGTCAAGACCCTATGAGGGTAATTTTGATATTTTAATGAATTAAATGTAAAAAAGTATAAATAGGGCAGTGAAAACCCAAATCCCTAAATGTCATACAGGCTTATCTTTCTAGAAAGAGAAAGAGGAGAGGAGAGAGAAAGAGAAGGGAGAAAGCAAAATCGACGATCCGAAGCTCAAATCGACCAAAGTCGAGGTAGGGATTCGTTCTTCTCACTCCTATGTCATTGATTATGCTTGCTAGAGTAGTTAAAACATGTGAATTAACTCCCAATTCGTGGAAATAGAAGTATGAACCCTAGAGTTTGAGAAACTCGATTTATGTTGTTTTGGATTAATTGATGTTGTTTTGGTAGCCTAAGATGGCTATGATGAGTTAGAAAGTCATTTGTGGGATGAATTAGTGCTTAAAAATGGAGATTTAACGAGTATAATTGGGTTTTGGGACGAAACCGGAAAGAACGCAGTCGATAGTTCGTGACTGGAGAACTGCTCGAGGCTAGCTTCGAGCAGAGCCTCGAGCAGGGAGCCTCGAACATGTTGCTCGAGCTTAAAGTGTCGAGTAGCATTGAGCAGAGCTTTGAGCAAGGTGTCTCGAGCAGTTAGACAGTGTAGTTGTCAGTGTATGTTGTCAGGGTGCTTGGACCCATTTACATTGTAACCATTAAGTCAAGTATTATACTTAAGTTACAATGTAAATAACGAAATACCCCCTCATTTGGATTCAAAGAAAAATACTAGAAAATCAAATTCCTACTCCTTCAAAATGTGAAAATTGGGAATTAGTGTAAAATCCCGGAAAATTCTAGTTTTGGTCTGAGGTGACTGTTTGCGCACATAGGTTAGACCTCTTAGAAAAATCTCCAAAAATCAGATTATCTTAGTTATGATATGGGGAGCTAATGACGGGACTTTTTATTTTAAGAAAATAGCTTCTACGAAAATCCTCTCTCTTGGTCAAGACCTGAGGATAGAGTTGTGAACTCAAGTGGTCATGTGGGCCTGCGACGCTATCTTGGTAAGCCTAGGAGGCTACTGTTGAGTGCCTAGGAGGTGAAAATTGTTCAGAGCCTGAGAGGTTACTGTGCCTGAGAGGTAATATTGTGTCTGAGAGGCACTGCTGTGTCCGAGGGGCAGTACGATGTGCCTGAGAGGCAATATTTAGGATTACCTGGGAGGTTTTCTTTAATTTTAATGTGTTTACATGATTGAGGTGGTGATGTATATGTAACATTTCACGAGCACATGCCTACACTAGTTTATGAGTTGGGATGGGTTGGGGAGACATAATCCCTACTGAGTTGTGGTTGCTCACCCCTCCTGTTGTGTTTGTTTTTATTTATTTCAGGTGCTTACAGGAGCTAGGAGGTTCACTAAAGGTGAAGACCTTGTGTGTGTCTTTATTTGTTTTGTAATTTATAATGTAACCCTGTGGGGGAAAGAATATGTATGTATGTATGTATGTATGTATGTATGTATGTATGTATGTATGTATGTATGTATGTATGTATGTATGTATGTATGTATGTATGTATGTGTGTATGTATATATGTATGTATGTATGGATGTATGTATGTATATATGTATGTATGGATGTATGTATGTATGTATGTGGGTTTGTACTGTGCTTTGAAATGAGATTTTTGTATATGTGTGATATGTTTTAGGGACGGCACCGTGCTAAGGTCCCTTTTCTCAGTGTTCTCACCAACCCCTTGTCCCTTCGAGTGCGGCATGGGGATTTACTAACCGATTTCTGCGGGTCGGAAATCTGGGGCATGAGAGATGGTATCAGAGCATGGTCTAGTTAGCCTAGGATAATGGGGTGATTGATTACTCTTGAGTCTTTTTGAGGAGCATGGGGGGACGTGTCTGATCAACACGGTCCTTTATGAGGCTCTGAGGTGTACTGGGGGTAATTGGTTATGGTGGAGGTGTACATACATGAATAGGCACTAGTTGTATTCAGAATGTGAAACTAGTTTGATGTGCTATATGTGATGATATGATGAACTGTGTGACAATATAGATATGTGTGCCTGTGTAACAACTTATATATGTGCATTGTGTCTCGTATGTTTTAGTGTGAGCCATATGTGATATGTGCCATATGTGTGATTGACCCATGTGATGGGGATGGAATAGAGATTGAACTTTTGTTTCTATATGTAATGAAAATGACTCCAAGGAGAGTGTTGTGTGTGTCTGAGGCAGTTGGTGATGAGTCTTCCACTCATGTGGGGCCGGATGCAAGGCAGTCCGCCGGGGGAAATGAGTTATTGGCACAGCTTGTGGCCCAAGTGGGGGCGTTGAGGGAAAGTATGGGGGACGAGGTCTGAAAAGCGGTGCACCGTGAGTTAGTGGCATAGCAGTTGGTTCCACCACCACCCCCGAGAGGAGTCATAGCGTGAGGATAGGGTTCCACGTGAGGTAGTGGAGACCCGACATGTTGATGAGGATGTGGTCATGAGATTCTGAAAGGAACAAGCGAGTAAGTTCCTGAGAGGAGGAGATCCATTGGCTGCGGAGCACTGGCTGAGGCATATTGAGCACCTATTCTCCTTTTTCATACCGTGGGAGGAGGACAAGGTGAGATTGGTAGTGAGACAGTTGGAGGGTGAGGCCCTAAAGTGGTGGCTTAGTGTTTCTGGGAGCCATGATGTGCAGATGATGCTATGGGATGTTGATGAAACATTTACACCAGTGGCAAGGCTAGAAATGATCAGGATGTTTCTTGCATTGGCAGCACATAAGAGGTTCAAAGTCTATCAAATGGATGTGAAGTCTGCATTTCTGAATGGATTGCTAAAAGAGGAAGTTTATATTGAGCAACCAGATAGAGTACAGATTTTTGATGATGAGACACATGTGTGCAAGTTAAAGAAAGCCTTGTATGGCCTGAAGCAGGCTCCTAGAGCATGGTATAGCTGACTGGATGGGTATTTAAAAAGGATAAATTTCAGTAGAGGAATAGTATATCATAACTTGTATATACTGAATTCAGACAGAGGTCAGCTAGCTACCATAGTCTATTTAGATGACATTATATTCAGGAGGAAGTCACTAAGGATTATGTGAAGAATTTGCCAAGAGAATGAATGATAAATTTGAAATGTCTCTCATAGGAGAATTACCATACTTCTTGGGATTACAGATCCGACAGACTGTTGAAGGAATCTTTATATCATAGCACAATTATGTGATAACGTGCATTTATGCCGTTATTCTAGTTATATTTAGGGCATTAAAGAGCATGACTAGAGCTTAATTTATCCATATTTTATAGATATTTGCTTTAACCCCTTAGGAAGACATTGCTTGTTCTAGATGTATATTTTTGAGTTGTTTTGGCAGGTTTTTAGGTGATTCCTTCTCAAACAAATCAGCTAGATCATCTTGTCTACTAAATCTGAAGCTTGTGGCAAAATATGAGCTCAAAAGGAGGCATTTTGAAAGCTACAAGCGACAAAGCTGCAAGAGGCCTCTTCACACACTAAGTGTTGAGCAAGCACATTTTGATTTATTTGACCATAAAGATGACCTTACCAATATCATGTGTAGAAGGGAAAGTTGCTCTAAATGAGGCCCTCTATCTCCCATAAAAATTTCAGAGTAAAAGGACAACAAAAGATTTTGCACGTGATATTGGGATTTGATTTTTTTTGACCTAGTAGGAGGCTTCATATGATATCACGTGCAAAACAAACATTTCTCCAAATGATGTCATCTACCTCTCATAAAAATTTCAGAGCATTTGGAGGTGCACGTGATATGGCCATTGTCACGTGCATTATCACGTGCAACCATATTTTTGCATAGTGGCCTTTGTTTTGTTATGGTGATGACTTTTCCCTAAAGACCCTTGTCCAAATTCTACTTGGTTTGAGTGCTATTAAGGTTGGAAGGAAGAATGGATGTCAGTTACCAAAACTATGCCGTTTTGATAAGCGACAACAGCTGGCACTTAGGGCACACCTTATGCATGACCTGCAGCCCTATATAAAGGGGGAAACACATCTTTTCTAGAGGATTGAACATCTGGGAGGAGCTAGGGTTCTTCCTCCACCTTGGAGGAGAGGAGAGCAAGGCTGACGGCTGAAGAAGGGATTTGAAGGGCAGAACATGTTCTGCAAGAGTTGGACTTGAAGAGATCAAGCACTGCTGCATACTCTGGAGATTAGGCCTGGAGACAGTGACCATCTATCTCTACCCCCCTTCTATTCATGGGTTTGTGGATTATTATTGAGATTATTTTGATTATTATGAGTGTGTAATTCTCTTTTCTAGGGGAGCAATGTAGCCCCTTATGTTGTTGTGATGATTTTATGAATTCTGGGTTTGTTAATTGATAATTTCATGTTTTTATGAATCTGTTCTTCATCTTTTAATATCTGGGCTGTACACCTGGGTTTTCTTAGCCCTAGTCTGGGGTAGACATGAGATTCATGACATGCTTGTGATTGGTGTGACCATTATCCTCTTGTATGTGTGATATATTGGTTGTGTAAGCTACTGCTATGATGACTATTTAAGCAGTCAGCACTTAGAAGGTCTAGCAATAACCATTTGCAGTGCCTTGGTTAATATATAGCATGTTGTCATCAAAACAACCCCAAAGAACCATAAAATCAATAGCAGCAACATAGGGAGGTGAACTTGTAATCCTAGAACCTCAATCCCTTGGTATCAATTCTGAATTTCTGCTGTCTAAAAATTACAGAAAACAAAATAAAAATTAGTTTTTAGTTTAAAAGTTTACTGGTTTACCAAAACAATTTAGAAAGCATTAGTAAATCAGTGATTTAATCAGACTTTTATCCAAGCAATCTTTGTGGGTTCGACCCCTTACTTGCTACTTCACTGTGGAAAGCATCTAGGGATTAAAAATATTGTTTGGCATGGATTTAAATGACATTAGCTCAACTTTGTTAGAGAGAGGTTAAAAATCTGTCTGTCAGTATGCCAAAGAACTATTAAAGAAGTATGGTATGAATGATAGCAGGCCTATTGGAACACTAATGGCTACAGGCTGCAAATTACACAAAGATCAAGGAGGCGTGAGTATAAATCAGAAAGAGTATCGATGCATGATTGGAAGCCCCCTATACATTACAGCCTCCCGACCTGATCTTATGCAAGCTGTGTGTCAAGCAAGTAGATATCAAGTAGACCCGAAGGAATCCCACTTGTTGGTAGTCAAGCAAATTCTTAGATACCTACAAGGTACACTAGAAATGGGACTGTGGTATCCATCTAATGATTCAATTGAACTTCAGGCTTACACTGATGCAGACTGGGATGGAAATATTGATGATAGACGTTCTACCAGTGGCTGCAGTTTTTATCTGGGTTCAAAGTGTGTTGCATGGTTGAGCCGTAAACAGAACAGTGTGGCCTGCAACACAGCCAAAGCTGAATATGTGGCTGCACATGCTACATGTACTCAAGTGGTATGGATGAACACTCAACTGTCAGACTTGGGAGTGGATATGGAGTTACCTGTCAACATTTGGTGTGACAACCATAGTGCAATTAATATTAGCAGGAATCCCGTTCAGGATTTAAAGACTAAGCACATCAACTATAAATACCACTACATCAAAGAACAAGTGGAAAAGGGAAATGTACAACTGGTGTATGTTCTAACCCATGAGCAAACTGCTGATATTCTCACTAAACCTCTATCCATCAACTTGTTTGATACACACAGATGCAGGTTGTCTGTGCAGCTTCCTCCCTCCACCTAACGACATGGAGAGTGTTCCCCCCTCTCAGCTTTGCAATTGGTTGGCAAAGGGGAGAAGAATGTTGTGCACAGGGGGAGTATAGTGGGAAGAGTTCAGGGGGAGCAAAGCAATGTTTTTTAGGCTCCTCGAAGGGTCGAAGGTTTGCGCATTCTGCATGTTGCCAACAATTCCAAAGGGGGAGATTATTGTTCCCGTGAGGTTGAGTTGACATTGTTGTCAACATTATACAGAAATGAAATTCGCAAGGTCGAAGGTCTGGGTCGAAGATCCGTACTTGGTTGGATAACTTCGTAGAGTGATCTCTTAGAGTGAGCTCGTAGAGGGAGTCTACCTATGTACATCCTTAACTTGAAGATCTATAAACTCGTAGCTAGTAGGGTCGAAGGTCGTAGATCGGGCGACTCGAAGGTCATAGACCAGGCAACTCGAAGGTCGAAGGTCATAGACCAGGCAACTCAAAGGTCAAAGGTCGTAGACTATCAGACCATGGAGCTCGAAGCACCCTTGAAGGAGCATAGGGTCTAAGCCTTGAAGAGGCACAGGGTCGAAGCCTCAAAGGGCCACAGGGTCAAAGGGTCGTAGTTTCACAGACCCAAGGTGCAGACAAGTGAAGAGCCGCGTTTCGCAGACTCGAAGCAAAGACTCATAGAGTTACAGCATGCAGGGTCGTAGAGTCAAAGCTCACAGGGTCGTAGATTGAAGGACCTGTTGCAGAGACCCGTGAACAGTTAATCAGCCAAGGCAGAATGTAGCTGTCACCGACTCAAAGACTCGTAGAGCTCAAAGGCTCATAGAATGAGATGTCAGTTAAGCACTGATTCTGATCTAGCTTCGAAGCCAGAGAGCAGAAGGAAGTTCGAAGACTCTGACTCGAAGAGTCAAAGATGAAGACTTGTAGACTCGTAGAAATGCTACGAGGCAATATCTTCGAGGCGGTAGGTAGTCAAAGGAACAGAGAGCGCTGCGGAGGAGCAAAACGCGCTAAAGTTCAACATTTAAGTAAGTCGTTACCCAGGCAGCGGTTTTAAGTATGCTAAGTATTGAAAAACACGTAGATGTCATCCAAGGGTGGTTTATCATGTTTCAACCATGAAGATCGAATGAAGAAACATGCTTAACCCTAACAGAAGGGTTTCTAACATTGGTCTACCTATAAAAGCAAGGAATGTGCCTGACTTGCGAGCAAGCGCCCATAATATTTTTGAGCAGACAAGAAACGTATCTGAAGAGAAAAAAAAGCGACGCAAAGTAGTTCATACGATATATATATATATATATATATATATATATATATATATATATATATATATATATATATATATATATATAGAGAGAGAGAGAGAGAGAGAGAGAGAGAGAGGAAGATTGAAAGAGAGATAACAGTGAGTTAATCTGTCTTTCTTCCTCATACATTCAAAGAACAGATCGTGAGTTTGGCAAGAGGAGTTGTTGAAGGTCAAGCATAGCAAACGGCTGAATACGCAGGAGCAGATTGCGTCAGACAGTTCTTCACAGTGAGTGAGCTCTGGAGTAATACTGTTTTTGTATTTACATTTAGAAGAAAAGAGAGTTGATCCTATTGTATCAAGGGCTAGACCCTACTGTATTAAAAGAAGATAGTGGATTAGACTCGGTGTAGGTACACCCTCACCACCGTGGAGTAGATCACATTGATCGAACCACATAAACTGTGTCTTTGTCTTTTGCTTTTCATGCATACCTGCTGTTTAGTTGATCTTGCATGAGACACTAACATACAACCCAAACAAGAACCACATCTGTTGGAATACCTCTAAAGTATCCTACTATTTAAAACTAAAGGAATAGTTTTAAATTATACAGATTCACTCCCCTCTCTGTATACACACACACATACCAAGACGATCATGCTTGGAACCTGAGAATATCATAATTCAATGAAAAATCATTCATGTTTGTTCATTTAAAAAAGACAATATTTATGAATGAAGTTTTTTTGTTCACAAACATAAATGAACGAGCTCGAACAAACCGATGTTCAGTTTGTTTATGTTCATGAACAATGTTCATGAACATCGTTTGTGAACACATGTTCGCGAACATACATTCGTAATCATCGTTCGCAAACATACGTTTATAACCATTGTTCACAAACATTGTTCGTGAATATATATTCGTGAACATGTATTATTCATTTATTCATAAAATTTTTTATATAAAAAATATTAAATTAATATTCATCGGCAGTCGCCAATCGGCATGCTTAGCTGTCGATATTGAATAACCTAATCTAAAACCTCCACACTTTCATCTTCTGTCACCTATCGGTTTCACGCAGTGTCACTCTCCTCTTCAATACAACCAGTCAACCATTAATCACCATCAACGCCTTTCCATATTTTCTTAAAATCCATCAATGGTAATTGGTAAATATTTATTTATGTTCTTAGTTATTTTATATGGATTGGTTTTGTAGTTATTTTTTGTTTGGTATTGAATCGTTTTCATGTAAAAAATTTAGAGGTGACATTTGAATCGTTCCTTTGGACAGTAAGTTTGCTGATGTGCTCCCTGAGGCATGTCCGGTGTCTCTCTTTCATCATTATTCATTCTTTTCTTGTTATTTAATAAAATATAAGCTGTTTGTTTTTAAATTTAACCCTACGAGATGAACAACCAAACGTATCAAGAAAGGAAATTCCTTTTTATTTGTTTTTTAAATGCCTTAAAGCTATTTGTTTTTAAATTCCTTTCTATTTGTGTTTGGTGTCTCTGTATGCATGGGTGGATCCAGCATGTGACCAGGGTGGGCAAATGCCCACTCTCAAATTATTGGTATAATAAAAATTATATATGCATATTTTATTAGCATGTGATGAAGGTAGGCAAATTATTAGTATAATAGTATTAGTAAGTAATGTATAATTAAAAAGTCTATGAAATTATTGCCCAAATAAAATTCATTTACCTTGCCCAAAGCATTAAGTTTCAAGACTTGAAAGGAATATTTATGATTTTGCTCAGAAAATGATTGAGACTAACAAAAATACGATATATTCATTAGTTTATTTGCTGGTAACTTTGATATTAATTTTATCAATTGCGACTACTGCTATGAAAAGAGCATTCTTTGCTATGAATATTGTGAAGAATTAATTGCATAGTCGAATGAGTGAATGATAACTTGATTGTTTATATAGGGAAAAATATTTTTTATAACATTGATATGAAGTTATCATTCAACGGTTTCAAAATATGATAACACATAGACATTGATTGTAAAAGATTACAATAAGCCTTTTGTTAGTTACTTTTTGTTCATACGAATAATAAATTTTAAATTTTAAATTTTTTTGTGTTATATATATATATATATTAAATTTTGAAATTCAAATACATGAGTTTGAAGCCTTTTGTCTAGATGAAATTTCTGCATTTGCCCACCCTGCATGGAATTTCTGGATCCGCCCCTGTCCGTATGTTTTTATAATTTGTATGTTTTTAATTTATTTTTTATAATCTGTATAATCTATTTTTTTTATAATCTGTATATTTTAAATTTATTTCTATAATCTGTATGTTTTTATAATCTGTATGATTATAATATGTTTTTATAATCTATATGTTTTTAATATGATCTGCTTGTTTGATGTTGGACTTGCAATGAGATGTGTTGTTAGTTACTAAATTTTATATGTATTTGATTATAGGCTAGCATAAGTGGTCTGCCATCTGGCAGTAACGTAGATAGCAATGATGTGCAATTAGATGATAATGTTGCACTTGAAACTCAAGAACAAGAAGAGGTCCAAGAAATAGATGAAGAAAACCCATTTGGGAAGAAGAAAAGAAAGACAATTTCCAAAGTTTGGGAAGACTTTACTCTAGTAACTTTTCCCAATGATACTAAGAAGGCAAAGTGTAATCATTGCAAAGAGGATCTTACTATGCATCGGACCGGCACTATTACACAATTATTGAGACATATAAGACTTGTGCTACTCGAAAAGTTGCTGCAAGAAAGGGTCAACTTCAACTTGTTGTTATTTCAGGTCAAACTGAAGTTGGAGGTGCAAACATAGTTCAAAACTTCAAGTATGATCAAGCGAGGGTAAAGGAAGTTTTTTCTCATATGCTTATGATTCATGAGTTACCATTTAATTTTGCGGAGTATGAGTTGTTTAATGTGTTTATGAGAACTGCCACTCCACATTACCAAAAAATCTCACGTGCATCAGCAAAACAAGATTGTTTGACAAGTTATGAGTTGGAAAAAAAGGTTGATGAGTGAATTGCAAGAGATCAAACGAATTAGTATCACAACTGATTTATGGAAGTCTGGTCAACAAATTCAATACATGGTTGTGACGGGTCACTATATTGGGAAATATTGGAAGTTATATAAAAGAGTTTTGAGTTTTGTTGATGTTCCTCCTCCACATTCTGGGGTAGCAGTTGCTAATGCTCTTTTCAAGTGTTTTCAAGAATGCGGTATCGAAAATAAAGTGTGTTCAATGACAGTTGACAGTGCTAGATATAATGATGTTGTTGTGAATTTAGTCAAATAAAACTTGCTCTTTCAAAGAACACTTGATTTGAATGGAGACTTGTTTCATGTTCGTTGTTGTGCTCATGTTCTCAATATTATTGTTCAATATGGTTTTTCCAATATTAAGGATATCATTGAAAATGTTCGGGAAAGTGTAAGATTTGTTTAGGCTTCTAAGGCATGCCTAAATAGTTTCAAAGAAATTACTACCTAATTGAAACTGCCAGCCAAAAAGTTTGTGCTGGATTATTGTACTCTGTGGAATGCAACCTTTGCCATGTTGTCATGGCCATTAGAATTTTGGGTTGTTCTTCCAAGATTTAAAGATAAACATGCTGATTATAATTATTTACCAACTGAAGAAGGTTGGAAAAAAGCTGATGAACTATACAGTTTTTTGGCTTTCTTTCATAAAGTCACAAAGTTAATTTCAGGTATGAAAAATTTACTTTCTTTTTGTTTTTATTATATTTGATTCTAATATAATTTATAATTTTTTTTACATATTTGATAATTTACTTATCTTTCTAAAATCTTATATTTTAATAGGTAACGAGTATCCAACATCCAATTATTTCTACCTGAATTATGGAGGATAAAGGAGGTTTTAGACGAAAAGGCAACCTATGGGAGTGCTTTCATGCAATAGATGGCTGAAAAGGGCGTTTGTCGCACACGCACTCCAAATAAAATTTAAACTAAATATAGCTAGTGGCTTAACCTAGATTGTTCTCTATCGAAGGACTTATAAAATTCAATTCAATCTATTTAATTACTTGTTTAACAAAAACTAATGCAAAAGAATAAATATAAAATTGGGGGATTTTTGATTGAATTAAAAACTAATTAAAGCAAAGATTTTAAACTATGAAATTCAATTAATCAAAGAATGTAACCGCTTTAACTTCATACCCGAATGTTGTTTATCACTATCCCAAAAAATAAATTAGATAAATTATGGCCTCATAATTTGAATGCACCAAGATACCATGAATACAATTAAATTATGAATTTATTCTAACCAGAATAATTACGAATTAATTCTCAAAAGATTGCTCATTCCCTACGAAACAAATCTCAAAATATCAACTGAGATATTAAATTAACAAATCGAAGAGATAGAGAATTAATTCATAGCACATAAAATATAGAATTAAATATTAAAATATGAATTCAAAACAAGTATCCAAAGTGTTACGCTAAACCGATTAAAAAATACTTACCCCTCCATGAGTTGGAAAAATCACAAATCTGTTCGGAAAAATTAAAACTGCAGGATTAGAACATAATTAAGAAAAATAGGCCACATAGAATTAAATATCCGGTCTTGAATTCGATCTGGATCTTTAATGCTTGCTATGTAATCTCTTTCTAATTACTGCTCGGAAAATAACTGCTGCGCAAATGCTGGGCGTGATGGAGACACTATGTAGATGGGAAAATAACTGCGGCGTCGGGTCTCCTCTTGCAACGTGATGAAGATGGCGTGCACTGCATGGGTCTCTTGCTGCGCTGGGCGATCGGGTGAAGACAGCTGGATGTTGTGGCCCGCGCGTGAAGAGATAATGATGATGGGACGAGCGCTGGGCAGGTGAGATGGTGAAGATGGAGGGCTCGTGGAGATCACATGATGGAGAGGATGGGTCTGCGCTCTTGGTGTTGGGCGAATTGGTGTCGTGAGGGTGTTTATACGAGCTTTTTTTTAATGTCTTCATAAAACAATGGCCCCATCATTAATATATTCTTTCCACTTTTCTTCCACGTGTACTCTTTCCATTATTTTTCAATTCATTCACACATAACATAATGTTTCCTTTTCTTCATTCTTTGACTTCTTCTTAGGCCCACATCAATTCTTTCTTCTTCCCAATCTCCAACCTATGTAATGCATGCAACAAAATAATAAGAATAATAAGAATAATAAAAGTGAAACACAAAAATAAGATACTAAAATGAAAAATAAAAACATCAATCAATTAATCAAAATATATAGATAAAAATTCTACTAAGATTAAACTTAAAATAATCAATTAAGCCCAGAGAATTAATATTAAAATCAAAATAATCAATTAAACATTAAAAACCATCAAAATTAATATTAAATCTATAAAAATGAATAAAACAGTAAATAATTGAAATTGGGAAAAATTATTCTAAAAATCCATTAATTCAACAAAATATTCAATTAAAGCCCATAAATTACATGCAAATTTAATGACAAATTATGCAGTTATCAAATTCCCCCACACTTGAACTTTGGTCATCCTCGAACAAATATTAAAAATTCACGAATTAAGTACTAAACAAATATTATCCAATCACGCAAATTCAAATATACAAAGAGAACAACTTGAATATCAAGAATTAAGTTCTAGTATAGACGTGAGTGTGTGAGCTCAAAATTCATCAACTTCTTTATTCTTTCAACCCATCTCTCATTCATGACACTCAATCAAGTCACACAAATATGCAATTATCAATCAGTTAGCTAATATTAAGCATACCCAAAATTTGACCATAGTTATTCCATACTCCAAATATCATGCCATCATTCGTACACATACTTGAGTGAAACAAATGGGTGAAGATTACTGGAGCTAAACAAGATATATGCAATGGATTGGCCAATCACTTTTTTAATTTTTTTTCTTTCACTTTTTTATTTTAAATAGGCAACCAAACTTACTTAACAATAACCATCTATACCACCCATGTAGCGGAACCATCCGGCAGCTCCCAGATTATGGCAGATCTTAGGGTACCAGGTTTAAAAGCCCTTCAGGATAAGTTCCAAGTGATATAGCATACTTCGCAAGTCGGCTAACCTTTTTCAATAACGCTCTTCTTTTAATTAATAACCTTACAAGATTGTATTTTATGCTCTCCCTTGATGGATTATTCACTCTTTTTTTAAATATCGCACTTTACATCCACAAGCTTAGCTCATCTAAAACCCAAATGCAAGAAAAACTCAAGTATTGGCATGAATAAAATGTAATGATATAAACAGTATTTCACAATTCATTGAATTAAAATCCAAGTATAACTCAAAAATAGCTAGAATCATGATTCTCACATGTTTGCACTTCCCAATTAAGGCATAAAAGTCAAGATCAATTAATTAAATATTAAAGCATCAAATTTTCAGTTGTGCAAGATATGTATCTATACTAGACAACTTAACTCTAACTATTCAAGATTCTCAGTCATTATTCAAATATTGTACAATCAAATAAACTCAAATGGAACTAATCATAGTGCTCAAAGATTCACAAGAAATTCAAGTGTCAATCAAGTTCAAGACTAAAAACATGTATCCTAAAACAAAAAACAAAAAAATAAATAAAGCACAGAAAAACAAAAGAAAATCTTTTTGGTTTTTTTGTTGAATTTAAAAATAAATAAATAAATAAACTAAGAAAAAATACAATAACAATAAAAAAACAAACTAAGGAAAAATACAAAAAAAATGTTTAACTAAACTAAACTATGTGTTCCCTCCCCCACACTTAAATGTTGCATTGCCCTCAATGTAATCCAAAAATAAAAACTATAGACATGGAATGCAATTCTAAAAATGAACAATGAACAACAAATGAGAAGGAAAGAAACAATTTGATGGGCTCAAAGAATGATAGGGTCGTACAGTTGGATAGAATCCAACGCAGGTAGAGGATAACCCCCATAGAAGTGCTTGAGCCGATGTCCGTTGACCGTGAAGCTATGTCCCGATCCCTCCTGAATGATCTCCACTGCACCATATGAAAAGACACAAACTACAGTATAGGGCCCAGTCCATCTCGTCCTCAGCTTACCAGGCATAAGCTTCAATCTCGAAGTATAAAGAAGAACACGCTCACCTTCTTCGAACTCTCTCTTGTGAATTATCTTGTCATGGGAAACTTTGGACTTTTCCTTGTAGAGCCTTGTACTATCATAAGAACCCAAAAGAAGCTCCTTAAGTTCCTGAAGTTGAAGTTTCCTTTGCTCCCCTGCTTGGGCGAGGTCCAGGTTGTAAGCTTTGACTACCCAATATGCTCTATGCTCCACCTCCACAAGAAGATGACAAGACTTCCCATAGACTAATCGAAATGGGGACATGCCAATGGGAGTCTTGTATGCTGTTTGATAGGCCCAAAGTGCATTATCAAGGTGCTGGCTCCAATCCTTCCTATTGGGCTAAACAGTCTTCTCCAATATTTGCTTCAACTCTCGATTGGACACCTCTGCTTGGCCATTGGTTTGGGGATGGTATGGTGTCGATGTCTTGTGTGTCACCCCATACTTGAAGTAGTGCTCAAAAGTGCCTGTTGCAAAAGTAAGTCCCTTGATCGCTAATGATAGCTTTAGGAATGCTAAACCTACAAAAGATGTTAGTTTTCACAAAATCTACAACAACTTTTGAATCGTCAGTCCTCGTGGCTTTTGCCTCCACCCACTTACTCATATAATCCATAGCAACCAAAATATACAAATAGCCAAAAGAACTGGGAAAGGGACCCATGAAATCAATACCCCAAACATCAAAAAGTTCACAAAATATCACAGGCTGTTGAGGCATTTCATGTTTCCTAGATATATTACCAATATATTAGCAATGATCACATGTTTTACAAAACTCATAAGCATCATGAAACAAAGTAGGTCAATACATACCAGAGTCCAATACCTTCCTAGCTGTCCGTTGTGAACCAAAGTGTTCTCCACAAGCAAGTGTGTGGTAGAATTTCAAAATAGATGGGATCTTATGGATGGGGACACATCGTCGAATAATCTGATCACTGCCTATCCACCAAAGATAGGGATCGTCCAAAAAAATAGTGTCTCGCTTCACTCTTCAACTTCGCTACTTGATACTTCTTATAATGATCAGGAATTTTAGAAGCCACCAAGTAGTTCACCAAATCAGCATACCATGGGAAGGTAAAAGACACTGCATATAAGTGCTCATCTGGAAAGGTGTCTCTCAACCCCAAGGAAGTGATGTCCGCTGATAGGTGGGAAGTCGGCTCATGTGATCGGCAACTAGATTTTCAGACCCCTTCTTATCTTTGATCTCTATATCGAACTCTTGAAGAAGCAACATCCATCAAATAAGTCATGGTTTAGCATCTGGCTTCTTTAATAGGTACCTCAGGGCCACATGATCAGAAAAGACAACAACTTTCGATCCTAAGAGATAAGAACGAAATTTGTCTAAGGCAAAGATGACTGCAAGGAACTCCTTCTCAATAGTGGTGTAGTGGCACTGAGCTGCATCTAGGGTCCTCGAGGCATAGGCAATAACATGTGGAACTCTATCTACTCTTTGTGAAAGAATAGCTCCCACAGCAAAATTAGAAGCATCACACATAAGCTCAAATGGATGGTCCCACTTTGGTGGTTGAATGATTGGTGGGGTGGTCAGCTGCTTCTTCAACTCATCAAAAGCCAACCTGCAAGATCATCAAAAACAAACGATTTTTCTTTCTGCAACAATTGCGACAATGGGTGCGCAATCTTGCTGAAGTCCCTAATGAAGCACCTGTAAAGACCTGCATGTCCTAGAAAAGAACGAACATCTCGAACACAAGTAGGATATGGTAAAGATATAATAAGATCAATTTTTGATTTATCTACCTTTATACCATGCTTGGAAATTACATGTCCTAGAACTATGCCTTTTTCAACCATAAAATAACATTTTTCAAAATTAAGCACAAGGTTTTTATCAATGCAATGACGCAAAACATTACCTAGGCTAGAGAGACATTCATCAAATGAGGAGCCATAAACAGTAAAGTCATCCATAAATACTTCCATGCAATTCTCGAGAAAATTAGAAAATATACTCATCATGCATTTTTGGAAAGTACCAGGAGCATTACAAAGACCGAATGGCATCCTTCGATATGCAAAAGTACCAAATGGGCTAGTGAATGTAGTCTTCTCTTGGTCCTCTGGAGCAATGGGAACCTGAAAATAGCCAGAAAAACCATCCAAGAAGCAATAATGTGTCCTACCTGTCAGTCTCTCTAACATTTGGTCAGTGAAGGGGAGTGGGAAGTGGTCCTTGTGAGTAACACCATTAAGTCTCCTATAATCAATGCATACTCGCTAGCTATTTTGGACTCGCATAGGAACCAATTCCTCCCTCTCATTTTTCACCACAGTGAATCCAATCTTTTTGGGTACCACTTGAACAGGACTAACCCACTGAGAATCAAAGATAGGATAAATAATGCTAGTTGCAAATAATTTTTCTACCTCTTTCTTAACAAGTTTTAGCAAAGTGGAGTTTAGCCTCCTTTGTGGCTGCCTCACTGGTTTAACACCATCTTCTAAGAAAATCCTATGCATGCAAGTAGATGGGCTAAGTCCAGGAATATCAGCTAATGTCCAACCTATTGCCTTAATATTGTCCCTCAAGAGAGCCAGCAGTTTGGTCTCTTGGTCTGGTAGGAGATTACTAACAATGATAACAGGTAATCTATCTCCATTCATCAAATATGCATATTTCAAATTATTAGGCAAAGGTTTTAACTCAAATGTAGGTGGGTGTTGTATGGAAGGAATCATGCTAGGTGTAGACATTTGTGCACAAGAAGAAATAGAGTAAACATGTGCAACATCATCAAAAAACAAAGCATTCGATCCATTAACATAATCCACCTCATCATCAAAATCATTCACATCACTAAAATCAAGGTCAGACTCGATATCAAATGGTGGTTCAATGTGTGAGAGAAATAAGACACTATGCTCAGAGGGATGTTTCATGGAGTCTAAAATATTAAATGTAATAATTTCATCACCAAACTCCATAGAAAGTGCCCAAGTCACACAAAGCATCAGAAAAGTGAAGTGTCCCAATGGTACATGGAATAGTGAAGGTGCCAGGGTCTTCACACTGCAGAGGCATGGGAGGAGAATGTGTGATGAGTGCTGCAACTATTCTCCCAAGGTTGACCCTTTCAATTCCCTTTAGGCTTCTTCTTATGTTGATACATAGTTCCTTCAAGAATTTAGCAAATCGAGGGATTTGCTTGATGGCCTCCAAGAGTGGAATGTTGATCTCCACCCTTTTAAATATATCTAGAACCCCCTGCTGAATTGCCTCATCTGTCATCTTCTTATTTTGAATGGCCTTATATGGGAATAGAAAAGGTCTAGGAGTGGTCTCCTTCTCCTTCTTCAGCTCTTTTTCCTTGATTTCTGGTTCCTCAGTGGTTGAGATAGGGGGTGGCCCCTTGGCTAGTGGTGTAAATCCTGGTGGAGTAGATGGAACCTATGGATCTCCAATTTGTTTGCCACTCCTCAAAGTGATATAATTGACATTTCCCTTAGGATTGGGAGTAGTCTGAGAGGGAAGTGTGTTTTGCTGCTGACTAGTGATCTCATGTACAGCAGTGGCCATCTGACTTATTTGCATCTTGAGTTCCTTTAACTCATTCTGTTGGTTGAGCACAATCTGCTGAAGGAGATTAAAGTTATCTAGTTTTGTCTTTTGTTGAGGATGAGCATGCTGTTGACCATTCGATGTTGGCCCCTCAGACCTCTTCTGAAAATTTTGTGGATATGGAGATCTTTGTGGTTGCCCTATCCCATAGCGAAGATTGGGATGATCTTTCCACCCTAGATTATATATATGTGAGAATGGATCATATTTCTGCTGAGGGGGACGCTGCTACTGCTACTCATATGGGCGACCTGGAAAGATGTCATTGCACTCTTCTGTTCCCTGGAGTTGTGGGCATGCATCAGTAGGGTGATCAGTGGCAGTGTAGATTCCACAAACTTTTGTAGGACTAGCGAGGGCTGGTAAGGCTAAGGCCATCTACCTTATCATAGTAGAGATCTCATCAAGCTTGTGCGCCTCAAGACTAAGATGTGTGCTGGGGCTCACATGGTAGACTCCTCACTGTGTAGGCAATGCTCGATCTCCAAATTGTTGCGTATTCTGTGCCATCTTTTCAATGAGAGCTCTTGCATCCACTGGTGTTTTATCAACTAGGGCTCCTCCTGCAACTGCATCCACCATGCTCCTCTCCATAGATGTGAGACCCTCATAGAAGTACTGAATGAGGAGTTGGTTGCTAATTTGGTGATATGGACAACTAACAACCAACTTCTTGAAGCGCTCCCAATACTCGTACATCGTCTCACTATGTCCCTGTTTAATGTCTGAGATCTCCTTCTGGATCGCTGTGGTCCTCGATGCTGGGAAGAATTGATTCAAAAACAATTTCTTTAGCTCGTTCCAGCATGTGACATCTTTTGGTTGCAAGTAATACAACCAGTCTTTTGCAGCTCTATCAAGTGAGAATGGAAAAGCTCTCAACTTGATCTGATCTTCTGGGACATTGTGGGGCTTTATGGTTTAGCAGACCACATTGAATTCTTTAAGATGCTTGTGTGGGTCTTCTCTAGATAGCCCATGAAACTTAGGAAGAAGATGTATAAGACCAGATCTGAGCTCAAAGTCAATCTCCAAAGCTGGGTAGGCAATACACGTTAGTTGATAGTTGATGTCTGGTGCTGCCAACTCTCGGATGGTGCGGTTGTACTCTCCGTTGTGCCCTGCCATTGTTGGTGAGGGGCTTTCTTCCTTTACTTGAGTGTGTCGAAGACGAGTCCTCAAGTTCCTATCAACATCTGGATCCAAATCTAGTAGTTCCCCTAAAGTGGATCGTGTCATAAAACTACAAAAAAGGAAATTAAGAGGAAGAGAAAAGAAAATAAAAGAAAAGAAAATAAAAAGAAAAACCTGCAAAAAATAAAACTGTGAGAAAAAAGGAAATAAAACAAAACAGGAAACTTGTTAGAAAAGGAAACCTACAAAAAAAGGAAACTTTAGAAAAATGAATTTTTTTTGATTTTTTTTAAATAAAATAAATAAATAAAATAAAATAAAAAGAAACCTGCAAAAACAAAAACAAGAAACTACCGGGTAAGTCCGAACAAAAAAAAAATAAAAAAAAAACAAATAATAAAACAACAAGCAAAAAAAAATTGAATCAAATTTAATGCCTCCCCAGCAATGGCACTAATTTGAAAAGGGCGTTTGTCGCACATGCACTCCAAATAAAATTTAAACTAAGTATAGCTAGTGGCTTAACCTAGACCGTTCTCTACCGAAGGACTTATAAAATTTAATTTAATCTATTTAATTACTTGTTTAACAAAAACTAATGCAAAAGAATAAATATAAAATTGGGGGATTTTTGATTGAATTAAAAACTAATTAAAGCAAAGATTTTAAACTATGAAATTCAATTAATCAAAGAATGTAACCGGTTTAACTTCACACCCGAATATTGTTTATCACTATCCCAAAAGATAAATTAGATAAATTATGGCCTCATAATTTAAATGCACCAAGACACCATGGATACAATTAAATTATGAATTTATTCTAACCAGAATAATTACGAATTAATTCTCAAAAGACTACCCATTCCTTACGAAACAAATCTTTTCACTCAATTAAAATATTAACGCACGATGAATTGCTAAATCAACACTCAACCGAGATATTAAATTAGCAAATCAAAGAGATAGAGAATTAATTCATAGCACATAAAATACCGAATTAAATATTAAAATATAAATTCAAAACAAGCATCCAAAGTGCTACGCTAAATCGATTACAAAATACTTACCCCTCTATGGGTTGGAAAAATCACAAATCTGTTCGGAAAAATTAAAACTGCAGGATTAGAACAGAATTAAGAAAAATAGGCCGCAGAGAATTAAATATCCGGTCTTGAACTCGATCTGGATCTTCAATGTTTGCTGCGTAATCTCTCTCTAATTATTGCTCGGAAAATAACTGCTGTGCAAAGGCTGGGCGTGATGGAGACGCTATGCAGATGGGAAAATAACTGCGGCGTCGGGTCTCCTCTTGTAACGTGATGAAGACGGCGTGCACTGCATGGGTCTCTTGCTGCGCTGGGCGATGGGGTGAAGACGGCTGGATGTTATGGCCTGCGCGTGAAGAGATGATGATGATGGGACGAGCGCTAGGCAGGTGAGATGGTGAAGATGGAGGGCTCGTGGAGATCGCGTGATGGTGAGAATGGGTCTGCGCTCTTGGTGTTGGGCGAATTGGTGTCGTGAGGGTGTTTATACGAGCTTTTTTTTAATGTCTTCATAAAACAATGGCCCCATCATTAATCTATTCTTTCCACTTTTCTTCCATACTCATTCTATTCTTTTTCAATTCATTTACACGTAACATAATGTTTCCTTTTCTTTATTTTTTGACTTCTTCATAGGCCCACATCAATTCTTTCTTCTTCCCAATCTCCAACCCACGTAATGCATGCAACAAAATAATAATAATAATAATAATAAGAATAATAAAAGTGAAACACAAAAATAAGATATTAAAATAAACAAATAAAAACATCAATCAATTAATCAAAATATATAGATAAAAATTCTACTAAGATTAAACTTAAAATAATCAATTAAGCCTAGAGAATTAATATTAAAATCAGAATAATCAATTATATATTAAAAACCACCAAAATTAATATTAAATCTATAAAAATGAATAAAACAGTAAATAATTGAAATTGAGAAAAATTATTCTAAAAATGCATTAATTCGACAAAATATTCAATTAAAGCCCATAAATTACATGCAAATTTAATGACAAATTATGCAGTTATCAATGGCAATGAAAATAAAGACCAAATTTGATAAGTACTAGTAATTATAATCTTTTACTCTCTATTGCAGCTGTGTTGGATCCAAGGAATAAAAAGAAACTCATTGAATTCTATTTTGCTATGATATATCCTCAATCTGAAGCTTTTACTTATATTTTTGTGGTTAGAAGTAAATTAGGCGACCTTTATAATTCCTATGTTGCTTCACACACAGTTGAAGATGTTATGGGTCATAGTCAAAATAATATGCCTGGTTTTGGTAACATTAGGAACTCAAATTGCAGCGGCAGCGGTTGTGGTAGGTAGCTAAAGAATATCATAAGTGGTAAAAGTAAGTTTGATGACTTCGTTAGGAATGTAGATACATTACAAAATGTAAAATCAGAACTTGATATATACTAGGATGAAGGTGTTTTAATTTGGAAGGACTCTACTTTTGATGCCTAGGGTTGGTGGGAGGCAAATAATCTCAAGTATCAAACTTTAAGAAAGATCAAAGATGACATGTGATATTTTATCTATTCTAGTCACTATAGTAGCATCTGAAGCAACTTTTAGTGTTGGTGATAGAGTAATTGATACTTATCATGCATCATTGGGAACCAAAACTATTCAAGTTTTATTGTGCGGAGAGGATTGGTTTCGGTCTTTGTATGAAATTAAGAGAAAAATCAAAGTAAGCTTCATATATAACATTTACATTTCATTTATGTTTACTTAGAACTTTCACTCATATATGAACTTATTTATATTTGTTATATTTTGGACAGATTAAGGATGAAGTTAAAGAATTTTTTCTATCTTGATGAATAATTAACTAAAAAGATATCCCTATAAGTACATACATGTTTTTATGGGTATTAATTTTTCCCCATTTAAGTTTTTTTTTTCAGGATTTTTTATAGATGTCCCTGAGGAACAAGGCATTGGTTTGTTTCACACTAAATGGTTTCTCTTTTGTAGGTATGGATATGTGACTCCTGTTGATGTTCTTGAGTTGCTCGATCAACATATAAAGAAAGGAGAGATCATTGAAAGGCTTTGGAGGTTTGTGTCTCTTTGGCTATGCATGGGCTTCTTGCATTTGAATTTTTATGACCTAATAAATGGATAAAGTGTGTTATGACTTTCTGGAAATGTGTGAATAACTGATAAGTTGTTTTGACATTGTTGATTTCTCATTAACATGCTCTAATTGACCACGATGTAAGACATTCTAACATCTAGCTGCTTTGAGTCAGCGTCTTTTGTTTTTCAAAGGATTTAAGCTATTCATAGGAATTAGACAATTAACTATGCCCAGTAGCTCACTGCTATGAAATTACTTAATTTTGTTTAGATATATCATACATATAAATTTTAAATATTCAGTTTTTAATACATGAAATGAGTCTCCTCCACCTTCACTTTTTGAGTTTTGCCTTGGACAACTCCTAGCTGAGAAGCAAAGATACTTAGAAAAACCAGAAAGAGAGTGCCAACTTGAACCCTTAGATAAACATTTTTCTGGCATTTTTAGTTTCTTTGAGAATGCAGGGCATATCAAAGTATCTATACAATGGTTCCAGGAATGGCAGTCGGTCACCATGCATGATGTGTGCATTTTGATTAGAGCCATGTGGACTTCTATTCTTAGTTATTTACCTATCAAATTAGATAAAGTTTGTGTAGAAGTTATTTGCCCTTCATATGTGTAGAAGCTTCTTTGATTTGATCACTCATTGTTTTTTTTTTTTCTGCATTTGTTATTTTTTCTATAGATACTCAGGTTGGTGTTTCAGTAATGTAAAATTACTTTTGCAGAGTTATTTCTATATAATTTGTTGCTTAGGGATGGATTCACATTAAATTACTCACTGCATAATTTTTGCTTGGGTTTGGCTGTGTTGTAAAATATTTGTGGAAAACTTATTATTGTTGTTTCGGTTGAAGTATACTAGAACTAAATTGTTGCTATTTCGGCTGTGTTGTACCAGAATTTATTATGGATATTATTTATACTTTTATTTGTTCATTTTATATTTTGAGTACATTTTATATTTACTATTTTTTTATGATATTTATATTTTATATTATGTTTGTTCACGAACGATTGAACAAACGAGCAAACATATAAATCACAAAAGAACGAATATAATTTTTGTATAAATCGAATAAACACTTTGCAAAAAAATGAACATGTAAAAATTAATATTCACGAACAAGTTCGTCGATATTGTGAACGTTATTCGTAAACTAGTGTTTACGAGTTGTTCGTAAACTAGTGTTTACGAGTTGTTCGTAAACTAGTGTTTACGAGTTGTTCGTAAACTAGTGTTTACGAGTTGTTCATAAACTAGTATTCACGAGTTATTTGTAAACATTAATGATCCATTTGTGAATACTAATGAACGAGTTCAAACATAATAATTTAGTATGTGTGTTCTACTTAATTCGTTAATAAATAAATTTAAACCAAGCTCGAACAACTTATTACTCAACTCAATTTGTTTACGGCTCTAGTCCTAGACCACCCCACTCGGCGCATGCAATAAACCCATCAACCTAACCTAAAAGAAATATGCGCGCGCGCACACACGTCACATGTAAATAATAAACTATCACAGCCAAATTAACACAAGAAGACAATATCTGGAAATTGTTTTACAATATATAAAAAGAGCAGTAATCTGGAAGAAAAGTCATATTTGTAACTTTACCTTATCGCGTTTTCTTTCCAACCAAACAGCTACCCTACATAAATGGATTCATTTTTTTTTTGTTTTGTTTTTACTTTTGTTTTTCTTAAAGCTTGAATATTTGGTACCTTAACCCTATTTACAATTTTGACCCTATTTGAACTTCCTTATCAGCAGCCTTCACGGTAGGCGGAGGCTTTCTCCAGAAATTACCAAACAGCGTCTCCACGTCCTCCAAGGTCCGATTCTGCGTTTCGGGGAGCATGGTATAAAAGAACACCCACGCCACGGACGCCACGGACGCGTAGAGAAAAAAAGCCCCACCAATGGTGATGACCTTGTACAGGGACAAAAACGTCATTGAGATAACCCCGCTCGTCAGCCTATTGATCGCCATAACCATGCTCATGCCTTGCGCTCGCAGCCTTAATGGGAAGATTTCGGAGCTGTAAACTATGGTGATGGGCCCCAGTCCGATCGAGAAGGACGCCACAAACGATAAGACAGTGACGACGCACAGTACAACGGCCCACATGAGTTCATGGTCGGTGTGGTCGATGATCGTGTTGGTTGCACCCAGGATCACCAGCGATGCGATCATGCCCGCCACACTACTCAGCAGCAACGGCCGCCGTCCCACCCTGTCTAGCAAAAACGTGGCCACCAGGATTGTCACCGTCTTGGTGAATCCAACGGCTATGGTGGCCAGCAGCTTCTGGTTGGCTGATCTGATCCCAGCTTTTTCGAAGATTCTCGGACTATAGAGGACCACCGTGTCGATCCCCGAGGACTGCTGGAAGAAGTGGATACCCACGGCCGCGATGACAATGTGGCGGACGGTGCGCGTGGGGCGAAGCAGGAGATCCCTCCACACGCCCTCGCCGTGGCGGCGTTCTTTGGAGACCGTAGCGACGTCGTCGTGGCAGTCTAGGGGGATGCCTGCGGCTTCTTTGATGTCCGATAGACGATCCTCGGACTCTTGTGGGGTATCCGAGGTTTTGTCTAGGACACGTTTGGCGTCTTTGAGTCTGCCGTGCATGATCAGCCACCGAGGTGACTCGGGCATGAAGAGGACTACAACGGCGATGATGACAGAAGGGATGGTGCCTACTCCGAGCATGAGTCGCCACCCGAGATGTGTCGGTAGCTTTGAGAAGCCATAGTTGGAAACATAGCCAAGTAATATGCCAGCATTTATGAACACCTGCATCAGACCGAGTCACTAGCTATATTTTAATTATTAATAACCAATATAAATATAAAAATATTTTATATAACCGATTCTCGGTATTCGACGATAATAATTTTTTTCCTTTTTTTTTCATGATATGTGATAAGGTACTGTCATATTATCACAACTATAAAAAAATTACCTAACTAATTAATATTATAATATATAAAATTAGATAATACACTCATATAATATGAAAAAACAATATATACAAATACATTTTATTTATAATTACAGCAATTTACTAGAATCTTTCTATTAGAGCATACACCCGATTCCTTCAAAAATATTTTTTTAAAGAAAATTTTAAAAAAAATTTAAAATAAAATTTTAAAAAAATATTCTTTCTTCAAACTCTAAAATTTAAAAAATAAAAATAAAATTTTAATATAAAATTTTAAAGAATTACTATTTATCAGCCAATTGTTATAATAAATATAAAAAATAAAAAATAAATAAAAATTATAATTATAATTTTAAAAAATAAAAAATAAAATAAAATGTACAAATAAATAAAATGTTTCAAATTATATTTACTAAAATAAAGATAAAAATTATAAAATTAGCGTGAATGCTTACCCCAGGTAGCTAAAAATTTCCAATACTATAGGATTTACGTTTATTCGGAAAATATATATTAATTCTTTTCTGAATTGAAGGTTAGGTATTACTTATCCAGAGCCAAGGCAAGGCGCGGATCACACACGGCACGCCATGAGCTGCTCAACTAATCATAATATTAAATTAGAAAAAACATTGCAATTCAATCACGCTAACCACAAATCAAACCAAACTGACATATCGGTATGCGACTCAATAATTGACTCGCACGTGGAAGCTACTATATATATTATTGGCAGATCTGATAACACTATTCCGCGCATTCAATTAAAATAAAATAATTAGAATAATGCAAACTAACACGTGCATGTGTGATATGTATGAGAGCTTTTCCTTTTCTAGACCCAGCACATGTTTTACCGCACATTGTTTTGAGGCTCGACGTGGTAAAAAAACAACCCACCTCAGGGAAAGAGGTAAGAAAGCCACGAATAGATGCGGGGGACAACTCAGCCGAGTATACTGGTGCAATCATTACTGCGAAGCCAACACCGATGCCGGCGATGAAGCGACCAGCCATGAGGACGGTGTAGTTGGGGGCAACGCCCATGACTATGGCTCCGGTAAATAAGATGACTTGCGCTATAACGATAGTGTACCGCCGGCCTACCCAATCGGAGGTCCGGCCGGCGAAGCAGCAGCCGATGAGGCAATAGAGGTTAATGATTCCGGCCAAGACTTCCACTTGCACGTCCGAGATTTTGAGGTCCTCTTTTATGTAGATAACGGCCCCACTCATCACACCGATATCTGGAAACAAATAAACAGTAACAGTAGCATCATATGGTCTCATGAGGCCAGTCTCACTTTTTTCTTCAGATACAAGAGAAACGGACATAATATGACGTTACTTGGATAAGCAACACAGGCTTTATGGGCATATACATAATAGTTTGTGTAACCTCAAAAAGAAAATGGGAAAACCAATTAAAATTCGTATCTTTTTCCTATCGACATGCTTTGAAAAAAGAGTAGGCAGGGACGTGATTACTCAATATAAACTAACCATAACCCAGAATACTGGAAGTCATGGAAGCCAAAATAGCACAATTAATTGCATATTGGTTCCTTTTGGCTGGTTTCTTTGGAGGGTCGAAATCCTTGATTATTTTCTCCGGTTTGCTGGGAAAAATGGGACTAGGATCAGCTGCCTGGTCCGCCATATTGTTTACTAACTAGACTACTAGTTAGTCACTGGTGGGGATGGGAGGAGGAGAGGTTGCAAGTTACTTATGTCCTGTATATAATGTGAGTATCTGAGATATTGGGAGTGGAGAAAATAATAGCATATGGCTTGTGCATCAAATAATTGATCTAATAGCATATGGCTTGTGCACTAAATAATTGATCTCGGTCATGATAATGCAACTACTATTTTGGGCCAGTAACAATTTGACAGGCCAGTATTTTATATCTGTGTTTGTTGGTCTGAGTGTGTCACACGTGATACTCTAATTCCCAGACTCGTGTGAACATGCAGGCGAGGTTGACCAACACGCTCACAAGTGCTGACTCGTTGATGAATTACGAACAAATTTATTTATATTATTTTTTAAAATATAATTATTTTAAAAAACTATAAATTCAGATAAATTTATATCACTCATAAATATTAAAAAATTATTAAATTTATAATTTTTAAAAATAATTATATTTTCAAAAATAATACATAATCAAATTCTTACCAACTAAAAACTGAGCCTCAAGCCCTGATTGAAAAGTGGCCTCCACCACCAATGTCCTCCCCTTTCATGTCCAACCATTTTTGTGCCACTCGCAACCCCTTTCAAAAATTTTCCTCCTTCTTTTCCCTTCCCTTTCAGCTTTGTTTCCCTTGCCATTCGTTTCTTCCATTTCCTTCCTTGCATCTTCCATATATTCTGATTTTTGTTTAAGGCCAGAGTATATAATACCACTAGTAATATAATTACTCCTTAAAACTAAAACTTGTCTTTTATTTAAATATGTAATTTATTATAATTAAACTTTGAACTAATTTAATTCATAATTAAAAATTCTTTAGTTATATAAGTGATACTTGCACATAGTACATGATTATTTTTATTAATTAATATTTATTATTATGAATATGGATGCTTATCAATCATTATTTAATTCTTTCTGTTTCTATCTATTCGTAATTGTATTTATCATTTCCTAATAGAGGCTATTTAAGAGGTACGAATGAAATTGAATAATATGTGAATATTGAATATTACTTCTCTTTCACTTAAATTATATTTTCCTTCCTCTGCTAAAATTATTATCACATCATCAATGGTATCAAAGCCAATTCCATGAAAACCCGTGACAAAACAAATGCTGAATTTCATAATGAAGTTTATGAAATATTGAGCTATTATGAGTTCAAAATCAATCAAATTCATGTTTCATTACAAATCATATTTATTAAACTACACACTATGAAAACCTTCAACTATTCAACCTTAACAGGAATGAATGTCAATCTTTGTGTCTTTAGAGAAAATTCTTATAACTCCTTAGTTCAAACATTCTATACTATTGCCAACCATGTGCCTCGTTTTGCCCAAATTCTAGGTGAATTACAAGTGTTATACCTTCTAATGAAGCCGACCCCAACCCCCATTGTCGATTCTTTCCTAAATCTATATATAAATCCCGCACAATTGGTTGCTGCGCCACCAAAGTTTCCAACGACTATTTTGCCACTTTCTAGCAATCTCTCCAGTGGCGAAATTGCCCCCGACCACCAGATCACCAGTTTGTGTTCCTCCATTTGCAACAGTCAGAGGAGTGTGCACGCAGTGATCTCCGTCGTTGTCAGTGTTATCTCCCAAGACACATACTGTCAGGCCCGTTTTAGCCTCCCAACCATCGTTGCAACCATAAAAAAAAGGTTGCCACACTAGGCTGCCAGCACCTAGCCTCGATCATCCACCTTAATAACCTGATTGACCCCACTATCAGGCATTGTCACTGTAGCACCAGGATGCACGTACCTTCGCTAGTGCCGATTTACGTTGCTAAGGATCAGTCTCCACCCGCACCTCTCCCCGCACCACCACGCGACACTGCTCTACTATGGAGGATCAACATATGTAGGGTGTTTTGAGTGTGAGGGGATGATACGTGCATATTATGCATGATTATCTTTTTAAATTAATACTTATCTTGGATATGAATGCTTATCGGTGATTATTTAACTTTTTCCATTTCTACCTATTATTGATTGTATATCCTTCCCTAGTAAAGGTTATTTAAAAATTGCAAAAGACATGAAATAATATGTGAAAACTGGATATTTTCGACCTCTCTCCCACTTAAATTCTATACTCTTTCCCTTGCTAAAAAATTTATTGTATCAATATATTGGACATGCCCGAGGTAAAAAGGTCTTTTAAGCAAAATTTGATAAGTTTTATCTTGTATTTATTGATATATTTGTTCTTGAGTACAAATTTAGCTCTCAAAATGGAGTTTCTGATAAAGGACTTCATTCAAATGTTGAACACGGATCTGTTTATTCTGACATCATACTCTAACGAATTTAAGAATTGGATTCATTTGACAAAAGGTTCAGACTATAATGTCTCACATCGGGTGGGAGAGAGGAAAGAAGCGCACACTTAAGGTGGCGTGGATACCTTAGCTATAGTAAACATGTTTTGGAGGTATTGGTTGCTTGCTAATAAAAAATTTGCGAGGGTTTGATTAGGGCCTTTAGGCCAGATTTTCAATCTTCCTAGGCTTAAATATCTTGTTAGTAGACTGGGTTGTCCCAGTTTATTTTGAGTAACAATGTAAAGATTCATATTTGGGTAGGGCTGAGTGTTACGCCCCTGAATTCCAAGAAAACCCGGAACTAGGAACATGACTTCCCCTTGCCCGCACCCGATAAGTCAAGGGGTTGGTGACTAGCACCAATGGAGACTACACCGCGGGTGCTGTCTCAAATATGCAACCCTGTACAGTCATACATCAAGGGTAATCCTGTACTTTTCCATACATCATCATACATATGATAAGTCAAATAGTCATACAGACATTACATCACAAACAGTATGCAAATACAACTGTCCACGGACCCATGTCCGGGATACAACACATAATAAAATACAGAATACAGTACTGTATCATACACCAGAGTAGTGGGCACGTCCTCCTGGAAGAAAGTCCTCCACTAGTCTCGGGTCACACCTGAAAAGGGGTAAACAACAAGTAGGGGTGAGCGACAAGCTCAGTAGGTGACCCCAAAACTCCACATCATGCAACACATATAAGTCTATACTATATGCTTGGTGTACTTGTGCACCATGTAGTGTACACAATCATCAGGACTCAGCCTGCAAACAAACATCAGGACTCAGCCTGCTCACACGGGACAACTTGTCCACGATCCTCCATGGGATACCAGCTCAGGGCACTCAGCCCTAGCTCCACGAGCTCAACGGCTCAACTCAGGCCTTAGCCTGTCCACAACGCAATATGCCTGGTCACAGTCGCCACACAGGCCTACCATCAGTGCATATGCCTGCCACGTCAACCACATAGCACCATCGGTGCATCACGGTGAGAACCCAAACAAGTCACGGAGTCCATGCCCCAATACCTCACACCAACATACTAACATTAGTATGGCATGTCATTCTCAACATTTCCTATAGAACTGTAGCCAGTCTTCACAAGTAAATCCTCAATCCTTGATTTATGAAGGAAGTACCCATAGCAACTATTTTCTTGAAATCAAAAGTCTCGGCATTGGGTTCCCATGTCATAAATAAGATAATCTGATTTTTTGGGATTTTTCTGAGATGTCTAACCCCACTTTCCAAAAAGTCACCACTACGAACTTTTGGGTTTTTCCGAGATTTTATGCAAAATCCCAATTTTCACATTTTGAAAGAGTGGGAATTAATTTTTCTAGTATTTTTCTTTGAATCCAAATGAGGGGTATTTCGTTATTTACATTGTAACTTAAGTATAATACTTACATGTGTAGATGGGTATAGGTTACAATGTGAATAGGTCCAGTCCAGTGATGTCTAGTGTCCAGTTACATTGCAGGAGCTGCGACTCGTAGCTGCGGAGTGCGGAACTGCAGCGTGCCTCAAAGACTCGAAGCGAGGCTACGACCTTCGACCTATGACGCAACGAACTTCGACCCTTCGGCTACGAACTACGAGGCTATGAACTATGAACTACAAACTACGAGGCTACGAACTACGAGGCTACAAACTACGAATTACGAACTACGACCCTTCGACCCAGAACTTTGGGTCTACGAACTATGACCCTATGAACTACGAACTACGGTTCTACGAACTACGACCCTACGACCCTGGATCTTCGACCCTTCGACAGAATACAGAATATAGTACTGTATCATACACCAGAGTAGTGGGCACGTCCTCCTGGAAGAAAGTCCTCCACTAGTCTCGAGACACACTTGAAAAGGCGTAAACAACAAGTAGTGGTGAGTGACAAGCTCAGTAGGTGACCCCAAAACTCCACATCATGCAACACATATAAGTCTATACTATATGCTTGGTGTACTTGTGCACCGTGTAGTGTACACAATCATCAGGACTCAACCTGCAAACAAACATCAGGACTCAGCCTGCTCACACGGGACAACTTGTCCACGATCCTCCATGGGATCCCAGCTCAGGGCACTCAGCCCTAGCTCCACGAGCTCAACGGCTCAACTCAGGCCTTAGCCTGTCCACAATGCAATATGCCCGGCCACAGTCGCCACACAGGCCTACCATCGGTGCATATGCCTACCACGTCAACCACATAGCACCATCGGTGCATCACGGTGAGAACCCAAACAAGTCACGGAGTCCATGCCCCAATACATCACACCAACATACTAACATTAGTATGACATGTCATTTTCAACATTTCCTATAGAACTGTAGCCAGTCTTCACAAGTAAATCCTCAATCCTTGATTTATGAAGGAAGTACCCATAGCAACTATTTTCTTGAAATCAAAAGTCTCGGCATTGGGTTCCCATGTCATAAATAAGATAATCTGATTTTTTGGGATTTTTCTGAGATGTCTAACCCCACTTTCCAAAAAGTCACCACTACGAACTTTTGGGTTTTTCCGAGATTTTACACAAAATCTCAATTTTCACATTTTGAAAGAGTGGGAATTAATTTTTCTAGTATTTTTCTTTGAATCCAAATGGGGGGTATTTCGTTATTTACATTGTAACTTAAGTATAATACTTAGTGTAGATAGGTATAGGTTACAATGTGAATAGGTCCAATCCGTCTTTGTCTAGTGTCGAGTTTGTCTAGTGTCCGAACTTGTGACACTAACGGGATGTTGCGACTCGTAGCGCGGAACTTGTGACTCGTAGGCTACGATTCGACTACGAGGCAACGAACCGACCCTTCGTACGACTACGAGGAAGTGCCGAACTACGAGGCTAAACTGCGACCTCAAAGACCCTTCGAACCGAGGGTCCTACGACACCCTTCGACCTACGAGGCAACGACCTTCGACCCCGAACTTCGGACCTCCCTTGTTCTAAAGCGCCGAACTGAATCTTTGAGCTCCACGAACCCAAATCGCCCCAAACTCGACCAAGGCCTTTCTGAATCTTCAACCTTTCCATGGTCTTTCACTCTCTCAAATGCACCAAAACGTGATAACGTAATGTTAAAAGCTTCTTTTTTTTTATGCTATTTATATCTAATCCAAAATTGGTTTTTCCCAGGGTTCAGCCTTTCATGAATCATATAAATGCGGATCCCGAGAGTAACTTGAAGTGAATCTTTGAGCTCCACGAACCCAAATCGCCCCAATCCCCACCCCCCCCTCCCCCCCCCCCCCCCCCAATTCAAAAATAAAAAAATTTTTTTATTTTTTTTTTTTTTTTTTTTTTTTTTTTTTTTTTTTTTTTTTTTTCCCCCTTCCCCCCCCCAATAATTGACCTCCCAATACAAAAATTGACCTCCAAGGCCCCGAACTCCAAATTGAGTCAAACTATAGTCAAAACGCTTGAAATGATGAGCATAACACTAGACTGATATTATCACACGTAATTGACTGCTCAAATGCAAAGTCAACCAATAAACCCCGAGAAAGTCAACAATTGGGTCAAATGGGGCCCCAACTCGAAATCGGGCCCATGTACAGTCAAAATGCTCACATCGATGACTACACTACCGTCCAGATAGTTACATTCTCATAAAATGGCTATCTCTCAAAACTACCCAAATACGAGTCTTTACACTGAGAGATAGCCTTTCTCTGATGTTGAAAACATATGGACGATATTGTGGTCATCGATGCGAACATTTTGACAATACTTGGGCCCGATTCTGGGTCGGGAGCCCTAGTGGCCCAATTGTTGACTTTATCAGGGTTTGTTGGTTAACCTTGCATTTGACTAGTTAATTGGGTTAGAAAATATATGGATAATGATGTGCTCAAAGGTCAAAGGTCAATTATTGTTTTGGATGTTTATTAATTAATGATTAATTAACAAGAAAGGCAGTGATATAAATAGGAGGGAAAAGAGTGAGCTTCCATATTACGCTAACGCATTGGTGCATTAGAGAGAGAGAGAGAGAGAGAGAGAGAGAGAGAGAGAGAGAGAGAGAGAGAGAGAGAGAGAAAGAGAGAGAGAGAGTTTGGAAGCTTGAAGTCTTGGTGATTTGAGGCAAGTGGAGCTCGTGGATCCCAAGGAACCATTCTAGGTAGGTGATCCTATCTCTCTACACGAATCTTAATGTGATTAGCATGCATGATTTAGGTGAAATCATGGATTTGGGGATCAACCCTAGGTTTTGGGAGAAATCCAATTTTGGGTTAAATCTTGTAATTTAAATGCATAGTATGTGATTAAACCCTGACATGTAGTATTGGGTATGAAGTTTATGAGTTTTTGGAGGGTTTGTGAAGGTTTGAGAGTCGTTGGGTTGATTCTAGACAAAGAACAGGCTAGAAACAACGATAAATAGTAACATTAGCGAACTGTGAGGTTGAGGACTCAAGGGAGCCTCAAGACAATGAACATTTGATGGAATCAAATATGGAATTGGAGATTCAAATGTGTTGTTTGAATGTATGATTCAAATGTGTTATTCGAATATAAGGTTTGAAAGTTCAAAGCTAGGTTCAAAGGTTTGAAGGAAAGTCTCGAAGGAGAGATTCAAAGGAAGTCTCGAAAAGATATTCGAAATACAATTTTGAAGTACAGTTCCAATTCAAAAAGACTATTTATATTGTAAACTTTTATGTCTCTCCACATTTAAGTTACAATATAAATAATAAAATACCTCCCTTTTAGATTCAAAGAAAAATACTAGAAAATAAAATTCTCACTCCTTCAAAATGTGAAAAATGAGAATTAGCACTGAAACTTAGAAAAATTTAGTTTTTGGATAGAGGTGACCATTGCGAAGTGGGGTTAGATCTCTCAAAAAAATCCTTAAAAATCAGGTTATCTTAGTAATGATATGAGGAACCATTGTCGGGACTTTTTATTTCAAGAAAATACCTTGTACAAAAATTCTATCTTTTGGTCAATACATGAGAATAGATTTGTGGAAACTGGCCTCGATTATAGAGAGTATTGTAAACCCTAATGCCATATTGGTATTGGTGTATTGATTTGAGGATTTGGGCCTTGGGCCCTATGACCTGTTTGTGCTCTCACCGTGCTGCATAGGTTGTGTTATGTAGTTGACGTGACAAGCTGAGGCCTGGGTTGAGCTATTGAGCTCGTGGTGATAGGCTGTGACCTGAGTTGAGCTGTTGAGCTCAAGGTGCTAGGGCTGAGTGCCCTAAGATGGGATCCTGTTGAGAATCATAGACAAGCTATCCTATTATGGGTAGGCTGGGTCCTGATGTTTGTTTGCATCTGATTCCTAATAATTATGCACACTACACGATGCATGAGTACATTGAGTATGTAGTATAGACTTATCTATTTACATTGTAAGGTGATGTGGAGTTATAGGATCACACCTACTAAGCATGTCGCTCACCTCTACTTTGTTGTTTACCCTTTTCAGGTGTGACCCGAGACTAGTAGAGGACTTTCTTCTAGGAGGACGTGGCCACTACTCTGATGTATAATACAGTATTATATTCTGTATTGATTATGTATTATATCCTAGACATGGGCCCATAGACAGTCATATTTTCACATTGTTGTGATGTGATTTGTATGAATATTTGACATATTGTATGCATGATGATGTATGAGAAAGTATAGGATTACCCTTGATGTATGATTGTACATGTCATACTCCCGAATTCCAAGGAAACCCGAAACTAGGAACATTACTTCCCCTTGCCCGCACCCGAAAGGTCAAGGGATTGGTGACAAGCACCAATAAACACTACACCACGGGTGTTGTCTTAATCATGCAAACCTATACAATCATACATCGAAGGTAATCCTATACTTTTCCATATATCATCATACGAATCATATGTCAAACAGTTATATAGACATCACATCACAAACAATTTACAAATACAACTATCCATGAACCTATGTCTGGATACAATACATAATTAATACATCATACAATACTGTATCATACATCAGAGTAGTGGGCACGTCCTCCTAAAAGAAAGTCCTCCACTAGTCTCGAGTAACACTTGAAAAGGATAAACAATAAAGTAGGAGTGAGCTACAAGCTCAGTAGGTGACCCCAAAACTCCACCTCACTCTATTATACAAAACATATAAATCTATATTATATGCTCAGTGTACTTGTGCACCATGAGTGTACACAATCATCAGGACTCATCCTGCAAACAAACATCAGGACCTAGACTGTCCACACAGGATAACTTGTCTATGATCCTCAACATGATCCTAACTTAGGGCACTCAGCCCTAGTACCATGAGCTCAACAGCTCACTCAGGCCACAACCTATCATCATGAGCTTAACAGCTCCATCTAGGCTATAGCCTGTCAAGTACCACATAACACAACCTATGCATCATGATGAGAATACAAACAAGCCATGGAGCCCAAGGCTCAACCTCAAACCAACACACCATCAAATCCGGAGCATCGTGGTCAAATCCAGAATAGTGTGGTCAAATCCGGAACATTTGATCCTTATACCAATCCGTCCACTAATTCGGAAAAAGAAGTCCATGATATGGAGTAAGGATCCAAGCCATCTACTAACACGGAATAAGGATCCGAGCCTTTCACTAGCATAGAATAAGGATTCCAGCCTTCCACTAGCACAAAATAAACTTTGAGTCAACTTTGACTTTCCGACCTCCGAACTTGCTGACACTTCGACTTTCGAACCTACCAATACTTCGACCTTTCGAACCATAACGCACCAGGGCACTATTCATCATCGTTTTAACCTGTTCTTCGTTTGGAATAAACGAACTACGATATATACCTCAAAATGCATCTTGAAGGCCTCTAAATCGCACTGAAATACACAGATATAATTTCAGATATATCCATCTAGATCTAATTCTAGATTTCCATGGTTGACTTCTTGACCCTCATGCGATACCCGGTTATAAAACCTCCAGATCACAGGAACACATACCCACAAGAATATATACCACAGATCTTACGTTAAACCACCAGATCCAACCAAAAATTGGATTTCCCCCATAACCCAGGGTTCATATCAGATTTCATAAATCATGGAAAAATTCATATATATCAAGAACAAAATCGAGATAAGAAGTTAAGAAGTTCATAAATCAACCCCAAAACCCAAGCTCTAAGCTCTCTTCATGCTCTCTCTTTCACCAAAGTCAAGAAACACAAATGACCACACGCTGGGAGTTTATCTCTCTCTCTCTCTCTCTCTCTCTCTCTCTCTCTCCCTATTTATATGTGCTACTAATTTTTTAATTAATAAATACTTAAAATTATACAACTAGCCTTCCAAGGTCCCTAAATCCATATTGGACTCAACTATTGTCACGTCCCGAATTTCCAATCCGAGGAAACCGGTTCGTGACTCCCCTTTATCCACCAGGTGGGCAAGGGGTTTAGGTCAAACAGTACTACACAGAAACATTACAAACAACCACAACAAATGTCCACAAGCCAAACCACATGTTTATTACATTCAAAATTCCTTTTACATCAATTCCCCATTGGGGTTATATTAGTTTCCTTAAAATAACATAATAGGAAAAAAAATCAAACAATAAATTCGGTCTTCCACCTTGGTGTTCCACCTAACGTCTGCAGGTTCCTGAAAAGACACAAAACACAACAGGAGGGGTGAGCAACCACAGCTCAGTAGGGATTATGTATCCCTAACTCATTCCATACCCCTAGCATTTACATGATGACGTGCACAAGTGTAGTGTCATGGCAATAATACATAAACATGTTATTATCAGCATTTATAATTAAGGTCACACATTAGTAAACCACACCAGCAAGCACAACCACAACCACAACCACAACCACATAGGCTACCACAATCACCACATAGGCTACCACAATCACAGCCACACAGGCTACCACAGTTTCACAGCCACATAAGCTACCACAGTTTCACAGTCACACAGGCTACCATAGTTTCATAACCACACAGGTTATCATAGTTCCACATAGCACATTTTCAAGCATAATGCAATAATGTATATTCATAACACATCAAATAAACACATGTACTTAACATCTAACACACAAGCCATAAGTGGGTTAAGTTCACATAATACGTTCTCAACTACAACCCTCCTATAATTCCAAAGGCTCCCCACGAGACTCTATCGTGAAACTACCACAAACGAACGTAACCACACCATGAAATGAACCCGTAATCCCTATTAACCCCAAACTTATCAACATCCACAGGTACAACATGCCAATGAAGGCCGACATTCATATAGGAGATCACACCTATATGAATTTACATATATACATATACATACCAACTACCTCAAAAACCAACCCTAGAATAGGTTCAAGAAGCACAGAATCCCTATCTCGAAAACAGGCGAACTTAGAGCTCCGACTTGAAGGTCTTCCCTTGCACCTCGCCCTTCGCCGATAGGCGTCCTCCACCCTTAAGACATAACGACACGCTTGAACTGACAGTGATTCCTCTCTCTCTCTCTTTCTCTCTCTTTCTCTTTCTCTCTTCCTCCTCCAAAAGTGCGATGACAGCTAGAGTTTCTTCCTCCCAAAAAAATATATAAATATATATATATATATATATAACAAAGAAGACACGTTACACTAGGTCGACGTGGCCTAGAACACGCGTTGACCTTGTATCGACCTCCGCTACTCTGGATCATTAATGTTGCAGATCAATTTAAGCTAGTAACGCAATGGATTACTCCGAACTACCGAGGCCTACTCTGAGCTAAAGGATCGCTCGGATCCATACTCTACACTAAGGAATCACTCGGATTTGACTACTATGCTCCGAATTTGACCACTATGCTTCGGATTTGATCCTGATCCCCTTTGCTCACTCCAAAATACTAGAAAATACATATAGAAACTAGAATTTTAGCACCAAAAAGGCACCTCTCAACCTCTAACTCTTTAAACTAGGAAATGGGTCTTCATAACTATAGCCAAAACGCTCGTATCGTCGAGCACAATACCAAAATGATAGCATCATTACTAAAACAAGACGATCTCATAAATCAACCCAAATACAAGTCTTTATAGTACAAATTTGCATGATTGAGAGAGCACTTATGATGTAGTATCTATTGGTGCTTATCACCAAACCCTTGACCCTTCGGGTGCGGGCAACGAAAAGTCACATTCCTGGTTCCAGGTTCCTTGGAATTCGATGGCACGACAAACAAGACAATTCAAAGGGCAAGTTAGTGAACATTATTTGAGTGGTGGATTCGAATATCATGTCAAATATCATAATTGAGAGAATACTTCTCCGATTATAATGTCAAACAAAGCATGTGTAGAGACCCATGTTTTTGGATAGTGTTTTGAGATAACTATCATTTGAGGATAAAAAATATTCAGAAAATAATGTGCCCATCAATACAAGTATTTTTACTATAATTAGGCCTAATTTGGAGTTTGAGGATCAAAATGATAGCCTAGATTGCATACTTAACAGTTTGGAGTAGTTTGGGATTGACAGATGCCTTTTGGTCAACATAGGGGTGGTTGACACGTGTCTTGGTCAACACACATGTCACGCCCCCAAATACTGTAAGGCCTGAGACTAGGAATGTGACCACCTCATGTCTGCACTTGAAGAGTTAAGGGGTTGGCAACTAACACCAATATGGATTACATAGCGGGTGATGTCTAAATTGCACATGTACATTCATACAATAGGGATATTCCTATATGTTTACATGTTGTGAAATCAAGAGTTCATAATCATATTATTAATAAATTATGTCATCAAACAATATAGCTTTTATGAACCCTTTTTCGAAAAAAAAAAGAAATTAAGTAAATAAAATTTCACATCAACAAACCATGGTTCTATATATAAATGGTAGGTGAGGTGTGACTTCCATGTAAAATCCAAGATTTTTAATAAAATAATAAGTATTTATTATGTTATTTTATGTTTATAATTAAACTATTTTGATTATATATTTAGAAAACATTATTTGATAGCATGTATGATAATTATATTAATTTCAATTAAATATTACATTTTCATAATATAAGATTTACTTTTCATAAATAAATTACATTTGATATATATATTTTAGTTTAAGAAAATAAATGTGTTATTTTATTAAGTTTTATAATGTGGTGTTATGTTATATGGTTATTTCAATCGTTTTGTTTAATTATATTAAATAAATAATTTCTTGGTTGAAATGTTGAATATAAATCAAATGGAATTTAAATTTGAATTTAACACATCAAAATTTATTAAGAGTTATAAAAGACAAATATTTTCATAGCTTAAGCTTGGAGAGGATACACTAGTGTAGTTTCTAGAGGTTATTTTCAAAAATTCATAACTTTAGTTATATAACTTCAAATAACTTAATATTATACCAAAATGTTCCAACGTTAGTTATATATATTTGATTAAAATTTTAGCCTCATTGGATATCTCATTAGGAGAAACAATTTAAACATTACACAAAGATCTAGTAGCACGCCTAGAATTTTTTGTCTCACTTCAAAAATGAATAACTTTGGATATACAAGCCCAATAGACTTGAAATTTCTCAAAATGTAGATAATTAAGTTAAGAATCCATCCCAAGTGGTCGTATTGAATTTCATTAAGAATCTAGAAAGTTATGGTCAAAATAGTAGGCAATGCACCCATGTGACTTTTGTAATCAAAAGAACCTTCAAAGTCAAACAAATTCTACAAATTTAAAAATGGGGGAAACAAAGGGGTCACGTGTTAGATAATAAGGGTATAATAATCAAATGATTTAAGAAGGAGAAAATTAGGTAAGAAAATAAGGTATTAAGGACTGATATTCCCAGGTTCCAAGCGTGATCGTCTTTGTATGCGTGTGTGTATATGATCGGCAATTTGCAAGTGTACAAATCATGATAAGTAATAAAGTGAATTTTTAAGTTTGGATTATCGTACCCAAGGGAAGGATGTAGAATTTGGAAATTTTAACTATCTTATAAAGAGATTTTTTGGTTGAAAATATATAAAAACAGAACTGAATTTAAAACAGGTTGATTGAATGGTTGTGAGAAATGGAAATGAGCTTCTCCGATTAGAGATAAGTTCAATTGATAAAAGTGATTGGAGTTAAGATTTCATTTGATATATTTTTCCCAAGAATATACCTTAGTTCAATCTAATTCTTTCCTTGTGACAATATTTAATACCCAACCTCTAATGCATGAATTAGCCTTTTTCAAGTGCCATAATTCGTGTGTACACCCTAGCATGGGGACGGGTGACCCTTTAAGATTTGGGTTATTTAGTTTAGAGCTAGCACCACACCCACTCTTAACTTGGTATCTTAGGTTTTACACTGGCTTTCGCAAATTATGCAACCCCTAGTTTGATTATGTTGCAATTTCTAGTAATTATGCTTCATTTTTCAATCCTTCACATAAGTACCTAATATGATAAAATGAAGTGATCAAACCCATTTTATATTTTAAACCAAGATAGTCAATAAACATTCACAAGGTGAAAAAGATTAAACTAAAACATTCCAAATTAATTCATTACATCAAACTCCATCCTAACCCCAATCAAGGGTTTTTAAGCTTCCATAGTATAATTGAATACAAAAGAATTACAAAACATGGAATAAGAAAACCAGAATGATAGCTTGCCTATTTAGACGAAGAATTCCAAGGTTGATCTTCTTTTCCCAGTAGATTATCTTCAAACTCCAAGAGATACCCCAAACCTTCTTCACTCTCCCTTTCTCTACTCTAGATGAGAAATGAAATTGTAGAATGGAAGAGAGTTGTATGATAACTGGATTGGATGCCTCACAAATGATAGAGCAACTCCCCTTTTATAGCCTTCCAAGCTATATTTGAACATTTGAATTTTGAATTTCTATTTATTTCGTATAAATTCCCCAAATAATTAGCCCCGTTTAAATCTCTTGTAACTCCCTTATTTTTTTGAATTTGAAAAAGAAATAAATCCCTCTCTTAAAATCCCATGAAGACCTCAATCCAAATGCAGAGCACCCATTTGAATTTGAATTTCTTCAATAAATTCTCCTTTGACTTGAGAGTTTGGTGCCCGTCCTTTGATCAAATGACTTTGGTCCAGAAGGAAATAAGTATGCTGCAAAAATAAGGAGTTCATCGCTGAAATTCGGGCTTAGTCGGGTGATGAAGGCTTCACCTAACCACCATGTAGAGTCTTCAAACTTCACCCGACCAGAAGGAAGTTATGTTCCTTGATGCTTGGAGAGTCTGAATATGAAAAATAAGCTTCACCCGACCTGGTCAGGTGAAGGGTCCTTCACCCGACCACCTGCAAACGACCTCGGATTTCACCCAACCAGAAGGAGAAAATCTTCAATGAGTTTCTGCGAAGCCATCCCTGAAGTATGAGCTTCACTCGACCTTCACCCGACCAACTTGAAATTTGGGCGTTGTGAACTTTAGGTCTTTGGTATTCTTTCTTCCTTATGTGAATTTGGTGAATTCTTCCTTGATTTTTGGATTCCTGTCAAAATATAGCAAAAATACCATAAAAACTACAAGAAATTCTCTTTTTTGGGTTAGGGCATAAAAATATAATAAAGCACAATTGGGCAATAAATGAATCAAAAGAGTATGAAAATATACCCAAAATGGCCTTAAAAGGGGGTATAAATCCCCCGATCATCTCCTTCACACTTGAACCTTGCTCGTCCCGAGCAAGAATAGAAATAAACACTCGATCAAACAAATGAAAAATAAGAAAAGGAAAAATCACAAGTGAGATAATGGTCAACAGAAAACATATGTAACATATGAAAGTGCATTACATGATTAGAGTGCAGCCCAAAACACTTTGCATTGCCTTCTTATACTTAGTCCAACAATTATACACAATCCTAACCATTACTAAGGAACAACCAAGTTAATCAAGTTAAAAGCATAACAAGCAAATCCATGGAGTTCTCACATTGGAAAGAAGGCTGCCTCACTCAAGTGTAAGTACAAGCAGTCCTCTCTTGTGGTGACACATCCAATCTTACCTCAAACCATAGCCTTTGCCACATGCCACCATGAGAGGTGAGTTACCCAAATGATGCTCATCCCTAAAAGATGTAGGCTCAGGAATTCTTAATTGTATCTAACACAAGTAAAAGTGGTAGAAAAATATGGGGTGTACAATATAATTATTTGGTAAAGAAAGGTGAAGTAATCCTCAAAAGATGATAAAACCCCATTTACAACAATTGCCACTATATATATATATATATTTATTTATTGTGCTTTTTCGTTTTCCTTTTGCTTTTCCCTCTTTTTTTTTTTGTTTTTTTAAGTTGAAATAGAGCCAATACTAAGTAGCATTAACTAGGCTACTCACATCACTGTAACATGTGACTCTAGCCTATTTTAGCTAACACAAACCAATCACCATAAGTGGGTCAAACATGCACTTGCCCAAGCTCATCAACCAAGAGATAAAATCACTCATAAAAGGAATATTATGATGATAGACTATTTCTCTCTGATCACACAACTCCAAAGATTAAGTAAGCTTTTGCATTTAAACATGAAAAACCTAGTACGGACCCAAGTGTTGGCTCATGCATATGATGATATCCTTCCAAGCATAGAGAAAATAATGTAAAGAGTCTAAGTATAACAACCAATACACACAATATACTTCAAGCAAGTACAAGTGCCTCTATCCTAAACCATATGTTATCTCCAGAGTCAAGCAAGCATTCATGCAATGTATATACAAGGAATGTAAAAACATGCAATCAAACAAAAAGAATAAAAACTGTGCAACACTTTCCCCTCCTTTACACTTAAACCAAGGCATGGTCCCCATGCCAATTGAGAGGAAAGGAAGGAGACGAGTACCCGGGCTACACCGGTTGGATGAAAAAGTAGATGAATTGAGCAACCATTTCCCGAAGTGCATCAGGTGAGAGCTTAAGTGCAGTTTTCCATGTTCCGCCATGGGCCTAAACACAGGCAGTTATATAATAATAGACGAATGCGTCACAGCTGTTGGTATTAGGTTGCTGCGGTATGCCCTGGCGCTGGAAGAGTGGAAGGCGTGGAGATGGTGGTTTTCATCCACTCTAGTAAAAGAAACCAGAGGTATAGAGAGCATCACTGATGTTGCTGATGATGGAATGCTGGAGGGACACGAGACGATCATTAGGCTCCGGCTGAGCACAAGAGTCAAAGAGCTCGACGATTAAAGAATAGCGGTTGACGCAGAGGAGCACAAAATGATTCATGAAGTGGACCGGGATGAGGATGAAATCAAGTGTAACCCATGGCTGAAAACCATTGCGACGACCCTTAATGTATTGTTGAAAGGTGAAAGCCGGCGGCACTGGTTGATAGGACATGGTAGGCAGGATCTCAGCCCGGCTCCCTAAAGGAAAAACCCCAAAAAACTGGCGAATGGCAATCCGTAATGTATACCCAAAGTTGGATATATCATAGCTATCAATCCAATGGCGCTGTGTGATATAGCGCAAGTTTGATGGAAATGTATACTGGGCGAAACCTTTGCTGCGGTATATATCGGCATTGCTATGTTTAAAGGCAACATATTCAGCATGAGCGGATGGTGTTGTTATCTCAGGTGGCACAAAAATATCAAGGACTTGCTAGAATGATGCCTCCTTCTTGCGACCCAGCATGCATGTTATAGCAGCTTTGCTAGCAGCTCGGGAGGATGGCGGCCATCGAGAAGTTTGTGGAGGAGAAGGTTCCTCTGTCATGGGCTCATCAGGAACATAAATAGGCACAGGGGAAGCTACTGGAGAATATGAGGAATATGGTTGATTTGCCTGGTACCCATATATAGCTGGAGCAGGTGCTTCTTCTTCAACGGGCTCATCCTCTTCAACGATTTCCTCCTCTTTAACAGGTGGTGACGGTGGGTGTGGACTCTTTGGTTTGTGCTTAGTAAATCCCCTCACAAAAGAGAATAGACCAGCCAACTTCTTTGTGTGAGCTTGGTGTGAAACTTCCACCTCCCAGGCCAAAGTGTTTAGCTGATCCATGAATTGTTCAGCTGGAAAATCAGAATAATCCTGTGCTCGAAAAGAGGAAGCACGGCTGGGCTTTGGAGGTTCATATGTGGCCGGAAAGAAAGAAGGCTGTCCTGAAAAATGGAATGAATGATGAGGGCCCTCCGAAGTAACCTGTGGCGAAGGAGGAGTAGCTGCGTGGTGTGGCTCATAACCATGGACTTGCTGAAATACATGGCCCACCAAACGGACAGCAAGTGTGCCATCCTCTGATATGCTCCTCATAATGAACCCCGGGGGGTAAGGAGTCACAGATGTGAGCTGCTCTAAGTATGGATGTTGCTCCAGCATGATCTTACTGAGTAATCGACCATACATATGTTTCTTAAGTGAATTAGTCTAATGGTTGAAGATTAACTCAGCTAAGAGAATCTTAATTTGGTTCACCACAGCATACATGCATAGCAAGTGTTCATGAATAACGGATTCCTATTTAGGGTGCTGATTGAAAACACACTTGCCTAATAAGATAGCTAAAAACCTAACATGCATGTGAAACCCAGTTTTCTTGCAGTACCTCTTAGCTGAACCTCCTGGGTCTTGATAATTTAAAGTTATGCTAAGTTCTTGACTAGTCAATTTAGGAAGAGGAGCACTTACTTCAGGCAGCTGAAATATTTGATGGATAACTCCAGTTGAAATCACCACCTCAAAACCTTGTACTACTCCTACCAAGCAGTCTTCACCATTCTTGGTCTCCTTGTAGAGTGAATCAAAGAACTCAGCAGCTCCATCAGGAAGAAAAGGTGAAGGATCAGAGCATAGCTTCCGGATGCCACTTGCTTCAAGTTGCTGCATCACACCTTGCTTCCATGAGACCGTACTTTGGGCAAAAGAGGCCTAATCCAAGCAATATCCAGGAAAAACAGCCATCCGTACTGATAGAGGAAGTAATAAGGCACCAGTTGGTAGGCAAATATCTACTCCGGTTAAGATTTCGGCAGAATTCCGCAATGGGAGACAGAATATCAGAGAAAGAGAGAGAGCTCTGTTGGTCGGGTGAAGAAAAATGGGGAGGCTGCACCTCCTTTTATAGCACTTGAATGAAGGTTCGAGAGAGGGTAAGTGAGGTGGCGCATCCAATGACGTGTTGACACCTGGCACAACAGTAAAAAGATAAGATTCCCTCAATTATTGCCTTGGTCAGGTGATGAAAGGCTTCACTCGACCACCGGATTTTTCAATTTTTTCTTCACTGAGGAGCTTCTGGGGACAAAACTAGGCATTCTGGAATTTTTTGTCCTAGTCGGGTGAAGGTCGGGTGAAAGGCTTCACCCGACCAATATGCTTTTTCTTCCCCCTTTTCACCTAGTACCTGTTAGAACAGTTTGGCCTCTATGATGTCCATGATCGGATGAAGGTCGGGTGAAAGATCGCTCACCCGACCACTTTGAATTCCGTCCCGCGAATCTGAAATACAGTCCTCTGTGAAAAAGTTTAATATCCTACAACACTCAACACACAAAACAGACAATATTTGACCAGGCTGCCTCCCGAAATCACTTGTTTAGGGTCCTAGCTAGACCGTTGGGTGTGTCTTCAAGGTGCCTCTGCCTTGAGGTAAATAACCATCTTCTCAAGTGGTTTCTGACACAGATAAGGAAGAAATGGTAACACCACTTTGACATGGTAGGGGCCTGACCACTTTGATTTTAGCTTACCGGGAAAAAGCTTCAATCTGGAGTTGAATAGTAACACCATCTGCCCCACTGTGAATTGTTTGGAAGAAATGTGCTTGTCATGCCACTTCTTGGTTCGTTCTTTATAGATCTTGGCATTCTCATAAGCTAATCGTCTGAATTATTCTAGTTCATTTAGTTGTAGCAGTCTTTCTTCACCAGCCTTTTGGGCATCCATATTTAAATATCGTGTGACCCAATATGCCTTGTGCTCAAGCTCAACTGGAAGATGACATACTTTCCCATAGACTAGCTGATAAGGAGAAGTCCCAATTAGAGTCTTGAAAGCAGTTCGGTATGCCCATAGTGCGTCATCTAACTTGAGACTCCAGTCCTTCCGAGAATGCCCTACTGTTCGCTCCAGAATCTTCTTGATTTCTCTGTTAGAGACCTCTGCTTAACCGTTAGCTTGAGGATGATAGGGTGTAGTGACCCTATGGTGTACTCCATATTTCTTCAGTAGCTTGGTCAAGTACTGATTGCAGAAGTGAGTTCCTCCATCACTTATTAATGCTTGAGGGACCCCGAACCTTGTGAATATTCTTTGTTGGAGGAATTTATGGACAACCTTGGAAGTGCTTGCAGGAACCGCTACTACTTCAACCCATTTTGAAACATAGTCAACTAGCAACAAGATATACTGATTGTTGAAGGAAGGCGGGAATGGTCCCATGAAGTCTATGCCCCATACATCGAATAATTCCACTTCAAGAATATTTGTACGAGCCGGTTCATTTTTCTTTCCAAGATTTCCACTTCTTTGACAGGCATCACATTTCACTACATATTCCCTTGCATCTTTAAATAAAGTAAGCTAGAAAAATCCAGATTGCAGTACCTTGGCAGCAGTTTTTGTGGGTCCTATGTGTCTGCCACACTCCCTTGTGTGGCAATGGTGTAGAATATCAGTCATTTATTCTTTAGGGACACATCTTCGGATGATTCCATCGCCGCATGTTCTGAATAGAAGTGGATCCTCCCATATGTAGTGTTTGACATCTGCCAGGAACTTCTTCTTTTGTTGGTAGCTGGTTCCGTAGGGCATTATACCTCCCACTATGTAGTTGACATAATCAACAAACCAAGGTGTGTGTGCCTCTACCTTGAATAGTTGTTCATCAGGGAATGCATCTTGGATATTCTCTGTAGTTGCTTCCTGCTGATGAGAGCTTTCTAAGCGAGATAAGTGATCATCCACTACATTTTGGGTCCCCTCCTTGTCTTTAATCGTGAAGTCAAATTCTTGGAGGAGTAGGACCCATCGTATTAACCGTGGTTTGGAATCCTATTTCGAGGCAAGGTACTTAATTGTAGCATGGTCGGTGTAAACCACAGATTAGGATCCCAATAAATAACACCAAAATTTGTCAAAGGCGAAAACAATTACCAGTAGCTCCTTTTTGTTGTAGCATAATTCAATTGAGCTTCATTGAGGAGTTTGCTGGCATAAGCTATGGCATGTAATTTCTTCTCTTTTCTCTGCCCAAGCACCGCTCCTACCGCATAATCACTTGTGTCACACATCAGTTCGAACGGTAGGCTCCAGCCTGGTGCTATAATGATCAGGGCCTCAACAAGAGCTAGCTTGAGTTGAGAAAAAGACTTTTGACATTCTTTTGAAAATATGAACTCCGCATCTTTGGCTAGTAGTGAACAAAGGGGCTTAGAGATCTTTGAAAAGTCTTTGATAAACCTCCGATAGAACCCGGCATGCCCAAGAAAGCTCCCCACTCCCTTCATAGTAGTTGGAGGGGGAAGATTCTTTATGATAGAAATTTTTTCTTTGTCTACTTCAATTCCAGCCTTTGAGACCTTGTGGCCCAGTACTATGCCTTCTTGCACCATGAAATGATACTTCTCCCAGTTGAGAATTAAGTTTGTTTCCACACAACGTTGTAGAATTTCGGAAAGATTATTGAGGCATTCTTCAAAGGAAGTTCCGAATACTGAGAAGTCGTCCATGAATATCTCAATTGTCTTCTCTACATATTCAGAGAATAGAGCCATCATGCATTGCTGGAAAGTAGCTAGGGCATTGCACAACCCAAATGGCATGCATTGATATGCGAAAGTACCATAGGGGCACGTAAAAGTTGTCTTTTCTTGGTCTTCAGGTGCTATAGGAATTTGATTATAGCCGGAGTAGCCATCCAGGAAACAGTAGTAGGCGTGTCCTATAAGTCTTTCCAGCATCTGATCTATATGAGGTAAGGGAAAATGGTCCTTTCTGGTATTGCTGTTATGCTTTCTGTAGTCAATACACACTCTCCATCCTGTCACTGTTTGAGTGGAAATGAGCTCATTGTTCTCGTTTTGTATTGTGGTCATTCCACCCTTTTTTGGCTCAATGTGTACTGGACTTACCCATTTGCTGTCAAATATAGGGTAAATAATTCCAGCATCTAATAATTATATAACCTTAGCTCTAACGACTTCCTTTATATTTGGGTTAAGTCTTCTCTGATGCTCCACAGTCTTTTTCTCTTTGTCCTCCATAAAAATTTTGTACATGCTTATGGTAGGACTAATTCCTCTGATGTCTACCATAGTCCAGCCAATTACTTCTTTATATTTGCGTAGTACCTCAAGGAGACTCTTCAATCTTTCTCCTATTAATTCAGCAGCAACAATTACTGGCAGATTGTCCCCTTCCCCTAAAAATGCATACTTGAGATGTGAGGGAAGGTCCTTCAACGCCAATTTTAGAACTTATTGAATTAAAGGAGGAGGTAACAGATTTCCTGGGCCAAGTTCTTCAAATTTCTGCCTTTTTGTACCAAGGCATAGCTTCCAAGGCTTTCTCCTCTTCTACCTCCTCCTCATTGTGTGCATGAAGTGAACCTATCATGGCAACAACTAAAGGTTCTTGAAAATTCAGTATAATATTACTCACTAAGCTGTCCACAAGGTCCACTCTACATCCTTGTTCTGAGTTTTCCATATGTTTCATACTTTTGAAAACATTAAACTCAATTTTTTTCGTCACCAATGTTAAGGGTCATTCGCCCTCCCTTCACATCGATGATAGCTCCAGCTGTTGCAAGAAAAAGTCCTCCCATAATGAGAGGCATAGTTCCTGCCTCATCCATATCTAGAACAATTAGGTCCACCGGGATTATTAAATTTCTGACTTGTAGAGGGCCATTCTCTAAAATCCCGACCGGGTGCTTGATGGACTTATCGGCCAGCTAGAGGGTGATTGATTTAGGTTGTAATTCCCCAAACCCTAACCTCTTGCACATAGAGAAAGGGATTAGGCTGACACTTGCACTAAGATCACATAAAACGTTCTTAAAGGATAGGTCTCCTATGATGCAAGGGATAGAGAAACTGTCTGGATCACTGAGCTTGGGTGGAAGATTTCTTTGGATAATAACACTACAGTTTTCTGATAGAGCCACCGTAGCATGTTCTTCTAGTGTTCTCTTATTCCATACTATGTCCTTTAAAAACTTGGCATAAGATGGCATGGTAGCAAGAATGTCAGCAAAGGAGATTACTACCTTAATTTGCTTGAAAATTTCCATGAACTTTTTGAATTGTTCATCCTTCTTCCGTTTTGCTTGTCTTTGTGGAAACAGAAGAGGTGGAACATAGGGCTTGAGTTCCTTCTTTCGTGGTTGATCTTCAGTGTCTGGAACCTTTTTATCATCATGCTCTTGTCCCCTGCTAGGCTCCTTAGCTTGTTGAACCTCTTGAGTGTGTTCCTTGTTCGGTTCTATTTCTTGTTGAGGTTCAGGTTGTTGCAGTTCCTTGCCGCTCCTTAAGGTTACTGCCTTGCAGTATTCTCTGGGATTGGGCTTTGGGCGGCTAGGGAGTTCTCCAGGATTTCTTTGAGTAAGAGCCTCAGCAATTTGGGAGAGTTGAGCTTCTATCCTCTTCCCTTGGCTTTCTTCTCTATCCATGTGTGTGTTAATCTCCTAAATTTTGTCATTAGGGACATTGGCCAACTTTTCAATCGCAACCTCCCAACTAGCTTTTTGCTCAGGTAGACTTCTTTGTTGTGGTTGCTGAGGTCTGAAATTTTGTCTACTAGTTTGGCCTTGGGTGTTATTGCTCCTTTGTTGATCACTCCACCTGAAATTGGGGTGATTTCTCTAGCCTGGATTATATATATTGGAGTAAGGATTGTTTTGGACAAAGTTAACCTGGTCCTCACTCTCCATTGGATTGCTGGCTTGACAGATGTTTAGAGGGCAGTTTGTTGGTGTATGTGCTCCGCCGCATTCTGAACAGTTGGAACTTATATTTGCAACTGGCTTGGTCACAAGTTTCTCTACTTGGCGAGTTAATGCATCAAGTTTAGCATTAAGTAGAGTGCTTTCTTCTATTTCATAAGCTTCTGGTTTGTGGGGAACTATCCTCCTTCCTGTTCCCACAAAGAAGTTTTTGGTCATGTCTTCGATCAGAGTTGTGGCCTCCTGAATACTCTTTTTCATAAGCGTTCCTTCAGCTGCTGCATTGAGGAGATTTTGGTCTTCCTGGCTTAAGGCATAAAAAAAATTTTCTAGCAGGAATCCATTGTTTAGCCCATGGTTTAGGCACCTCCTTTGTAAAATTTTGAAGCATTCCCATGCTTCTCCGACATTTTCTCCCACTCCTTGAGAGAAAGTCATAATCTAACTCCTGAGCTTAGATAACTTTCCTGGGGGAAAGTATTGTGATAAGAACTCCTGTGCACAATCCCCCCAGTTAGTGAAGTAATGGTCTAAAAAGGAGTTGAACCATCGTAATGCATTGTCTCGTAGAGACCATGGGAACGTTTCTAGTTTGATGGTATCTTTAGGCAGCCCTTGCTTTCTAACTGTTTGACATATTTGATTAAATCTCGAAAGATAAGTGTACGGGTCTTCAATGGGTAGCTTGGCAAAGCTATGATGAGTCACGAGGTTGATTAATTGAGGAGAGAAATCGAAGTTCACCCTGGTGATCTTAGGTGGGTCTATAGGATTGTGTATGTGCCTGGCGTCGTGTCACGGGGTCAGGTTTCTTGCGCCTCTCAACCCACTGCGGCACTTAGCTTCTCTATCCACGGTCCGCTAAGTTTAGCCTTTGAGGATTGAAGCGCACGTAGACTGGTTTCGCCCTGCCATTGGGTTCATCAGGAGAACGGCTCCAGTTCCCGACCAATTTGTGTAAGGATGGCCAAATCCCTTCTTCAACGTCAAGTCCTCGACTAGCAGCGTGCTCCCCGCATTCAACCGGGTCGGCATGTCTGAACTCCGAAGGGGTTCCATCCGTTTTCCTCCACGAACTGCCTGGAACCTTCCGCTGCGCACCATCTACGCTTTCAGCCAACCCCTCTCCTTTACGTAGCACGAATACATTCCTGAATCGTGCCACTAAGAAACGTCCCGCCAGCACCACGCTGCTCGGGTCATGACAGTCGGGAGTAACATACTCCTGAACAGGTCTATTGTCCACGTAAGCTTCATCCATGATTAGCCTTGGTTGAGCTCGAGATTCTGCCTCTTCTTCATGGAATAGTTTTTCTAATCTGGCCAACCATTCTCCTTCTGGTGTTTGTGGTAGATTCTGGTTTAAGTTTGCCGTCCTTTGCTCAAATACTTCGTTAAGTTGTCGTACTCGAGCTCGGAACGATTTCTTTGGTTCAGGATCGTAGGGGATGTCAATGCTTTTCGACCTTCAACTCATAAACCTAGCTGTTGTCACTTGCAAACACAATGTCCAAGAATATACCAAAACACAGTTGTATAATAAATTTTGAAGCTAGAAAATAATTTCCTATTCTATCGATGCCTTCCCCGGCAACGGCGCCAAAAACTTGATCGGTAATTTGCAAGTGTACAAATCGTGATAAGTAATAAAGTGGATTTTTAAGTCCGAATTATCGTACCCAAGGGAAGGATATAGAATTTGGAAATTTTAACTAGCTTATAAAGAGATTTTTTTAGTTGAAAATATATAAAAATAGAACTGAATTTAAAACAGGTTGATTGAATGGTTATGAGAAATGGAAATGAGCTTGTTCAATTAGAGATAAGTTCAATTGATAAAGGTGATTGGAGTTAAGATTTCATTTGATGTATTTTTCTCAAGAATATGCCTTAGTTCAATCTAATTTTTTCCCTGTGACAATATTTAATACCCAACCTCTAATGCATGAATTAGCCTTTTTCAAGTGTCATAATTCGTGTGTACACCCTAGCATGGGGACGGGTGACCCTTTAAGATTTGGGTTGTTTAGTGTAGAGCTAGCACCACACCCACTCTTAACTTGGTATCCTAGGTTTTACACTGGCTTTCGCAAATTATGCAACCCCTAGTTTGATTATCTTGCAATTTCTAGTAATTATACTTCATTTTTCAATCCTTCACATAAGTACCTAATATGATAAAACGAAGTGATTAAATCCATTTTATATTTTAACCCAAGATAGTCAAGAAACATTCAAAAGGTGAAAAAAATTAAACTAAAACATTGCAAATTAACTCATTACATCAAACTCCATCCTAACCCCAAACAAGAGTTTTTTAGTTTCCATAGTATAACTGAAAACAAAAGAATTACAAAACATGGAATAAGAAAACCAGAATGATAGCTTGCCTATTTAGACCAAAAATTTCAAGGTTGATCTTCTTTTCCTAGCAGATTGTCTTCAAACTCCAAGAGATACCCCAAGCCTTCTTCACTCTCCCTTTCTCTACTCTAGGTGAGGAATGAAATTGTAGAATGGAAGAGAGTTGTATGATAACTAGATTGGATGCCTCACAAATGATGGAGCAGCTCCTCTTTTATAGCCTCCCAAGCTACATTTGAACATTTGAACATTTGAATTTCTATTTATTTCTTATAAATTCCCCAAATAATTAGCCCCTCTTAAATCTCTTGTAACTCCCTTATTTTTTTGAATTTGAAAAAGAGATAAATCCCTCTCTTAAATTCCATGAAGACCTCAATCCAAATGCAGAGCACCCATTTGAATTTGAATTTCTTCAATAAATTCTCCTTTGACTTGAGTATTTGGTGCCCATCCTTTGATCAAATGACTTTGGTCCAGAACGAAAGAAGTATGCTGCAAAAATAAGGAGTTCATCGCCGAAATTCGAGCTTAGTCGGGTGAAGAAGGCTTCGCCCAACCACCATGTAGAGTCTTCAAACTTCACCCAACCAGAAGGAAGTTATGTTCCTTGATGCTTGGAGAGTCTGAATATAAAAAATAAGCTTCACCTGACCAACTTGAGATTTGGGCGTTGTGAACTTTAGGTCTTTGGTTTTCTTTCTTCCTTATGTGAATTTGGTGAATTCTTCCTTGATTTTTGGATTCCTGTCAAAATATAGCAAAAATACCACAAAACTACAAGAAATCCTCTTTTCTGGGTTAGGGCATGAAAATATGATAAAGTAGTACAATTGGGCAATAAATGAATCAAAAGAGTATGAAAATGTACCCAAAATGACCCTAAAAAGGGGGTATAAATCCCTCCGATCAGTATACAGAGAGGGGGGTGAATCTGTATACTTTAAAACTATTCCTTTAGTTTTAAAGTATACAGATTCACCCCCCATATAACACTAAAACTATTCCTTTAGAGAGTAGGATACTTTAGAGGTATTCCAATAGATGTAATTCTTGTTTGGGTGGTATTTTAGTCTCATGTAGAATCAACTCAACAGCAGATATGTATGGAAAGTAAAAGACAAAGACACACAGTTTACGTGGTTCGATCGATGTGATCTACTCCACGGTGGTGAGGGTGTACCTACACCGAGTCCAATCCACTATCTCCTTTCAATACAGTAGGGACTAGCCCTTGTTACAATAGGATCAATTTTTTTTCTTTTAAATGTAAATACAAAAACAGTATTACTCCAGAACTCACTCACTATGAAGAACTGTCTATTACAATCTGCTCCTGCATATTTAGCCGTTTTCTATGCCCGACCTTCAACCGCTCCTTTTGCCAAACTCACGATCTGTTCTTTAAATGTATGAGGAAGAAAGACAGATTAACTAACTGTTATCTCTCTTCGAATCTTCCTCTCTCTCTGTCGTATGAATTACTCTGCGTCGCCTATTTTTTTACCTTCAGATAGGTTTCTTGTCTGCTCAAAATATTATTGACGCCCTCATTCAAGTCAGGCACATTCCTTGATTTTATAGGTCAGCCAAAGTCAGAAACCCTTTTGCTAGGGTTAAGCATGTTTCTTCCTTCGATCTTCACGGTTGAAACATGTTAAAGCATCCTCAGATGACATCCACGTGTTTTTTAGTAGTTAACGCACTTAAAACTGCTACCTGGATAACGACTTACTTAAACGATGAACTTCAGTTCGTTTTGCTCCTTCACAGCGCGCTCCGTTCCTTTGACTAGCTACCGCCTCGAAGATATTGCCTCGCAGCATTTCTACAAGTCTACGAGTCTTCATCTTCGACTCTCCGAGTCAGACTCTGCGAACTAAGGGAATTGATCTTCCTTCTACTCTCTGGCTTCGAATCTAGGTCAGAATTAGTGCTTAACTGAAATCTCATTATACGAGTCTTCGAGTCAGTGACAGCTGCATTCTGCCTTGGCTGATTAACTGTTCACGGGTCTCTATAATAGGTCCTTCAATCTATATGACCCTGCGAGTTTTAATCTACAACCTTGTGAGCTTCGACTCTATAACCCTGCATGCTGTAACTCGATGAGTCTTTGCTGAGTCTTTGCTTCGAGTCTGCGAGATGCGGCTCTTCATCTGTCTGCACCTTGGGTCTGTGAGACTACGACCCTTCGAACCTGTGGCTCTTCGAGGCTTCAACCCTGTGGTATGATGGTCTACGACCTTCGACCTTCGAGTTGCCTGGTCTACGACCTTCGAGTCAGAACGTACATAGGTAGACTCCCTCTACGTGCTCACTCTAAGAGATCACTCTATAAAGTTATCCAACCAAGTACGGATCTTCGACCCAAACCCTACGAATTCCGCTTCTCCATAATGTTGACAATAATGACAACTCAACCTCGTGGGAACAACAATCTCCCCCTTTGGAATTGTTGGCAACATACGGAATGCACAAACCTTCGACTCTTTGAGGAGCCTTGAAAACATTGGTCCCCCTGAACTCTTCCCATTGTACTCCCCCTGCGCACAACATTCTTCTCCCCATTTGCCAATCAATTGCAAAGTCGAGAGGAGGGAAACACTCGCCATGCTATTAGGCGGAAGGACAAAGTTGCACAGACAACCCACGTCTGTGTGTATCAGACATACACTAGTTGTACATTTCCCTCTTCCACTTGTTCTTTGATGTAGTGGTATTTATAGTCGATGTGCTTGGTCTTTGAATACTGAACGGGATTCCTGCTAATATTAATTGCACTCTGGTTGTCACACCAAATGTTAATAGGTAACTCCACATCCACTCCCAAGTTTGACAGTTGAGTGTTCATCCATACAACTCGAGTACATGCAGCATGTGCTACCACATATTCAGCTTTGGCTGTGCTGCAGGCCACACTGTTCTGTTTACGGCTCAATCATGCAACACACTTTGAACCCAGATAAAAACTGCAGCCACTGGTAGAACGTCTATCATCAATATTTCCAGCCCAGACTGCATCAGTGTAAGCCTGTAGTTCAATTGAATCCTTAGATGGATACCACAGTCTCATTTCCAGTGTACCTTGTAGGTATCTAAGAATTCACTTGACTACCAGCAAGTAGGATTCCTTCAGGTCTACTTGATATCTACTTGCTTGACACGCAATTTGCATAAGATCAGGTCGGGAGGCTATAATGTATAGAAGGCTTCTAATCATGCCTTGATACTCTTTCTGATTTACACTCACGCCTTCCTTATCTTTGTGTAATTTACAGCCTGTAGCCATTGGTGTTCCAACAGGTCTGCTATCATTCATACCATACTTTTTTTAACAGTTCTTTAGCATACTTATGCTGTGATATAAAGATTCCTTCAGCAGTCTGCCTGATTTGTAATCCCAAGAAGTATGTTAATTCTCCTATGAGAGACATTTCAAATTCATCACTCATTCTCTTAGCAAATTCTTCACATAATTCTGAGTGACTTCCTCTAAATATAATGTCATCTACATAGACTATGGTAGTTAGCTGACCTCTGTCTTAATTCAGTATATACAAGTTATGATGCACTGTTCCTCTACTGAAATTCATTCTTTTTAAATACTCATCTAGTCAACTATACCATGCTCTAGGAGCTTGCTTCAGGCCATACAAGACTTTCTTTAACCTGCACACATGTGTCTCATCATTAGCAATCTGTACTCCATCTGGTTGCTCAATATAAACTTCTTCTTTTAGCAATCCATTCAGAAATGCAGACTTCACATCCATTTGATAGACTTTGAACCTTTTATGTGCTGCCAATGCAACAAACATCCTGATTATTTCTAGCCTTGCCACTGGTGCAAATGTTTCAGCCACATTTATACCCTCAATCTGAGAATATCCCTTGCATACCAGTCTAGCCTTGTTCCTAACAATCTTGCCATCTTCATTCAGTTTATTTTTGAACACCCACTTTGTTCTGATGAAATTCTTGTTCTTTGGTCTAGAAACCAGCTCCCATGTTTTGTTCTTTTCAATTTGGTCCAACTCATCATTCATTGCAGTGATCCAAGCTTCATCCTCTACTGCTTCTCCAACTATTTTTGGCTCTATTTGAGAGAGCAGTGCAGTAGCCCTTGTAAACATTCTCCTGGTAGTTACACCTTCTTGGGGATCACCAAGGATCTGATCCTTGTCATGCATATTGGACCATGTCCTCCTGGTCTTTTTAGTTGAATCTTCTCCAGGATTGGTCTCTTCCTTCTCTTCTTCATCAGACTTCTCTGATTCTGTATCCTCATCTTTCTTTTCTTTTTCATGCTCAGACTCTTCTACTATCTGAGGTTCTGCTTCTTCAAGTTCTGGATCTTCATATTCAATCACATCCTTCTTCCAGTTCTCATTAACCTTAACTTCACTTTAAGTTATGACTTTTTCAAGTCTTGGAAGAAATACTCTATAACCCTTTGTCTAATATGAATATCCAACAAATGTTCCTTCCTCAGATCTGGCATGAAACTTTCCTTTTCTTTGCTCCTTTATCTTCACAAAGCAAGGACTTCTAAATATTCTAAAGTATTTGGCTATTGACTTCTTTCCACACCACAGTTCATAAGATGTACAGTCTGTTCTTGGTCTTAATGTTATTCTGTTCAATAGATGTACCGTTGTTCTGGTGGCCTCTGTCCAAAACTTTGCATGTAAATTCACTTCCAGCAGTAAGGTTCTGCTCATTTCAATGACAGCCCTATTCTTCCTTTCAACAACCCCATTTTGTTGTGGAGTCCTTGCTGCTGATAGTTGATGCTGAATCCCATGTTTATTCAAGTACCTTTCAAAGGCATCATTAGTGAACTCAGTACCCTAATTAGATCTTAAGATTTTAATCCTTCGACCATAGTCATTCTCATCCACTCTTCTATACTTCTTAAAGCAATCCAGGGCTTCTGTCTTGTGCTTCAAATACATAATACAGGTCCTCCTGGTGAAGTCATCCACAAATAGAATGAAGTACCTTTCACCATTGAGTCCCTTGTTTCTCATTGGTCCACAAAGGTCTGTATGTACAATATCTAGAGTTGCTTTTGAACTATACTCCTTTACATTATAGTGAAATCTGGCTTGTTTTCCATGTAAGCATGCTGAGTAGACATGCTCTTTGTCCCTTTTGATATCTGGGATATCTCTGATAACCTTGGAATTCACAAGTCTTCTCATATTCTTCTGATTAAGATGTCCTAATCTTTTATGCCATAGTTCATTCTCTTCAATATTTGTTATATGACAGGTACGAGTCTTGTTTTCATCAATCACATGCAGATCCTCATCTATCCTTCTTCTAGCTGCTACTGTGTTGCCATTTTCTCTCTTTACTTGGCACCCAGTTTTAGTAAAGGTCACTTCATTACTAGATTGTACTTCAATCCTTCAACGTGCAGAACATCCTTCAATTTATTCTTTCCCCATTTGGCTGATCCTAGCCCCTTAATCTTCAGTGAGCTATCATTGCCAAATCTTACTTTGCCAGATTTGTCTTTGTTCTGACAGTTTCTTTAGGTTACTAGTCATGTGGCCTGAGCAGCCACTATCAAGGATCCACTGTCTGTCCTTGATATCTGCTTTCAATGCAATATCAGCAATATGAGCCACTTCCTTTTCCTTAGCCATATAAACTTGTTTTACTTTAGACTTGAAGCAATCTTCTTGTTTTACTTTAGACTTAAAGCACTCCCCCTGAGGCTTGGGCTTCACAGTTTTCTGATATGCTTTCTTCTTCTTCATCTCTTGCAACTTCACAGTGTTCTTCTTCTTATCCTACTCAGGAATAAGCACTTTTCTTGCACTGTGATGTTCACTATCGCAATTATCACAAACATCCAAGTCTATAAGTATAGCAAACTTATTGTTCGTGGTAATGGGCTTTGGCTTTCACCAGCATGAAGCTTCATCATGTCCTTGTTTCTGACAGTAAGTGCAGAAACTTCCCACTGGTTTCTTTCTCTCGGTTTGGTACAAGTTCCTTCTAGATGTCTTCATCGCAGTTCTAGGAGCTAGCACTGGATACCTCCACCAACAAAATCTAGCCATGTGATCCCACACTGCACAGTAGTAGCATTGACCCTGAAAGCTGGTGTTGCTCAACTTCTGACTAACTGGATCTTCTTCAAAACAGGTTTGGCCTTGACGGTTGGTTTCGCAGGTTTACCTTCTTTCTTGAGGGGCACCCGAACATTTGTGGAAATGACATATGCATTAGATTTCTTTACATTCTTGGAATGCTCAAATTTCTGAATGCATTTGACCGCTCCTATAGTCTTGGACTCCTTCGGGTGTCTCTCCATCTTCATGTCATTCACTCTCTCCATTTTCTTATTGATCTAGGTCACATCAGTGGTCTTTGTAGGATTGTCATGGAAATCTAAATTCACAACCATTCCCGCCTGCAGTGTTGCCCCGATTCTCTGAGCTTCTTGTGGATTGATGCGTGATGTGATCTGGGAACTTCTAGAGGTTGAGGCTTGTCTGGCTTTGTCCTTTGAGATCTTCAGTTGAAGGCCTACCAGTTCTTCTTTAAGCCATTGGATTGTGGTGTCTCTGGTGGTTAGTTATGTGGTAATGTCATCACAGATCTTGATTTGCTCCTCTAGCTTGAGCTTTAGACTAACAATTTCCTCACAGGACTTCTTGGAGTCCTCCAACACCATATCCTTCTCACCTCTGATTTCATTAAGCTCTCCCTTGGCTTGCTTAAGCTCTCCCTTGAGCTGCTTTATCCTGCAACTTCTCTTGCGGATCTCCACTGTTGCAAGCTCGAGCTCCTCCTCTAGATCTACTTCTTCTTCTACTGCCTCATCCTCCTCGGAGGCAGTGCCATTGTCTACCTCTATCTTGGCAACAAAGGTGTAATCTGATGAGCATACATTCTCATCATCGGATTCAGTAATCTGGCTCATGTAGTTCTTGTGTGAGCCCTTCTTCTTTTGTGGAGCTGCTGGTCTCCTTGTGGAATTACTTCTTCGGTATGATGACTTCTTCCACTTTGTATCCTCTTCATGGCTTCATCATCCGAGTCATTAGCTTTCACTTTGCATTAGGATGCAAAGTGCCCCCGCATTAGGGAAAGTCCTTCTTTCCCTTTTCCTACAGCTTGCTTTCCTGCTCCATTCCTTCTGAGTTTTCTGGTGAAGTAGGCTACCACCTCATCTTCACCGTCTTTACTATCACTTTCCTCTTGTTCTTCTAAGGACTCAGCTTCCTTCTTAATTTTTAATTTTCTCATAGCCTTGAAGGCTACTTCTTTTGATTCCTTGGCTGTAGGCTGGGATAATGAAGTGGATGGCTCTTCATAAGAGTGCAACTTCATCTCGAATGCAGTTAAATTACACTACAACTGTCACGCCCCAATTTCCTTCCACTTGGAAATGAGTGGTGACTGCCCATGCCCGCACCCGAAGGGACAAGGGATTGGTGCAAGCACCTTAAAAGGACTTCTAGCACGGGTGCTGTGCCCAAACCTGCACAATCAGGCCGACATGCCAAGGGGCATGCTCCTGCTCCCAAACCATGCACACAAACACAAATTGAATAACAACATCTCATTTTATTTCATTTCAAAGACTAAATGTTTATTACAACCCAGTCGGGGAAAAACCCCTATGAAGCCATAAATAAAACCAAACCAAAATCCAAACACATAAAACCATAGTACAACAAAGGGAATAACATAAAACTCCCAGCCTCAGGGGCCAAGCTCCTCAGCCTTCACCTACCGCCTACTAAACCCTGCAAAAGAACAGTTTATAGGAGGGGTGAGCAAACCATAGCTCAGTAGGGATCCGGTCTCCCCCGGACCCGTCCCGCTCTACAACATGCATGATATGTGTATGCTTGTGCTCGTGTCGTGCCTAAGGCTAAAGCAGCAAACATCACCCAAGGAAACACTCTTTACCCGAACCCGCACCGAAGGGCGAGAGGACACCCCGCCACCACGGCGACATGACATACCACATCCAGGCGAATGTTGCATGGACACCAATGCAACATTTTCCACCCGAGTCAGATATGGTCAACCACCTCCTCGGGCGCCATACCTACCCTCAGGAATGGGTGTCGACTTAGCCCACCGTCGTGAGTGCTACTCCGAGACTCAGGACCACGTCCTGGCCAAATCTCAAAGGGGTCCAGCTATTGTGCCTGGCCCATATCTCGGCTCGGTCTCAAACAGATCAACGAACGAACATAGCATTACATCTCAACATGTAAACTCAGACAAGCATTTACACTTTATCTCGGAAGGACCAACATGGTCAGATACAAGCCACACACATCAGCCTCATAGGCTTAAAATCAAATACAAATCAAACACAGTACACACAGTCACGTAGGCATATCATCGGACACCTATATACAAGGTCTCACAGGCATTATATTGAATACATGGCATGCGAGGCCTCACGACATTTTATCAAATACATAGTGTGCGGGCCTCACGGACATTTCATCAAACACATGGTGGGCATAAACAAACCCAGAAAATCCTCAAGCCAAATTCAACATCAGAATTAACAGAATATGCCACTAAAGGCCAACATCCATATAGGAGATCACACCTATATGGATTTATATATATATATATAGGTGAATATCCTAGAACGGAGGGGAGTTAGGAAGAACATGAATCCCTACCTCAGGCTTTCGTCCTAACCTCCACGCTAGACAGCTCCCAACGACGCGAACCACCACAGAATCGCCCAGGAGATCCTCTCTCTCTCTCTCTCTCTCTCTCTCTCTCTCTCTCTGGCAGCGGCGGCCGACAAAGAAGAACACAAGAACCCTAAACTCAAACTCAAGCCCTCATTATATAGACACTACCCACATCAAAACGACGTAGTTTTGATTAAGTAAACCCAGGATCAAAACGACGTAGTTTTGATCACACCAGTTAGCACCTTTCCGCACCCATATAGGCCAAAATACTCAGAATTTCAACATGGTCCTTTGGAGAAAGATCATTAGAATGTCAAAACCAAGGGAACCATGCAAAAATATGGCTGCACGCCAATTTGAACGTGAATTCCCAATTCACGTGCAACTCCAAATGGACTCCAAATGCACTCAAACTTCACCCCTAGCCTCCTTGCATCATTTAGAAGACAACCACACTTGCACGTGAATTGGACCATTTCACGTGCACCTCACATACACGTCTGTTTAGCCTGAAACTTCTGTGGTAGATAGAAGACATCATTCTAAGCATCTTTCCTTTTGCACGTGAATTCATTTGAGCCCATTCACTAGGTCAAAATCTAGAAAAACTCTACTCAGAAGGCAAAACTGTGACTAACTCAAGGTACGGGTCCTTACAACAACTCCTACAAACTCATTGTTTTTAGGTCTCGGCTATTCTTCAAAACTTTCACCCTTGGGATGAATCTCTTGGGTAGAACTCTCAGAACTTTCTTTACAATTGTAAAGTTCTTTTTGTTTTTGCCATGACTTCTCATGTCATTGACAATCTCCGTCAAACGAATAAAAAACTCCTGTATACTCTCTTGTTCCTCCATTTTGAGAGATTCGAATCTCTGAGTATACAGTTACAGCCTGGTTTCCTTTAGTCTGCTATCTTCTTGATAGATACTTTCTAGTCTATCCCATAAATCCTTCGCAACCCCACAGTCTATAACCTTTGCATATTCAGAGTCTGTGAGTGCAAATCATTCCTTCTGAATTTTCTGGTGAAGTAGGTTACCACCTCATCTTCACCATCTTTACTATCACTGTCCTCTTGTTCTTTTGAGGACTCAGCTTCTTTTTTAATTTTTAATTTTCTCATAGCCTTGAAGGCTACTTCTTTTGATTCCTTGGTTGTGTGTTGGGATGTTGAAGTGGATGGCTCTTCATAAGAGTGCAACTTCATCTCGAATGCAGTTAAACTGAACTACAACTCCTGCAAACTCATTGTTTTTAGGTATCAGCTATTCTCCAAAACTTCCACCCTTGGGATGAATCTTTTGGGTAGAACTCTCAAAACTTTCTTTACAATTGCAAAGTTCTTTTTATTTTTGCCATGACTTCTCATGTCATTGACAATCTCCATCAAACGAACAAAAAACTCCTGTATACTCTCTTGTTCCTCCATTTTGAGAGATTCGAATCTCTGAGTATACAGTTGCAGCCTGGTATCCTTTAGTCTGCCATCTCCTTGATAGATACTTTCTAGTCTATCCCATAAATCCTTCGCAACCCTGTAGTCCATAACCTTTGCATATTCAGAGTCTGTGAGTACAAATCATTCCTTCTGATTTTTCTGGTGAAGTAGGCTACCACCTTATCTTCACCATCTTTACTATCACTGTCCTCTTGTTCTTCTGAGGACTCAGCTTCCTTCTTAATTTTTAATTTTCTCATAGCCTTGAAGGCTACTTCTTTTGATTCCTTGGTTGTGTGCTGGGATGTTGAAGTGGATGGCTCTTCATAAGAGTGCAACTTCATCTCGAATGCAGTTAAACTGAACTACAACTCCTGCAAACTCATTGTTTTTAGGTATCAGCTATTCTCCAAAACTTCCACCCTTGGGATGAATCTTTTGGGTAGAACTCTCAAAACTTTCTTTACAATTGCAAAGTTCTTTTTATTTTTGCCATGACTTCTCATGTCATTGACAATCTCCATCAAACGAACAAAAAACTCCTGTATACTCTCTTGTTCCTTCATTTTGAGAGATTCGAATCTCTGAGTATACAGTTGCAGCCTGGTATCCTTTAGTCTGCCATCTCCTTGATAGATACTTTCTAGTCTATCCCATAAATCCTTCGTAACCCTGTAGTCCATAACCTTTGCATATTCAGAGTCTGTGAGTACAAATCATTCCTTCTGATTTTTCTGGTGAAGTAGGCTACCACCTTATCTTCACCATCTTTACTATCACTGTCCTCTTGTTCTTCTGAGGACTCAGCTTCCTTCTTAATTTTTAATTTTCTCATAGCCTTGAAGGCTACTTCTTTTGATTCCTTGGTTGTGTGCTGGGATGTTGAAGTGGATGGCTCTTCATAAGAGTGCAACTTCATCTCGAATGTAGTTAAACTGCACTACAACTCCTACAAACTCATCATTTTCAGGTCTCGGCTGTTCTCCAAAACTTCCACACTTGGGATGAATCTCTTGGGTAGAACTCTTAGAACTTTCTTTACAATTGCAAAGTTCTTTTTGTTTTTGCCATGACTTCTCATGTCATTGACAATCTCAGTCAAACGAACAAATAACTCCAGTATACTCTCTTATTCCTCCATTTTGAGAGATTCGAATCTCTAAGTATGCAGTTTCAGCTTGGTTTCCTTTAGTTTGCCATCACCTTGATAGACACTTTCTAGTCTATCCCATAAATCCTTTGCAACCTTACAGTCTATAACCTTTGCATATTCAGAGTCTGTGAGTGTTGATGTAATCACACTCAGAGCTTTACCGTTTAGTTCATAGGTTCTTCTTTTAGCTTCTGTGGGTTCTCTGTCGCTGGCAGGTTCTATATCTCCGTCTCTTATTACCCATGGACATAAACACAGTCTCCATTCTCACTCTCCACATCTTATAGTTTGTGCCATCAAAAAATGGACACCCTCTTTGCGTAGTTGGAGCTGGTAAATTGTCCGCTGATAAGAATCTCCATCTCTTGATATACCAACTAGACTCTTGCTTGGTCACTAGGTTGTTAAGCCACAGATCTTATCAGCACAAATATATCGATTTGTGATATCACTTCTCCACAGAGTGATAGATCTGCCTCTAGTGAGAACTTAGCTCTGATACCAATTAATATTCCCAGGTTCCAAGCGTGATTGTCTTGGTATGCGTGTGTATACAGAGAGGGAGAGTAAATCTATATACTTTAAAACTATTCCTTTAGTTTTAAAGAGTAGGATACTTTAGAGGTATTCTAACAGATGTAATTCTTGTTTGGGTGGTATTTTAGTGTCTCATGTAGAATCAACTCAACAGCAGATATGTATGAAAAGTAAAAGACAAAGACACATGATTTACGTGGTTCGATCGATGTGATCTACTCCACGGTGGTGAGGGTGTACCTACACCGAGTCCAATCCACTATCTCCTTTCAATAGAGTAGGGACTAGCCCTTGTTACAATAGGATCAACTCTTTTTTCTTTTAAATGTAAATACAAAAACAGTATTACTCCAAAACTCACTCACTGGGAAGAACTGTCTATTGCAATCTGCTCCTGCGTATTTAGCCATTTGCTGTGCTCGACCTTCAACCACTTTTTTTGCCGAACTCACGATCTATTCTTTGAATGTATGAGGAAGAAAAACAGATTAACTCACTGTTATCTCTCTTCGAATCTTCCTTTCTCTGTCATATGAACTACTCTGCGTCGCCTATTTTTTTTACCTTCAGATACGTTTCTTGTTTGCTCAAAATATTATTGATGCCCTCGTTCAAGTCAGGCACATTCTTTGCTTTTATAGGTCGGCTAAAGTCAGAAACCCTTCTGCTAGGGTTAAGCATGTTTCTTCTTTCGATCTTCACGGTTGAAACATGTTAAACCACCCTCGGATGACATCCACATGTTTTTCAGTACTTAACATACTTAAAACCGCTGCCTGGGTAACGACTTACTTAAACAATGAACTTCAGCGTGTTTTGTTCCTTCGCAGCGCGCTCTGTTCCTTTGACTAGCCACTGCCTCGAAGATATTGCCTCGCGGCATTTCTACGAGTCTTTATCTCCGACTCTCTAAGTCAGAGTCTACGAACTAAGGGAATTGATCTTCCTTCTATTCTCTGGCTTCGAAGCTAGGTCAGAATCAGTGCTTAACTGAAATCTCATTCTACAAGCCTTTGAGCTCTACGTGTCTTCGAGTCAGTGATAGCTGCATTCTACCTTGGCTAATTAATTGTTCATAGGTCTCTGTAATAGGTCCTTCAATCTATACGACCCTGTAAGCTTCAATATACGACCCTGTGATCTTCGACTCTACGACCTTGCATGCTGTAACTTTATAAGTCTTTGCTATAAGTCTTTGCTTCGAGTCTGCGAGATGCGGCTCTTCATCTGTCTGCACCTTGGGTCTGTGAGACTACGACCCTTCGAACCTGTGGCTCTTCGAGGCTTTGACCCTGTGGTCTGATGGTCTACGACCTTCGACCTTCGAGTCGCCTGGTCTACGACCTTCGAGTCGCCTATTCTACGACCTTCGAGTTAGGACGTACATAGGTAGACTCCCTTTACGAGATCACTCTAAGATATCACTCTACAAAGTTATCCAATCAAGTACGGATCTTCGACCCAGACCCTACAAATTCCGCTTCTCCATAATGTTGACAATAATGACAACTCAACCTCGCGGGAACAATAAGGACAAAAATTTCACCTACCACACTTACCACCATCCTTGCCCTATATAAAGAGTGTCTTGCCTCCCCTCTTAATGCACAAGTTTCCTCAACCCATACCACAAAATTCTATCTACAAACACTCCCTCAAGCCCTATTAACACCGCAAATACTCTTCTCAAACCCTTTTTTGTTATTAGTACTTACCAAGTGTCAAAGTTCTACGAAAAGTAATACTTAAGATTATAAAGTTACTTATTATTTATAAGATTTATATGGTTGGTTTTACCACCTCATATATATTATATACATAGTTGGTTTTACTACCTAATATATATTATTTACATGATTAGTTTTACCACCTCATATATTATTATTTACATGGTTGGTTTTACCACTTCATATGTATTTATTACTATATATATGGTTAGCATTGCCACGTATAAATATATATACATAATTATGGAAAGACAAGAATATTAATTTTATTTTTTGATTTTCAAGGTTTAGGACGCGGAGAATGTTGTTCCCATGGTACTTTGGTTGTCATTGTTGTCAACAGAATGTGAAAGTAGGAGGACACATAGTCAAAGATCCGTACTGGGTTGGATATCTTCATAGAGTGATCTCTTAGAGTGAGCTCGTAGAGGGAGTCTAACCACGTACTTACAGAGTCGAAGATATGGGTTGAAGATCTGGAGACTTGTAGACTCACAAGGTCGAAGATCAGATGACTCAAAGATATGCAAACTCGAAGATCATCAAACCATCAGGCTCGAAGAATCACCGAATGAACACAGGGTCGCAGACTCGTAAATCCATAGGATTGAAGATTTGAAAACCTAAGGTGTAATCAGGTGAAGAGCAGCATCTCGAAGACTCGAAGACCCGTCAGGTGTAGAGTGGCAACGTTGTAGAGTCAAAGCCCGTAGAGTCGAAGCTCACAGGGTCAAAGATTGAGAGACCCGTTGCTGAGAATAGAAACCCGTTGATATGAACAGATGATTAGCCAAGGTAGAACGAGGTTGTCGCTGGCTCAAAAGTGGAGACATGAAGACTCATAGAGTAAAAGTCAGTTGATCACTTGTTTTAACCTAGATTTGAAGTCGAAAAGTAGAAGAATTGGAAGATCAATTCGAAGATCCGAGGCTCAAATATTCAGACTCGAAGATTCGAAGGTGAAGACTCAAACGTAGTAGCATGTTTACCTAGATAGGTAACAGCAAAACGAGGCATACATCTTTGAGGTTGTGGCTAGTCGAAGGAGCGAAATGCGCTACAGGACGCCGTTTAAGTAAGTTATCACTTAGATATAACATTTTCGAGCACACTAAGTACTAGAAAACATGTGGACATCATTTGAGGCTAGCTTAACCTGTTTCAACAATGAAGATCAAAAGGTAAAATATGTTTAACCCTAACAAAAGGGTTTGTTACTATGGCCGTCCTATAAAAGCAAGGTAGATGCCATACTTCAAAAAAAAGGGTCAGAATATTAGAGAACACAAGAAAGGTATCCAAAGAGATACAAAAAGACGATGCAAAGTAGTTCATAAAATACACACACAGAGAGGGGAAGATTATAAGCGAGATAATAGTGAGTTAATCTGTCTTCGTTCCTCATACATTCAATGAACAGATTGTGAATTTGGAAAAGGAGTGGTTGAAGGTCAAGCAGTGCAAACGATTGAATATGCAGGAGCAGATTACGCTAGACAGTTCGTGATAGTGAGTGAGCACTGAAGTAATACTGTTTTTGTATTTGCATTTAAGAGAAAAAAGAGTTGATCCTATTGTAACAAGGGCTAGACCCTACCGTATTGAAAGCATATAATGGATTGGACTCGGTGTAGGTACACCCTCACCACCATAGAGTAGATCACATTGATCGAATCACGTAAACCGTGTGTCTTTGTTTTTTACTTCCCATATACACTTGCTGTTAATATGATATTATATAAGATACTGAAATATCACACAAAGAAGAACCACATCTGTAGAATACCTCTGAGTATCATACTACTTTTAAAACTAAAGAAAATAATTTTAAGTATACATATTCACCCCCTTCTATGTATACACACATATATACCCATACGATCTTGCTTGGATCTTGGGAATATCAGAGAACTACAAATGGATCGTAAGGGTTTTCTCTTTCTTCATCACCACTTTTCTCTTCCTCTTTCGCTTATTTTATTTCCACGTAATTATTGTTGAAGCGGTGTATATTTCTCATTCTTCTATTTCGATTTTATTGTTGAGAACATTAGTTTTTTTTTTAATCTCTCTTAATAATCTATTTTATTGATTGGGGTAGATAACCATTTTGATATTCGTGGTTATCCTTGTTAATCTTAAATGTTTCCTATTATGTATGTTAAAATTGTTACAACCTCTTATGTTTGGACAAAGTAAGTTATGATGGGTGGTTCCAGAAAGACCTCCAATGCATTGGATAAAGAACATCGCTGGAGAGTGTCAATCTAGCTGATAATATGTTATGTTACGTTATGATATCTGGATAGTTAACCTGGATCATGATGTTATAATACGATGTCCAAACATAAATCTTCTATGCTATGATTCCCTTGTGAAATGTTGATCACGTATGATGTGCATATGTCATGAAATATTTTATGATATTTCTTATGTTCGATGTCTTTTTGATTTTCCTTACTCACTTATGTTTACTCTTACTAGGCTATTTGAGCTCACCTTATTATCATTTCTTTTCCAACCCCAGGTAATTAAAAGAATGGAGAAATTAAAATAAGGAGTTGAAAAGTGCTTGAAAATAAAGTTGTGTGAAATTTAAAGATTTATTAAGTTTGATTACTCGTGTGCTTTGTTATGTAATAATGGGATATGGACATTTAGTCTCTAAACCCCGAAACCTTAAAGATCTTGGATTGAAATTTGTAATAATTAATGGTTTGATTGATGAAATAGTTAATAGTTTGAAATTTATATCAAACTTGTATATTTAATTTCCATTAAAGCACCCAATTTGGAAGTCCCGAATTTGGGGGCATTACATCTTGTCTTAGCCGTGACCGCTAGCTAACACCAGTTAGCACCTAGTAAGAAAGAAATAAAATAGAAAGGTGAGCTACACAAAGCCCAACAAGTGTCTTACAACCCCCACCTTGTAACCCATACAAAACTAAATGTTATATATTTGGTGTAAGTTTGTACTCATAAAGCGTTCTAATACCACTAGAACTAAATAAACAAGCGAGCAATAGTATAGTAGTTCCATATTAACAATCAGTAAAGTAACAGCACAGTCTTTCACATTATATCATGTTCATCGCACGGGATAAGGGCGTGTAAGCCACTTATTAGCATCTAATGTCTTATCACATGCAAATAGGTGATGGGGACACGTAGGCCTTCCATTGGCATCTAATACCCTCATATATATTATAAGGGTTGTCACGCCCCTGATTCTAGGAACTTAGAACTGGGAACATAACTTCCCCTTGCCTGCACCCAAAAGAGTCAAGGGGTTGGTGACAAGCACCAAAAGAGACAAAACCACGAGTGATGTCTCAATCACCAACTAAGTACAATCATACTACATGAGTAATCATGTACACTACCATCACATCAAAACATACAACACATTAGATCAGAAGATAGATATACAAGCAACCATACTACATCGTACCTCAGAGTACGAATGAGCAAAGTCCTTCTAGAAGAAAAGCCTCCACTGGCCTTAACAACACCTGAAAAGAAAACAACAACAACAACCACAAAAACAGAGCAACAGGGGTGAACCATAAGCTCAGTAGGTGACTCTACACCCTACCATGCAATACATGCTCAATGCATAATCAAACAAATAACAAAAATCAGGACCACTAGCTTAAAGCATGCAACCTAGGTAACTCTAATCACACCAGGATATCCTATCCATATTAGGACTCGGTATATCCCCACAATCCAAAAAGGATCATCCGCTTATGGCACGCAGCCCATGTAACACCCCAGTCACAATCATCACCGAGACATCCTATCATATCAGACTCGGCATGTCCCCCATGATCCCAAAGGATCACCTCAGGATAGCCTATCCAAAAAGGACTCGGTATATCCACCACTATCCCAAATAGGATCCACAGCACATCAGGGCACAACCTGTATCAATCTTAGGACACAACCTGTCCCCATCAGGACATCTTATCCACGATCCTCAGCAAGATCCCAATAAATGGACACATCCTACCTTCACTAGGTCATAGCTTGTCCATGATCCTCAACAGGATCTGCTCATTAAGAGCTCATCAAGCCATAGCCTCACCCAACAGGGTACATCACAATCCCCAAGGGCCTTAGCCACCTGTCACACCCATGCAAGGGCACATCTGCACAGAGCTCAACTCAGCTCAAGCTCAACCACCGAATATACCACATGTCACAATCAAACATATCACATGGACCCAAGAGTCCCACATATCACATCAATATCACACAGATATACAAGCAAGCATAGCATATTACAACAGACCCGAAGGTCCCACACAGTACACGTATGTATACAAGCTAACCATAGCAACCAGCATACAAACAAACAGACCATGAGGCTCTCATGGTGCCAACCACCCTCACCGCCCCATAGGCACCTTAGCCCTCATCGCCCAAACATAACATCAAACAAACCATGACAAACCATGAAGGTTTCGTCACACAGCCTTACTAGGCTCTCATAATGCCCGTTTGCACCCCATGGACTCCTTTAAGCCCAAAACTATCTCAAACAATCCACAACGGAGAACATCATGTTCCTCTTATAATGGATTTCCCACGCGGATCCAAACAATAACCTAAGTCATAAGTTTTAACCTCCTTCAACTCAAAGTTAACACGCATACGACGGACAAACCAACACCATAACACAGCTAAACAACTCATAATATAACTAACAGACCCATAGGTCCCATAATCATACCAAACATGGTATATGTAGCACATTTCAACTATTTAGGTAACAAGTTCCTATCACAGCCTAACTAGGCGCTCACAGTGTCAAACTGTATCCCATTTGATTTCCAATCCTAACATTTATAACACTCTCTGAAGGTCAAACAAAACATCATAACACTATCAAAAGAGCTTATTGATACCATGGAAACAACCCTCAAAGTCCCCACAAATATCCACATTGCATCCAGGACAAAACGAAGGTGAAACGGAAAAAATGGGGCCAATTTGCCTTGTCTGGCTGCAGGCGACAATTCCACACCTGCGACTAGCGCCCCAGTCGCAAAACTCATCGGCCGCGGCTAGCCATTTTCGTGGTCGCGGCCACCCGACCTGTTCTTCCCCAAATCTGCATTTTTTCATGATTTTGGGCCACTTTTCCAGATTTTCGGCCACCAAGTCAGCCTAAACTCAAAATCCACCCAATTTTGAGTTCTTAACACCAAATTTCAACCTCAAATATCCTAAGGCTTTAAAGAAGTCTAAACACAATTTATTGCGAATTAAAACGCACCATATATGACTTTTCATCAAAATTCCAGCCAAACACCCATTCAAACTTTAATTCCTCAAATAAATCATTTTAATTCATTGTTTAGCATGGAAACAATACAGACAAGCTAACAATTACATATGCAACATCATACAAACCTCAATTTGGCCGATTTAGCCTAAATTTATATTTTCCCTAATTTCAAGAGTTCCTCTTAATTTTTTAATTTCTAGCAAAATCGAGCAAAATTGTTGCAATTAAACTACATAGGGAGTTAAGAACACCGATTTTGAAGCTATTTTGTGGATTGGATCAGCTCAAAACATCCAAAATCAGAATCTCCAATTCCACAGCTCCTCTCCCACGCACGGTGCTCCAACGACGAATGTAACGTGTGTTCTTTCTCTCTCCTATGCTATTTATATCTCTTCTGTAATTACAGCAGTAAATCCCCCAAAATAATAAAATATCCTCCTAGGATCACAAACTCTAAATTGTGCCCAAGTACAGTCAAAACGCTCGAAATAATGAGCACATTATTATCTAAATATTTTCCAACCTAATTGATCGCTCAAATACAAGGTCAACCAATAAATCCCGAGAAAGTCAACAATCGAGCCACTTTAGGCCCTGACCCGGAATCAGGCCCAAGTATAGTCAAAATGCTCATATTGACGACCACAATACCATTCAAACGTTTTCAGCATCAGAGAAAGGCTATCTCTCAGCCCTATCTAAATATGGGTCTTTACAGGGGCATATAGGCCTCTTATCGGCAATCGATGCCCACATACAACACCCAAATTACAATTTTAAGACATCTTCATCAAACCACACTCATTCTAAGTATTCACAAGGTGTAATGTACTTTCAAACAAGTATTCACAAGGGGCATCCAAAACAAACATGCACATTATTTATCAGGCTGATTGAAACGATAAGAGAACATTTAGTATATGGTAGTTTGGTTGGCACGAGAATGCATGATCAACGTGGTTGATGTCGACCAAGTGGAGCCTCCAAAAACTTTTCCTCTTGAGTTAGTTAACCTAGAGTTAAGGGGTTGGTAATTAGCAACCCCTTAACTAGGAGCCTCCAAAGGACCTGAACTAGGAGCATGACTTCCCCATGCCTACAACCGAAGGGTCAAGGGGTTGGTAATTAGCACCAATATGGAATACACAACGGGTGTTGTTCAAGATATGCCTATATAATTATACATCAGGAGTGTTCCTGTACATTCCCACATGTTATAAAACCAAGGAAGATAATTTATTGATAATTAAGTCATGCCATAAATACAATACAAATTTCACAGACCCTTGTTCGGATATTCAATAATTAAAGCCAAACAAATGTTCTACAAATCCATAAATAAAATGATGATGAAATAAAGAATGGATAATAATCAACTTCAGACTAGTCTCTAGCTAGTGAGTTGATACCTAAAACATGTCAATAAAGTAAAGGTGAGCATGAATGCCTTATAGGTGATCTTCATATCCTTACCATCCTATGACATGAAACCCTAAGTCTACATGATCGGTGTATGCTTGTACCTGTGTAGTATTCTAACTACCATAAAACTCATTGAATCTTTAAATCACATACAAATTTATATATCAATATTAGAAATGAATACACAAAGAAACATGAGGACAATAACACTCACAACTAAATGCCATAATATAACATGCCAAGGTAAACATTAACACTAATAACCACCCAAGTTTCCAACCATTCACGTTATATTTAGGTAATCACATCATTATAATAGTCAAATAAGTCAGTCAACCCAAATAAAGCAAATATTAACATACCCCATTGTCTACTACTCCACCTGTCTTAACAATATTTCACTTAACTGGTCATATGTGGGACCCTAGCTTCCAGCCTACAACATATGCATACAGTCATCCAATAGCCATATATGGGACCTACGGTGCCCCTGACAACAACCAACCATATATGGAACTTAAGTTAACCAGCCAAATAGGAGACCTTTGGCCTCTTGCCAGCCCTATGTGGAATCTGCAGTTAACTAAATCATTTCCACCACCAATTCCACATATATAATCAACAATAGTAATTCCAATAATTAATATTCAACACAACAACATTACATATCCAAACCAATAATAACATGCCACAAACAACATTTATAATGTCAAACTAATGACATCAAGCCTTAAACAATATTTATATCGTCAGTCTATCAATATTAAGCCATAATCAATATTTATATTAGCAAACTATCAGTATTAAGTTACAAGCAATACTTATAATACCAAACCAACAATATTAGGCTCCAAATAATATTTATAATGTCAAATAACATTTTAATCTACTAATAAATCATACAAGGTTACTACTGGGCTCTCAAATAACTCTACCGAGCCCCCAAATCGTTTAGGTGCAAAGGAACGGATAGGACGGGTCATGACCTAGAACGATGGATCTGAACGATGGGTCACGGCCCATAATAATGGGTTACGACCCTATAAGTTGTGGTCGTGATCGCCAACATTGCCAGTCGCGAACTGCTCCCCTTGGCCAAGACCGCGCTATACATGTTCGTCGTCGGCTGCGCTGCGACGTCAACCTGGTTTGATGAAGCCCTCACCAGACCACTGCATTTTCCTCGTCTATGCATCGTGAGTCTAACACGCATCACGATATACCCAACAATAATAAAATAATCAAATAATAACTAGATGAATTGCGCAGTCATATATAAACATATATATATATATATTTCGTTACAATTGTACATTAAACTTAGTTATTCGACAATGGGTTTTATCTAATAGGATAAAGTAGGATCAAGAACCACCTACTCAGATTAAACTTTGAAGGATTGAACATCTGGAACATTGCTCCTGTAATGACATGTGTTTGGGGATTTGAGGAATTAGTCATTTGCGTGTTTGGGCATGGGCAAGGACTCTTGACGATTTAGTTAGTGGGAGTCCAAGGTCATAGCGCTTCAGTAGGGGTCTCGCTGACCGGTCAGCGAGTAGGGATCAAGGGGGAAACACCCCTTGCGGGGATTCTGGGACATTGCCCCAAAAGCTAAATTATTTTGGAGAAGTTAAGTTGAATTGTCATTTGAAGTCTTGGTTGACGTGGGGATACCATGGTCGACCTAGCTTGGTGTTGGTCGACATCAACTAAAGGAAATTCGGAGCATGACAGCTCCAAAACCTATCCTCTTCCCTTACCAAGCTCTCTGCGCAAACGACGAACAGACAAACTAAAAAAACCTAGCTTCCCACCTCTTTTCCTTTATATACTTATTATGTTTTAACTCAAATTAATAATAATCATTAATAATTATGATAGTAATAACCTTATTAACAATTATAATAATAATAATAATGACCATCTTAATAATTGTAATCATAATAACAATTACCTTAATGATTATAATAATAACGATATTAACATTAATCATTATAATACTAATAATAACCCAAAATACTAAAATGTCCTCATAGGACCCCAAACTCTAAACTAAGCCCACATATAGTCAAAATGCTTACGTCAACATTCACATCGCCTTTTAAATATTATCATCCTCAATAATAAATCAACTTATAAGGTTACTGATATACGATTCCTTACAAGGTCAATGCTAGTTTATGCCGACCAAAATCCTCTTTACTAAGGCCGATGTTGCCCCTACCGTGGTCGATGTTGACCAATCGACCAAAGCCACTCTTTGTGGTCGATGTGCTATAGTCGTCATGCTCATCACCTGCAACACTTCTAACCCATCATATCGACCACTTATGACTACTAACCTCTATAGTTAGCCCCTAAACATGTTGTAATCACACCCAAGTCAACACTTAATGATATATTCAACTACACACACACACACACACACACACATATATATATATAAGGACACACGAAAACAAGTCAAACACATAGATTGATACTACAATAGGACTGGATACCTCAATTCTCGAACTAAATCCCTAATTTGTTCATAACCCTTGGCTCTCATGGTCACAATCCCCCTACAACATGTATGTTCCAATTTCGCCCTTAGTTGGAAACCAATTAACCCAAATTTCAAACCTAGGGTTCCAATCCATACTCGTCATATTTGAGGAAGAATCATAAAGAAGATCAAGATAGTAATGACCTGGACCACCCATTAGCAAGATATTGTCCGCTTTAGGCCTCAACTCGCATGGATTTGTTTTTAGTAGGCTTAAAACTCCCAAAAGGCCTCTTGCTAGGTGAGGTATTTGCACCCACTTATACGGTTTGCTTCATTCTCCTCCACTACCAATGTGGGACTTAAGGAGTTGGTTCCACCCTCCACTAACATAGACTAGCCAATCCACACCCCTTATAATACCCACGTCCCCATGGGACTAGCACACTGATCTAGTAATGGCTTTGATACCAACTGTAATGGCCCAAATCACGTACTAGCAAGATATTGTCCAGTTTAGAGCCCAAATCCACTCCCCTATTTTGTTCTTGGCGGGTTGCACTGCTCCCCGAAGGTCGCCAACCCCCAAAACTGCAAATTTAAGCATAAATATACCCATAGAATGAGTTTATAACACCTCCTAACCACGTTAGGCTACGAAACAACTACAAAACAACCTAAAAAACAAGGTTCTAACTCAAATTTAGGTTTTCCCCAATTCATAGGGTTCAGGCAAATTCCATAATTTCTACTAAATCATGCATATTTGCATGGCAAAGAATCGAAGGAACACCTATTTGGAATGATTCTCAAGGATTGGATGAGCTCAAACGCCCAAATTGCCAAGCTCTACAATACTCTAGCTCTCCAACGCATGAATAAGAACATATAACATGGACACTCTTTCTCCTTTGCTCTTATTTTATATTCCCACATTTAATAAATCCCAATACTACAATAATTAGCCTCTTAGGGTCCAAACGGAAAATTGGAACTAATTTTTATCAAAACACTCACATCGGCAGCCACATTACCATCCAGATGTTTCCATCCTCATATAATAGCTGTCTCATAAGGTCACTGACACATGGAAATCATGTGTGTATTTTTATGTATATATTAGCGCAGATAATGGCTATATATTTTTGTATTTATTGCTTTTTTGACTAACTAATCATGGAAAGTGTGCTTTATCGTATGCTGTGTATTTTGTCTCATTTGTGTTTTTCCTTGTCTTTCTATGCGGCCTTTATATAGGAATGACAGATTTAGAAGATAAGGAGTGCTGATCTTTTGCACGTAGCGATGATCTTTTGCACGTGATGATGACTTTTTGCATGTGGCGAGGCTGGTTTGCACGGGCTAGAAATATGAAATGAAGACAATATTAAGGGGGTACTATTCTGCACGTAGCAATGTGTGCACGTGGCGATGATTGATCACCATGTGCACCGCTACGTGCTCGTCATGTGCAGGGCAACAGTGATTGATTCTCTCATGCAAGTTTGGGATAGCACCATGGCTTCCATTAGGCTCAGTCAGGATGGCAAGAGTAAAAGACAGTAATGGTTACAAGATTTGAATATTTAATATGTGATCACTTTAAATGGTAGATATGTAACTGAAGGATTTTTAGGGAATTTGTGCTAAGCGAAAAAATAGAATTGGATGCCAGGGGGGATAGTAAAGGCTGGCTTTAGAGTATTTATGGAAGGAAAGTAAATGGATAGTGAATAAAGAAGAAACGGATGTGAGAGGTACGGAGATCGAAGTTTGTGAGATTTTTGGATCGAAAATTAGGGGATTGAGAAGAACATCAAAGAACACACACACAACAGGAGGATTATCAAAGAAACGGGGGAAAGGAGCCATTGAGGATTCAAGGGTTCCAAGTTCTACTGAGAAATTTTAAGTATGTCTTTGAATGTAACTGTGGATTATAGATATAATATGTCTGGCTAATTTCTCTTTTTCTAGGGGTGCGATGTAGTCCCGGATCATTATGTGTTAGTTTGGCTATAGAGTGATGTTCATAATTTTAAGTTTTATATAAGTTTTGCCTTACATACGAAGTGTTTGATTTTATGCATGAATTGAATATGTTAGCCCTAGTCTGGGTGGATTATGGCAAACTTAGGTGGGATATGTCACAGAGCTGACCAAGCTTGTAATACATCTGATTGACTTAGAATACTATCTTTTTAAATTCCAATTTGCATGGACCAAATGGTTTTGGGATAGAGCTTAATCTTCTTTGCATGTACCAAATGGAAAAAGAAAAGTGTAGGCCTATATATAATATCCCGTACCCGAAATAGGCTAAAAGATAGCTTATATTTGGTTTGAGGACGTTATTTTGGTTTTATAGCTAAAAATATCGTCATTTAGACTTTAAATGGGTCTTATTTGGGGTGTAGATGACTCAGAGGTATTTTAGTAATATCTAGTAGCGATTTAAGGGGTAAATTAGTCAATTCAAATGTTTTATGATTTAATATTATTAATATTAAAAAGAAATTCGAGATTTAACTTAATTAAGGGCATTTTTGTATTTTTAATGACTTAAAATGGGAATTTTATTGGAAAAAGAAAGCTTAATTAAATAGGGTTACTTGCTGGGCAAGAAATTAGTGTTCTAATGCAATTAGAAGTCCTGTAAGACTTAGAGAAAAACTCTATAAATAGGGGGCTCATCCTAAGAGAGTTGATTGTTGATTGTTTGTGCTTTGGAGAGCCCTAACTGTCTAGGAAGCCAAGGAGGAGAGAGAAAGGCAAAAGCTCAAAGCTTTAAGGCATTTCCATGTTTTGGCAAGCTAGTGTGTCTTCCAAATATTCGGGGTAGGTGTTTCTATCCTTCTTAGTCTCTCCTAGGGTTCTATAACATCTGGGGTTGGTTTAATTTTGGGGATTAAACTTAGAACTGAGATAAGGAGCCTAAATAAAGATGTTTGATGTTCAAAGTCGATGTTAAGGATGTATAAATCGTTTTAGGGTGAATTCTTCGTATGTTGGAACTATATGAACTATTCGATTGGTGAACAGTATTGGTTGGGTGAACAGTAAGTGGTCGATTGAAGCTAATTTTTATATCGATGAAATATTCCTGGTATTTTGATGAACTTTCTCTTCTGGTCGGGTGAACAGTAAGTGGTTGGGTGAAGCTAATTTTTATACCGATGAAATATTCACAGTATGATCCAGTGATGATACACGCATACAACCATGTTGCTTAAGTATTATAGGCACTAAATTTGATTGCGCATGATACTCTGATAATTGATTAATTTGATAGTTGCTTGCTAAGTATTTTTTGAGATGATATGGATTGTGTGAGTGTCATATGTTGACACATGATCTTTTTAGTTAAGTGAGCTAATTTAACATTGCATGATAAAAAATATGATATGATGTATGATGGTGGTAAGGGAATATGAACCCTACTAATTGATGGGTGGCTTAGTAGCTAGTTAACTTGAGTGGGTGATAGGGGAATATAAACCTTATTAATGTTTGATGAAGACCTATGGGTCATGCTTGTTGTGTTGATTGATTGTTCATGATGATTGTTTAGTTGATAAAGATGATGTGAACCATGTTATTTGTTGATGTGGACCCATAGGCCATGCTTGATTATTTGTGCCTATAAGTTGATAAGAGAAAACTGAAACCATATTAAAGAATTATTTTGGACATGAGGGTCACAAATGTTCTATGACATAGACTTGTAATGGATATTTTTTTATTATTGTTGTTGTTAACATGAGGTTAGTGTGGACCTATGGGTCGTGATTATTCTTTGTTGAATATTCATGTTTGCCTCCTTTGGATGAGGAATGTTGGGTTGATTAACCATATGATGATGGTCTGTTGGTTGCATCATATAGTGTGTGGGTAGTTTATGTGATAGTTCCTAAGGGAAGTATTAGTGGTCAAGGTAAGGCAAAGGAGTTCTTAGCTTAATCGGAGTTGTGGGGCAACAAGGTCCTAATGCATCGGTATTAGGAGCGAATTTGGTGGCTTAAATCGAGATATAAGTTTCAGAATGAATTCAGGGCACCATATGAGTGGAAAAACAAGGTAATGCAAGAGGAGTTGCAAGAGCAATGACAAATTTCATGTCAACGACATGCACCAAGATTATCATCTCTCACGAAAGTGTTGAGTAATAAATCTATTTCGAGTATTAGAGAAACTTGCTTGGATTGAGATATGCCATGTTACGTGGAGGGAGATTCTTAAAGGAAGTATATACATTGGTGTAATGGCGAGCAGCTCGGGTGTACAAAGGATGTGCCTATTATCCAGTTTGGCCAACAAAGTAGGGGCGACCTACAACATAGCAGACTTAATGAGGGTATCGATACTGAAGGTCTGGTCAAGCAGGACTCCAACGGATCAAGCAGATATTAGTGTGATGTGTGGGAGGATTGACGTTAGTTTAGACAGACATTAATAATTCACCAATGGGTGAGGTTGGATAGTCACCCTAGTGGTTAGGGGTATGGTAAATGTTATTTTTAAATGTGTAAATGGTTTGATTAATACTAGATTGTCTATTGTGTTGTCGTGATAAAGGGTTAAATAAACCATGATTTATTTATTTTTTTGGGATCTGGTCGCATTTGTTACCTGTTAGTTGGTCATCCGGAGGCTTCCCATCCACGACTTGATCTCTGGCCGTCCCCCATTTTTTTAATAACTACCGCAGGGATCTGGTCGCATTTGTTACCTGTTAGTTGGTTACCCAGAGGCTTCCCATCCACGGCTTAATCTTTGGCCGTCCCCCAGTATTTATTAGGTACCGCATGTAGCCCCCCTAGTATTGTCCTCGTTGAGTTGGGGGCAGACCTTCGGACCTCCCTCAAGGGGTTTTCTAGCACAACATCCTGGGAATATAATTCGGTCCCCAAGCTAGTCTGGTTTCACTCGGCTCACCTCCACCCCTTAGTTGGAGTTGCTTAGCTCACAAGAAAATACCTTCATAGGTGGGCGGCCCGGAGGTCACCCATCCTAGAATTGCTCTGGTTAAATCCTCACTTAACTGTGGAGTTCCCTCAAACCATCCACTACCAGAGCAACTACATGAGGTTCCATGAATTGAGGGATTAACTATTAGTGGTAGAGTTACTGCCAGGTGGACTAATTTTTATTAGGTTGGCATTGTACTTATAGAGCTATACTCGGAGGTGGTGGCCTCCAGAGTAACATGTTTGTGATGGGTTCTAGTTAGTTCAGTTATAATTTGGGCATTAGGTATCTTGACTTGAGTAGGATAATATGTTAGTTCGAAATCCAAGAGTGGTGATAGAAGTTATTGTGTGTCTTATCTCACAACAGAAGGTATTAAGGGTATTTTGTGGGTAAAGTGAGTGGCAAATATGTGTGTAAATCTATAATGGAGTTATATTTAGTTAATTAAACTTAAAGAACTTAGGAGATAGAATGATAGTTTGTTGGCTTAGTATGTAACCCCTACAAACAATTGTAGTTGATATGCAATGATTATTGGGTTGTTTGGATTAGAGCATAGCTTGTTGTGTGCACTTGAATGATCATTAGGATGGATGTCGTTATGTATAGATGATATCTCCAGACTAGGGATATAGTCAATTTGTTCACTTCCAAGTGATGGTTAGTTCTTGAAATTTTGTGAATATCATGTTTGGTAATTGTTATGGATTTCTGTGTGGCTAGCAATGTATTTTGGAACTCGTGGAGATCCCCTGTAGTGTTCATGTATTTATCGAATAGGATATTCTTGAGTATCGTTGGTAGATGTATTTGTTTTGGACAAGTAAAATTATCTATTAGTTGCACAAAAAGCACATTGGTGGTGCACAGTTGTGGCGTGTTGGGTTGGTAGTACTTCTCATTGGTTGTGGTGTCTTGTTGTTATATTTTATGCTTTTGTAGACCTCATTATTCATGGTTACATTGTTATTAATGTTATAAGCAGTTTCTTGAGTATGCAGTTCATGGGTAATGGTTGAAATTGTTCCAATCTTGCTATAGTATGTGGTGGTTGTCTTGCCAAATAAATAAATAAATAAATATTAGTGTGTTGATTTTATGGGAATGGCCTAGGCTTGTGTGAGTTATGAAGTTTTGTTAGGAGAGTTAGGTATTACGAGTGAGTATAGTGGGTTTGCCGAGATTGGTTGTTCTTCTGCTGAGTCTTTGGGTGGCAGGGTATATGTGGGAAGAGTTTGTTTTGTTATTATGCTTTCCTTAGGGCTAATGTGATGTACCATGAGTGGTGATGGATTGTGGTTCTCGAAAGCTAGTATAGAATACACGAAGTTGATTGACTCGTAAGCAAGTGTCAATTGTGGTCATGATTGACTAGATAAAATGATTGTTTTATCTCTTTGGGTGGAAATTTTGTGGTGTGGTTATGCCGGAAGAGCATATAATAGATAACACTTTTCAATGGGTTATAATTATTGATAGAGTCGGTAAGTATAGTGCATAGTACGTTGTCTGATATACCCTAAGAAGGAGAGGCGGTGATGATTCCACGTGACCATTGTGAGTTTCAAGATGATAAACCTTGGTAGTTTAGATGTTCTAAGTTTTATTATGGCTATTCTTGTGCGGTATGGACGAATTGAAGCAGCATTGTTAAGTGATGTAAATTGCAAGGTCCTCAGGAACAAGGTTTTACCCTACTACGTTGGATAGAAGATTTGAACCGGATGTTTATGTTTTAAACCATTGGTTAACAATGCTTTCATAAGGTTGTTCTTGAGTTTTAACCCTTTAATTGTAGTATTTGATTATGATGTTTGTTTTATCCCTACACAACTGTCCTTGTATGCAAAATATACAAACAGTTTTATAAGTATCCATTGTGTCGAGTATAAGCTAGTGAGACGACAGTCATTGCTCTGGATTTAGTGCAGGATATTGTGGCAATGGTGCATTTGATTTAATATAGAATGTTATGGGCCTAAAGTCATTGTGGGTTGTATGTTGTTAGAAGGCAATCATCATGTATTTTGAGGTGGGAGATCGCATGTTCAAGCTCTCATCATATCTCGTTATTATAGTGGTTATGGGCAATGTTATTAATCATTTGGTATTGCTACTGGAGCTGGTGCACGTTCATGATTTGTTCTATGTCTTGCAATTTTGAAAGTGCTACCCAGATCCTTCACTTGTGCTAGTTGGCATGAGATAGGTTTGTCGTATGATGGAAGAGTGGTGAAAGCTCAATTTGAATTATCGGGAGCTGGGAGAGAGTCTTGTGGGGTGTGGTATTTCCCTTCATTTAAGTCGTTTGGCGTCATTAATGGTTAGAGGAGAAAGACTAGGGAGAGTGAGAGCCAAATGTGTGTTTTTCATCATGAGTTGTTCGAGGACGAACAGTTCTAAGGTGGGGAGGATGTCAAGATCCTTCCATTCTTGTGTTTCATTTTTATTATTTTGTTGCTTGTTTTAGTAATGTTACTGACAGTTGTCATTACCTTAGTTAGTTGTGATGCTTTGTTATGCTATCTTGCTGTGATATGTTGATATATTGTTATGATATGTCATGATATGTGATGTTGCTTGTTTTAGTAATGTTACTGACAGTTGCCATCACCTAAGTTAGCTGTAATGCTTTGTTATGCTATCTTGCTGTGATATGCTGATATATTATTATGATATGTCATGATATGTGATGTTGCTTGTGCTATATAGTAAAAGGTGATGGATGTGGCATGCGGTAAAGCATCCACTAAATGATGATCTATATGTATATATATATATATAATTATAGATTCGGTAATGTGTAATCTTCTAAGAGTTTTGTAAATGATGTTGTCTTATACTCTTGTGGTTGAGGTTATTTCTTTTTGAGGACGAAAAGTCCTAAGGTGGGGAGGATGTAATATCCCCTACCCAAAATAGGCTAAAAGATAGCTTGTATTTGGTTTGAGGACGTTATTTTGGTTTTGTAGCTAAAAATATGGTCATTTGTCTTATTTGGGGTGTAAATGACTCAGAGGTATTTTATTAATATCCAGTAGCAATTTAAGGAGTAAATCAGTCAATTCAACTATTTTATGATATAATATTATTAATATTAAAAAGAAATTCGAGATTTAACTTAATTAATGGTATTTTTGTATTTTAATGACTTAAAATGAAAATTTTATTGAAAAAAGAAAGCTTAATTAAATAGGGTTACTTACTGGGCAAGAAATCAGTGTTTTAATGCAATTAGAGGTCCTGTAAGACATGGGGAGAAACTCTATAAATAGGGGGCTCATCCTAAGAGAGTTGATAGTTGATTGTTTGTGCTTTGGAGAGCCCTAACTGTCTGGGAAGCCAAAGAGAAGAGAGAAAGGCAAAAGCTCAAAGCTTTAAGGCGTTTCCAAGTTTCAGCAAGCTAGTCTGTCTTCCAAAATATTCAGAGTAGGTGTTTCTATCCTTTTTAGTCTCTCATAGGGTTCTATAATATCTGGAGTTGGTTTAGTTTTAGAGATCAAACTTAGAATGCATGATTTTACATGTAACTGAGATAGGGAGCCTAAATAAAAATGTTTGATGTTCAAAGTCGATGTTGAGGATATATAAATCATTTTAGGATAAATTCTTCATATGCTGGAACTGTATGAACTGTTCGATCGGTGAATAGTATTGGTCGGGTGAACATTAAGTGGTCGAGTGAAACTAATTTTTATACTGATGAAATATTCGCGGTGTTTCAATGAACTTTCTCTTCTGGTCGGGTAAATTTTGAGGTAATCGGGTGAACAATAAGTGGTCGGGTGAAACTAATTTTATACCGATGAAATATTTGCGGTATTTCAATAAACTTTCTCTTCTAGTCGGGTGAAATTCAGGGTGGTTTGGTAAACAGTAACATGATCGGATGATTTTTTTAATATTTTATTTAGATAGCGAGTTAAAAACCCTTCAAAACGGTGGGTATTATAAGCAAATCAGAGGTCCGTAGAATTAGTTACGATTTTTCAAAGTTAGGATAGAATCTGTACTATTTTAACAACATGTTTTGCTTTAATGGGAATCTAAGTTTGAAACCTTTAAAGGGAAACCCTAATGAATGTTTGAGGATTGTAGAGTGCCTTTTATTATTATAATTAATGTCCATATATTTATTTTATATTAAAAATATGTTCGTAATGATTATATACTAGTATAGTTATACTACGGATGTTATGTATTGATTGTGATGATGTGGGATTTCCTAATTTGATATATTGGAATTGTAACGTTGATATTGTTGATGTGTGTTCTTGTTATATAGTATACTATATTTGTTGTGATGAGGTCCGGTAAAGGACAAAGGCCCAGTTAAAGGCAAAAGTGTATGATGGATCCGATCGAGGACATCGGTGCGGTAAAGCATAGTGAGCACGGTAAAGTGCGAATATGAATTATTTTGATGTGACCTGTGTAATGTTATGTGTTAATGTGATGTGATGATATGAGTTGTAATGTGGAATGATTTATGATATTGTGATGAGGTAGTATGATAAATATGGTTGCCTGTGTGCCGATTTGTATTCTAATTTTATTATTATGTGCTACATTAACATCTAATAACTCCCACTACACATGTACACTTGTACACATGACATATAGTATTAGTAGTTCATTGTTAAGGGTTAGTGAGGAGTAGTAGATCACCTATTGTGCTTTATGCTCACCCCTACCCATTGATTTGTTTTCTCTAGGTGTTGATAAGAGCTAGCGATGGATTGCGCTGCTCAACGGAGTATTTATTTAATGTATGAATTTTGTTAAATGTTGTTTTTATTGTATCGTAATCCCGGACAAGGGTCCATGGATAGTTGTAAGAATTAACTGAATTTATATAATGTTTTTTATAATATACTTATAATGGTTGTTTGGCATTTGGAAAAGTACTTCCATACCCTTGATGTATGTTTGTACATGGAATTTGGACAACACCCGCTTTGTATGTTCCTCATAGGTGTTTGTCACCAACCCCTTGACCTTTCAGGTATAGGCTTGGAGAAGTCACGTGTCTGATTTCTATTCTCTGGAACAAATGCATAGTAGAGGGTGGTGAAATCAAACTCCTGAAATCACATTCTTTTATTACAACCAGAAAAGAATTACTCAAAACTTTCTTTCCCAATTTATTTCTTATTATTTTATTCAATTACAATCTTTTAAAGAACCTAAGAGAAACATTTGAAATTCTAGATAATTAAGAGAAGGACATGTTCTAATGTTTGTTTTACATAAATTGATACACAAAATCTTTGTGGGACAATAATCTAGGGTTTAAAATCACATCCCGTTATTACTTGACTGTGTACTTGCAAGACACTACTTTTGGTCGTGTCAGTCACTCACACATGAGTCCATGCATTCTTCCCACTTTAGAACTTTTCGTTATCGAAAAGGCAACCACTCATATACCACAATTGTCACCACAAAATATCAAAACATCAATTCATAACTGCTGATACCATACACCCAAATAGGGATAGCAACAGGTCGGGTTGGGACTAGGTAGTGAGGACCCGAACTTGCCCTAGATGTGTTCGGGTCGGGGCGGGTAGAGCTAATGTGTATAGAGGATCGAGGTGGGTCGAATCGGATATTTTAAGGTAGAACTGTTCAATAATATTTGAAAATGTTGGGTTGGGGCGGCCAATACCTATGAACTGGCCGTTATCTCATCAGGGTGGGATAGGGCAGGAAAAAAGGGCCCGAGTCGGGGCGGTACAGGGTGTTTGAGCTAGGATTGCCATCCTTACACCGAAACCATATCACAAGGTCACCCTCGCACAAACAACAAGGAGAACCAAAACAAAAACAAGTACATGCTCTTAAACGAAACCAACACACATTAAGCTCCTATATACCTATCACTGGGAAGAAATCAACACACACATCCTTGGCAAGATCCTGATCATATCCTCTCCTCCTTAAGACTTTTCATTCTTGAAAAGACAACTAACCATGGTAACATCAAACCAACCAACAATGTACATGCACACAGCTCTAACCATCCCAAGTGATCCTAAAGCAACCATATCTACCACTATAACTCAAGAATCAACCAATATAGAACCAACTAGACCCAACATGATACAAAAAAAACTTGTAGCCTCTACCAAACACGACATAACCATCGCCTAACACTTTACCACAAAACCATTACCCAACGAAAACATGCATTAATAGCCATCACACAAGTTTGGTATCCAATAACGACCACACCACATCAAATAACACATGTTGCAATGTTTATAATTTGTTTGTTTTGCTGAAAGAGTTTTAGAAAATTGATTTATTCAGTTTTTGGTACTTGAAAAAATAAAATTTAAAAATTGCAAATATTATTACATATTTTGAAAAACAATAAGTTTCTTAGTATAAAAATCATTTTGTAATTTTTTTATGCCCAATTTACCTTTTAATAAAGTAATTTTTCTAAAAGTTAATTATATAAAATATTTTATAACATAACCAAATTATATAAAAGAATTGTATTATCCTAAAAAAATTCAAATCAGGCTTATTTTTTCATAAATAATATTAAAATAATAAAAAAGTAATATGTATAATGAATGTTATATTTTTTTGGTTTTTTATTTTAGTTTTTTTTTGGGTGGTGACAATAAAAGCATCATTTTGTTAATATTGAAAAAACTTGCAATCTCAGCGCATCTCCAATAATCTTAGGTAAATTTTCTTAACTAAATCTATACTTAGCTTATTAGAGCATCTACACTAACTCTTTCAAAATATACTTTTTTTAAAATTTAGAAAATATTTTAAATTTTGAATAAAAACTACATTGCATCAGGTCTTCTAAAACCATAAAATTTAAAGATTGAGAATATAATTGCTACAAGGATTCTGTATATTTGTAGATTCACTATGCATAATTCAAAAATTAATATAATACCTGAAAATTGTATAATAAAAAGAGTGATTGTTACAAAATAGATTAGGGAAAGAGAAAAAATAATAAATAATTACTTTAAATATATTGTTTTATTATATAGAGATTGAGATGAAGGATGAGATGTATGGAATTTTTTTAAAATATCTAAATTTTTGCCATACATCATCCAAAATAGAGATGAAGAATATGAAATTAGTGTGAATGCTCTTAGATATATATTTTAGTTAAGTTTTAACTAATTTTAATTGCTTAAATTAATTTTTCCTAATTTATCATTAAAATATCTCTATTTTTTTAATGTTGTATGTTTGGTATGAAGGGTAAATTGGAATTTTGGGATAAAAAAAATAATGTGATATTATTAGTTAAAACTATAATTTTAGTTAAATTTTGCATAAATTATGGTTATATTAATGTTTTATAAATTTATGTTAAATTAAATCTTAATTAATATTATTAAAAATGCTCCCCAAGTCATTTAAATTTTTTTATAATAAAATATAAAAAGTTATTTATTTATTAATTTATTTTATTTAACGACTACGGTGGCCCTATACGTCAGCTAAACGGTAAGTAAGCAAAAGCGAAACGGCTACAGGATCCGAGCCTCTTTTGTAATTTCACATTTCTGACAAATATAGATTTTTATAGTTATTTATTTATATTTTGGGGTGGCGTCAGCTGTGAAGGGGCAGGCGTGCGATAAATATTTTCAGCCAGATGAATTCACCGGATTCAGAGCCGGATCTACGTGGCTGATGACGTGTAACGACATGGTGGCCGTCGATCATGGCAAGGAAGAAAATATTTATCCGACGTGGCAGGGGAAGAAAATATAATCAAAGACATTATTTTCGTATCCCGCTCTCACTTTCCCCTTTCCTGCTCTTCCCGCTCTCCTTTGTTTAGGCTCCCTTTTCCCTGAATCTGCAACACAAAAGTAATTCTAACGCTGCAATACAGAAAACAATTTCAACACAATCGCTGGTGAATCCCTTGATTTTATGATTTTAATTATGTGTTAATTTCTTTCAATCAATGTATTTTTATTTGTTACTTGACACTTTATAAGGACATTCATCCAGTCGAGAAGATTTATTTCGAAAATATTTATTGCTTGGTTATTGATTATTTTGGATAATTAATGCAAGATAAAACTACATTAATTTCTATGTCGTTGGTTTATAAATTGCACACATTTACAAATAATTATTAAGGATAAAAGTGCATTAATTGCTATGGTTTATAAATAATTATTAAGGATAAAAGTGCATTAATTGCTATGTCGTTGGTTTAAAAAGTGTACACGTTTAAAACTAAATATGAAGGATAGAACTGCATTAATTTCTATGTCGTTAGTAAAAGAATTTAATGTCTATAACATTGGGTGAAGTTTATAAACTGCATATATATATGGCCATTTATTATTTCCTATGTCGTTGGTGTTGGTTTTATCATTGTAATTGCTATTATATTTGTAGGCTATGGTTGCAATAGATGAAATGCTTAATATGGAAGATGATGCAGTATGTAATATTACTGGTAATGAGATTGCAATGAGTGATGGTGATGATGTGGTTGAAGAAATTGAGGTTGATAAGGAATTCGACAATTTAGATGATTGTTATAAGTGTTGGATCAAACCCAGAATTTGGATAATGCTGATAAAGCCTTATGTAATTTGATCTGAGATCTTTTGTGTTTATTTGATCATTGCAGAAGGTATGTCACTAATCCAAAGATGCACTCGTGAGAGCAAAGCTAAGGACAGGATACAAAATCCTGATCCGGACAAGAGTTAGTGTCGTCAAACACTTGGTAAATAACCAAGTAACAAATACATACGGAATAAGGAACAATCCTACGGACTAAGGAAAATAAGTGCGGAGTAAGGAAAATAAGTGCGGAGTAAGGAAAATAGATGCGGAGTAAAGAAACCAGATGCGGAGTAAGGAATCCGAACTTATGACTCGCCCGGAGTAAGGAACTTACACACGGAGTAAGGAACTTACATACGGAGTAAGGAACTTACATACGGAGTAAGGAACTTACATACGGAGTAAGGAACTTACACACGGAGTAAGGAACTTACATACGGAGTAAGGAACTTACATACGGAGTAAGGAACTTACATACGGAGTAAGGAACTTACATGCGGAGTAAGAAACCTACATGCGGAGTAAGGAAGCGCTGACACGGACTAAGGATTCCAGTACTGAATAGATACGGAGTAAGCAACCACTGACACGGAGTAAGGTTCCGAGCTTCATTAACTACGGAGTAAGGAAAATTACACCGGACCATGAAGACACTGCTCCAACAAAACCGCATTTAAAGTTATCAGCTCGTGCTGTCCCGATGTAAGACGAATGCATTTAGATCAAGAAGAATCTTACACGTGGATCATCCGGATATGTGGACACAACCTTAATTGTATCTCGGAACTCACAAAGACACTTATACTCTTCAAATCCAAGATCTTGAGCTCCACAATCCGCAGCAGTCAAGGCAGACAGATTACCGAGGGATAGTTAGTGCGGAACGCATTCCGGAACTTTAAGTTCAAGGTTGTCTCTTAGGAATGCTTTGTATAAATATTCATACTTATACTTCATGTAAATAAGCTTGTGAGCCGAAGTGAAAAAGAAAATTAGAAAAAGGAACTTGGCTAGCGTGTGAGTTCATTGTTGTAAACAGAGTGTAAGAGAGTGTTTGCTTCTATTTTGTTGTAATCACCTTGTGATAATAAAACAAAATACTTCCACTATCCTGGTTATCTTCCGGAGTGATTCTATCACTTAAACTAGATAAGTCTTTGTGTCTTGAGAGAAAAGAAAGAGTTTGAATAAGAGCCTATTCACCCCCCCCCCCTTTAGGCTCCAAGGGACCATCAAGTGGTATCAAAGCAAGTTCTACTTCATTCTAAGTAGAGATCCCACTCTTTCAATCTCAGAAATGGCCGAAGAAAGCAGTATGCTATTCAACACTCGCCTTAACTCCGGAGGTGCACAGGAGCCCATCCCGAATCGAAGAAGCAGTGAAAATGTCGACCCACCACAACCTGCTGCCGCCGCCGCTTCTCAACCACGGAGTTCGGGTTTACTCTAACGAAACCGCCCAAATTCACACCCGAGCTTTTCTCCCAGTGGAAAGCTCGCATGAAGATGTTTATGGTTTGCCATGATCATCTTATGTGGCCATGTCTTCATCGGGAGATTCCAATTCCGATGACTATCGGAGAACATGGTGTAAGGAGGCCAAAGACCGATCTTGAACTTACCAACGATGAAAGAGCCTGGCAGTGTGCTAGTGAAAAGGCTCGGCTTATGTTACATCGTCTTTGGATTCCGAGGCTTTCACGGACGTCCAGGGCTGCACGACAGCAAAAAGTGTTTGGGACAAACCGACAATCCTCTATGAGGGGAGTCGGTCCCAGGATACAGAATGTGATCTGTACTCTCGAGACAGAACTTTGAGAGTTTTAATCATAAACCGGGCGAATCACTTGAAAGCATCTATCGGAGATTCGGCAAGATCATACTTGAACCGAAGACGTCAATGAGCATTACTCTCAATCCCGGATCAATGACAAGTTCTTTCGCTCCTTGCCGGATCGCTACTACTCCAAACAACTCCGATGCAATCGGACAAAAAGCGCGGTATGTTCCCCTTGAAGAACTATATGGAGAGCTGCGGACTCACGAAGTTAGGTTTAAGTACTCGACAGAGATGAGAAAATAGCTCGGAAAGAAAAGGGGTAGCTCTCAAAGCTACGAATGTCTAAACATAGCGAGGAATGATGATACGGACGTATCCGACAATTCGATTCGATGAGGAGGAAGAGATAGCCCTTCTTGTCAAATCCTTTGAGCGATTCCTACGGAAAAGCAGAAAAGGGATCGAAGACGCTCATCATCATCGTTCCAACGGAAGGAGCGACAGGAGTCCGGTTCCCAGGAATGTTTCAACCGTGGGAAAACCGGTCACTGGGCCAAGGAATGCAGGTCCAAAGCAAAGGTGGCCGAGAAAAGTGACAAGGTAAATCCTCGCCGCTCCACCTCGGATAACAGCAAGAGCAAGAGAAAGGCGCTCGTGACAAAATACATGAGTGGCTCGGAAGAAGAGGAGGAATCCTCGGATGATGAGCCGACCATTAAGCCGAACGTCTGCCTCATGGCAAATGCCGAGGTACCTTCTATCTTCGAGCTCCTGAGTAAATTAGAATCTCTTACTATTGCATGTGATCATGAAAAGAATGAGAGACTAATAATTACTCAAATGTACAAAGATATGGAAAGTCGAATAAACGTCTCGAATTTACTATTAATAGACTCGAAAAGGACGTAGGCGACTTCGGAGGAAAGGAAGCTTGGTATCATGATCTAAGAGCTGAAAATCATTTGTTAAATACCAATCTTTCAGGTCTAAAAGTTATGGTGAAAAGACTCGAAAATGAACTAGAACAGGAAAAGGAAATAAATCGTAAGTGGCTAAAATCCGGGGAAATAGCCTCTACCTTTAGGACCGACCCTGACGACATTCGAGTCAAACCTGGCCTAGGTTCGAACCATCAACCTCCATAGCTCAAGCTACCGAGTGTCCTCCGGATTTCACTCCTAAACTAACCAACTTATATCCTGTTAGTACATCTAAACCGTTGGATGGTTTCATTTCAGGTGGCACCATAGTATATGATTGTGGAAAAGAGGTCATTCTTGCACTTCCCGAAGCAGTAGCACCCGTAACTAAAGATGAAGGGAAGGTCGCCGCAGTTAAAGCCAAAACTGTAGCACCCAAAAGGAAAGACAAGGCTAAGGCCGACGCATTTAGGGCCAAGAGTGTGTCACCCAAACGTAATGGATTAGGCCACAGGGAACAGAGTAGAAAAACCGTAAAATCTAAGAGACCTGTATCCCCTGTTTGTACTTCACATTATAGTGTCTGTTCCATCCGTAGGGAAATGGGTCATTATCACTATGAATGTTGGAGTCTATCTCGATAGATGGCTTTGTAATCAATTTCAATCAAATAAAGATCAGTTTAATAAAAGGGGTTCTTCGAGCAAAACAAGATCTAAATCTAAAAGGAGTGTCTCTCCCAAGAAAACCCAAACAAAAGAAGCAGCCGAAACTAACAAGTTAATGTCAACGTGGAAAGCTAAGAGTCCTAACAAAATCAAATCCGTAAATGTTGACAATATCGCTGCTCACTCTAACCCCTGAAACAAGTTTGGGCACCAAAAGTGTAAACCGTTGTCTTTCAGGAGCATCTCTGGAATGAATTGCCGGATCACTTGAAGTTAAAGATCAATCAAAGCAAGTGGATCCTTGATAGTGGATGCTCCGGACATATGACGGGTGACCAGACTCGCTTGTAGAAGTTAATGATAAACAAGGTCCATCCGTTTCATATGGCGACAACAAACAAAGGTAAGACTGTCGGGTATGGCACTTTAACTAACGGCTGTGTATCAATCACTAAAGTTGCACTAGTCGAAGGTTTAAAGCATAATTTGCTAAGTGTCGAGTAAACTATGTGACAAAGGATTTCTTGTTTCCTTTTTGTCCAACACCTGTACGAAGAAGAGAAAACTTATCCAGGAGATGTTAAGTTATCCGGATCAAGAGATGGGGACATATATTCAGTGGTCTTAAGAAATAATTCTTCGACCTGTATGCTTCCTCACGAAAGCAACAGATGAAGATAGTTGGTTATGGCACAAGCGATGCGCACATTTAAATTTTAAGACCTTGTCTAAATTGGCGTCACTTGATCTTGTCATCGGTCTACCCAAACTCAAGTTCTCTAGAGACACTCTCTCGTCGAGAATGCCAACTTGGTAAACAGACCAAACACAGCTTTAAGAGCAAATCGGTTAACTCAATAATTGCTCCTCTGCAACTTCTTCATATGGACCTATGTGGTCCTATATCTGTTCCATCACTAGCAGGTGCGAGATATACTCTTGTGGTTATCGATGATTACACCAGATATACATGGGTGATGTTCCTGAAATCAAAGGATCAAACTTTTGAACATCTTGTAGATCTCTTAACTGGATAAGCAACTCACAAGGACCGAGCATTAAATGCATCAGGAGTGATCATGGTACGAATTTGACTTTTCAGAAAAGAGATCATATTGTTCGAACAGGGCATACAGCATGACTTCTCTGCTCCCAGAACCCCACAACAAAATGGGGTAGCTGAGCGCAAGAATCGAACTTTAGTTGAAGCTGGTAGATCCATGTTAGCAGGGGCAATGCTTCCTCTCAGTCTATGGGCTGAAGCTGTGTCCACTGCCTGCTATGTTCGAAACGGAACTCTAATAAATAAATCTACCATGAAAACACCCTATGAGATGTGGAGAGGACGAAAACCTTCAATTTCACATTTAAGAGCCTTTGGGTGTACTTGCTATATATCGATAAATGGCAAAGAGACCCGGAATAAATTTGAACCAAAATCGATGATGGGATTTTTGTCGGGTACTCACTTCATAGCAAGGCTTATCGGGTCTTCAATAGAAAACTTTTTAAAGTTGAAGAATCTATCCATGTAACCTTTGATGAAACTAATCTTGTTTGGTCAAAAGTCGGTCCGTCAAATTCCACTATGCAGGTCATGGACAGCAACGTCGATTACTCGAAGTTTATGAATATTCCTGCTACACATCCTGACCGGTATCCTGACCAACCACGTGGCATCAGCGAAACACAACGAAATTCTATGGATGATGCTACGGATGACTCTGACTCCGGACTACCATTTAGCTCCGGACAAACTCTTACGGATACACAAAATTCCGGAGCACTTTCAAGTCCGTCCGGACTAGTTAACACTTGGAAGAAATAGTGTTGAAGAACCAACTAGTTCATCCGTACCTCTAAATACGGAAACATCTACTCCGGACGAAGCTCAACCAGTCGATACAACTGAACCACCCAATCTGGAAGAGCTTCAAATTGTTCAAGATCCACCAACACACGCACGAATTATAGATGGACCCGAAACCATCCCTCGGATCAAGTGATTGGTGATCCTACTGTTGGTGTAAGAACAAGAGCAGCCACCTCTAACATGAGTCTTTACTCATGCTTTCTATCTCAAATAGAACCAAAGGTGGTAGATGAAGCTCTTCAAGATTCAAACTGGATAGAGGCCATGCAAGAAGAGCTGAATCAATTTAAGAGAAATAATGTGTGGACCTTAGTACCAAGGCCTAAGTCTCAGCAAGTCATTGGCGTTAAATGGGTGTTCCGGAACAAGCTTGATACGGATGGAATAGTAATCCGGAACAAAGCCAGGACTGGTAGCCAAAGGATATCGTCAAGAAGAAGGAATAGATTATGATGAAACCTTTGCTCCGGTCGCAAGACTTGAGGCAATCCGAATGTTTCTGGCGTATGCTTCATATGAAAACTTCATAGTTTATCAAATGGACGTCAAGAGCGCATTCCTGAATGGAGACCTTCAAGAGGAGGTGTATGTTGAACAACCTCCCGGCTTCATTGAACCTAAGGCAGGACATCTTGTCTACAAACTTCGAAAGCTCTATATGGTTTGAAGCAAGCTCCAAGAGCCTGGTACGACACACTCGTCGGAATTCCTACTTGCTCATAACTTCCAAAAAGGGAAGATAGACACCACCCTATTTCTACGACAAGAGAAAGGACACACTCGATCGTACAAATATACGTGGATGATATCATTTTCGGATCCACGAATCCGAAGCTTTGTGAAGAGTTTGCTAAGTTGATGACAGGCAAGTTTGAAATGAGCATGATGGGAGAACCGTCCTACTTCCTTGGAATTGAAGTCAAACAATTAAAGGAAGGAATCTTTATCAATCAGGCTAAGTACACTCGCGATCTTATTAAGAAGTTTGGTATGGAAGGTTCATCTCCCGTCAAAACTCCAATGCCTGTCGGTGCCAAGTTAGATCCGGATGTGGACGGCATATCGATAAATGTGACTGACTACAGAGGGATGATCGGCTCCTTGCTCTATCTTACAACAAGTCGCCCAGACATTATGTTTGCAACTTGCATTTGTGCTCGATATCAGGCAAATCCCAAGGAGTCACATATGCTTCACGAAAACGGATATTAAGGTATCTCAAAGGGACGATGAATTTGGGCCTCCGGTACCCAAAGGAGTCCAACTTCACCTTATCCGGGGTACTCGATGCCGACTCAGTTGGATGTCGCATCGACAGGAAAAGCACAAGCGGTACGTGTCGGTTTCTTGGAAATAGATTGATCTCATGGTTCGGAAGAAGCAGAATTCCGTATCAACTTCTACCCTCTGAGGTGGAATATATAGCTGCTGGAAGTTGCGTCGCGCACAGCTACTTTGGATGCAAAGTCAACTTCTTGACTACGGATTCACCATGTCCTCTATTCCACTTTCTTGTGACAACACTAGTGCAATTGCCATCAGCAACAATCCTGTCATGCATCCTAAGACGAAGCACATTGAGGTCCGATATCACTTCATACGCGATCATGTTCTCAAAAACCATATTTCACTGGAACATGTTGCCACTGAAGATCAATTAGCGGACATATTTACAAAGCCCCTACCTGATGCGAGGTTTTTGAACTACTCTTCCGACTAGGTATGCTCGACTTCTCTGCATAGTTTCTCTTTTGAATTACACAACAAGTATATTTACTCACGAGACCATGCATTGTATGTTTCCTGAAAGTAGTAAAAACTCACTGATTGTATTGCTGATCATACTTCTTGTTCAACGGTTTCATGCTTCGATATTAATCTCAACCTCATTTTGGGAGGATGCTTGCGTTTCCCGATGAAGTCGTTTAAAGCTAACATAATTACAGATTATATGATTTACCTCGACCGGACTCATGATTTTCACATCCATTAATCACCACATGACCAAAGCATGTTCATTTAGATTACTCTATTAACGTGCATAGTTGAAGAAGTGAAATGGGCTAGCTTGGAATGCCTGGTGGATGAATACACAAACGCATTCTGATCAGCTAAGTATAGCTTTCTAATAAGATAGGCAGTCTTGAACTACAAATTGGAACGGTCAACCGAGATGATTGCACAATCTACGGGGGAGAAAATGCTTTATATTTTATTCAGTAATACCCCCCGTATATGTCTCATGACCTTTTGCCCCGATGTCTATCCGAGGGGGAGCTTTTCATTGAGAGGATTAAATGATCTATGGGGGGAGCAGCAATGAACCCCTAATATGTCTCGGATTCTCCCTCCTCTATCTTGTTACTTAGGATCCGACTGGACATGCTTGTTTTAAATCGGAAAAGTGGCATGTGTGGATGTATTTTCTTTCTTCAACCATGCATTTTAATCGACTAATCATCTGCATTCTTTTGACATGTGTTCACCTTATCATTTCACACTCATGAATCCTAATGAAGCCAAATCATATGATCTTTAATTAATCTTAGCTACGCTGTTCAGCAAGACGGTTTCGCTATGTTGACCTATATGAACCTGTGTATTGCTATCTGACATATGCCCTGACTCAGTAATATTGATCACCTTCACATTGCGTACGTTTACTACATTCCTTGCCATGCATGAGTTCGTTTCTTATTAGTTCGGATTATGTTGCCTTTCACCGATTATCTTCTCTAATCCGTACTAATCCTTGCCTGTTCGGCTTTTGTATTTTCCGTATATCTTTATTTAGCTACAGGTTCAGATTTTCTTTGCAACCATATTGATAAATCCAGTCCATAGTCTCGGATTTGAAGTGTTGTGGTACTTCTCTTCTCCTCGACTTATTGATCGCAAAGGAATCTACTCTACATTCTCACCAAACTCCGTTTATGACGGACAAGGTCTATTATTCATCCTGGATACTCTTTCACGAATATTATTAACTCCGGATGAGTGTCGGCTCTTTCCTCCGGACTCCTGACTTTGTTCAATTGTGACAATCCACATATACTCATATGTCGCATGCTTTTGAGGAGGAATAATGATGATTCATTAAATGCCTATCTCGGGTTGCACATACACTTCTCTGGATGGCAACCAACTGTAATCTCTACTTGGTCATGCGGTCTCCACGACATCGTTTTATTCGGAGACGCCTCGATATCCAGACAAATGACATCAGCATGTCGCGCGGGTCCCCACCTCACTCCCACATTCCTAGACCCGCTGACATTTGCGGACTCGGTCTTATATGTTCTGATCATTCCTGCGAAGCACGAGTATTGCTCATTTCAAATCCCTAACCCTCTCGTTGCTCCTTCTACTGTCAAGACCTCACCTTTCCTCTTTCCCTTCCCATCAAATCTGCAATGGCACCCAGAATCTTTCTTTCCGGCGTTACTCCTGGCCATCTAGTTGATTGGAATGCTGTTTCTGATCCTCCGGATTGGTTTCTCCAGCTTCGCCCTCTTCTTGAAGCCTCGCACATACTCAACCTGGTCTCCAATCCCATCGATCTTCTTATCGATGACATTCTTGAGTATTACCAACGGATTCGCTGCACCAAAGATTCCATAACCTCTTATGTCCGCGGTGAATCCATCGTCATCACTCCGGCTGTTCTCCGCGCCGCTCTTCACCTTCCTCTTGGTGAACCACAACGTCCGGATGCCGAACAGATGGCGGCTTCTATGGGGTGCACGATCAAAGGAAAGGAATACAAGGTGAAATCCTTCCAGGGTCGCTATCGATGTATGGCGACTATTCTCAGTCGATGCCCTGCGCTCGCACATCCGCCCTGGACTCGGTTCCGTACGATCTTCTACCGGCCATGTACGGCGTCTTTGAAGGTCTTCCAATGGATTGGGGGATGTTCTTATTTCGTTTGCTTTACAAAATGGTCCCAAAAACCATTCCTTCGGGCGCATCCTCGCATTGTCTTCCGGCATCTTCGTCCGGACCATTTCGCCCAAGTTGATGGTGTCTCGTTTCCTTCGGCTCTTTACCTTCGTCACCTTACGCCGGACGGGGAACATGACCACTCGCCGACCTAATGTAGCCCTCCGCGTTCTCCCCGCCCGGGAACAACAAGGCGGCTCGTTGGTGACCCCTCCGACCGGCCAAGCCCACGAGGTCGGTTCGCACACCGATCCTCTCGGATTCGGTCCGTTGCTGCGCCCTCCCACTCACGGGCCTCCCAGCCAAGTGTCCGTGCTGAACCGTCCGAGGTTGCGGGGCCCTCTCAGCGCAGTGCGTCTAAAGCTGTCTCCTCCGCCCCCTCTGCTGCTGATGTCCCCACTCCCTCTCCCTCTGATATAGCTGCTGCGGTTGATACCGCTGTTGCCGTCGCCACCGCTGATGTCCCAGCTGCTTCTCCGGAAGCCCCCTTGCCTCCTCTACCTCAACCCCGAGATTACCTTGACCATCTCTCCGCCGTCACCTTAACGGACCTCTGGCTCCGTTTCAGCCTAGCCCACACCTCTTCCATTCCTGACACCGATCTCCGGGTGTTTTACACCCGTAATACCCAATCCCCGGAGACAATGATCATCTGGAATCTGGACCACGGCTTTCTTACGCCGGCTGCCATTCCCGATGTGTCGTTCCCTACACCCTCCGGCCCAGTCCCTGCTACCCAAAGTCCCTCTCGCCAAGGCTGGACCCTCTTCTCCTGCCGCCGCGATTCCCGTGGTTGACTTGTCTGGTCAAGCGGGTCTCTTGCTCCGGATGCCTCCAATGCTCCGGATGCCTCCGAAGCTCCGGATGCCTCGATGCTCCGGATGCCTCCTTCTTCTTCTGCTACTCCTGCGGACTCCTCCGCCCACCGCACTCCCTGCTCCTGTTCATGCGGGGGAGTCCTCCAAAGCTCAGAGTTAGCACTTGGGCGTGCCTCTTTTGGCACGGTCCACTCCGATGCTTTGTGCTTTCCGCTCACCTGGACCGCCATGCCCATGCTCAAAGCGCCCAAATTTCGCCATCGTTGCCAAAGTTGATGCCCTCGGCGCCCAACTACTCTCCGCCCTCACCGACTCCTCCACTTCCATTGAGCGGAAGATGGATCTTGTCGCCACCTCCGTTCATTCACTATCTACTTCCTTCGCGGATCCTGGCGCATACGATGGCTCGTCCTCCCGTTGCTTCCCGGCGATCCGCCAAACCGGGGGAGAAAGTGTCATCCGATCCGTCTACTCCTTGCGCCCCACAACCATCTTCCCCGGACTTAGAAGCGGCCTGCCACTTCAGTGCTTCAGGGAGTTCAAATTCCCAAACGAAGCCGCTTCTCTCAACCAAGCTCCCTCTACCGCACCTCGAGCTCCTCCTCCATCCTCCTCATCCGCAGCCTAATACCTTCCTCCCATCCTATGCGGAGTTTGACCCGTCCGATGCGGATGGAAACTTGCGCAAGGCAATGAAAGCCTATCTTTGCGTCTTCTGGAGAGAAGATGTCTTTCGAAATGTATCCTTTCTCTCCGGCCGACATTCGGACTCTTTGTTCGGAGAAAGGACTCTTTTACTAGAAGACATTGACAACTTCTCGAGGGCCGCTAAGATGGAGATGAGGCCGTTTCCATCTCTTTACGAAGATGGGCACTTGTTTGAAGTTCTGCCATGTTGGAATGAGGGCTATCTTCCCAGTGTGGAGTTAATTCAGACTTACATTGACGGAACTGCTGAGGATAGCAAGCCATGGAAAACTCTCTCAACCATCCTCATTCCGTACCAGATCATGTCGCCACACTTCATGATGGCTGTCTTCATGATTCGGTCCAAGCGAGATGATTCTCATCGATTCTCATCAGGTTGTGGAGCACTTCGTTAGGAAGAATCAATGGGAACCTCGTGTCTCGGACTAACCAGGCCGTGAAGAAAGCCGGATTATATGAAGAGTTGGGTATCACACCCCGCGTTCAACCGAGAAACTCAAGGCGACATTCCGGGGCAAGAAGCAAGTGCCACAACAGCGGGATGGAGATAGGCTGCGGAGCCTTTGTTTGTCATTTCATCAAATCGTTCTTAACTGTGGACAAACATTGGAGCCAACACTCCACCTTTACGATGCAGCAGACAATGGAGCTAAGAGAGAAGGCAGCAACTATGATCTTCAAGTACAAGTAAGCCTTATGTACCTTAGTGAAAAATCAGTATTAAGGCTGATTTGTATTTAGTTGCTGATTAATGAAATTGGTTGTGTTGCGTATTCGTATGATACTCTTTTGCATCGCTTACCGGATCGGATTACAAAGGGTTTGGGCATATCCATAATTGGGGGAGATTGTTGGATCAAACCCGGAATTTGGATAATGCTGATAAAGCCTTATGTAATTTGATCTGAGATCTTTTGTGTTTATTTGATCATTGCAGAAGGTATGTCACTAATCCAAAGATGCACTCGTGAGAGCAAAGCTAAGGACAGGATACATAATCCTGATCCGGACAAGAGTTAGTGTCGTCAAACACTTGGTAAATAACCAAGTAACAAATACATACGGAATAAGGAACAATCCTACGGACTAAGGAAAATAAGTGCGGAGTAAGGAAAATAAGTGCGGAGTAAGGAAAATAGATACGGAGTAAAGAAACCAGATGCGGAGTAAGGAATCCGAACTTATGACTCGCCCGGAGTAAGGAACTTACATACGGAGTAAGGAACTTACATACGGAGTAAGGAACTTACACACGGAGTAAGGAACTTACATACGGAGTAAGGAACTTACATACGGAGTAAGGAACTTACATACGGAGTAAGGAACTTACATGCGGAGTAAGAAACCTACATGCGGAGTAAGGAAGCGGCGACACGGACTAAGGATTCCAAGATGAATAGATACGGAGTAAGCAACCACTGACACGGAGTAAGGTTCCGAGCTTCATTAACTACGGAGTAAGGAAAATTACACCGGACCATGAAGACATTGCTCCAACAAAACCGCATTTAAAGTTATCAGCTCGTGCTGTCCCGATGTAAGACGAATGCATTTAGATCAAGAAGAATCTTACACGTGGATCATCCGGATATGTGGACACAACCTTAATTGTATCTCGGAACTCACAAAGACACTTATACTCTTCAAATCCAAGATCTTGAGCTCCACAATCCCGCAGCATCAAGGCGGACAGTTACCGAGGATAGTTAGTGCGGAACGCATTCCGGAACTTTAAGTTCCAAGGTTGTCTCTTAGGAATGCTTTGTATAAATATTCATACTTATACTTTATGTAAATAAGCTTGTGAGCCGAAGTGAAAAAGAAAATTAGAAAAAGGAACTTGGCTAGCGTGTGAGTTCATTGTTGTAAACAGAGTGTAAGAGAGTGTTTGCTTCTATTTTGTTGTAATCACCTTGTGATAATAAAACAAAATACTTCCACTATCCTGGTTATCTTCCCTGTGATTCTATCACTTAAACTAGATAAGTCTTTGTGTCTTGAGAGAAAAGAAAGGGTTTGAATAAGAGCCTATTCACCCCCCCCCCCTTTAGGCTCCAAGGGACCATCAATAAGTATTATAGAAACTATGGAAGGCAAAAGGTTTTGGTGTGATGAAAAGAGACAGTAAACGTGGAGATAATGGAGTCGAGAGATGGTGCACATATGTTTGTTATAAATCACGGATGGGGAGAAAAACATCGAAGACTCCACTGAACCCTAGACTTTCAGTGAAAACAAATTGTAAAGCTAGGATAAATATAGTTTTATAGTCTAGTGGCAAATATAAATTGCAAAGTGCTTCTGTTGAACATAATCATTCGTTAAGCCCTACAAAAACAAGGTATATGAGATGTAATAAAAGGTTAGATCCACACGTGAAGAGAAGTTTGAATCTAAATGATCGAGCAGGAATACGAATGAACAAGAATTTCCAGTCTTTGGTTGATGTGTATGGATAACTGTCCTCCAACAGCTATAATCACAGGCCAATGCAAAGCAATACAAAATGTCATTGAGATTGTATTCCCACAAAGTCATCATCGGTGGTGCCTTTAACATATAATGAAGAAGATTCCAGAAAAATTTAGCGGATGTGCTGAGTATAAAAACATTAAAAAGGACTTAAAAATATGTGTTTATGAAAGTTTCAGCAAAGAAGAGTTTGATTATAGATGGACAGACATGATTCAGACGTATGGTCTTCAGTGAAATGAATGGCTTAAAGGGTTGTATGCTGAGTGGATGTGTTGGGTTCCTATCGATTTGAAAGATACTTTTTTTGCAGGGATGTCAACAACGCAGCGAAGTTAAAGTATGAATGCGTTTTTTTTTATGGTTATGTGAGTTCAAAAACATCTCTGAAGCAATTTGTCAAATAATATGACAATGCTCTAGTAAATAAGATTGAGAAGGAAAGTAAAGCTGACTATCATTCGTTCAACTCCCAGTATAATTGTGTCATGCATTATAGTATAGAGAAACAATTTCAAGCAGCTTATATGAATACCAAGTTTAGAGAGTTTCAAGTGGAGTTGCAAGCAAAGTTATATTATCATATCACAAGTGAAGTGAAGGAAGGACCCATTTTTAGGTATAATCTTATTCTATCCACTTTTGAATGCATATAGTATAGTGACTTTGTGAACATTAGTTGATCAAAGCTGACTGACTGTTCTCTTCTTAGGTGTCATGTGATCGAAGATGTCCACCTCAAATGTAGCAACAGTGACATTGTGTTTGTTGTATATGTCAATGAGGAGAATGTTGACGTCAATTGCATATGTCAACTTTTTGAATTTAAAGGGATATTTTGTCATCACTCACTTGCAGCGTTACATTCTCGACCAATGGAGGAAGGACATCAAGCGTGATTACACGCAAATGCGTAGAGGTTGTGGTGTTGGTAAGCCTCATTCGCAAATGCAAGAAAAAATGTACATGGAGTATTTGGAGCTTGCAAATGTTGTAGGGGATTCCTAAGAGAGGTGTGACTTGGTGATTTCCAATCTCTGTAAATTAAAGATGGAATTATTATCATTCCATGTGCTTCGTAATACTATACAACCAAGAACTTCTGGTGATAAAGAAGAAAGAAGGGGGGGTGTGCACAAACAGTCATTGAAGCACACAGTCCCCTGTGAAAAAGAGGTAAGGGTCGGCCACCTGTTAATAGATTAATGACCCAAAGAGAGCAATAGTTGAGAAGAAAGAAAAAGATGTCCCAATTGAAGGTATGAAAGTTATAATTTCATATAAGTTAGCACTTTTGTTCAATAAGAAAGGATGAAACATTTGTTATCATTCTCTTGTAGGATAAAACACATAAAAGTAGTGGGTGCGCCAAACGTTATGGATTTGCAAGCATGTCAACTGAATATAATGAGGTGAGGACTTATAAATGTTGAATTTTTATTAAACTTGAACTTCTTTTTGTGTGTTGTTCTTCACAAATGTTACAAATGTTTCATTGTTGAATATGTTGTTTGGATTTAATATAATAGGTTACATCGAGTCAATTTCCTGCAATCGGTGGAATGACTGACTTCCTTTTACAATATGTTCAAAAGCCTTCTGAGGTTGCCTCAAGTCAATTTCCTTCACAGGTTGCTCTAACTCTATTTCTTGTCTATGATACTTTATAAAGCTTATTTATTTACTAACACAACTCAACTCAATTATATGTGGTTTATGAATCGCAATATTTTTTTGGCATGTCATTATTAGGATACAATGACGTGCAACGTTAGAGAAACTTCTTCTTCGTGTGCTGGATTTCAGCATATAGTTGGACTATAGTATTTTATTGTTGGACTTTTTCTTCCGCTGCTGTTAATGAAATTTAGATTGCTAGTAGTTTTGTTGTTATTCAAAGAAGACATTATGCACCTGTCGCGGTTAATAATGTTATACCTATTATAGTTTCTTTACTTCAACTTTCACTTTCCAGAATCCGTCCATCGGTTCTTTAGAGCATTCACTATAGCCTCTTCAAATTTGGCTCTTCAAAATAATCAAAAGTACTTCTTTTCTATTTGAACAATTGAAGCACACTTTTTAGTCTCGCACCTATCGTTGGTTACTTCAGTTTGTGATGGTATCCCATCACACACCGAAGCAACCTGCCCGACGACCGAATATAGAGTTTCTCGCTCCGTTGGTTACTTTGGTTCGTGATGGTATGCCATCACAAAGCGAAGCAACCTGGCCAACGACCGAATATAGAGTTGCTCGCTCCGTTGGTTACTTCGGTTTGTGATGGTATGTCATCACAAATTGAAGCAACCTGCCTGGCGACCGAATATAGAGTTGCTCACTCCATTGGTTACTTCGGTTCATTATGGTATGACATCACGAACCGAAGCAACCTGCCCGGCGACCGAATATTGAGTTGTTCACACCGTTCGTTACTTCGGTTCGTTATGGTATGACATCACGAACCGAAGCCACCTGCTTGGCGATCGAATATAGAGTTGCTCGGTCCGTTGGTTACTTCGGTTCATGATGTCATAACATCACGAACCGCAGCAACCTACCGACGCTACTACTTTGAGTGCGCATATTGGAGCAGCACCTATTGAAGACTATCACAGAGAGAGAAAGACCCAAGGAACTTATCTGCCAGAGTCTGTGATGTCTAAGTTGCTTGAAGAGAAATTTCAAACATAAGAAGAACATCTATCCAATATACATTTAATTGTTAAAGAAGATGTATCAGCTGTAGACAGCAAAGTCACAAGTCTTGTTGTACGGATGCAATAGGTAGATGGAAAGTTGCAAGTTACGAGGGATGATATCACTGTAACCGTTAGTGAAATGAGCACTCAAATGGCAGATATGGCTAAGACAGTGGCCATGCTTAAACTCACTTCTTCAGATTCCTTGGGTGACTTCAATCATAAAGTTGATAGACTGACTAATGTGGTTAACGCACTAATGAAAAGTATTGAGTTACAGACTTTCCTGTAGACATCTAAGTTAAAAGAAGTGTATGAAATGCAATAATTTCTATGTGCAAAGTTTAAAGAATTTAAAGACTTTGAATTATCTAATGCACCTGTAAATACGCCTTGCAGCGTTCCTCCTCAATCTACTACTACTCCATCTGCCAGTGGACGGCAACCGTGGGATCCACTAGTTAAACCTCATCCCACTCCAAAACCCACAGAGCCTGCTGGTACTCAATTAGGTAGAAGAAGACACGTGCTTACTCCCCATTCCAATGAAGAAACTGAACCGGCCACTAGAACTTACCAGAAAAGACAAAAGACTGCTGGTGGTTCTGTTGCTGTTTGGCAATCTGTAGAGGAAGAAGCAATTGATACTAACGTGTCTCCTACTAAGGGTGGACAATTCGAGGAGATGTTAGCGTACATTGGAAAAGATTGCACCAGACCCCGCATTACTGCTGCTGGTGTTGAATTTACATCAGCTGACCTGAAAAGGATTATGTCTATATCTGCTGAATTCGAAGATGTCGATCTAAATAACTTCGTTACTGCATTACGAAAGACATGTAAATTACATCCCAACGTCTTTGGGGCTTCCAGGAAGTATGTTCTACTCGAATGTATGACCTATATGCAACTTCCATCAGTTGCTTACTTCAGCCCTCTTGTCACTGGTGAGAGAGAAGGTTCAATTCCTTGGAATACAAAGGATTGTATTCCTATTCTTTATAATGTTCCTTCTCATTATGTCGTCTTACAAGTGAACTTGAAAGAAAAGACCATCAGTGTTTATGATTCCTATAAGGTAGCTGATTGGGACTTTAGAAAAGGTCAACTTGCCAGCATAATTGAGTTACTCAGCAACACTCTACAGGTCGTAGGCTTCTATGCTAATAATCGTCGTGGCCAAGAACTTGTTGTTAAATTTAAGGTCACTCGGCTTGCGCCAACTCTGGTTCCTCGACAGCTGGTGGTGGTTCTGTTGCTGTTTGGCAATCTGTAGAGGAAGAAGCAATTGATACTAACGCGTCTCCTACTAAGGGTGGACAATTCGAGGAGATGTTAGCGTACATTGGAAAAGATTGCACCAGACCCCGCATTACTGCTGCTGGTGTTGAATTTACATCAAGTTGGCTGAAAAGGATTATGTCTATGTCTGCTAAATTCGAAGATGTCGATCTAAATAACTTCATTACTGCATTAAGAAAGACATGTGAATTATATCCCAACGTCTTTGGGGCTTCCAGGAAGTATGTTCTACTCGAATGTATGACCTATATGTAACTTCCACCGGTTGCTTACTTCAGCCCTCTTGTCACCGGTGAGAGAGAAGGTTCAATTCCTTGGAATACAAAGGACTATATTCTTATTCCTTATAATGTTCCTTCTCATTATGTCCTCTTACAAGTGAACTTGAAAGAAAAGACCATCAGTGTTTATGATTCCTTTAAGGTAGCTGATTAGGACTTTAGAAAAGGTCAACTTGCCAGCATAATTGAGTTACTCAGCAACACTCTACAGGTCGTAGGCTTCTATGCTAATAATCGTCATGGCCGAAAACTTGCTGTTAAATTTAAGGTCACTCGGCTTGCGCCAACTCTGGTTCCTCAACAGCCTGATGGGCTTAGCTTTGGTGCTTTTGTTTGCCTTTATCTGTTTGCCTTGGTGCGAACTGAAGAGGGCATTCCTCATTGGCCTTATCTAAATCAAATTGTTTATTCTACCGACGGTACCAAGGATCTTCGAAAATCAATGGCTAACACTATTTTTAAGAGGAGTATATATGTTGGTCAGGAGGGACAAGTTTCGCATCGTCAGTAGTTATCATTTATGTTATTCTGAATTTGTAAAAGTCAGTATTTTTAATGTATGATAGCTGGATTTCGTTAATCAACACATGGAATTAGAAAATATATTTCATTTTATTTTTTTCGGCCCACCTCGTTTAGCGAACTATTAGAGGCCCATTGCTTGAAAAAAATGTTGGTGGACATGAATTACTCAATAATATATAATGGGTTTACTAGGCCTACTGTTTTGGAAAACACTACTCATTTGAAAAGAATCTCGTCACTCTTGCAATCTGAGAAAAATCTCCTCACCCGCACACACTCGTTTTCCTCAGCCGCAATATGTCAGATTCCCGCAGATCCGTACTTCGCAGGCATCAACCCTATTCATCGACTCCTTACATCCACACATGATGAGTGTGACTTCAACATGTACGCCCATATCGGCTCCTCTCAGGTGCTTTGCATGTCCAAATTTCTATTTATGAGAAATTGTTGTTAACATTAGGTTTTGCGTATGATGGAATAATTGGGTCGAATTTTATAAACAATAATATGTTCAATGAATATTTTAAATTCGACTTCATAACAGTAATATTAGTACCATTTTCAGCATTAATATGTAAGACGAAATAATATGAGTTCTCATTCAATTTTCTTGACAGGGGATAAACGTTGGTCAATCATCTACAGCGCGTCAACCATGTCAACCATATCAACAGGTAACATAATTTTCCCACGTTTTATTGCCCTATTTTACATGAAGACGTTAGAGCGATGAGTTACGGGTTTCTCACTAATCGGGCCAGCGTTTGGCATCCTTTAATAACATTTATCATATGTCATGTCATCTCGTTGTTTATAAGTATTATGTTGATGTGATTAGATGGACATTGAATTGAATGATGTTGATGAAACAAAAATGTGGGCTGGTAATGTCGAGAAGTTGTTTATACAACTCATGATAGAGGAAATGTTAAGAGGGAACATGCAGGATGGTGTTTTCAATAAGAGAATTCGGGAGAAGATATTGGTTGAACTGAATCAGCAAACAAAGCAGAATTTCAAGATTGTACAACTGAAAACAAAATTCAATCGTTTGCGTCAGAGGAATCGTGTTTTCTCTCAACTCCTACAGCATAGTGGCTTGGGTTAGGAGGCGGAGATGAACACAGTTCAAGCTAGCGACGAAGTATGGAGCAATGTTATTGCGGTAATTACATTTAATGCTTATTTTTCTGATGTCAAAATTTTGTTTTTAAACATCGTAATCTTGTTTAATAATGTTATACTTTCTATGGTTAATAGGCTATTCCGAAGGCGAAGGAATTTAAGCGGAAGGGATGTGAGAATTATATTCAGTTGGGGATCCTATTTAAAAAGACTACTGCCACTGGTGTAATGGCATTTACATCTACACAGGCTCCCACTAATATTGATGAAGAGCATAAACTTAATGAAAGGTTCATGAATACTGAAGTGCATGTGGATGTAGGTGTTGATGTTGACACTGACGCAGAGAATGATCAGCATAATGAAGACGGCCTTCACGCCAGTAAGTCAGTTCATAAGGACATTCCTTATATGAAACGACGCAAGAGTGGATCAGCACCTCAGTGTAGGAGGTTTGTTACGCAGGGAGACAGGCTTAGTGAAATGACAAATGCACTCAATAATTTTGCCCATGTGCAAGAAGAGAATATTGCAGAAAGACGCGCTAGACATTCGTCGCTTGCAGCTAACAACAATGCTTATAGTGCTAGGCAAGTTGCTAATCCAGCTAATAAGTATTCTTTTGAGAACGCGCTAGCATTACTTAATCAATATACAGACTTATCAAAGGAAAAGTGGTTTAAGATCTTGTAGGCACTACAGAACACAGGTTAATAGGATAGCTTTTCTGATGTCACTAGAGGAGAGGAGGGTAATGTGGATGAATTGTATTGCACGGTCAAAGTGAACATGGTTGTTAAGTTATTTATGTCACTATTGCGTTGTTATACGCGGTCAGATAATTGAGTTTATGTCTGCTCTCTATTATGGTTTTTGCGACAAAGTCGAGTGTGTGTCATCACGTTTGATTATCTTTGTTTGACATTGGTTTTGATGCTTATTGTTGTTTTAACTTAATAATGTTAACGTTTTATGAAGTTTGGATATTTAGTAATTCTATTTATAGAATTATTGTACAACTATATGGCTTTCTATTTTGTTCATCGTTGCATATCATTGAAGCAGTTTATAATAAAACAATATCTCATGATGATACTGCTGACAAACCGTCAGAATATACTCTTTATGGTGATGAAGATGCTGAAAGTGATGAGGTATTAGATGATTTCGATGATATGTCAGATGACGGTAACTGCGTTTCACCATATGCTTCATCGTCGAATGGTGGTGAACAACTTGTCATCAACCATATAGCACTGACCACTATGACAAATGTTCACGATTATGTTTCCAAATAACCATAACGTATATCTATATTATCAGGACGGGCCTATATTACTGAGGTTCTTAATGGACCTAATTCGACATGTTATGAACTCTTCTGTATGCACATACCTGTATTCCATCATCTATGTTATACATTACGAGAACTGGGCCTCGTAAAAGATGATGACGGTGAAGTATCTTTGGAGGAATCAGTTGCAATGTTCCTCTTCATTGTTGGCCATAACACTAGACATAGGGTTGTTGCAGATTATTTCCAACATTCAGTGGAAACTATACATAGACGATTCCGATTTATGTTGCGTGCGATACATGCATTGGGGATTCGTATTATTACTCCAGATCGAGATTGTCAAGGCCTACCAGAGTCATTACACACGAAGAAGTACTATCCATGGTTTTTCGGGTATGTTTCAGTTGGCATTTATATGACATAAGACATGCAATAATTGATAGTTAAACATCAAAAGACAATGCATTCAGTCAGTACCATAATAAGACATTGTGTATTAATGTTTCAGGCATGTGTAGGTGCCATTGACGGCACCAATGTCACGCAAAGGTTCCTGCTGCAAAGGCAACATCATGGCACAATAGGAAAAAACGTTATCACACAAAATGTAATGTGTGCTATGAACTTCGACATGCGCTTCACGTTTGTATGTTCCGGATGGGAAGGAAGTGCGCATGACACTAGAGTATTTGAGAATGCTATATTGAGCCCGGAATTGTGTTTTTCGTGGCCCACACAAGGTTCATATGAGAGTTCACTTTTGCTTACTAATCTTCGTTGCATATGTAGCATACACACTGATGCAATGTATATTTTCAATGTAGGACAATATTACTTGGTTGACTCAGGGGTCCGGATCAATGACAAGTTCTTTCGCTCCTTGCCGGATCGCTACTACTCCAAACAACTCCGGATGCAATCGGACAAAAACCGAGCGGTATGTTCCCCTTGAAGAACTATATGGAGAGGCTGGACTCACGAAGTTAGGTTTAAGTACTCCGACAGAGATGAGAAAATAGCTCGGAAAGAAAAGGGGGTAGCTCTCAAAGCTACGGAATGTCTAAACATACCGAGGAATGATGATACGGACGTATCCGACAATCCCGATTCGATGAGGAGGAAGAGATAGCCCTTCTTGTCAAATCCTTTGAGCGATTCCTACGGAAAAAGGAAAAGGGATCGAAGACGCTCATCATCATCGTTCCAACGGAAGGAGCGACAGAGTCCGGTTCCCAGGAATGTTTCAACCGTGGGAAAACCGGTCACCGGGCCAAGGAATGCAGGTCCAAAGCAAAGGTGGCCGAGAAAAGTGACAAGGTAAATCCTCGCCGCTCCACCTCGGATAACAGCAAGAGCAAGAGAAAGGCGCTCGTGACAAAATACATGAGTGGCTCGGAAGAAGAGGAGGAATCCTCGGATGATGAGCCGACCATTAAGCCGAACGTCCGCCTCATGGCAAATCTTTGAGGTACCTTCTATCTTCGAGCTCTGAGTAAATTAGAATCTCTTACTATTGCATGTGATCATGAAAAGAATGAGAGACTAATAATTACTCAAATGTACAAAGATATGGAAAGTCGGAATAAACGTCTCGAATTTACTATTAATAGACTCGAAAAGGACGTAGGCGACTTCGGAGGAAAGGAAGCTTGGTATCATGATCTAAGAGCTGAAAATCATTTGTTAAATACCAATCTTTCAGGTCTAAAAGTTATGGTGAAAAGACTCGAAAATGAACTAGAACAGGAAAAGGAAATAAATCGTAAGTGGCTAAAATCCGGGGAAATAGCCTCTTACCTTTAGGGACCGACCCTGACGACATTCGAGTCAAACCGGCCTAGGTTCGAACCATCAACCTCCATAGCTCAAGCTACCGAGTGTCCTCCGGATTTCACTCCTAAACTAACCAACTTATATCCTGTTAGTACATCTAAACCGTTGGATGGTTTCATTTCAGGTGGCACCATAGTATATGATCGTGGAAAGAGAGTCACATTCGCACTTCCCAGAAGCGGTAGCACCCGTAACTAAAGATGAAGGGAAGGCTGACGTAGTTAAAGCCAAAACCGTAGCACCCAAAAGGAAAGACAAGGCTAAGGCCGACGCATTTAGGGCCAAGAGTGTGTCACCCAAACGTAATGGATTAGGCCACAGGGAACGAGTAGAAAAACCGTAAAATCTAAGAGACCTGTATCCCTGTTTGTACTTCACATTATAGTGTCTGTTCCATCCGTAGGAAATGGGTCATTATCACTATGAATGTTGGAGTCTATCCGATAGATGGCTTTGTAATCAATTTCAATCAAATAAAGATCAGTTTAATAAAAGGGGTTCTTCGAGCAAAACAAGATCTAAATCTAAAAGGAGTGTCTCTCCCAAGAAAACCCAAACAAAAGAAGCAACCGAAACTAACAAGTTAATGTCAACGTGGAAAGCTAAGAGTCCTAACAAAATCAAATCCGTAAATGTTGACAATATCACTGCTCACTCTAACCGCCTGAAACAAGTTTGGGCACCAAAAGTGTAAACTGTTGTCTTTCAGGAGCATCTCTGGAATGAATTGCCGGATCACTTGAAGTTAAAGATCAATCAAAGCAAGTGGATCCTTGATAGTGGATGCTCCAGGACATATGACGGGTGACCGGACTCGCTTGTAGAAGTTAATGATAAACAAGGTCCATCCGTTTCATATGGCGACAACGGCAAAAGGTAAGAGCTGTCGGGTATGGCACTTTAACTAACGGCTGTGTATCAATCACTAAAGTTGCACTAGTCGAAGGTTTAAAGCATAATTTGCTAAGTGTCGGTAAACTATGTGACAAAGGATTTCTTGTTTCCTTTTTGTCCAACACCAGACAAGAAGAGAAAACTTATCCCAGGAGATGTTAAGTTATCCGGATCAAGAGATGGGGACATATATTCGGTGGTCTTAAGAAATAATTCTTCGACCTGTATGCTTCCTCACGAAAGCAACAGATGAAGATAGTTGGTTATGGCACAAGCGATGCGCACATTTAAATTTTAAGACCTTGTCTAAATTGGCGTCACTTGATCTTGTCACCTGGTCTACCCAAACTCAAGTTCTCTAGAGACACTCTCTCGTCGAGAATGCCAACTTGGTAAACAGACCAAACACAGCTTTAAGAGCAAATCGCTTAACTCAATAATCGCTCCTCTCGCAACTTCTTCATATGGACCTATGTGGTCCTATATCTGTTCCATCACTAGCGGTGCGAGATATACTCTTGTGGTTATCGATGATTACACAGGATATACATGGGTGATGTTCCTGAAATCAAAGGATCAAACTTTTGAACATCTTGTAGATCTCTTCAATTGGATAAGCAACTCACAAGGATCGAGCATTAAATGCATCAGGAGTGATCATGGTACAGAATTTGACTTTTCGGAAAAGAGATCATATTGTTCGAAAACAGGGCATACAAAGATGACTTCTCTGCTCCCCGAACCCCACAACAAAATGGGGTAGCCGAGCGCAAGAATCGAACTTTAGTTAAGCTGGTAGATCCATGTTGCCAGGGGCAATGCTTCCTCTCTGGCCTATGGGTCAAGTTGTGTCCATCGCCCGCTATGTTTGTAACGGAACTCTAATAAATAAATCTACCATGAAAACACCCTATGAGATGTGGAGAGGACGAAAACCTTCAATTTCACATTTAAGAGCCTTTGGGTGTACTTGCTATATACCGATAAATGGCAAAGAGACCCGGAATAAATTTGAACCAAAAATCGATGATGGGATTTTTGTCGGGTACTCACTTCATAGCAAGGCTTATCGGGTCTTCAATAGAAAACTTTTTAAAGTTGAAGAATCTATCCATGTAACCTTTGATGAAACTAATCTTGTTTGGTCAAAAGTCGGTCCGTCAAATTCCACTATGCAGGTCATGGACAGCAACGTCGATTACTCGAAGTTTATGAATATTCCCGCTTACACATCCCGACCGGTATCCCGACCAACCACGTGGCATCAGTGAAACACAACGAAATTCTATGGATGATGCTACGGATGACTCGACTCCGGACTACCATTTAGCTCCGGACAAACTCTTACGGATACACAAAATTCCGGAGCACTTTCAAGTCCGTCCGGACTAGTTAACACCGGAAGAAATAGTGTTGAAGAACCAACTAGTTCATCCGTACCTCTAAATACGGAAACATCTACTCCGGACGAAGCTCAACCAGGTCGATACAACCGAACCACCCAATCTGGAAGAGCTTCAAATTGTTCAAGATCCACCAACACACGCACGGAATTATAGATGGACCCAAAACCATCCCTCGGATCAAGTGATTGGTGATCCTACTGTTGGTGTAAGAACAAGAGCAGCCACCTCTAACATGAGTCTTTACTCATGCTTTCTATCTCAAATAGAACCAAAGGTGGTAGATGAAGCTCTTCAAGATTCAAACCGGATAGAGGCCATGCAAGAAGAGTTGAATCAATTTAAGAGAAATAATGTGTGGACCTTAGTACCAAGGCCTAAGTCTCAGCAAGTCATTGGCGTTAAATGGGTGTTCCGGAACAAGCTTGATACGGATGGAATAGTAATCCGGAACAAAGCGCACTGGTAGCCAAAGGATATCGTCAAGAAGAAGGAATAGATTATGATGAAACCTTTGCTCCGGTCGCAAGACTTGAGGCAATCCGAATGTTTCTGGCGTATGCTTCATATGAAAACTTCATAGTTTATCAAATGGACGTCAAGAGCGCATTCCTGAATGGAGACCTTCAAGAGGAGGTGTATGTTGAACAACCTCCCTGGCTTCATTGAACCTAAGGCAGGACATCTTGTCTACAAACTTCGAAAGCTCTATATGGTTTGAAGCAAGCTCCAAGAGCCTGGTACGACACTTAATCGTCGAATTCCTACTTGCTCATAACTTCCAAAAAGGGAAGATAGACACCACCCTATTTCTACGACAAGAGAAAGGACACACTCGATCGTACAAATATACGTGGATGATATCATTTTCGGATCCACGAATCCGAAGCTTTGTGAAGAGTTTGCTAAGTTGATGACAGGCAAGTTTGAAATGAGCATGATGGGAGAACCGTCCTACTTCCTTGGAATTGAAGTCAAACAATTAAAGGAAGGAATCTTTATCAATCAGGCTAAGTACACTCGCGATCTTATTAAGAAGTTTGGTATGGAAGGTTCATCTCCCGTCAAAACTCCAATGCCTGTCGGTGCCAAGTTAGATCCGGATGTGGACGGCATATCGATAAATGTGACCGACTACGGAGGGATGATCGGCTCCTTGCTCTATCTTACAGGCAAGTCGCCCGGACATTATGTTTGCAACTTGCATTTGTGCTCGATATCAGGCAAATCCCAAGGAGTCACATATGCTTCACGTAAAACGGATATTAAGGTATCTCAAAGGGACGATGAATTTGGGCCTCTGGTACCCAAAGGAGTCCAACTTCACCTTATCCGGGTACTCGATGCCGACTTCGTTGGATGTCGCATCGACAGGAAAAGCACAAGCGGTACGTGTCGTTTCTTGGAAATAGATTGATCTCATGGTTCAGAAGAAGCGAATTCGTATCAACTTCTACTGCCGAGGTGGAATATATAGTCTGCTGGAAGTTCTTTGCGCACGCCTACTTTGGATGCAAAGTCAACTTACCGACTACGGATTCACCATGTCCTCTATTCCACTTTACCGTGACAACACTAGTGCAATTGCCATCAAGAACAATCCTGTCATGCATCCTAAGACGAAGCACATTGAGGTCCGATATCACTTCATACGCGATCATGTTCTCAAAAACCATATTTCACTGGAACATGTTGCCACCGAAGATCAATTAGCGGACATATTTACAAAGCCCCTACCTGATGCGAGGTTTTCTGAACTACTCTTCCGACTAGGTATGCTCGACTTCTCCGCATAGTTTCTCTTTTGAATTACACAACAAGTATATTTACTCACAGACCATGCATTGTATGTTTCCTGAAAGTAGTAAAAACTCACTGATCGTATTCTTGATCATACTTATTGTTCAACGGTTTCATGCTTCGATATTAATCTCAACCTCATTTTGGGAGGATGCTTGCGTTTCCCGACCAAGTCGTTTAAAGCTAACATAATTACAGATTATATGATTTACCTCAGTCGGACTCATGATTTTCACATCCATTAATCACCACATGACCAAAGCATGTTCATTTAGATTACTCTATTAACGTGCATAGTTGAAGAAGTGAAATGGGCTAGCTTGGAATGCCTGGTGGATGAATACACAAACGCATTCCGATCAGCTCCGAAGTATAGCTTTCTAATAAGATAGGCAGTCTTGAACTACAAATTGGAACGGTCAACCGAGATGATTGCACAATCTACGGGGAGAAAATGCTTTATATTTTATTCAGGAATACCCCCGTATATGTCTCATGACCTTTTGCCCCGACTGTCTATCCGAGGGGGAGCTTTTCATTGAGAGGATTAAATGATCTATGGGGGAGCAGCAATGAACCCCTAATATGTCTCGGATTCTCCCTCCTCTATGTCGTTACTTCGGGATCTGACGGACATCTTGTTTTAAATCGGAAAAGTGGCATGTGTGGATGTATTTTCTTTCTTCAACCATGCATTTTAATCGACTAATCATCTCGCATTCTTTTGACATGTGTTCACCTTATCATTTCACACTCATGAATCCTAATGAAGCCAAATCATATGATCTTTAATTAATCTTAGCTACGCTGTTCGGCAAGACGGTTTACTTATGTTGACCTATATGAACCTGTGTATTGCTTTATCCGACATATGCCCTGACTCAGTAATATTGATCACCTTCACATTGCGTACGTTTACTACATTCCTTGCCATGCATGAGTTCCGTTTCTTATTAGTTCGGATTATGTTGCCTTTCACCGATTATCTTCTCTAATCCGTACTAATCCTTGCCTGTTCGGCTTTTGTATTTTCCGTATATCTTTATTTAGCTACAAGTTCAGATTTTCTTTGCAACCATATTGATAAATCCAGTCCATAGTCTCGGATTTGAAGTGTTGTGGTACTTCTCTTCTCCTCGACTTATTGATCGCAAAGGAATCTACTCTACATTCTCACCAAACTCTGTTTATGACGGACAAGGTCTATTATTCATCCGGATACTCTTTCACGAATATTATTAACTCCGGATGAGTGTCGGCTCTTTCCTCCGGACTCCGACTTTGTTCAATTGTGACAATCCACATATACTCATATGTCGCATGCTTTTGAGGAGGAATAATGATGATTCATTAAATGCCTATCTCGGGTTGCACATACACTTCTCTGGATGGCAACCAACCGTAATCTCTACTTGGTCATGCGGTCTCCACGACATCGTTTTATTCGGAGACGCCTCGATATCCGGACAAATGACATCAGCATGTCGCGCGGGTCCCCACCTCACTCCCACATTCCTAGACCCGCCGACATTTGCGGACTCGGTCTTATATGTTCTCGATCATTCCTGCGAAGCACGAGTATTGCTCATTTCAAATCCCTAACCCTCTCGTTGCTCCTTCTACTGTCAAGACCTCACCTTTCCTCTTTCCCTTCCCATCAAATCTCGCAATGGCACCCAGAATCTTTCTTTCCTGGCGTTACTCCTGGCCATCTAGTTGATTGGAATGCTGTTTCGATCCTCCGGATTGGTTTCTCCAGACTCGCCCTCTTCTTGAAGCCTCGCACATACTCAACCTGGTCTCCAATCCCATCGATCTTCTTATCGATGACATTCTTGAGTATTACCAACGGATTCGCTGCACCAAAGATTCCATAACCTCTTATGTCCGCGGTGAATCCATCGTCATCACTCCGGCTGTTCTCCGCGCCGCTCTTCACCTTCCTCTTGGTGAACCACAACGTCCGGATGCCGAACGGATGGCGGCTTCTATGGGGTGCACGATCAAAGGAAAGGAATACAAGGTGAAATCCTTCCAGGGTCGCTATCGATGTATGGCGACTATTCTAAGTCGATGCCCATCGCTCGCACATCCGCCCTGGACTCGGTTCCGTACGATCTTCTACCGGCCATGTACGGCGTCTTTGAAGGTCTTCCAATGGATTGGGGGATGTTCTTATTTCGTTTGCTACAAAATGGTCCCAAAAACCATTCCTTCGGGCGCATCCTCAAGCATTGTCTTCCAGGCATCTTCGTCCGGACCATTTCGCCCAAGTTGATGGTGTCTCGTTTCCTTCGGCTCTTTACCTTCGTCACCTTACGCCGGACGGGAACATGACCACTCGCCGACCTAATGTAGCCCTCCGCGTTCTCCCTCCGCCCCGGAACAACAAGGCGGCTACGGTGGTGACCCCTCCGACGCCCAAGCCCACGAGGTCGGTTCTCGCACACCGATCCTCTCGGATTCGGTCCGTTGCTGCGCCCTCCCACTCACGGGCCTCCCGGCCAAGTGTCCGTCCTGAACCATCCGAGGTTGCGGGGCCCTCTCGGCGCGGTGCGTCTAAAGCCGTCTCCTCCGCCCCCTCTGCCGCCGATGTCCCCACTCCCTCTCCCTCTGCTATAGCCGCTGCGGTTGATACCGCTGTTGCCGTCGCCACCGCTGATGTCCCAGCCCGCTTCTCCAGGAAGCCCCCTTGCCTCCTCTACCTCAACCCCGAGATTACCTTGACCATCTCTCCGCCGTCACCTTAACGGACCTCTGGCTCCGTTTCAGCCTAGCCCACACCTCTTCCATTCCCGACACCGATCTCCGGGTGTTTTACACCCGTAATACCCAATCCCCGGAGACAATGATCATCCGGAATCCGGACCACGGCTTTCTTACGCCGGCCGCCATTCCCCGATGTGTCGTTCCCTACACCCTCCGGCCCAGTCCCTGCTACCCAAAGTCCCTCATCGCCAAGGCTGGACCCTCTTCTCCTGCCGCCGCGATTCCCGTGGTTGACTTGTCCTGGTCAAAGCGGGTCTCTTGCTCCGGATGCCTCCAATGCTCCGGATGCCTCCGAAGCTCCGGATGCCTCTCGATGCTCCGGATGCTCCTGCCGTCTGCGTTACTCCTCGCGGACTCCTCGCCCACCGCACTCCTGCTCCTGTTCATGCGGGGGAGTCCTCCAAAGCTCCAGAGTTAGCACTTGGGCGTGCCTCTTTTGGCACGGTCCACTCCGATCTGTGCTTTCCGCTCACTGGACCGCCATGCCCATGCTCAAAGCGCCCAAATTTCTGCCATCGCCGCCAAAGTTGATGCCCTCGGCGCCCAACTACTCTCCGCCCTCACCGACTCCTCCACTTCCATTGAGCGAAGATGGATCTTGTCGCCACCTCCGTTCATTCACTATCTACTTCCTTCGCGGATCCGGCGCATACGATGGCTCGTCCTCCCGTTGCTTCCCGGCGATCCGCCAAACCGGGGGAGAAAGTGTCATCCGATCCGTCTACTCCTTTCGCCCCACAACCATCTTCCCGGACTTAGAAGCGGCCTGCCACTTCGGTGCTTCAGGGAGTTCAAATTCCCAAACGAAGCCGCTTCTCTCAACCAAGCTCCTCTACCGCACCTCGAGCTCCTCCTCCATCCTCCTCATCCCCAGCCTAATACCTTCCTCCCATCCTATGCGGAGTTTGACCCGTCCGATGCGGATGGAAACTTGCGCAAGGCAATGAAAGCCTATCTTTGCGTCGTCTCGTCGAGAGAAGATGTCTTTTCGAAATGTATCCTTTCTCTCCGGCCGACATTCGGACTCTTTGTTCGGAGAAAGGACTCTTTACTGAGAAGACATTGACAACTTCTCGAGGGTCGCTAAGATGGAGATGAGGCTGTTTCCATCTCTTTACGAAGATGGGCACTTGTTTGAAGTTCCGCCATGTTGGAATGAGGGCTATCTTCCCAGGTGTGGAGTTAATTCAGACTTACATTGACGGAACCGGCTGAGGATAGCAAGCCATGGAAAACTCTCTCAACCATCCTCATTCCGTACCAGATCATGTCGCCACACTTCATGATGGCTGTCTTCATGATTCGGCCCAAGCGAGATGATTCTCATCGATTCTCATCGAGTTGTGGAGCACTTCGTTAGGAAGAATCAATGGGAACCTCTCGTGTCTCGGACTAACCAAGCCGTGAAGAAAGCCGGATTATATGAAGAGTTGGGTATCACACCCCTGCGTTCAACCGAGAAACTCAAGGCGACATTCCGGGGCAAGAAGCAAGTGCCACAACAATGGGATGGAGATAGCTGCGGAGCCTTTGTTTGTCATTTCATCAAATCGTTCTTAATCGTGGACAAACATTGGAGCCAACACTCCACCTTTACGATGCGGCAGACAATGGAGCTAAGAGAGAAGGCAAGCAACTATGATCTTCAAGTACAGTAAGCCTTATGTACCTTAGTGAAAAATCGTATTAAGGCTGATTTGTATTTAGTTGCTGATTAATGAAATTGGTTGTGTTGCGTATTCGTATGATACTCTTTTGCATCGCTTACCAGGATCAGATTACAAAGGGTTTGGGCATATCCATAATTGGGGGAGATTGTTGGATCAAACCCGAATTTGGATAATGTTGATAAAGCCTTATGTAATTTGATCTGAGATCTTTTGTGTTTATTTGATCATTGCAGAAGGTATGTCACTAATCCAAAGATGCACTCGTGAGAGCAAAGCTAAGGACAGGATACATAATCCTGATCCGGACAAGAGTTAGTGTCGTCAAACACTTGGTAAATAACCAAGTAACAAATACATACGGAATAAGGAACAATCCTACGGACTAAGGAAAATAAGTGCGGAGTAAGGAAAATAAGTGCGGAGTAAGGAAAATAGATACGGAGTAAAGAAACCAGGATGCGGAGTAAGGAATCCGAACTTATGACTCGCCCGGAGTAAGGAACTTACATACGGAGTAAGGAACTTACATACGGAGTAAGGAACTTACACACGGAGTAAGGAACTTACATACGGAGTAAGGAACTTACATACGGAGTAAGGAACTTACATACGGAGTAAGGAACTTACATGCGGAGTAAGAAACCTACATGCGGAGTAAGGAACGCGACACGGACTAAGGATTCCAAGATTGAATAGATACGGAGTAAGCAACCACCGACACGGAGTAAGGTTCCGAGCTTCATTAACTACGGAGTAAGGAAAATTACACCGGACCATGAAGACATTGCTCCAACAAAACCGCATTTAAAGTTATCGGCTCGTGTTGTCCCGATGTAAGACGAATGCATTTAGATCAAGAAGAATCTTACACGTGGATCATCCGGATATGTGGACACAACCTTAATTGTATCTCGGAACTCACAAAGACACTTATACTCTTCAAATCCAAGATCTTGAGCTCCACAATCCGCAGCAGTCAGGCGGACAGTGACACCGGGGATAGTTAGTGCGGAACGCATTCCGGAACTTTAAGTTCCAAGGTTGTCTCTTAGGAATGCTTTGTATAAATATTCATACTTATACTTTATGTAAATAAGCTTGTGAGCCGAAGTGAAAAAGAAAATTAGAAAAAGGAACTTGGCTAGCGTGTGAGTTCATTGTTGTAAACGAGTGTAAGAGAGTGTTTGCTTCTATTTTGTTGTAATCACCTTGTGATAATAAAACAAAATACTTCCACTATCTGGTTATCTTCCTCAGTGATTCTATCACTTAAACTAGATAAGTCTTTGTGTCTTGAGAGAAAAGAAAGGGTTTGAATAAGAGCCTATTCACCCCCCCCCCCTTTAGGCTCCAAGGGACCATCAATAAGTATTATAGAAACTATGGAAGGCAAAAGGTTTTGGTGTGATGAAAAGAGACAAGTAAACGTGGAGATAATGGAGTCGAGAGATGGTGCACATATGTTTGTTATAAATCACGGATGGGGAGAAAAACATCGAAGACTCCCTGAACCCTAGACTTTCAGTGAAAACAAATTGTAAAGCTAGGATAAATATAGTTTTATAGTCTAGTGGCAAATATAAATTGCAAAGTGCTTCGTTGAACATAATCATTCGTTAAGCCCTACAAAAACAAGGTATATGAGATGTAATAAAAGGTTAGATCCACACGTGAAGAGAAGTTTGAATCTAAATGATCGAGCAGGAATACGAATGAACAAGAATTTCCAGTCTTTGGTTGATGTGTATGGATAACTGTCCTCCAACAGCTATAATCACAGGCCAATGCAAAGCAATACAAAATGTCATTGAGATTGTATTCCCACAAAGTCATCATCGGTGGTGCCTTTAACATATAATGAAGAAGATTCCAGAAAAATTTAGCGGATGTGCTGAGTATAAAAACATTAAAAAGGACTTAAAAATATGTGTTTATGAAAGTTTCAGCAAAGAAGAGTTTGATTATAGATGGACAGACATGATTCAGACGTATGGTCTTCAGTGAAATGAATGGCTTAAAGGGTTGTATGCTGAGTGGATGTGTTGGGTTCCTATCGATTTGAAAGATACTTTTTTTGCAGGGATGTCAACAACGCAGCGAAGTTAAAGTATGAATGCGTTTTTTTTATGGTTATGTGAGTTCAAAAACATCTCTGAAGCAATTTGTCAAATAATATGACAATGCTCTAGTAAATAAGATTGAGAAGGAAAGTAAAGTCGACTATCATTCGTTCAACTCCCAGGATAATTGTGTCATGCATTATAGTATAGAGAAACAATTTCAAGCAGCTTATATGAATACCAAGTTTAGAGAGTTTCAAGTGGAGTTGCAAGCAAAGTTATATTATCATATCACAAGTGAAGTGAAGGAAGGACCCATTTTTAGGTATAATCTTATTCTATCCACTTTTGAATGCATATAGTATAGTGACTTTGTGAACATTAGTTGATCAAAGTTGATCGATCGTTCTCTTCTTAGGTGTCATGTGATCGAAGATGTCCACCTCAAATGTAGAACAAAGTGACATTGTGTTTGTTGTATATGTCAATGAGGAGAATGTTGACGTCAATTGCATATGTCAACTTTTTGAATTTAAAGGGATATTTTGTCATCACTCACTTGCGGCGTTACATTCTCGACCAATGGAGGAAGGACATCAAGCGTGATTACACGCAAATGCGTAGAGGTTGTGGTGTTGGTAAGCCTCATTCGCAAATGCAAGAAAAAATGTACATGGAGTATTTGGAGCTTGCAAATGTTGTAGGGGATTCCTAAGAGAGGTGTGACTTGGTGATTTCCAATCTCTGTAAATTAAAGATGGAATTATTATCATTCCATGTGCTTCGTAATACTATACAACCAAGAACTTCTGGTGATAAAGAAGAAAGAAGGGGGGGTGTGCACAAACAGTCATTGAAGCACACAGTCCCCTGTGAAAAAGAGGTAAGGGTCGGCCACTTGTTAATAGATTAATGACCCAAAGAGAGCAATAGTTGAGAAGAAAGAAAAAGATGTCCCAATTGAAGGTATGAAAGTTATAATTTCATATAAGTTAGCACTTTTGTTCAATAAGAAAGGATGAAACATTTGTTATCATTCTCTTGTAGGATAAAACACATAAAAGTAGTGGGTGCGCCAAACGTTATGGATTTGCAAGCATGTCAACTGAATATAATGAGGTGAGGACTTATAAATGTTGAATTTTTATTAAACTTGAACTTCTTTTTGTGTGTTGTTCTTCACAAATGTTACAAATGTTTCATTGTTGAATATGTTGTTTGGATTTAATATAATAGGTTACATCGAGTCAATTTCCTGCAATCGGTGGAATGACTGACTTCCTTTTACAATATGTTCAAAAGCCTTCTGAGGTTGCCTCAAGTCAATTTCCTTCACAGGTTGCTCTAACTCTATTTCTTGTCTATGATACTTTATAAAGCTTATTTATTTACTAACACAACTCAACTCAATTATATGTGGTTTATGAATCGCAATATTTTTTTGGCATGTCATTATTAGGATACAATGACGTGCAACGTTAGAGAAACTTCTTCTTCGTGTGCTGGATTTCAGCATATAGTTGGACTATAGTATTTTATTGTTGGACTTTTTCTTCCGCTGCTGTTAATGAAATTTAGATTGCTAGTAGTTTTGTTGTTATTCAAAGAAGACATTATGCACCTGTCGCGGTTAATAATGTTATACCTATTATAGTTTCTTTACTTCAACTTTCACTTTCCAGAATCCGTCCATCGGTTCTTTAGAGCATTCACTATAGCCTCTTCAAATTTGGCTCTTCAAAATAATCAAAAGTACTTCTTTTCTATTTGAACAATTGAAGCACACTTTTTAGTCTCGCACCTATCGTTGGTTACTTCAGTTTGTGATGGTATCCCATCACACACCGAAGCAACCCGCCCGACGACCGAATATAGAGTTTCTCGCTCCGTTGGTTACTTTGGTTCGTGATGGTATGCCATCACAAAGCGAAGCAACCTGGCCAACGACCGAATATAGAGTTGCTCGCTCCGTTGGTTACTTCGGTTTGTGATGGTATGTCATCACAAATTGAAGCAACCTGCCTGGCGACCGAATATAGAGTTGCTCACTCCATTGGTTACTTCGGTTCATTATGGTATGACATCACGAACCGAAGCAACCTGCCCGGCGACCGAATATTGAGTTGTTCACACCGTTCGTTACTTCGGTTCGTTATGGTATGACATCACGAACCGAAGCCACCTGCTGGCGATCGAATATAGAGTTGCTCGGTCCGTTGGTTACTTCGGTTCATGATGTCATAACATCACGAACCGCAAGAACCTACCGACGCTACTACTTTGAGTGCGCATATTGGAGCAGCACCTATTGAAGACTATCACAGAGAGAGAAAGACCCAAGGAACTTATCCGCGGAGTCCGTGATGTCTAAGTTGCTTGAAGAGAAATTTCAAACATAAGAAGAACATCTATCCAATATACATTTAATTGTTAAAGAAGATGTATCAGTGTAGACAACAAAGTCACAAGTCTTCTTTGTACGGATGCAATAGGTAGATGGAAAGTTGCAAGTTACGAGGGATGATATCACGTAACCGTTAGTGAAATGAGCACTCAAATGGCAGATATGGCTAAGACAGTGGCCATGCTTAAACTCACTTTCTTATTCCTTGGGTGACTTCAATCATAAAGTTGATAGACCGACTAATGTGGTTAACGCACTAATGAAAAGTATTGAGTTACGACTTTCCTGTAGACATCTAAGTTAAAAGAAGTGTATGAAATGCAATAATTTCTATGTGCAAAGTTTAAAGAATTTAAAGACTTTGAATTATCTAATGCACCTGTAAATACGCCTTGCAGCGTTCCTCCTCAATCTACTACTACTCCATCTGCCAGTGGACGGCAACCGTGGGATCCACTAGTTAAACCTCATCCCACTCCAAAACCCACAGAGCCTGCTGGTACTCAATTAGGTAGAAGAAGACACGTGCTTACTCCCCATTCCAATGAAGAAACTGAACCGGCCACTAGAACTTACCAGAAAAGACAAAAGACTGCTGGTGGTTCTACTTGTTGGCAATCTGTAGAGGAAGAAGCAATTGATACTAACGTGTCTCCTACTAAGGGTGGACAATTCGAGGAGATGTTAGCGTACATTGGAAAAGATTGCACCAGACCCCGCATTACTGCTGCTGGTGTTGAATTTACATCAGCTGACCTGAAAAGGATTATGTCTATATCTGCTGAATTCGAAGATGTCGATCTAAATAACTTCGTTACTGCATTACGAAAGACATGTAAATTACATCCCAACGTCTTTGGGGCTTCCAGGAAGTATGTTCTACTCGAATGTATGACCTATATGCAACTTCCATCAGTTGCTTACTTCAGCCCTCTTGTCACTGGTGAGAGAGAAGGTTCAATTCCTTGGAATACAAAGGATTGTATTCCTATTCTTTATAATGTTCCTTCTCATTATGTCGTCTTACAAGTGAACTTGAAAGAAAAGACCATCAGTGTTTATGATTCCTATAAGGTAGCTGATTGGGACTTTAGAAAAGGTCAACTTGCCAGGATAATTGAGTTACTCAAAGCAACACTCTACAGGTCGTAGGCTTCTATGCTAATAATCGTCGTGGCCAAGAACTTGTTGTTAAATTTAAGGTCACTCGGCTTGCGCCAACTCCTGGTTCCTCGACAAGTGGTGGTGGTTCGTTCTTTGTTTGGCAATCAGTAGAGGAAGAAGCAATTGATACTAACGCGTCTCCTACTAAGGGTGGACAATTCGAGGAGATGTTAGCGTACATTGGAAAAGATTGCACCAGACCCCGCATTACTGCTGCTGGTGTTGAATTTACATCAGCTGGCCTGAAAAGGATTATGTCTATGTCTGCTAAATTCGAAGATGTCGATCTAAATAACTTCATTACTGCATTAAGAAAGACATGTGAATTATATCCCAACGTCTTTGGGGCTTCCAGGAAGTATGTTCTACTCGAATGTATGACCTATATGTAACTTCCACCGGTTGCTTACTTCAGCCCTCTTGTCACCGGTGAGAGAGAAGGTTCAATTCCTTGGAATACAAAGGACTATATTCTTATTCCTTATAATGTTCCTTCTCATTATGTCCTCTTACAAGTGAACTTGAAAGAAAAGACCATCAGTGTTTATGATTCCTTTAAGGTAGCTGATTAGGACTTTAGAAAAGGTCAACTTGCCAGCATAATTGAGTTACTCAGCAACACTCTACAGGTCGTAGGCTTCTATGCTAATAATCGTCATGGCCGAAAACTTGCTGTTAAATTTAAGGTCACTCGGCTTGCGCCAACTCTGGTTCCTCAACAGCCTGATGGGCTTAGCTTTGGTGCTTTTGTTTGCCTTTATCTGTTTGCCTTGGTGCGAACTGAAGAGGGCATTCCTCATTGGCCTTATCTAAATCGAATTGTTTATTCTACCGACGGTACCAAGGATCTTCGAAAATCAATGGCTAACACTATTTTTAAGAGGAGTATATATGTTGGTCAGGAGGGACAAGTTTCGCATCGTCAGTAGTTATCGTTTATGTTATTCTGAATTTGTAAAAGTTAGTATTTTTAATGTATGATAGCTGGATTTCGTTAATCAACACATGGAATTAGAAAATATATTTCATTTTATTTTTTTCGGCCCACCTCGTTTAGCGAACTATTAGAGGCCCATTGCTTGAAAAAAATGTTGGTGGACATGAATTACTCAATAATATATAATGGGTTTACTAGGCCTACTGTTTTGGAAAACACTACTCATTTGAAAAGAATCTCGTCACTCTTGCAATCTGAGAAAAATCTCCTCACCCGCACACACTCGTTTTCCTCAGCCGCAATATGTCAGATTCCCGCAGATCCGTACTTCGCAGGCATCAACCCTATTCATCAGCTCCTTACATCCACACTGATGAGGGCTGTGACTTCAACATGTACGCCCATATCGGCTCCTCTCAGGTGCTTTGCATGTCCAAATTTCTATTTATGAGAAATTGTTGTTAACATTAGGTTTTGCGTATGATGGAATAATTGGGTCGAATTTTATAAACAATAATATGTTCAATGAATATTTTAAATTTGACTTCATAACGATAATATTAGTACCATTTTCAGCATTAATATGTAAGACGAAATAATATGAGTTCTCATTCAATTTTCTTGACAGGGGATAAACGTTGGTCAATCATCTACAGCGCGTCAACCATGTCAACCATATCAACAGGTAACATAATTTTCCCACGTTTTATTGCCCTATTTTACATGAAGACGTTAGAGCGATGAGTTACGGGTTTCTCACTAATCGGGCCAGCGTTTGGCATCCTTTAATAACATTTATCATATGTCATGTCATCTCGTTGTTTATAAGTATTATGTTGATGTGATTAGATGGACATTGAATTGAATGATGTTGATGAAACAAAAATGTGGGCTGGTAATGTCGAGAAGTTGTTTATACAACTCATGATAGAGGAAATGTTAAGAGGGAACATGCAGGATGGTGTTTTCAATAAGAGAATTCGGGAGAAGATATTGGTTGAACCGAATCGGCAAACAAAGCGAAATTTCAAGATTGTACAACTGAAAACAAAATTCAATCGTTTGCGTCAGAGGAATCGTGTTTTCTCTCAACTCCTACAGCATAGTGGCTTGGGTTAGGAGGCGGAGATGAACACAGTTCAAGCTAGCGACGAAGTATGGAGCAATGTTATTGCGGTAATTACATTTAATGCTTATTTTTCTGATGTCAAAATTTTGTTTTTAAACATCGTAATCTTGTTTAATAATGTTATACTTTCTATGGTTAATAGGCTATTCGAAGGCGAAGGAATTTAAGCGGAAGGGATGTGAGAATTATATTCAGTTGGGGATCCTATTTAAAAAGACTACCGCCCTGGTGTAATGGCATTTACATCTACACAGGCTCCCACTAATATTGATGAAGAGCATAAACTTAATGAAAGGTTCATGAATACTGAAGTGCATGTGGATGTAGGTGTTGATGTTGACACTGACGCAGAGAATGATCAGCATAATGAAGACGGCCTTCACGCCAGTAAGTCAGTTCATAAGGACATTCCTTATATGAAACGACGCAAGAGTGGATCAGCACCTCAGTGTAGGAGGTTTGTTACGCAGGGAGACAGGCTTAGTGAAATGACAAATGCACTCAATAATTTTGCCCATGTGCAAGAAGAGAATATTGCAGAAAGACGCGCTAGACATTCGTCGCTTGCGCCTAACAACAATGCTTATAGTGCTAGGCAAGTTGCTAATCCAGCTAATAAGTATTCTTTTGAGAACGCGCTAGCATTACTTAATCAATATACAGACTTATCAAAGGAAAAGTGGTTTAAGATCTTGTAGGCACTACAGAACACAGGTTAATAGGATAGCTTTTCTGATGTCACTAGAGGAGAGGAGGGTAATGTGGATGAATTGTATTGCACGGTCAAAGTGAACATGGTTGTTAAGTTATTTATGTCACTATTGCGTTGTTATACGCGGTCGGATAATTGAGTTTATGTCTGCTCTCTATTATGGTTTTTTGCGACAAAGTCGAGTGTGTGTCATCACGTTTGATTATCTTTGTTTGACATTGGTTTTGATGCTTATTGTTGTTTTAACTTAATAATGTTAACGTTTTATGAAGTTTGGATATTTAGTAATTCTATTTATAGAATTATTGTACAACTATATGGCTTTTATTTTGTTCATCGTTGCATATCATTGAAGCAGTTTATAATAAAACAATATCTCATGATGATATCTGCGACAAACCGTCGAATATACTCTTTATGGTGATGAAGATGCTAAAAGTGATGAGGTATTAGATGATTTCGATGATATGTCGGATGATGGTAGCTGCGTTTCACCATATGCTTCATCGTCGAATGGTGGTGAACAACTTGTCATCAACCATATAGCACTGACCACTATGACAAATGTTCACGATTATGTTTCCAAATAACCATAACGTATATCTATATTATCAGGACGGGCCTATATTACTGAGGTTCTTAATGGACCTAATTCGACATGTTATGAACTCTTCTGTATGCACATACCTGTATTCCATCATCTATGTTATACATTACGAGAACTGGGCCTCGTAAAAGATGATGACGGTGAAGTATCTTTGGAGGAATCAGTTGCAATGTTCCTCTTCATTGTTGGCCATAACACTAGACATAGGGTTGTTGCAGATTATTTCCAACATTCAGTGGAAACTATACATAGACGATTCCGATTTATGTTGCGTGCGATACATGCATTGGGGATTCGTATTATTACTCCAGATCGAGATTGTCAAGGCCTACCAGAGTCATTACACACGAAGAAGTACTATCCATGGTTTCAGGTATGTTTCCAGTTGGCATTTATATGACATAAGACATGCAATAATTGATAGTTAAACATCAAAAGACAATGCATTCAGTCAGTACCATAATAAGACATTGTGTATTAATGTTTCAGGCATGTGTAGGTGCCATTGACGGCACCAATGTCAGCGCAAAGGTTCCTGCTGCAAAGGCAACATCATGGCACAATAGGAAAAACGTTATCACACAAAATGTAATGTGTGCTATGAACTTCGACATGCGCTTCACGTTTGTATGTTCCGGATGGGAAGGAAGTGCGCATGACACTAGAGTATTTGAGAATGCTATATTGAGCCCAGAATTGTGTTTTTCGTGGCCCACACAAGGTTCATATGAGAGTTCACTTTTGCTTACTAATCTTCGTTGCATATGTAGCATACACACTGATGCAATGTATATTTTCAATGTAGGACAATATTACTTGGTTGACTCAGGGTACCCCTTAGGCAGATGTTTTATGCCACCACATAAATGTGTACCATATGACGCAAAAGAATTTCGCGGCAGACATCGGCAACCAAAGAGTGCAGTAGAATTGTTTAACTATCGTCATTCTTCTCTTCGTATGGTTGTGGAATGAGCGTTTGGGGTGTGGAAAGCAAGGTTTCCCATTTTGAGCAATATGCCAAATTACCCACTTAGCAGGCAACGAATGATTGTCACCGCATGTTGTACAATCCACAATTTCATCCGCTTATCTAATGGGAATGACCTTTTATTTGGCAATTGGGACGACGCGGATATCCGTATAGCAAATTATGAGTCCAATTGTCAGACTAAAGTTATCGATGATTGGAGAGTACGGCAAGTGCGCTGTCAATGAATCAACACAGGGAGAAATGAAAAGATTGCGTGATGCAATCACTAAGGCGATGTGGGAGGGTCATAAAAATGTAAACTTGTAAATTATGTCCCATAATTATGGTACCTTTCAAATATGTCCCCTAATTATGGTACCTTTCAAACTTAAACCCAACCAATTTCTATGTTTCAAACGTAAACGTGTAATTGCAAAATCATAAGATGAACGACAGAGTGAGAAGTCACAAATAAGTGCTGGTGATGCTAAAAAGAACAAATCCCACATGTAACTGCTGAACCTCGCTCGTCATGAAGGTAAGGTGTTGGACTTTGGTTTGGCCATAATAGGACATCCCCAATCGGAGCTGCCATGTAACTGCTGAAGCTTGCTCGTCATGAAGGTAAGGTAACTTTGGTTCGTGATGTTGGACTTCGGTTCAGCCGTAATAGGACATCCCGAATCGGAGCTGCCATATAACTGCTGAAGCTAGCTCGTTATGAAGGTAAGCTTATTTCGGTTCGGGAAGTTGGACTTCGGTTCAGCCGAAATAGGACGTCCCGAATCGGAGCTGCCATATAACTGCTGAAGCTCGCTCGTTATGAAGGTAAGCTTACTTCGGTTCAGGATGTCTTCGGTTCGGCCGTAATAGGACATCCCAAATTGGAGCTGCCATATAACTGCTGACTTTCGCTGGTTATGAAGGTAAGGTTACTTCGGTTCGTGATGTTCGACTTTGGCTCACGCATAATCGGACATCCCGAATCGGAGCTACCATATAACTGCTGAAGCTCGCTCGTTATGAAGGTAATGTTACTTCGGTTCGAGATGTTGGACTTCGGTTCGACTGGCATCGGGCATCCCGAATCGGAGTTGCCATATAACTGCTGAACCTCGCTCGTTATGAAGATAAGGTTACTTCGGTTCGGGATGTTCGATCGCCCGTTAACTGATGATTATTAGTTTCGTTCGAACTTTGAATCGGGATGAATAAGAGGTGGGTTATTCAATTCTATTTGAGACATGCCACTACATCTCGACTTAGTTATATATACTTACATTTTTCTCGCTATTACATGTATGTATGTAGTCCACAAACAACAAAGTTCTTGCTCATAGAGCACTTTCCATAACAAACTTTCCATATTCATAATTACAATGAACACAATATGTTGTTGCTCTCTCCCTATCTAACTTCAGCTAGCACTCAAGGCAATATCGATGGCTTAAAGGCCGAACTCAAGCTTTATGGGGGCACTCTGAAGCAAAATGGGCTTCCTTGCAGTCCCAGCGTCATGCGGATTTTCAGGCTTCACACCATTGGCATATCAAGGCCTCGTCATTCTCACCAGTCAGCATAACACATCACATAAAAAACCACAAACAAAATCCTTCATCACTCCATTAATATTGGCCAACTACTGAATTGAAAAATAACAAACTTTCAACATCGGCAACGCTAACCATGCTCATTCTCACTAGTCAGCATGAAACATCACACAAAACTTCAAAAACAATAACCACGATCAGTCCATTAATATTGCCCAGCTACTGATTTCAAAATTAACAAAACTTATTAACATTACATCAGCAAATCTCCTAAAGCCATGATAGGTAGTGACTTCACTGAAGCCCCACTGGCTTTCTAACCTTTATGCATCTTTAATAAATCAAAGAGATGATTTTTATCTTTGTAGAAATAAAACATGCATATGCAAAATGATTGTGCAGAAACTTCAAACCTTCAATACTCTGGGCGGAACACTCCTATGACATTGTGCAGAAGCTGTTGAAACGTTTCTCGCACCATGAGGAACCTAAGATGCACTTGGGTCGAGCTAAGGTCAGTACACTCCTGCGCCTAACCTCTGCTCGGCTCAAAGCAGCTTAGCTTCAAGCACCGATTTTCGAGGCAATGATGATGACAACCTATTTGATCTAAAATAACAAACCTTTAACATTTCAGGGTAAATGATTATGCGCCAACTAACACAATGTGCCTTTTTAGGATCTCCTCACTGCAACACCCTCAAAGATAACAATACAATTATTTCAGTCTAACGACGAAAATTGTAACACAATATTTCACTCTTAAAAAAGGAGCATTTATATTATTTCAACCACAATCAGACTTTGCCGAATAAGCGATTCCTTAGTGTCATACGGCCAACCTTCTCCATCTCCAAAATTTATCAATAAAAATCAAATAAATCAAACAAAAATAAGGAACATATAAGAGAAACACGCTTCAGAAACAATAAATTCTCATTAAATCAAACAAACGCCATAAACGTTAGTTAATATGAATTTTCTATAATGGACTCTCACTAAATCTAACACCCAAACAGATTCAAAAGTACAAAAAATTATACAATAAAATTATAGTAATTACAAAAAAAATAACTTTTGTATTGCAAGAGAAAGAGCCTATATCTAATCATGCCATGCCACGCAGGAGCAAATATGCGTTGTGTCCTCTCAAACCCAAACGCAAGATCACCGAGACACGTTGGAGCGCCACGTAGACGGAACCAAATATTAGTCCTTAGTGACACATCAACTGCCGGATGCCAATCATCCAATTCGGTCCAATATCAGCACTGGGCGGGCGTGTACTCTGTCGTCTTCGATCCTCACAACTTCTCTAGTCTCCTTGTTGGCCCGAAGAAATGGAAGGATCGAGCTTCGGCGAGAGGGATTTCATGGCGTGTTGCGTCAGCTCCAGGTTCGCCGAGGAAATGGCCGCTTCCGCCCCCTTCTCCGGCGTCGAAGAAGCAATCGCCGCCGCCAGAGACATCTGGTTCAACAAGGTTAGTCTCCTGTTCGCGTTCTCGTCTCAACTCTCGATGCCTGTCTATCTCTAGCTCTCCCTATCCCTGACTCCGTGTTTCTTTGATTGTAACATAGGTAGATGTCGTCGGTTGGCTCGAAGCATTCGCAGCTCACCCTCAAATCGGCAGATCTCCATCGCCCAGCCACATGAATGACACTAGTGCAGAGTTCTGTTTCTTTCTCTCCCTGGAAAAAACATATTGAATTGTTTTGATATACATAATTAAAGCTTATGAATTTAGTGGTGGAATCATGCATGAACTTGAGTGTGCGATGAATCTTCATTTTTTTTTTTTTTTGTTTATTTTTCTTGGTATTAGCACATTGAGTGTGTTAGCACATTGAGTGTGTGATGAATCCTCAGTTGTATTTTGTACCCCAAACCTAATGAACCTTTCAAATTATGTTTCACTGACCCTTTCAAATTACTTTATGCTAATGCTACAATGAGAATACAGGGGAGCCTTTTAAAATTAATGCTCGTTAGATAAGATTTTTCTCTAATCCTGACTTGGGCTAGTTAAAAATGTAACAAATTTCGATAAGATAATAAGCTAATATACTTTTAAAATACTCCTACGTAAATATAAAGCCCCATTAATACCATAAATTTATAATTATGATATCAACATTGTTATCTTAATACCTTTTAGATGAGGAGTCATTGTTAGGTGTGGTTTCAAGAAATTTTCTATCTTATATATGTAATATTTTCTATCTCCATCATAAATTATTTTTAGAAAAATACAATGAATAATACTTAATTATTAAGAAACAATGGACATTATTTATTAATTTTTATTAATATTGATGCATTTATGGTGTCCAAATTATAGACAGTTAGACACAGTTGTGTCTTGACCTAAGATTATGGTCGTATCTTGACCTAGTCTTTTTGTGGACAATTTTTCTTTTCATTTTAATTATTTTATTTATTCTTCTGGTTTCCTTCTATTGTTTTAAGAGGTCTGACTACCTTAGGGTTTGTGACTCTACATTTTGATTATGATTTATTGAAAAACTATAGACTTTTGTCTTTTGAGAGAATTAAATGTTCCTCTTTTGTCAAATTTGTTTTTAATTTGAATAGTCATTGATTTTCCTGTCATGTTCCTAGATTATTTAGTATCAGAGCATAGGTTGCTTGAATAGATGGCCGAACAGAGTTTAAGAGGGTGTGGACAATGGGGTCATAGAGGCCGGGGGTGTGGAGATGTTCCTAAAGCTAATGAACATCCGCAACTACAAGACCTGCGAGACGTGGAAATTGAAGGGCCAAAAAGATGAATCTAGGAATTTTAGCAACAACTTGGCAAGACAGGGTTGGGATCCCAATCCGACATCATGGAGCACAACTGACTAAGAGTTCTTCTAATGAGACACCATCTTGGTCAAAGCAACAGGAGGCCAAAGGTCTCCCTGGCCGAGGCTTCTTGTTTGGACAAAGCACTCTCTGGTCAAAGGTTCCATTTGGTTGACGCTCTCAATGGCCAAAGCTCTTGGCTAATGCTCCCCGTGGCCGAATCTCGAGTGTCAACCAGGTGTGTTAACTACATAGTTGCGGATTCTTGATGTCCAACTCGATGATGATGGCTGAACACATGCTCGACATAAAACTACACCTCGAAATGATATTTTGAGCAGCTCTTTTGGCATTTCATGCACCCCTCACGTCATGCAGTAGAAATTGTGTTGTTTCGAGCAGTCGTCGATTTGTGTAGTAGAAGTGTGAACATTTCGAGCATTGTTCTAGTTTACATTTTGGGAAGATGACGGTGTTGAGTGACGTTTTCATTTATTTATTTATTTTAAATTATAGCATTAGGATTTTTTGGTCGTTGGCCTTGGCCTATATAAGGCCATGTAGCCCACATTTCTAGGCATATGTGGAATTGAATCACTCGGTCCAGTAGGATTTTTCTATTAAATTCAATTTTTTTGAGTTAACTGCTTTTAATTGCTTGTGCTAGGGTTTGGTAAATTTGGTTATCCAACCTTACAGGATTAATTGCTCAATTTTGTGAGTGGATTGAATCCAATTTATCGGACTTATTGTTTGATTCTAATCAAAGTCTTCAACATATTTTCAAAATTTTGAAATGAAATGAAGGTTTAGATTCTTGTGTTTGAAGGTAAGACTCATCCCGATTATTTTATGGAATGGTTACATACTGTGGAGTGAATCTTTGATCTTAAGGAGATTCCTGGAAAACAGAAGGTGAAGTTGGTGGCTATTAGGCTACAGAAGCATGCCTCAATCTAGTGGGAGGACGTCAAGAAGCTACATGTCCGTGAAAGAAAATCCAAGATCACAGATTGAGTAAAGATGAAGAAGTTGTTGCAGAAGAAGTTCTTGCCTACCCATTATAGGCAAGAGACCTTCATCAACTATCATGATGCCAAACAAGATAACAAAACTGTGAAAGAGTACATAGAGAAGTTTGATCGGTTGTGTATGCAGTGTTTTGTAGCAGGGGAAGATGAGCAAAATATTGCTTGTTATTTGGCAGGGCTGTAAAACAAGACGGCTGATGTTTTCCTACCTTATCAGGACAAGAAAATGTGTGCATGATTGTGTTGAAGGTGGAGGGGCAACTCAAGAGGAAGAAGAGCAAGTCCAAGTGGATGACTAGCAATTCATGGTGGACTATTAACGGCTCGAAGTTAGAAAGCAAGAAGAGAGAAAGTTCCTCAGCCCTGATGGTAGGGAAAGACACAAATTCCAAGTTTACAGCCAAACAAGAGGTGGGTAGTCCTGGAATTTAGCAGGGGAGGAGCCACAACGAAGCATTGCTTCTAGTGTCAAGGGTTGGAACACCTTGTTGCTGATTCTCCTACCTGTCACATCGTGATGCTAGATGAAAAGTTCAATTTTTAATGAAAATCCAATTTTTGATGAGTCAGATGGAGAGCAGAAGGATCCAGAAGGTTATTTATGTTGATTATGGAGGGTCCTTAATAGTGTGACATGTCTTGAATGTTGCTGAAACAGATGATTACTTACAATGCAGGTGCAGAGGGAGGGTGTGTAAGTTCATCGTTGATGAAAGTTGTTGCAAGACTTTGGTTTCTACTACCATGGCGGAGAAGTTGGGACTGAAGACCGAAGAACACCCTAAATCGTACAATCCCTCATGGCTTTAAGAGGGAAAACGAAGAGAGGGTTGTCCTGTTCGGTTTCCGATCAGGAAGACATATGTTGATGAAGCCATATGTGATGTGTTATCTATGAAAGTTTGTCATATATTATTGGGGAGGCCTTGATGATATGATAGAAAAACAAAGCATGATGTCTTTTGAAATACCTATACCTTTATGTTTGGAGGGCCCACTATCACATTAAGGCTAATCGATGCGAGGAAGAAGATGAAGACTCACTTGCTATTGAGACCGAAGGTTAAGTACAAGTAATTGGTAGATACACACAAGAGGTGGGAAGTTTTCAAGAGATGAATCATTTCTTAGCAAGGGAGAAAGATGCATTTATGGTGTCCAGATTGATAAACATGGTCGTGTCTCACATTTGGTGGGCGAATTTTCTATTTATTTTAATTGTTTTATTTCTTTCTTTTTGTTTTCTTTTATTTTTTAAGAGGTCTGACCTATTTATAGTGCTATCTTATATTTTGTGATGGTAGATTTTGATTATAATTTATTGAAAAATTGTAGACTTTCATCTCTTTATTAAATTCATTCTTGAGAGAACACAATGTTTCTCTTTTATTAAATTCCTTCTTAATCTGAATAGTCATTGCTTTTCCTATCAAGTTCCCGCATCAAATATTATATACAATGAATTTATGATTTAGATTTATTCAATTCATATGATATTTGAATTTTTCTAAGATAAATTTTTTTGATGTAATTAAAATTTAACTTCAATCAATCACAAAAATCTCTTTAAATTAATAAATATTAATTTATTAGTTAATGAATATCCGTATAAAGTAATAAAATATCAAGATCTTAACAATATTAATTTAAAGTGGTTATTATTTATATGGGAGAGTTTTTAATTTCTGTCCAGGCGTGTGTGGTATGGGGTGGGCTTGGTTTATAAGCATGCTTATAAGCTATTGCTCTCCCAAGTTTAGTGTTGTAAACAGCATTCCCTCTACCACTTCTTCTGATCTCTATGAATCAGAAGAGGTTCTTATGTATATGGGAGAGTTTTTAAGTTCTGTCCGGGTGTGTGGTGGGGGGTGGGTTTGGTTTATAAGGATGCTTATAAGCTATTGCCCTCCCAAGTTTAGTGTTGTAAACAGCATTCCCTCTACCACTTCTTCTGATCTCTATAAATCAGGAGAGTTTCAGCTTCCTTGTGCACCCGTAAAAAGATGAATCTAAGCCCATTCCAACATGGGATCAACAGGCACATCATTTGTAACAATATGCTTTACTGAGCGTTTTAGATTCATCTTTTGCCTGCAGTTTATTTGAACAAATGCTTGTAGTTACATTCTTGTGCATACAATGATCGAAGGAGGGAAGACTTAATTTCTTATAGGGATTAAGCCCCAGACTTGTTTAAGTTTTAATTGCAGGGTTTTAGGGTTGACAGTAATCTTGGATAGCACCCAGTTAAAGAAAAAAGTGTGTTTTTTTGTGGTAAAGTTTTAAATTTTTACTTCCTTTGGAGGCACTGGCAGCATGGGTTTCCAAGAATTGCATCTTTATCCTATAAAGAATTTTATATTGTCAAATTAACCAGAATAAAAGGGCTGCAGGTTGAGAGCAAGAGGTCTGTTCCATCTGCTATTACATGCATCAAAAATCAATTGTAATGCTATTAGCCACGAAGTTTTAAATATAATAATTATTAAATTTAGCAGTCCTCCAGTCCCTAATTTTTAAGATTTGTTCACCACCTCACCTGAGTCTAATTTTATATATTATGCTGATTTACTAATGCCAATAATATGGAAATTATATATCTTGAAGGATTTACAAATGTTAACATCAGTCTACTTTAGTAGTAGAAAGAAGGCTCAGAGAGCCCCCTCGCAACGCAAGAGCACCCCCCGACCCAGGGCCGACCACACCCCCACCACCGAAACCAGCCGCAACATCCCGAAAGGAAGGACGACGATCCGGTGCCCCACGAAGCGGGGGAGGCAAGACGTGCCGGATCGGAGAGGCCACTTGCGGGGAAGGCCACGGATCAGCAAGAAGATCCACAAGTAACGCTCGGACACCCCGCCAGCCGCGGAAGTCCCTCCCAGCCGGAAACACTAGCATACGAGAGCGCCGAAGGCCCAACACAGAGAGAGAGGCAAAACCGCCGTTAGCATTTTGGCGTTTCTGAAGCACGAAGACCACCGTCCCGTCGCGGAAGGAACGAACAAACACCGGAGCCCCACGCTGCTCAAGGAGATCGCCAAGCACCCCACGAAACCAGCGCGCCGAAGCAAAGCCCAGGAAGATCGAACTCTCCAAGCCACGGCTGCGCTCTACGATCCGCAAACCCGTAGCCGAACGATCGAAGATGAAGTACTTGGCCTCAACTATGGCGTCCTCCGCCTGTGTCCGCTCCTCGCCCAGATGTTGTGGACAGTGGTGTTGCTGCTCCGGGGTCGTCGGACTGGTTCTTGGCGCTTCTAGGGGGGCGCAAGGTTCGTCTTCCCTCTGGGCTTCCGGTGTCGGCTGGTGGTTCGCCTCTGGGTTCCGCTGCACAGACCCCGCGTGGTCTTCTCGCCTGGGACGCTGTCGGGGGGGTGAGCCCCCCGTCGGGCGCGGCCGCTGCTTCGGTGGGGTCTGGGGCCTCTTCTCCTTTGTCGTCGCCCCACTCTGCCGCCGTGGGGCTCGTTGGGGGCTGCCTGGAGTCTGTTGACATCCCCTCTGCCCTTCCCACGCCTCTGCCTCTGTGTGGTGCTGTCCCCGGCAACGGTTCCGGGGTCTGTGTTGGGGCGACTCCGGGGTTGGAGCCCTTGGCCGTGGTCTGTGAGGTTGGTGGGTCTCCTCGGCTGGGGGATTGCTCTGTTTCTTCTTTGGGGCAGTCCTCCTTGTGGGTGCAACGTCGGTATAAAGCTATTGGCAAGCTACTGGGGGTGAGTTATGAGGGCTTTGAGCGGGAACTCATGCTGCTCTTGCAGGATATTGAGGTGCGACATCAGTAGAGGCAGGGTGAGGCTCGCATGCTTGCTGCTGCCGGATCGAAGGGGGTTCGTGAGCTCAGGGGTCTTGTGTCTTCTATTAATTATGATTCTCGGGCTTCTCGATCGGGGACCGCGCCGTGTTTGGCATTGGAGAGGGCTACTTTGGTGAACCCATGAATTTACATCTTATCTCTTGGAATGTGCGGGGGCTTCATGATGCCAACAAACGTTCTTGTATTCGGTCCTTGTTGCATGAGTGGAAGGCGGATGTCGTTTGCTTACAGGAGACCAAGTTGGCCTCTATCTCCGCCTCTGTGGTTTGGAGCTTGTGGCGCTGTCGATGGGCTGGTTGGTTGTTTCTTGCTTCTTTCGGGGCTTCCGGGGGTATTTTGTTGCTGTGGGACCGTCGGGTGGTGGAGAGGGTGGATGAGGCCATTGGTTGTTTTTCAGTTTTCTGCCGGTTTCAGAATGTGGTGGACCAGCAGTTCTGGACTTTCTCTGGGGTGTATGGGCCTAATTTGGTCCGCGATCGGCCTCTCATGTGGGATGAGCTTGCGGGCATTCACTCTTGGTGGGGTGGGCCGTGGTGTATTGGGGGGGACTTTAATGTGGTTCGGTACCCGTCGGAGAGGTTGGGGTCCGTGGGCTTTACCTCCTCGATGGCTGGTTTTTCCGAGTTCATTGATTCGCTGGGGCTGGTTGACTTGCCTCTATCGGGCGGCTCTTTTACCTAGTCTAACGATCGTGAGATGACTTCTTTCTCTCGGTTGGACCGCTTCCTGGTTTCCCCCGATTGGGCTGGCCGGTTTGCGTGTGTTACTCAGTCCCGCAAGAGCTGGTTTCGTTTGGATCATTTTCCCATCTCTTTATCTTGTGGCTCCTTGGTTGGTGGTCCGCGGTCTTTTCGCTTTGAGCTTATGTGGTTTCAGGCTGCCGGTTTTCTGGATCTTTTGCGGTCATGGTGGGCTTCTTATCAGGTTGTGGGTTGCCCTAGTTCGGTCTTGGCTGCCAAGTTGAAGTTGTTGAAGCTTGATTTGAAGCGGTGGAATGTTGAGGTTTTTGGGCATTTCGCTGCTCGTCGGCTTTCTTGTTTGGTGGGGCTGCGGGACCTGGAGGTGGTTGCTGAATCCCGCCCTTTGTCTGTCGAGGAGGTGGGCACCCGGGCCACTCTTTCTGCCTCTCTTGAGCAGCTTCTCCTCATGGCGGAGGTGTCTTGGCGGCAGAAGTCGTGTGCCTTGTGGCTTAAAGAGGGTGATCGGAATTCTAAATTTTTTCATCACTTGGCTTCTTCTCACCGGCGGACTAACACCATTTCTCGGTTGATTGTTGATGGGGCTACTGTGACTTGCCCGACGGTGATTCGGGATCATGTGGTGAAGTTCTTTGAGTCTCTTTATCGTGAGGATGGTTTTTCCCGTCCTTTCTTGGATGGGCTCCCATTTTCTGCTCTCTCGGTTGAGGATAGCTTGTCGTTGGATCGGCCTTTCTCGTTGGAGGAGGTGGAGTCTGTGGTTCATGGTTTCACGGGGGATAAGGCTCCCGGTCCTGATGGGTTTCCTATGGCTTTCTTTCAGCGGGGCTAGGCTTTTTTGCGTGATGATGTCATGGCCGTTTGCTGGGAATTCTTCACTTCTGGTCGTTTTGCTCGGAGCCTTAACGCTACTTTTATTGCTCTCATCCCCAAGAAGCCCGGGGTGGAGGCGGTGCGGGATTTTTGTCCTATTAGCCTGGTTGGTAGTATGTATAAAATTATTGCGAAGGTCTTGGCTGTCCGGTTGAAAGTTGTGTTAGGGAAAATTATTTCTCCTTCGCAGAGTGCTTTTGTTCATGGGTGGCAGATTTTGGACTCGGTCCTTATAGCCAATGAATGCATTGATTCCCGGCTTTCCGCTTCCACCCCCGGGGTGTTGTGTAAGCTCGACATCGAAAAGGCTTATGACTATGTTAATTGGGGCTTTCTGTTGTATCTTCTTGAGCGGTGTGGGTTTTCCTCTACATGAAGGCGGTGGATTGCTTTTTGTGTGTCGTCGGCTCGGTTCTCGGTGTTGGTGAACGGCTGCCCGGGTGGTTTCTTTTCTAGTTCTCGCGGGCTCCGGCAAGGGGACCCTCTTTCTCCCTTATTGTTTGTTATTGTGATGGAGGGTCTTAGCCGCTTACTTGATCGGGCGCTGGCTTGTGGTCTGCTCTCGAGTTTCTCGGTTGGCACTATTGAGCATGGTCCCATGGTTATCTCTCACTTGCTCTTTGCGGACGACACTCTTATTTTTTGTGAGGCCGATCCTTTACATTTGTTCCACTTGCGGGCTGTTTTGGTGTGGTTTGAGGCTGCGTCTGGGTTGAGGATTAATTTGGGTAAATCGGCCTTGGTTCCGGTGGGCGAGGTCCCTTGTGCGGCGGAGTTGGTGGGGATCCTTGGTTGCCGGCTCTCCACTTTGCCTTTGACTTATTTGGGTCTTCCGTTGGGAGCTCGGTTCAAATCCTTTGCTATTTGGGCCCCGATGATTCTTCTCTGGAGCGGCGTTTGGCTGGGTGGAAGCGGTTATATCTTTCTGCTGGCGGCAGGCTGACTTTGCTTAAAAGTACTCTTTCCAGCTTGCCCACGTACTTCTTGTCTCTCTTTCCTGTCCCTGTTGCCATTGCTGCTCGCATTGAGCGGCTTCAGCGGCAGTTCCTTTGGGGGTCCTCGGCGGTGACGCCTAAGTATCCTTTGGTGAGTTGGGCTTCCATTAGCCGTCCTCTCTCTTGTGGTGGATTAGCTATTCGTCGTATTCGGCCCTTTAACGAGGCCCTACTTGGGAAATGGTTATGGCAGTTTGGCGTGGAGCGTGACTCTCTTTGGCGGCAGGTCATTGTGGCCAAATATGGGGCCTTGGGAGGTGGTTGGACCTCTAATCCCCCTCGTGGTCCGCATGGCATGGGTCTTTGGCGGTTTATTCGGTCTGGTTGGCGGTCCTTTGCTTCTTTCGTGGCTTTTGAGGTGGGTGATGGCTCTTCCATCCGCTTCTGGGAGGATGCCTGGTGCTTGGATGTGCCCTTGAAAGTGGCTTATCCTGAGTTGTTCCGCCTTGCTGTTGCTCGCGAGGGCTTTGTGGTTGATTTCTACTCGGATTATGGCTCCGGGGTGATGCTTCCCCGTGTTCTTGGGCTTTTCTCCTCCTGGCAGGGGCGGGTGGGCCACAAATCTGCGGTCTGGCGCGCCATTCCTCATTGCATTCTTTGGTGTCTCTGGGGGGAGAGGAATGCTCGTCTCTTTCAGGGTTGCGAAAGCCGCTTGAATGAGCTTAAACTTTGTTTTCTCCGGTGCCTTGGGGATTATTTGGTTGGATCTGGGCATTTGCGTCTTTCTTCTCTTTTTGATGTTATTTCTGTTTGTTCCTTTTAACCTCGGTTGACTTGGGCTTTTTCTCGTCTTCTGTTTGTATTCTCTTTCTTGTGCACTTTTTGTGTATTTGGTTTTTAATAAATTTCACTACTTATCAAAAAAAAAAAAGAAAGAAGGCTGCTTCACCATGTTGCAAAAGCTTCTACCAACCGTTTGAACTTTATAATCTTCTTGATAGCAGGAAAGTTTGCTCAAAGAAAAATGCTGCTGTACTGGTCCTAATATAGTTGATGAGTGATTGCAATATTGTGCTATTAATGATATAGCAACTTAGTTTTGATCTTCTAACAAGTTGAAAATTTGTTCACTTACTATTGGTGGCGTTCTTCCAAATTCTTGCTATTTTACCCCAGTTTGCCTTCCATTAGTCATTACTAGCACTCTGATATTTATACAATGGTTTTTTTAGGTGGAGCAAAGGGGAGCAATCAACTGCTATAGCAACTGCCACTGATTCTAGCTTACAGGTTTGGATTGGTTTAAGTTGGAATGAGGTGTTAATGAGCTGTAATATTTAATTGTATATTTAGAATATTCGGGTATATATTTAGGTTACCTAATTAGGGTTCCTTCCTATGTATGTCTCTCTTCAATTGTGTATTTATATGTTTGTAATCTCTCAATGAAATAATAAGAAAGAATTATCATTCCTATATTCTTTTCCTATTTGGTATGAAAGCATAGTCCTAATTAGAAGAAGTTGTCATCACCCATTGCAAGAGCTTCAGTTCTTTCCTTGCATAGACGCCATTCTTCTTTTATGGCCCCATCACTGCTGTTTGTTGTGCCTACAACACCACTTGCTAGTGCAAGTGTCGAGCGTTGTCATGTGTGATTTATGAATCGAGCAAGAGTCTCGGTTATTCATTGGCTCTCTGCTCTTGCCATCACCATTGCCTCGGCTGTTGCTGCTGTCACCTCCATTGTTTGTTGCTGTCAATGTTGCCCGCCACACTGATTGACGAGTTATCGACAAAGACAGACATCTTACAGCTATCAAGCACAAGTGTTGCTGCTGTTGCCACTCTCGTTGCTTCCATCACTGTTGCTTCCTCCATCACCACTGCTAGCTCCACTGCCACTGTCGCTATCAACTTTCAGTGCCACCGTACACCTCCACAAGCTGTTTTTTAAAAACGAAACAGCCTTTTTCCAAAGGTCCACTTTAGAGTCGACATGCCTAGTGTTATTATTGGAGACTTTGACAGTCAATGCTGCCTTTGGTGGTCAACCTCCTTTTATTTCGTGTTATAGTGTGGCAGGTGCCAAGTGTGACACAATTATCAGCCTCCATCGATTATTTGTACTTTGTTTTGGTGTATGTGATTTCTTTGTTCATGTTGAGTCCACATTCACAAGTTTGATGAAATCGAGAAGATCCAATGGCTAAATCAAATCCTTTGCTTCTCATGTAACTTGCGTGTCCCAAGAGGGTGCTTTTCAATTGGTTTTACTTTCTTCTACTAATAACACTTACGTTATCCATTTCAAAGCCATGGTTCGAAGTTGCGGTTGCAAATGTCGTCGCATCGCGGTCATGGATGACTCGTTGCATTTCGGGTGAGATGCAATTTTAGGCATGAAGTAATATTTAATTTAAAAAATAAAAATCATAAAAATCCAAACCATCACATTACAACTATTAAACAAGTAAAATAAATAGTTTTAATTGTATATTATTACTTCAAACATAAAAAATACACAATAGAGCACTATTATAATATTAAAATAAATATATTATTATGTTTTGTATGCTTTATAATTTATGACACCAAATTATCATTCAAGTTTAATTTTTATTATTTTTTAAATTTTAAGGAGCTATTAAATTTAAAAACATAGTATTAAAGAAGTGATGCTCCTTAATAATTCTTTTAATTTAAATTTAACGTCTTTAAAATCATATATTAAAAACACAGTAAATGTATAAAATAAATTTTAAATATTTAATAAATTTATATAAATTAAAAACATGGTAAATGTATTTAATATAATAGATATATAAATTTATTAAAAATATTTAATAAAATACAGCATATAATTACCTATTTTGATTAAAAATTAATAAAATATAGATTAAAAATAAAAATACTGGCTGTGTCGGGCATGCGTGAATTAGGGGTGTAAAACGGATTGGTCCGGTTTGGTTCGTCGTGGAGTGGGCTTAAACGGGCCAGCCTATTTACTCCGTACTTTTAATGGACCAAAAAAAATATTTATTTATTTATTTAAAATAAATATTATATGTTAATTTTTGTTAAATATTTTTAAAATTTTAATTTTAAACCATATTTAAGAGTATATATTTTTAAATTTAGTTTTAAAAATAATAGATTTAGGCTATAGGTACTAATATATTAAGTAAAATAGGTAATAATTTTTTAAAAAATTATTTTTTAAAAAATAATAAGCCCGTCCACAGATCGGTCCGTGTCCGCACGAATTTGATCCATATGGACCGATCTGTTTAGGCCCGTGATTAAGATGAACCAATAATTTTTTGGTTCGGTCCGCACGATCTGCGGATTGGTAGTCCATTTTATACCCCTAGCATGAATGTATATATTAAAAAGCATATAAATACTGCCGACACATTATGTAAATGTATATTTTAGTAATCATATAAATTAATAATGCAAGATTAAAAATAAAAATAGACCTCATCTGTGTCGGGCGTGCGTGAATCATCATCAGAGCACAGCAATTGATCGGTGAGGAAGAGGCAGAGCACAGCGTCCGGCGATCGGCAATGAGTGTGCATGAGGCGTTGGTAGCAAGTCAACACAGAGCAATGTCCGGAGAGGAAGAAGAAAAACAGCATCCAATGATCGGCGAGGAAGAGGCAGAGCACACCGTCTGTTGAGGAAGAGGCAGAGCACACCGTTTGTCGAGGAAGAGGCAGAGCACACCCTCCGTCGAGGAAGAGGCAGAGCACATCGTCTGGCGATTGGCAATCAGATCCAGCGTCCTAGAGGAGGAAAAAAGGCATACTGCAACTAGATGGAGCCATCCCATAAATTTCAAACAAAATTTTGTACGGGATGGAACACGTCATTGAGAGAATGGCCGTATTGTTGCTTGTTAGCCGAGATCTCGGCCGAGATCGACGAGATGATGAAGATTTGTGCGATCTATGTACCGGCACTGGATATTGGATTGACACCCTTTGATACCGTGATGACTTGAATGATACTTCACTGACTCAGACGATACTACGAACCATGTTTGAAGCTACTAATCATATGACTAGTATGTCTCAAATTATCTTTTTTGGGTCTTTCCTATCAAGTTTGTTCAGGTTGTTAATGAGACTTTTATGGTAATTATTGGGGTTGGGAATATCTCGCTTTCACCTACCTTTTTCATTTTGTCGGCCTTACTTGCTTTTAATATCTCTAATAATTTTCTTTTTATTAGTTAAATTATCAAATATCTTAATTGTTTTGTAATATTTTATTTTACTCACCGTGTGTTTCATGACAATCTCACGAAAATGACGATTGACATTAGTAGAGAGGGGGGAGGTTTTTGAGTGCAAGCCAGCTTTGATGTTTGACAAATACTACTTAAGACGGAATGTTATTTTCAACTCCGATCCTCATCTTAATGACACTATCATGCCATCAAATGATTCTTTTGGGATTGACTGTGCGACACAAATTTCTACTGAGGTATTTGACTCTCGACCTATAGTTTCAAATTCAACTGATATCTTATCTTTTAACCCTAAAAGTTTAGACAATCTCATGAGTTGAAGAAATTCTATTCGTGACTATAGAGAGCCTAATAAATTGAGTTTTTCCAAATCATTTTCTTATGTTATTTATTCTATTTTTGATTTTATCTTTTATCGTTGCATGTCTAAATCTCATCTTGCTTTTGCTCTTCAATTGTCATTTGTATTTATTTTTAGTCATTTTTAAGAAGCTCTTAAAAATCTCAATTGGAAGTTTGCCATGGTATAAGAAATGAAGGTCCTTTAGAAGAATTTCACTTGGGAAGTGGTTAAGTTGCTTCAAGATAAGACGACATTGGAATGCAAATGAGTGTTTATGATGAAGTATAAGTTAGATGGACGTATAAAAGATATATGACCATATTAGTTGTTAAAGGTTACATTCAAATGTATGGGATTGATTATTAGGAAATTTTTGCTCCTGTGGCTAAAATGAGTATAGTTAGAGTTATTCTTTTTTCTCGCATCTAATTTAGATTAGCCATTATGATAATTTGATGTAAAGAATGCCTTCCTTCATGGTGACTTGATGGAAGAGATATAGATGGATCATCCTCGAGGTTTTACACTAAGAGAAGCTAAGGTATGCAAGCTAAAAAAGCTGTTACATGGCTTGAAATAGTCATCACAAGCTTGATTTGGTCAACCGAGCCACTCAATGTTGGCATATGGTTTAACACAGGCTTTGGCTGATTATACTCTCTTCTATAAAAGAGACTCAGTATCACCTTGTTTATTGTTTAGGTTGATAACTTAATTGTTACAAGTAATAGCTAAAGTAAGATGGAAAATCTTCGATGTCATTTGATGAAGGAGTTTGAAATGAAAGATTTGGTGGTTTTAAAATATTTCTTAAGCATTGAAGTATCCTAGTCTAAACAAGGAATCTTTCTCTCTTAACTGAAGTATGTTCTAAATCTCCTAGCTAAAACTGACAACTTGACCTGCAAACTTATCTATAGATACTCCTATTGAGGTGAATCATGGTCTAACTATCTATTTCAATTAATAACGAGAGATATTAATGGTTAGTGCGTAAATTAATCTATTTGACTGAATGACTCATATTAGACCTGACATATTATATGTAGTTAGTGTTGTGAGTTAATTCATGCATAATTCGAATAATTAACTCATGAGTGATGGAAATCGCATTCTAGCATATTTAAAGTTTGCTTTCGAGTATGTTTCATTTGTAGGTGGTAATTTGGTGACTTAAGAAGTAAGAAAAAGAATGCGAATTTTCAGTTTAATACAAAAGTTGAATATCGTGTTTTTTATCATGTTACTCAAAGAGCTCATATGGTTATGTATTTTTTTAAAAAGACCTTGAATATGACCCTTAAAAGCAGATGATATTTTTTTTGTGATAATACAGTTACTATCGAAATAACTAATAATCCAGTATAACATAATCGTTTAAAACTTATTAAATTCAACAAAAATTGTATTAAAGATAATTCAAATTTTGATTTAATAGAGGTTTGTTATATTAAAAAAACAGATCAACTAGTTGATATGATGTTTCATGTAGTTTTTGGTTTTTTTATATCTTTATTCAAGTTGAGGGGGGAGTTGAAATGAAGTGTTATTGTGTTAATGAGTTGTGATATTTAATTATATATTTCGAATATTTGGATGTTTTTTAAGCTACCTAATTAGGGTTTCTTCCTATGTAGGTCTCTCCCGAATAATAAGAAAAAAATATTATTCCTATGTTCTTTTTCTACCGTTTATTTTATTTCTGTGTGTGATGATAAGAATAATAAATTGAAAGTGACATATTGTTCCTATTGCTATAGTTTTATTATTGGCACTAGTTTTGCCCACTGGTGATGGAAATGACACAATCCCTTGCTTTGAATACTGTTAGAGGCAGCTCTTGCTCTCGTCCTGGAACATTCTCATTTCCAAACCACAGTGCATTTGGTGGCATGCTTGAGAAGCTCTACAAATAACAGCTTCAACTACCCCCATCTAGGTACCCAAATGGATGAGATTCTGACTATAGTCTCCTTAGGATATAACCTAAATTTAGGTTGGTTCTTTTAGCGGTGGATTGTTGCGCTAATCACTCAGTAGGTCACTGTCTAAAAATAAAAATTTCAAGTCTTCTATTTCATGCATAAGCATCTGTATATTGGTCAAGTGACAAAACTATCGTCTTAAACTGAATCTGACTTTTGGTTTGCAACTATAATCTTAAGTATGGGCTGACCTCAATTATTTAACTATCTTTCCTAGTCCCAAAACTGCTTTTAAATTAGTCCGGGCTAGATGGATTGTTTTACCCAATTATTACTTCTCTTTGTCTTTACGTATTGCTTATGCACATGGCTAGTAAATGCTTGATACATACTACATACATGTGACCTGAGTTGTTTTTTTGCAGGAACTGTTTGATTGGAATGCTCGGTACAGGCAAAAGTTTGGATTTGTTTTTCTAATATGTGCTTCAGGGAGAACCACCCCTGAGATTCTTTCTGAATTGAAGGTAGAACTTTAAGCTAATAACAGAATTGATTTCTAAAAAATATACCTCTATCTGGCATTATGTATGGCCTACAGAGGTGATTGGCTTATTGCTTATTTTTTATTAGATCACTACACTTGATAAAATATCTGGACTTTTGGCTTTGATAAATTTTTTTTTTTAAGCTGGATTTTTGGTACCTTCCTGTATTTTGATATTTGGAAGGTTCCTGACTTTTTTTATAAAATCTGTACAGTTGCCCTCTTTCTCTGGAACTTCATGCCTAATTATAAAATGGTTTGGGGCAAGGGAGACCATTGTGTCTGTAAAACATAACTTAAGGTGAATTGCGAAGGTAGAGTTTGCCTACAAAGTGAATATTGTCAACTCACAATTGGTTCTTTGATACAAGCTGGAATCGACACCCTTTCATTACATCGCCAGTATTTTCTGGCAGACCTTGTGCTAATATACTGTATACACATTACTTCATTTCAAAGTGATGTGAATTGTTAACTGTAAATGGAATGTGAGGTGAAAATTTTGAACTGCACATTTCATTCCACTGAAATAAATTGTTCCAGGACAGATATTTACCAGTTTGAGTTTGTTGTACTGTATTGGGTATTACAATTATTTTTCAAAAAAAATAAAAATTGGGTCATTACAAGTATTTTTTCCCATTTTGAGTTGACCGTTCAATGTTATAATTTTTGTTTTCCTCATACAGAAGCGCTACCTGAACAGGCCTATTGTGGAGTTTGACATTGCTGCACGAGAACAAATGAAGATAACAGAAATACGCCTTGCCAAACTTTTTGAAAGCGAAATAGAAGTAAAAAAAGCCAGTTCCCTTCACCCTGAGATTATTTCCATAAGAGCAGAAGGTACTTATTTTCAGCTTTTCTGGGAGATAATATTTTGGGTTGGATGTTGATTCCTGCCATGTGCAGTGACTATATTTGTTTACTCATCCGTGTGATTCCTTCATCTGGAAACATGTTTTGAATGCAAGAGAAAGCCTACTGCAAGAAAATGATGTCAAAATAGCTTTACCTTGGACATTATGATCGTTCCTAGTATAATTAAGGGTGAAAGTTAAAACCCTTACTCTGTGGACTGTAATTGGAAACTTCAATATGAGGTGTTGGTTGTAGATGTAATGAAAACGCAATGCACCTGAGTGGGGTTACTGTTGGAAATGGGAATGATGCAACCAAGCGTTATTGGTGGAAATGGGGGATTGAAGTATATAGTCAAGATAAGTTTTATGATCTGTAGAGAAAATCTGTATTGGGAGAGATTAAAAATGAGAAGCAAAAGTTAGTTGTAAGTACAGTGAAGAATGTTTAGGGATCAGTGAGAAATTGAACATAATAAGTTGGCGTGTTCTGACTTCTGACGAATCAATCATGTTTGTTGTGCTTACCTTGACTGACCCCCAGTCAAATGGGGTGTACTCTGCTAGGGAAAAGGGAAAAATAAATTGTATAATAGATCCTATGTTTGTTGGAGTTCTCTGGTCATCCTACTTTATAGGTTCCCAATCTATAATTTTGTTAAACTTTGTGTAATTTGATCTGTTGATTGATCCATGGGTACAATCATTTTCTGAAAAATCAGGCTTTTTTAACCTCTATGCTTATATAACCTGCAAAAGGCTGTGTTGAGGGTTGGAAAGTAACGAGAGTTTGTAGAATTCATGTTTTGGTTGCCGTTGGTGCATTTGCTTCTTGGAAGGCTTATGCTTATGGTCCGTAATAGTTGGAATGGGCTGTATTATTATTTAACTATTATTAGTTGTCAATTAGATGATTGTAATTAGTTATCACTTATCGGTAACCTGGTTAGGTTTTACCTGGTTTGTAAATATATATGATTATATTATCTTTGTGAAAAAGATAATATGTAAAGAAAGATTTTTTTTTCTTGAGTTGTTTTTTTTAACTTGTTATTAGAGCAAAACATTAAAAGTATTGTTGGTCAGCACCCCCTACAAGAGCTTCTACCATATCTCTTATGCTGTTCTAAGGTTTTTGGTTGTGTGTGTTATATTTACGTGCATAAATTTTATTGAGATAAACTTGATCTTCATGTTCTCAAATGTATGTTTTTAAGTTACTCTAATTTTTTGAAGGGCTATAGATATTTCCATCATCTTATACGTAAATGCTATGTTTATGGATGTCCAATTTTGTGAGTAAGTTTTCTATTTTTCTAGAGATATGTTCCTCGTCAAGGGAAGCTTCGTAATACGGAAAAGAAAAAAATATGATTGGATGAAAAAAAGTTATGGATTTCTGGGAAGGGAGTGTCTTTAGCTCCTCCTATTCTAGCTGATGGGGAGTCTTTAGTTTCTCTTAATCTTGTAGAAGTTGAATCAAGTAAGAGAAAGAGGCTAGCTTCAGTGTTTGACAAATATTACATAAGACAGGATGTTACTCTCCACTACAATGATACTATGATGCCAACAGAAGATTCTTCTGCGATTGATCATATGACACAAATTCCTACTGAGATAAATAGAGTATGCAAACTCAAAAAGACATGGTTTGAAATAATTGTTGAGAGCTTGGTTTGTTCGATTAAGCCACTCAATGCAGGTGAATAGTTTCAAGTAGGCTTTGGTTGAGTATACTCTTCTATAAAAGAGATGGTGATGATATTATCTTGTTCTTTGTTTATGTTGATGACATGATTGTTAAAGATAATAACACAATTGAAGTAAAATTTTTTTGTTGTCATTTGATGAAGGAGTTTGAGATAAAGGACTTAAGGCTTTAAAATACTTTCTTGGTATTGAAGTATCTCAACCCAAGTGAGGAATTTTCTCTTTTAACGGAAGTATGTTTTAGACCTTCCAGTTGAAACTGATAACTCAGCTTGCGCATGTTCTAGTACTCCTATTGAGGTTAACAGGTTCCAACGAACTGAGTGATATTAAATGTTAGTGGAAAATTGATCTATCTAACTCACATTAGACTTTATATTTTATATGCAGTTAGTATTGTGAGTCAATTCATGTATAATTTGAGTGATTGACATGTAAGTGTTGTGAATCGTGTTCTGACATATTTGAAGTCTTTTTCAGGTCAAGGTATTATGTTTTCTAAGTATGGACACCTAGACATTATGGGATTCACTGACTTTGACTTTGTGGGATTAAAATTAGATAGAAAGATATGTATCATTTGTAGGTGGTAATTTGGTAACTTATTGTATAAAAAAAAGAATGTGACTTCTTTGTCTAGTTTACAAATTGAATATCATGCTCTTCATTATGTTACTCAAGAGTTTACATGGCTACATATTCTTTCGGAGAGACCTTATATATGGCCTATAGAAGTTGGTAATGTTTTTTTGTGATAATACATCTGCCATTTAAGTAGTTAATAATTTAGTGTAACCATGTTACTCAAGAGTTTACATGAAAGGTATTATCGGAGATACATTTCAATTTAAAAAAAAACTAAATGCAATCACGGTTGTGTGTCATCAATATCTCATAATTGCATTAGAAATGCTCTTTGATTTATGTGGCAATGACATTGTTCAAGTATCCATTTGAGTGTGTTTGGTTTTGTTGCTGAACCTTGGTTTTGATAAAAAAAATTGTAGAAAATAAGGGAGAAAAAAATTATTTTTTCTTCTTAATCCTTGAGAGAGTACATTACTCATATATATATATATATATACACACACACACACATAATAAAGATCTAAAAAGAAACTAAATATGCATCAAATAATTACAAATATTTAATAATTTAGATAATTGAAAACTCATTCCAACTCATTTCTCAAGTTAGTGCATAAATATCACATATACCTAACTTGAGTAAGGATGTGTGGAAAGGAATACTAGAAATTACCCGTGTCATCATATCAACAAGTTGATTTACTCTCTTAATATAGGAAATCTTTATATATCAAAATTTAGATTATTATTGATGTAATTTCTGTCGAGTTCAACATGCTTTACTGGATTATTAGTTATCTGAATGGAAGTTGTGTTATTACAAAAAAGTATCATCGACTTTTGGGGACCATAACCAAGATAACGCAAAAAAATACGTAGCTACATGAGTTTTGTAGTAGAACGATAAAGAGTCCGATATTCACCTTTTGCACTAAACAAAGAAATTACATTCTATTTTTTACTTTTTCAAGTTGGTAAATTAGCACCTACAAATGTTACATATTCGAAAGTAAACTTTTTGTTCAATTTGGATTCAGTTAAGTCAAAGTCGGTGTCGATGCTTATAAAACATAATATCTTTACCTGGAGAAGACTTCCAATTTGGTAGAATATGATTCATAGTATTCATATGTTGATCACGCTGATTATATATGAATTGACTCACAACACTAATTGGATATGAAATATTAGGTCTAGTATGAGTCAAATAGATTAATTTTTCCACTAACCTCTAATATCTCTCCTTGTTCATGGGAACTTATACTTAGATTAATGGTTCACTTCAATAAGAGGATTTGCAGGTTCGCAGGATGAATTACTAATTTCGGCTAGAAGGCTTAAAACATACTTCTGTTGAAAGAGAAAACTTGCTTGCTTGGATCGAGATACTTAAATGCCGAGAAAGTATTTTAAAGTCTTCAAGTCTATCTTAAACTCCTTCGTGAAATGACATCAAAGTTTTCCTTTTTAAATTGTGTTATGTAATAATCATGTTATCAACATAAACAAGAGACAAGGTAATGACATCATGAACTTTTTTATAGAACGGATTATGGTCAGCTAGGGTCTGTTTAAAACCAAATGCCTACATAAACTAAGCTTTCGGTGATTGTTTCAGATTATATATTATCTTCTGTAGCTTGTATACCTTTACTTCTCTTGATGTAAAACTAAAGGAAGATCATATACAACTCTTTCATTGATTCATCATAAAAGAAAGCATTCTTCACATTAAATTGACATAATGCTAGTCTAATTGAGCTGCGAGAGAAAAAATAACTCTGACAGTTTTTATCTTAGCTACAATGGTTTCTTGATCGTCGATCCCATACATCTAAGTGTTTTCTTTGTCAGTTGATTTGGCCTTGTATTTTTTAATTATCCATATGACTTATACTTTACTGTAAACACCCATTTGCATTTAACCGTTTCTTATTTTAGGATAACTCAATCATTTCTCGAGTGGAATTTTTCCAAAAGGCTTTTATTTCCTTTATTATAAATGACTTTCCTTTGGAATCTTTAAGAGTTTCCTAAAAATGATTAGGAATAAATATAAGATAACTGAATGACAAAAGCATGATAAATGGTAAAAGATGAAGTCAAAAATAGGATAAGCAATATTAGAAGATAATTTTGAAAATTTTAATCTATCAGGTTCTTTAGATTATGAAGATAAGATACTGTTAATCGTGTTGTAGCACTCACAAAAATATTTATAATTATCTTATTTAACCTATATAGATAGGATAAGCAACGTCGATCCCACAGAGACAACATTGCTTTTCGAGTCAAACACATATACTAAGGCTTGGCATAATAGCAGGAAAGATAAATAATTAAACTATAATTATCTAATATATTCTAAGTTCTAGCTTACTATGGTGAAGGAACAAATAGTAAGAGGTATTGCAATGACTGTGCACTTAAGGTATGAATGTTGGGCCTATGTGATGGGTCTTTCATTGAATATTGCTTATATAAACTATGTTATCTTGTTGTGATTAAAAATTCAAATCTCTAATGCATTGATCGCCCTCTCTCAAGTGATACGGTCGCATTAACACCCTAACCTCGGGGACGCGATCCCTTTAGGTTTGGGAGTTATTGAGCCTCAAGCTAGTTCCTCACTAATGCTAGTTTGGTTTTCTAGGGGCGACTTGGATTCTCACAACTTAAGCCTACCCTAGGTAGGTTGCGTGTTTCTGGCTAATTGTTTCACATCTCGATTATTTAAAATTAATCCTAAGGTCATGAACTAGGTGATCAACCATAATCTAAGCATTACGCAATCGCACTTTCAATTAATCAACAAAAATTCATATAAATAAATAACCAATTAAATTATCAACACAATGAATACAAAGTACAAACACCAATTTATAAATATAAAAATCGTACAAAGTAATTATGAGAACAAGCTTAAAGTTTAGGGTTACAAGGGGAAAGAAAACCAAACTAAATCTATTACAAAAACTAGGTTGTCAAGCTAAGGTCGGTGATGTCATCTCTAGCATGACTTTTTCCCTCTTGCTCTAATCCTCAAGACTTGGCCACATGAACTATAGACAGCTATTGTATTTTCTCTTGTTGCTCTCACTGTTGATCCCCTCTAAGAATACGTACATGGTGTAAGAGACCAAATATCCATTCTAAGGAATCCTAGCAGCTCTTATATAGGGCTGTCCCTCTTCTTCTTCCTTTGCCCTTGATTACAAGTGCCATAAATATCCAATTGTCCATCAAAAAATACATAATTTCATGAAAAACAGGATTCGGGGCAAAACTGGGTCGAAGGCTAGACAAATTGGCGCGTTAGAGTGTTTCTCGATGCTCTTGCTTGAGATACTTGATGTGTTGCTCGATGCTGAATCTCGAGTTTGAAATTGTGTGTCGAGCACTATTGCATGGGTGGCGCCCTGGAAGCGTGTTCGAGGAGCCACACTCGAGCTTGCTTGCTGTTGAGGTCGAGTAGGCTCTTGCTCGTCTCTCTGGAATGTAGCTTGAGTCCCTTGCTCAAGGCTCACGCTCGAGGCCTGAACGAGCTTCTTTCTTGTGCTTGATGCTCTAGTGTCAAGCAATGCTCTAGGCTTGGCAATCGCTCCAAAATTGTCTATCTTCTCTAATACTTTGTAGTATATTTGGAATTTATTATAAAATATTGCAAAACAATGTAAAATTTTTAGAAACACTAAAAATGGCTATCGAAGCATAAAAATAGGAATTTAAGTATAAATAGGATGTAAACATATTAAAATACACCTCGAACAGTGATTAATTTGGGGTCATTTTAACCTCGAACAGATACCTATTCACAAAATCGACTATTCGCAGACACATAGTATTTACCCTTAGGAGGATGGAAACATTTATAGCTTTTGAGAATTAGAGTAACTTAAAAATACACATTTGAGAGCACGAAAATAAAGTTTATCTCGATAGAGTTGATGATAGCACACAATCAAAAACTTTAGGAAAATATTAAGAGTTGAAGGGATGTTATGGAAGTTTGATACCATTCTTAAGGGAGTCATGATTTCATTGGCCCAATAACGTTTAAGAACTTTCATAATAAAACATAAAACTCGAGCTACCTCAAGGAGATGTTGGTTTTTACGTTTGGTTATGTCATTTTATTGCGGTGTGTGAACACATGTTGTTTAATGGAGGATGTTATGTTGTTTAAAGAAATCAATCATAAGTTTATTTATAAACTTACCATTGTTGTTAGAATGAAACATCTGAATTAGGGTATGAAATTATGTGACAATCATTTGATAGAATTGAGAAATGACTTGGATAACATTATTTTTAGATTTTATCAAGCAATAAAAGACACAAAATACCTGTCCTAAAGCAAGAGTAAAAAATGAACTCCAAACATGAATATGAACACAAGCAAAAGGAGTACGACATTGATTGACTCTAATTTTAAAATAGAATACGATATTTTTTTGTATAAATGCATTGTTCACTCTTTATATTAGAAACACAAATGTTTTTCAATAATTGACTATAATGCCATAAAAGTATATTTTTTTGTCAAGTGTCTTATGTCTTATGTGAAATCACTGATCAGGCTCAGATTTTAATATTCTCAATTCCTTCCAATAGTACAAATCTCTTCTATTTATATCGGTGTCAATCATCATCTTTGTGAGATTATCTTGAAAAACATAATGAGTAGAATAAAATATTAGAGAACAGGTAAGACATTTAATAATTTGGCTAATGGAAAGAACATTGTTAGGAAGATTCAAAGCAAGTAAAATTAATGACAAAGAGTCGATGAAAGTGAGACATCTCCGGCCACAATAATTAGCACAAGAGTTTCATTAGTAACCCGTGCAGGCTTAACAAGTGAGGATCCAAGAGAGGTGAGCAGAGAGGAGTTACTAGTCATAACTAGTAGCTTCAGAATCAATTACTCATATGTTGTCGGTAGAAAAAAGTAAAGCTAATTTAGAAGCACTATCTCAAGACATTTAGTGCCATGAGAAGCTGAAGATGGAATACTTTTATTTTGGGTTGTCATATGAATCTTCTCATTGGCTTTAAAGAATGCCGAGCTTATGCAAAAATAGTATGACTAACTCCAATTTAGGGTTTCGAAGATATCCCATAAAACTGTAGGAGTATCAAAATATTTCTTTTTAACCACACCACAAATCTGTCATGTGGGAAACACCCAAAATAACTCCACACCATTGGTCGAAAAGCATAGACCATTGATTGAAAAAACAATTTGACGGCAGAGTCTGCGGCGGTGACCGGCAACGATAACATTAGTGATGATTGACGGTGTTGATAGTGGTGGCTCTATGCAATGGTGCAATGGCTTTTTGGAGTGTCAAAAACACTTGGTAATGATATTTTACGCAACACCTGCACTGGTGGGTGACAATGAGGGTGATAGCGTCAACAACGGTGATAACGAAGACAAACAGCGATGGTGGCAGGAGCACCAAGGGCATCGATCAAAAAAGAGAAATCAATCGAGGACTATCCTGTGTTGTTGATGATGGCTACGGTGGCAGCAAGGAATCGAGAATATATGCATGATCTAGGACACATGAGGTGGTGCTATCCTTCGACACACATTGACAGTGGAGGCGACAAAAAGGATAGTTCAACCATAGAGGAAAGAGTTGAGAGACTCTTTCAAGAGTGGTGATAGTAACTCTTCCTAGGTTAGAGTTTGGCTCTGATACTAAGTAGAAAATAGTAGAAAAAATAATTTTTCTTTTTATTCCTTTAAGAGATTACAATACTTATATATATATATATACACACACAATAGAGAAGACTTGAAAGGAAATTAAAAATACATCAAATAATTAAAAATTTATTCCAACTAAAACTATGGTTTTGCTTACATTTTTAGGTTTTTTTCTCAATATATCAAATGATTAAAAATTTATATATATATATACACACACACACACAATATTTTTAGTTTTTTTTTTTTTTTACTTTTTGCAAATGCGAAGAAAAAATTAATCATGATTTTGATTACTTCAAAACCAAATAAATTATGGTTTTTGCTATTGAAACTTAAACATACATTTAGACCGTTGAGATTTATAATTTATATTGGGAATTGACTAGCTTTGTAATTAATTACTAATCTTACGATCACCTCACTTACTATCAATTGGTTTTAGGATGAAAGCAGTCAGATTTTAACATGATATTAGAATAAGTTATGTACTCTATCTCAATGGCTTGAGAGGACGCATGTGCTCTACATTACTTAATATTGTCCACATGTTAGATTGAAAATATATGTCGCACGTGAGATGGTGTGTTAAGATTTATAATCCTACATTGGAAATTGACTAGATTGTAATCGATTAATAACATCCTAGGATCACCCCATCCATTTTCAAGTGATTTTATTAGAATGGAAGCCGCTAGACATTAATATAAAGAAAACTTAATTTTGTACAACATAGTTTTAAGGGTAAACTATAGTTTTACAAAACTTTATTTTGAAACATTTTTTGGTTTGTAAATCAAACTCACCCCAAAAAGGGTTGAATCACAAATGACCAATTCATTGGCAAACACTTTTCATGAATTAATTCCCTTGACGTGGATTTTTGTTTTGTTTTGTTTTTCTTCAAAATTTCCAGATTTTATTATAAATTGTGGATGATTAATGTAATAAAAAGGACTAATGATTGTACTGATATAATGGTTGATTTTAGTTCTCCGAACTGGAGTTGGATTTGATTGTCCTTTCATTGACTGTGAGGTTCCATGAAGAGTTGTCTTGTACATGTTTCTGCTTGTGTTACTATGCCTATGCTTGTTTCAGATTCTAATTGATTCGGTTTGTTCGTGTCATTCAAAGTTTTCATTTATGTATTTTTTTGTTGAATAAATTTGAAATACATTCTATAGGACAGTGGAAGCTTGGAATAATAAATCTGGAAAACTCGGTTTCTGCTTATTTTATAGAATTAGATGCATACAAATGCATTCATCTATTGATAAATTGCATTGTGTACTTTTTCCCTATTGTCTGTGCGATACTGTACTTATCCATATGCACTTCTGATGCTTTTTGTTTTCTGAGCCCCCGTTTTTTGTACCCAGCTTCTGCTAGGTCTCGCATCTGCATTTCCCTTTCCAAGATCCCAACTCACTTTACAACCATCTTACTTGATATTTGATGCTAATTTTGCAATGTAGAAGATCGTGTGAGCAAAATTGTTGCGCATGTGACTCCTGCTTCTGGAGCCACTGCTGGAAAAACAGCTCAGATTCCCACTAGGACACGGCCGCCTATCACAACCCATGTCTTGGATGTTGCTCGCGGGTTACCGGCTGCTGGAATAGAGGTAATTTTGGAGATGTGGAAAGGCAATCAGACCCGCCCACTGTTTGGCCAGATAGATACAGTTGGATGGGAAATCCAAGGGTCCTCAATCACCAATGAAGATGGGCGAAGCAGTCAACTAATGGATATAGTTGATTTTGTGAAGCCGGGGATATATAGGATAAGTTTCAATACTAGTCACTATTGTCCAACCGGGTTTTTCCCTCATGTCTCCATTGTTTTTGAGATTAGGGAGTTCCAGAAGTTGGAACATTTTCATGTTCCTCTGCTGCTTTCGCCATTTTCGTTTTCAACCTACCGTGGAAGCTAGGGCTTGTTTTTTTTCTTTCTTTTTTCCCTTGTTGGGTTTACAAATGCAATCAGTGTGTATCTTCGGATATGGGAATCAATCATCAAAATTTACTGACAGCAGTAGAGCTTAGCATGGATGCTTACAATGTTTTCTTGTGTATAGGGTTTTACAATATATTGCTTCTGTTTCATGTATATTGCAGATGTGTGTTTTCGTGTTTCTGCATATTGCCCTGCGGGGAACACACCCACTCTGCAGTGGGTTGTAGGTTTCATCTCAAGCCTATGCAGGGCAAGAGGAGTTTTTAGGAGATAAAATGGGGTGAGGGGTTGGAGGTATTATTCTTAAAATGGTAAAAAAATCAAAATTCAAAAAAAGAAAAAAAGATATCTCATTGATGCAGGTCTTTTGATGATGGTTTCTAAAATGGATATTCATAACCTAGTACGGGAGGTCTGAGTTTGATGAAATTGTAGTAGAAATATAAATCACAAATCATAGTTTTTTATGTAAAGTAGGGACCTGGTTTAGAGGGAGCAGCTGCATGGTGTACAGTCCCGATGTCCAGCCGTTGTGCCCCCAAATGCTGGGTGAAGTTGGCCATTACGTGGGTCACTGCTCACAAATCATAATTTTATTGATTCTGAACTTCTTTTATTTTTAAATACTCTCTCCTTGAGTTGAATGAAGCAATTTTAATATTAAAATAAATTGTAACTAGTAAACTTTATTCAACAAATTAGATCGGTCATTTAATTAAAAAGTCAAAATTTCACCTATTATTTAATTATATTTTAACTTTTTTTATTGAAGTGTTCTCACTGAAGAATCCTTAAAACTTAAAATAATATAGTCAAATGAGTTTACCATACTGATTGAAAACTTAATAGAAATGCATGTTAGAAACGAGAGTTTGATCTTATCCGGTAGAAAGTTTCTGCATGAAAAGAGCAAAATTGCTTAGTTTTATAGTTTTTTTAGAATTTACATATAAAAAGGCATAATTTTAAATTTTAATATATTGCATGCTAAAATAAGATAATTTTACTGCAGGGACCGACTGAACTTAATATCTTTGTGATTTGTATAGTTAGTGGCGAAACACGTTGAAAAAAAGTTGTGGATCTCATCAAGAGCAAAAATGATAAATATTTTTTTTAAAATAAAAATATCTAATTACAAACAATTTTAAAATTATAAAAGACTTTTAATTTAGATGTTAAATAAAATTTGATCATATTATTTGATCATTAAAATTGAAACTGCTATAAGATTTTAAATCGCATGAAGTTTTATAAACATATAAATTTTATCACACTCTTTTAATTAATGTTTTAAAAAAATTACTTTAATAAAAAAATATTTGATCTTGTTTTTTAACGAGAAATCTGGACTCGTGTGACATTAATAATATTCCACAAATTATTACATTTATTAAAGTTTTAAAAATCATTTAGTTACTTAATTTTACGAATAATATTACGATCTCACATCAAATTAAATTATCAAAAAAGAAAATATAAATAAATCATGATCATATAAGCTCTAATTTTAAACTGTATCAAACTTAATTACGTGCTCGTTTCGGCCATTGTTGTCAACAACTTGTCATATCGTATGGGGAAAAACAAGCGGGCGGCCCCGGAGCTTGAGATTATTAATATTATTATTAATCTATGCTCTCCGCACTTCATAGTTTGCACACTTATATATTATTAACATTAATATTAATATTACGATATATACAAGCGCACATTTTTGTCAGTTTCTTTTTCCTAGCATATTAATATGCGCTCTCTCTCACTTGCATATTATTTAGCATATTAATATGCGCGCTCTCTCTCTCTTTGTCGGTTTCTTTTTCCTAGCCTAGTGTCACGAAGTTAGTCTTACGACGAGCTAACTCGTGTGGCACTTAATCGCTTAACGAAAATTTTACGAACTAAGTAAGCCGTTTAAGTTTGAGTAAATGTTTAAAGTCGTTCGGGACAACGGATAACGATTTATGAAAGTTGTAGAGAATGTCTGAAAGTGAGAAAACTTATATTAACACAAATGTCAAGTACAAGTTTCAACACTAGAGCTTTGCTCTACATATAAGATGTAAGACATTTTTACAACTGGCACCAGGAAACATCAAGTTGGTGTGAGAGTACAAATCGCCTATACAAGTGCTAACTCTTTCTACAAGTTGTACAATCATTACAAATGACTCTAATATGATACAAAAAAGTGTCATGAGGCCCTGGACCATGACATCCTCCCCCACTTAAGCTCATGACGTCCCTGTCACGTCTGCTTCTTTGTAGTGCTTGATGTGGTCCGCGAGCTGCCACAGCAAATCTTCACGCTCCCAACTGTTTTCTTGATTCGGTAGACCTTTCCACTTGATCAAGTACTCCGAGTAGTTGGGAACTCCTCGTTTTTGTATCACCTGATCAGCAAGAATCTGTTCCACTTCCTTGTCGAACACGGTGACGACGGTAGTTGGTGCTCGACTTGATTGTTCGCGACTTGGATCTTCGACGTCTTCATGAAAGGTCTTCAGGAGGCTCACGTGAAAGACATTGTGGATCGTCAGTCTTGGAGGAAGTTAGACTTGGTATGATGTCTTCCCTATCCGTTTGATGATCGGAAAGGGGCCTTCGTACCTTCGGACCAAGCCCTTGTGCACTTGGCGGAGAGACTTGAATTGGTTAGGAAGTAACTTCACCATGACTTTGTGTCCTACCGTGAACTCCTTTGGACGTCGCTTGGCGTCGGCTCATTTCTTCATCCGCTTGGCGGCCTTATCAAGACACGCCCTCGTAATGTCCTACTCTTCTAGCCACTCCTTCGCGACTTTGTAAGCGGAGGGATTATTGCCAGTGTACGGCGAGACAACAGCACTTGGAGTAAGTGGTTGTTGCCCCGTGACAATTTCGAACTAGCTCTTCCCTGTTGCTTCGCTCCGTTGGAGATTATAAGAGAACTGAGCAACATCGAGCAACTTCGCCCAGTCTCTCTGATGGGCACTCACATAGTGCCGAAAATATTGCTCCAGAAGGGCGTTGATGCGCTCCGTCTGGCCATCTGTTTGAGGATGAAAAGTTGTGGAAAAATTCAGCTCCGTCCCCAACAGCTTGAACAACTCGTGCCAGAATTTCCCAGTGAAGCGGGGGTCTCGGTCACTGATGATGCTTTTCGAAATTCCCCATAACTTCACCACGTTTTTGAAAAATAGGCGAGCTGCTTCATCTACTTTGCAATCCGGTGATGTTGGAATGAATGTGGCGTACTTGCTAAATCGATCTACCACCACCAGGATGCTCCCAAATCCGTCGGACTTGGGTAAGGCCACGATGAAATCCATTGAGACGCTTTCCCACGGTCTCTCCGGAATTGGCAAAGGTTCCAGAAGTCCCGCAGGTTGTTGTTGTTCAATCTTATCTTGCTGGCAAACAAGACAAGTCTTCACGTACGCCTCAACATCATCCTGCATTTGCGGCCAATAATAATAGCAATTGATGAGGGCTAGTGTTCGTGCCACGCCTGGGTGACCAGCCCATAATGCGTCGTGGCACTCCTTCATAACATCTTTCCGTAAGTTCCCCCATCTCAGAACAAAGACTTGTTGGCCACCTGTCACTAATACGCCATTTTCAACCCAAAACCGACGAGTCTTTCCATCAGTAGCCAACTTAAGCAAGTTGTTGGCTACAGGGTCATGTGCCATTCCTTCCTTGATTCGATCAAGGAAGTCGCTCCTAGCTGTACTGGTGGAAGACAAAGCCGCTAACTCCGCTTTCCGACTTAGTGCATCGGCCACAACATTTGCTTTACCCGGCCTGTATTGCAGTTTATAATCGAATTCGTCCGGGAAGTCTTGCCACTGAGCTTGCTTGGGGCTCAGCTTCTTCTGCGATTGGAAGTAACTCGTTGCAACATTGTCCGTCATGACTACGAACTGACTTCCAAGCAGATAGTGTCGCCATGTGCAAAGACAATGAATAATAGCGGTCATTTCCTTGTCTTGCACCGTGTAGCGCCTTTCAGTGTTGTTCAACTTCCGGCTCTCGTAGGCGATAGGGTGTCTGTCCTGCATTATGACTCCCCCAATGGCATAGTCGGATGCATCCGCGTGGACTTCGAAGGGTTTGTCATAATCAGGCAGCACCACAATTGGCTCCTCCGAGATTGCTTGCTTCAACTGCTCGAAGGAGGCTTGGCACTCGTCCGCCCAGTGCCATGGATGGTTCTTCTTCAGTAAGTCGGTTAAGGGTGTTGCAATGGCAGAGTAACCCTTAATGAACCGACGATAGTAATTTACGAGTCCCAGGAACGATTGTAGCTCTGGGACTTTCGTCGGCGGCTCCCACTTTTGGATGGCTTGCACCTTCGCCGGATCCATCATTAGTTTCCTGTCCTTGATGCGGTGTCCGAGAAAGTCCACCTCCTACTTCGCAAATGAGCACTTCTCCTTCTTGACATACAAATCGTTCTCCCGCAGCACTTGGAAGACTTGCTTAAGGCGTGCGATATGCTCCCCAAGCGTGTTTGTCACGCCCCGGATTTCCGACCCGCAGAAACCGGTTAGCGAAACCCCATGCCCATACCCGAAGGGACAAGGGATTGGTGAGAACATCGAGAAAGGGACCTTAGCATGGGTGCCATCCCTAAAACATATCACACATATACAGAAATCTCATTCCAAAGCACAATACAAACACACATTCACATATGTTCTTTCCCCCACGGGGTTACATCATAGTTTTCATAATCCAACAAAACGAATAAACACACATAAGGTCTTCACCTCTGGTGAACCTCCTAGCTCCTGTAAGCACCTGAAATAAACAAAAACAAACATAACAGGAGGTGTGAGCAACCATAGCTCAATAGGGATCATGTCTCCCCGACCCATCCCAACTCATAAACTAGTGTAGGCATGTGCTCGTGTAATGCTACATATACATTACCAACTCAATCATGTACACATGCATTCAAATACATAGAGAGCCTCCCAGGTAATCACAAACATTGCCTCTCAGACACCATGTTGCCCTCCCCAGGCACAGTATTGCCCCTCGGGCACAACATTGCTTCTCAGGCACAATATTACTTCTCAGGTACCGTGTTACCTCGTAGGTACAGTATTACCTCCAGGTACAGTAGCCTCTTAGGCTTCAAACAAATCTCACCTCTCAGGCCCTCAATAGTAGCCTCCCAAGCTTAACAAGGTAGCCTCGCGGGCCTATATGACCACTAGGGTTCATATACTCGCTTTGTAACATAGGCCAATCTTCACAACTCTATCCTCAAGTCTTGACTCAGAGAGAGGATTTTCGTAGAACTTGTTTTCTTGAAACAAAAAGTCCCGGCATTGGCTCCTCATACCATAACTGAGATAATCTGATGTTTGAGGATTTTTCTGAGAGGTCTAACCCCACTTTCCAAAAAGTCACCACTACGAAAAACTGCATATTTCCGGGATTTTACACTAAATCCCATTTTTCACATTTTGAAGGAGTGGGAATTTAATTTTCTAGTATTTTTCTTTGAATCCAAATGGGGGTATTTCGCTATTTACATTGTAATACTTGACTTAATGGTTACAATGTAAATGGGTCCAGACACCTTGACAACATACACTGGCAACTACACTATCTAATTGCTCGAGACACCCTGCTCGAGACACCTTGCTCGAAGCTCTGCTCGACACTCTAGACTCGAGCAACATGCTCGAGGCTCCTGCTCGACGCTGCTTGACACTCTGCTCGAGGCTAGCCTCAAGCAGTTTCCCAGTCACAAACCGTCGACTGCGTTCTTCTCGATTTCGTCCCAAAACCCAATTATACCCATTAAATCTCCATTTTAAGCACTAATTCATCCCACAAATGGCTTTCTAACTCATCATAGCCATCTTAGGCTACCAAAACTACATCAATTCATACCAAAACAACATAAATCGAGTTTCTCAAACTCTAGGGTTCATACTTCCAATTCCACGAATTGGGAGTTAATTCACATGTTTTAGATACTCTAGCAAGCATAATCAACGACATAGAAGTGAGAAGAACGAATCCCTACCTCGACTTTAGTCGATTTGAGCTCTGGATCGTCTAATTTGCTTTCCCCCTTCTCTTTCTCTCTCTAGAAAGGAACGCACGTATGAAAATTAGGGATTTGAGTTCTTCACTACCCTATTTATACTTTCCCACATTTAATTCGTTAAAATATCAAAATTACCCTCACAGGGTCCAGACTCCAAATCAAGCCCAATTACTGTCAAAACGCTCCATTTGACAACTACATCACTGTACTGAGGTTTGTTTTTCCAAATAAGACCTCAAACATAAAGTCACCCGATCACACCACAAAAATCCCAAAATTAGCCTTTCGGGGCTTCGACTCCAAATTGGGCCCACTCACAGTCAAAACTCTCTATTCGACATATACGTCATTGTACTGATATTCACATCCCTCGATGTGCACTCCATCATATGGTTAACTGCCAGAACCCCAAACACGGGTCATTACAGTGTTGTTGTATACAACAATGTCATCCAAATAAACAACTACAAATTTGTCAAGGAACGGATGAAGTACCTTGTTCATTAGCGTACAGAAAGTGACCAATGCATTGGTGAGACCAAAGGGCATGAATAAAAATGCGAACGCTCCGTATCTCGTCACGCACACCGTCTTTGGCTCATCGCCTTCCGCTATCCGGACTTGATAATATCCCGACCGCAGATCCAACTTAGTAAAATATCTCGCCTTCCCGAGTCGGTCGAACAAGTCCGCTATCAAGGGTATGGGGTATTTGTTCTTGATAGTGATCTTGTTCAACGCTCAATAGTCGATACACATTCGTAACCCGCCATCCTTCTTCTTTTGGAATAGCACCGGGGCGCCAAATGGGGCCTTCAATGGTCGGACATAGCCCAACTCGATCAGATCTTGGTGTTGTTTCCGCAATTCCTCCAACTCTGGGGGTGCCATGCGATAAGGCGACATGGCTGGCGGCTTCGTGCCAGGCTCCAACTCGATGTGGTGATCCACATCTCGCTTCGGCGGTAGCCGCTTTGGTAACTCCGAAGGCATAACATCTTGGAACTCCTTTAGAACCACTTCCACCGGCTCGAGCAATGTTGGAGTCACCAACCCTTTCTCTCCCGTCAGTTCCCTCATCGAAACCATAGAACTTGGGTCTTGCTTGAGTCCCCATTTGAACTGCATGGCGGAAATTATCGGTGCACTCGACTTTCGCATGCCTTTGAGTGCGATCACTCGAATCTTCTAATTGTCGAGGATCACAAGGGAACTGGATGCTGGAACAGGAAATGCCAGTGCTTGACAGAAGAAAGCAAGCCCCAACACCATTCTAAAATCGTCCATCGGAATGACGGTGAAGTCGAGCTTTCCCTGCCAATCTCCTATTTTCACTGTTACGCCCCTTGCTATGCCGTGGACCGGCTTGGCTTGCAAGTTCACCGCTTTGATTGTGCCGGTTCCTTCGGATAATTTGAGGCCTAGCCGTTCGGCCTCTTGCAGATCAATGAAGTTGTGGGTCGCTCCCGTATCCAGCATTGCGCCCACAGTTTGGCCCCGGACGGATACGTCCGCATATAGCAAATTTTTCTCTTTCGGGTCCTTCGGTGAGAAGAGCTTTGAGAGAGTGCTCAAGTGTTGGATGGCTCCCAAGTCAGCTTGAGGCTCCACAGCCTTTTCTTTGTTATATTCTGCGACGATGGCGTTCATCGCCTTGCGGTTCGGACAATCTCTGGTCCAGTGCGGCCCGTCGCAAATGAAGCATGGCCTCGGTGCCTCTTTCTTCTGTGTGAAGAACTTCGGTTTGTAATTTGTCAAGCTCGAGGCTTTTGGATGTCCACCCTCCTTGTGGCCAACATCCTTTTTTGGTCCGCTTTTGTCTCCCCCACTTTTACCCGCGTATGGCTACTTCGCAAATTTTGATTGGGACGAGTAGTCGACCAACATTTCGGCGGCCGCAAATGGCATCGTCTAGTGTTTGCACATTGCGCTGATTTCCAGCATAAGAGTAGTGAACTCCTTGATTTAGTCGGGAACACTACCCGTCTGCCATAGTCGACGCAATTTCCCCCGAACTTCTGTCTCTGCATTATGTGGGACGAAGTGCTTACGTAATTCCACTTTGAATTGTTCCCACATATCGATTACGCAAAGTCCCTTCTCTCGCTCGGTATGCTTCCGACGCCACCACAGTTGGGCTGCTTCCCGAAAGAAGATTGGGGCGTTGCTTATCCTGGCCACATCATCGACAATGCCCATGGCCTCGAAATATTGTTCTAGGCCATACAGAAAATTCTCCACCACAGTGGCATTGCGAGTACCATTGTACATCGCTGGTTTCAGAACTTTCAACATGGGGCCATGTCCGCCGCTAGTAACACTCGGCCCAGCATTTCCCACCAACTGCGGACTATGTCGGTGGAATGTCTCCATCTCCCTACGGATGTCGTGGATCTCACATTCCACGCATTTCTGCAGGTCAGCCAGATTCTCGTTGAGCGCTTCAATTTGCCCCTCAAACGATTGGCTGCATTCGCGGATCATGACCTTAGCGGCCTTGGCGATTTCTGCATTTTCCGCAATCAAGTTTTCGACTTGATCGCTAAGTTCCCCGACCAAGGAGTTCATGGCTGTGAGACTCCCTTCTAGTAGCCAAATCTGAGCTTCCGTGGGATCCTTGAGCATCGTCTTGGATTTCCCACGTTTCGGTGGCGCTGGAGTACGCAGCTCCTCACGCCCACGGCCATGTTATTGCTCCGTGTGCGGTTCCTCCGTCGCAGCGAAGCCTTCCTCGTGTGCCATTGCCTTGACTCTTTTTCCCAACCAACCAAATTACGACTGGATGTAATTGGCTCTGATACCACCTATCACGAAGTTAGTCTTACGATGAGCTAACTCGTGCGGCACTTAGTCGCTTAGCGGAAACTTTACGAACTAAGTAAGCCGTTTAAGTTTGAGTGAATGTTTAGAGTCGTTCGGGACAACGCACAACGATTTATGGAAGTTGTAGAGAATGCTTGAAAGTGAGAAAACTTATATTAGCACAAATGTCAAGTACAAGTTTCAACACTAGAGCCTTGCTCTACATATAAGATGTAAGGCATTTTTACAACTGGCACCAGGAAACATTAAGTTGGTGCGAGAGTACAAATCGCCTATACAAGTGCTAACTCTTTCTACAAGTTGTACAATCATTACAAATGACTCTAATATGATACAAAAACTGTCGTGAGGCCCCGGACCGTGACACTAGGATGTTCTTCATGGCGTTGTTCCCGACTTCTATGTGTCGGATCCATGTTATTTTCGTAGACCTGTGCCAGATCTGTGTTCGGGTGTGTGTCTTCCCCCACACCCCTTGTTATGAATAGAGTTGGATTGACAATTAATATTATTGAAAGTTTGTATAATTATTAAATAATACCTGGGCACTTCGAGGGGCCTTGTCCTCCAGTTTATCTTTTCTTTTGAAAAATATCCATCGTCCCTCCCTTCTTCTCTTTCATATTTTAAAGCATTACAATCATTACATTATTCAGTTTCTAATAATTGATACAGTAACCGACATAAAACCACTTTATAATTAAAATTACATATAATAATCAAAAATACAGCTGTCTATTTTTATTGCACATAACACATCCTCTTCCTTAGAAGACCACGCCCACGAGGTTTGGGTACTATAGCTTGAGTTCATCATAGTTTACCCACGTTGCATCTTCCTCGGATCCGCCTTTCCATTGAACTAAAACTTCAGTTCCAGCTTTCCTTCATTTTTTGAATATTCTACGATCCAAAACCTTGTCTGGTTCAGATGCTAATATCCCTTCATTGGTGACCTTCGAAAGCTCCGTTAAGGGATGAATATGATTCCCCAATTTATTTTTGAGGCATGAAACATGAAAGGTTGGATAGATCCGAGAGTCATGAGGTAGATCCAACTGATATGCTACCTTTCCAACATGTTTAATCACCGTAAATGGACCATAATATCGGGGTGGCATTTTGAGGTTCCTCCTCATCGCAACTATCATCTGTCGATAGGGTCGTAAACGCAGGTAAACTTCATCCCCAACCTCGAATTCTCTCTCTATTCTTTTGTGATCAACAAACAATTTCATTCTTTTTTGTGCTTCCTTCATGTTTTCTTGTACTAGTTGATTTATGAACTGTCGACTTTTAAGCTCTTCATCAATTGCATGCACCTTTGTAGATCCAGATTCATATGGCATCAATCTTGGAGGAGGTTGGCCATAAACCACTTCATAAGGAGAGATTTTGGTAGAGGTATGCTCAGAAGTGTTATACACATATTCAGCTAGGGGTAACCACCTAACCCATTCTCTCGGTCGATCTCCCGAGAAACTCCTCAGATACCCTTCAAGAGTTTTGTTTATAACCTCTGTTTGTTCATCCATTTGAGGATGGTATGCAGAACTCAAAAGAAGTTCAGTATCGCTAATCTGGAATAATTCCCTCCAAAACTAATTGGTAAATATTGGATCTCTATCACTTACAATGGTTAAAGGAAAACCATGTCGTTTGAAGATATTCTCAAGAAATACTCTTGCCACTGATACTGATGTATAAGGATGAGCTAGACATATAAAATGGGAATATTTACTTAATCTGTCTATCACCACCATTATTACAGTACAACCATTTGAAGGTGGTAGCCCTTCAATAAAATCCATGCTAACTTCTTGCCAATTTCTTGTAGGAATCGGCAAAGGTTGGAGTAATCCTTCTGGTAATATATTTTCCACCTTGTTCCTTTGACATATGTCACATTCTCTGATAAAAATTCTAACATCACTCCTTAATCCAGACCAATTAAACTCCTTTTTAACTCTAGCATAAGTCTTGAATAAACCCATGTGACCTCCTAATGGACTGCTGTGAAATTGTTGCAGTATTTCTTGCTGGAATGGTAGTAAACTTCCCAAATGCAATCTACCTTTATAAAAAGTAGTCCATTATGAACTTGATACCAGCTTTGATCCAACAGTCCTTGATGATATTGGCTTAATAACTTTTGCAATTGAGGATCATATGGGTAAGAATTTTTTAACTGTTCTACCCACTGTGTTTGCAAAAGGCTAATAGCTTGTATCTGAGCTTGAAAATATTGTTTACTGTCACAATTGGACTGTGGTAATTGCTGAACTGATATGGGTAAAAGAATTTGCTGATTAAATTCTACTTGTGATTTTTCTGATTGAGGTGTTGATTCCATAGTTGATCTTCTTGATAGGGCATCGGCTACCTTATTGGATTTCCCACTCTTGTATTCCACCACAAAATCATACCCCAATAACTTAGATACCCATTTCTGTTGAGCTGGAGTTCCTATTCGCTGTTCCAACAAATATTTTAAGGCTCGTTGATTAGTTCGAACCTTAAAATGTTGTCCCAATAAATAATGTCTCCATTTCCTTATAGCCATTACCAATGCTAGTAATTCTTTTTCATAGGTTGATAACATAAGATTTCTTCCTTTCAATCCTTGGCTCAAGAAAGCTATAGGTCCTCTTTCTTGCATTAGAACAGCTCCCAGCCCTTCATTAGAAGCATCACATTCCACTACAAAGGTTTTATTAAAATCTGACAGTCTCAAAACAGGGGGATTGACCATAGATTGTTTAAGCCTCTCAAAGGAAACTTGAGCTTCATCAGTCCATATAAAAGCATTCTTCCTTAAAAGAGCAGTAAGAGGGGAAGCCAGTGCACCATAACCTTGTACAAATTTTTTATAATACCCTGTAAGTCCAAGAAAGCCTCTCAAGGCTTTTAAACTTTTTGGTTTTGGCCAATTTTGCATAGCTGATATCTTCTTGGGATCAGTTTTAACACCATCATGAGATATTAAATGTCCTAAATATTCAACTTCATTGCATCCAAAAGCACATTTACTTTTTTTAGCAAACAGCTTATGACTCTTCAAGATTTCCATAATTGTGCATAAATGATGTAAGTGATCAAATATGGACTTGCTGTAAACTAGTATATCATCAAAGAATACTAGGACAAACTTCATGAGATAGGGTTTGAAAATTTCATTCATCAAATGTAGCGGGAGCATTAGTAAGTCCAAAAGGCATTACTAAAAATTCATAATGACCCTCATGGGTTCTAAAGGCAGTTTTTGGGATATCTTCATGATGCATTCTAATTTGGTGATAACCAGAACGCAAATCCAATTTTGAGAATATTTCAGCACCACATAACTCATCTAACAGTTCATCTATGTTAGGAATAGGATACTTATCTTTTTACCATATCATGGTTGAGGGCTCGGTAATCGATACACATCCTCCAGCTACCATCAGCCTTCCTAACCAGTAGCACGGGAGATGAGTATGGACTTTGGCTATCCCTTATAATACCACTTTTCAACATTTCACTCACCAATTTCTCAATTTCTGCCTTTTGATAATAAGGGTATCTATAGGGTCTTACACAAGTAGGCTTAGATCCTTCAATTAACTTAATTTGATGATCATGACTTCTGATAGGAGGAAGTCCCTAAGCCTCAGCAAATATTTCATCAAACTGTTTTACAATTTTCTGCACAGCTGGTTCTTCAATCTGTCCTGATGATTTTTCTTCACTGTTAATTAATTATATCCAAAAAAACAACTAATGATGAACGCGCCTCAAGCGTGTCCTCGTGGGCGATCTCGCGGTGGGTGTGGAGCTTGCGTCCTTCCAGATCGCTCTCCTCGGCCGCTTGTCATCGAGGCCAAGTACTTCATCTTCGATCGTTCGGCTACGGGTTTGCGGATCGTGGAGCGCAGCCGTGGCTTGGGGAGTTCGATCTTCCTGGGCTTTGCTTCGGCGTGCTGGTTTTGTGGGGTGCTTGGCGATCTCCTTGAGCAGCATGGGGCTCCGGTGTTTGTTCGCTCCTTCCGCGATGGGACGGTGGTCTTCGTGCTTCAGAAACGCCACAATGCTAACGGCGGTTTTGCCTCTCTCTCTCTTTCTGGGCCTTCGGCGCTCTCGTATGCTGGTGTTTCCAGCTGGGAGGGACTTCCGCGGCTGGCGGGGTGTCTGAGCATTACTTGTGGATCTTCTTGCTGATCCACGGCCTTCCCCGCAGGTGGCCTCTCCGATCCGGTGCGTCTTGCCTCCCCCGCCTCGTGGGGCGCCGGATCGTCGTCCTTCCTTTCGGGATGTTGCGGCTAGTTTCGGTGGTGGGGGTGTGGTCGGCCCTGGGTCGGGGGGTGCTCTTGCGTTGCGAGGGGGCTCTCTGAGCCTCCGTGTGGAGTTGGCGGTCGGCGCGCACGGCACTTGGGAGGTGGCCTGGGCTGGGGTGGAGTCCCGTTCCGACGGGTCGTCTAGGTCGCCTCCTCCTCCTTGCGACTCTTCTGCAAGCCAGCTTCAGCCGCAGCGAGCGCCTCAACTCTGGCGTTCTCCGCCTGTGTCTGTTCCTCGCCCAGATGTTGTAGACAGTGGTGTTGCTGCTCCGGGGTCGTCGGACTGGTTCTTGGCGCTTTGAGGGGGGCGCAAGGTTCATCTTCCCTCTGGGCTTCCGGTGTCGGTTGGTGGTTCGTCTTTGGGTTCCGCTGTAGAGACCCCGCGTGGTCTTCTCGCCTGGGACGCTGTAGGGGGCGTGAGCCCCCCATCGGGCGCGGCCGCTGCTTCGGTGGGGTCTGGGGCCTCTTCTCCTTTGTCGTCGCCCCACTCTGCCGCCATGGGGCTCGTTGGGGGCTGCCTGGAGTCTGTTGACGTCCCCTCTGCCCTTTCCACACCTCTGCCTCTGTGTGGTGCTGTCCCCGGCAATGGTTCCAGGGTCTGTGTTGGGGCGACTCCGGGGGTGGAGCCCTTGGCCGTGGTCTGTGAGGTTGGTAGGTCTCCTCGGCTGGCGGATTGCTCTGTTTCTTCTTTGGGGCAGTCCTCCTTGTGGGTGCAGCGACGGTATAAAGCTATTGGCAAGCTACTGGGGGTGAGTTATGAGGGCTTTGAGCGGAACTCACGCTGCTCTTGCAGGATATTGAGGCGCGACATCAGCAGAGGCAGGGTGAGGCTCGCAAGCCTGCTGCTGCCGGTTCGAAGGGGGTTCATGAGCTCAGGGGTCTTGTGTCTTCTATTAATTATGATTCTCGGGCTTCTCGATCGGGGACCGCGCCGTGTTTGGCATTAAAGAGGGCTGCTTTGGTGAACCCATGAATCTACATCTTATCTCTTGGAATGTGCGGGGGCTTCATGATGCCAACAAACGTTCTTGTATTTGGTCCTTGTTGCATGAGTGGAAGGAGGATGTCATTTGCTTACAGGAAACCAAGTTGGCCTTATCTCTGCCTCTGTGGTTCGGAGCTTGTGGCGCTGCCGATGGGCTGATTGGTTGTTTCTCGCTTCTCCCGGGGCTTCCGGGGGTATTTTGTTGCTGTGGGACCGTCGGGTGGTGGAGAGGGTGGATGAGGCCATTGGTTGTTTTTCAGTTTCCTGCCGGTTTCAGAATGTGGTGGACCAGCAGTTCTGGACTTTCTCTGGGGTGTATGGGCCTAATTTGGTCCGCGATCGGCCTCTCATGTGGAATGAGCTTGCGGGCATTCACTCTTGGTGGGGTGGGCCGTGGTGTATTGCGAAGGTCTTGGCTGTTCGGTTGAAAGGTGTATTAGGGAAAATTATTTCTCCTTCGCAGAGTGCTTTTGTTCATGGGTGGCAGGTTTTGGACTCGGTCCTTATAGCCAATGAATGCATTGATTCCCGGCTTTCCGCTTCCACCCCCGGGGTGTTGTGTAAGCTCGACATCGAAAAGGCTTATAACCATGTTAATTGGGGCTTTCTGTTGTATCTTCTTGAGCGGTGTGGGTTTTCCTCTACATGGAGGCGGTGGATTGCTTTTTGTGTGTCGTCGGCTCAGTTCTCGGTGTTAGTGAACGGCTGCCCGGGTGGTTTATTTTCTAGTTCTCGTGGGCTCCGGCTGTTGGGATAGTGCTATATAAAGCAATGTGTAATCCTAATAATGTAAAGACTATTTCTGATTAATTGAAATATATTTTGTTTAAATATTTATTAGATTGCATTATTCTGCTTTCTTATGTGGCTGAGCATCATAACATCCCATTACTTATCAAAGTCTATTACTGGGTATGTGTGTAACACATACAATAGATCCACTAATTAGACTAAGTAAAAATTGGTTCACAATCGGTGAATGGAGTTTGGGATGCTCTGTTCTGATAAGATTGTGGTGTGGACTATTTCCATAGTGGGAGTGATCTAATCTAGGATCATTGTAAAGAGTTTACAAATAGTAGTGCCAGTATGTAATTATACATATTGAACAGGACCATGATAGAATAAGTTCTTCAACTAATATCCGTTGCATTGTATGAAGAATTTTAGATTTTATCGCAGGATGATCGATTTATGAATTGATCTTAATCCAGGACCGTTTGATTAACTCATGTCTATAATTTATGTCTTTTGACTTATTAATGAGTGAGAGGCTTAGTGCTTCAAATACCTCGATATCTTGGAGATATAATATTATAGATAGTGGGAGCGTCAAGTCAGGTGCATGGAATCCACCGCTTCATTATACGAAGAGTAATGATATTCCCATGTTGTTTAATTCGGGATTCTTGGGTGAATCAAGCGCTTGTAATTATATTAGATATAATTTATTATAAATCCTAATTCATGATTGGATCATGAATAGGTTGCCCATTAGAGAATTAATGGTAACACATGGATAAAAATATAATTAGAGAGGTTGAACGGAATCTATTGATACCTGTCTCTAATTATGAATATCATAGTGGAGGATCATATCACATGGCAATCAGTTATATCGATGGACAAATAATTTATTATGGATTCTTGTAATCATATCTGCTTGATCTTAGAGTGCGCTTTTAGTCCCTGATCGTGGCTCGGACTAAAACTAATAAATAATGATTTAATTGATTAATGAGATTAATTAATTAAATATTATTTATTGGAGCTTCGATTAAGTGGGTCCATTTGGTCCCTCTTGCTAGCACCGTTTATTCTTGTATGGAGTACTGGATCGTTGTGAGTTAATTCTCTGGTTGTGCTTAAGAGCTAATTAATTAACGTGTGTTAATATATATTTAAGAGTTAAATATATATCACATGGTTATTTATTTAATTAGATTAAATAAATAATAATAAATATTTTATCCATTTAATGTGATTAAATGAATAAATATATTATTTATTTATTTGATAAATAAATAATATTATATATTTATTTAATTAGTTTGTTGCGTAATAATTATATTATTTAAATAGTTTAAATAATATGTATTATTATTATTTAACTAAAGGGGCGTATGTGTAATAGCACGGGGGTAACCCTAGGTCTATAAATAGATGCATAGCCTCCTAGGTTAAAGTGTGTGCGTGTGCAATCATTGACGACCAAAAAAAGAGAGAGAGAGAGACAGTGACGGCCAACCCTAGCAGAGGTGGTGTTCCCTGTTCTTTGATCCAAGGGTGCCACGACCACTGTACTCCTTGAGAAGGTGAATAGCAGAGAAGGCTATTTGGTGGTTGAATCCAGGAGACTGCGAGGACGATCAAAGGCAGATCGTGAGTTCGTTCTTGGAGGGAAAAGAAGAGGGTTCTAGCTTTACCGTTCTTCAGGTTGGTTTCTTCTTTTCTCTCTTTGCAAAATTAAACGAATTGATTCATGTTTAGATCCTGTTTGTTTGTTTGCTGGAATAAAATTTTTAAAATTCGTTTCCGTTGCGGTTAATCGTTAACCCCATTCCAATTATTCCAACAATGGGTATCGAGCTTTAAACATGTTAATCAATTTGTTTAATTTGGCCCTGGATGTATGAATAGAAGTAGCGGCACTCTAGGGTTCATATGTTTATACATGAGATGTATGTTACAGGTGGTGTATGGATTTATATATTTTGTTCATGTGATGAAAGATTTAATATATATTAATTGTGATGGTTTGCCGGCCTTGGGATCTTAGTTTTGGTTGTATTTACATGAGATGTAATTTGCTAGAGGGGCGGTCAATTATCACCGTGTTTCCCTGCTAGTTTCTTTATTTTATTTTAAGCATCTTGTAAGCCATAATTGGCATAGAAATATTTTATGTAATATTCATGAGCCTGGAATAAAAGTGGATGACGAGTCGCCGAGCCGAAGTAGACGCAACCTTCCACCTAGTCTCTCACAAGCAGTCCGGTGGTGGAGGAGTCCCATGCGGCGGCGGGTTTTCTCATGACCGATTTACTTTCTTGATTTTTAATACTCTAAAGTTTATTCTATATTGATGGAATAATATTTAGAAATTATAGAAAGTTGACATAATTAATTTTGAAAGATTAGATCTTTCTATAATTAGTTATATCAATTTTAAATAAAAAATAATTCTATAATTAGATAACTGTTATTCATAATTGAATTATTTAAATATTTAAGTGAGAGAAAATTTTAATGGATAATTGTTATCTATTAAATTTTATTCTATATTGATAGAATAATTTTTGGAAATAAAAATATTGACATAGTTAATTTTGGAAGATTGGATCTTTCTATAATTATCTATATTAGTCTTAAATGAAAAATAATTTTATAATTGGATAATTGTTATCCATAATTAAATTATTTTAATTTTAAGTAAGAGATAATTTTAATGAATAATTGTTATCTATTAAAATTATTCAGCCTGCTTGAAAGATGAAGACAATGAAGATCAACCAAGAAAGATGAAGATAAAGAGCCTGTAAGAGTGTCTTGTTTTTTGCTTTATTTTTCTTCATAGGATGGATCCCTTGGTATTACGGCCGTAGTTTATTTAATGTTTGTTTTATAAATTGTACATCACATGATCACATTACATATATAATTAGGAGTGCCGTCTACATATTATTTTTCATGCATCATATTTTATTTAAGAGTTAAATAATATATATATATATATATATATATATATATATATATATATATATATATATATATATTAAAACCCAATTTGTAAAATATTGAGTGTGAGAGGGTTTTATTGGGAATAAGACCCATGGTCTCCATTATTAAATAACTAAGGTATATGTCTTAATGTATCTCCGAAGAGATTTTATGGACTAGGCTCAAGTTATTTTCTTAAAAGGATAGTTTACTTATTATTTAAACCAGTTGATTGACACCTCGCCAAAGCTAGGCAATTCAAAAGGTTTAGGTAATAAGACACGAAATAATGGTTATACACTCAACACGATCTCTTGCATTAATCTTCCAAAGAGGCGCGTTGCAAGGGATGTGGACCAAATATAAACGAAAATTGAATTGGTTGAATATGCGATATTTAAGAAAGCCAAATCAATTGGGAGGGTCCCGACAAAGTAAAGAAAAAGTTTATTCTCCCAAAGGAGGTTTATTGATTCTGGATATTTTGTTATTCGTAATAAGAGTATTGATTTAGGGTTTTATTAATACTTGTGCATTCATGCATTCATTAATGTATATGCATTTTACTAAATTTAGTTATGATGTATGCCATTCTAAAACATTTTATATTTTATATTTTCAGAAAATGTCTTTTAACCCACTATCCGTTTTATTGAGCCAAAATAAATTGACCGGTGAAAATTTCAATGATTGGAAGCGTAATCTGAATATTGTGTTAACTGCTGAAAAGCACAAGTTTGTGCTATTAGAGCCTTGTCCACCTGAACCTCCGGCTAATGCTTCAAAACTGCAAAGGATGCCTATGATAAGTGGATTGCGTCCGATGATATGACTCGTTGTTACATGTTGGCATCCATGTCCAATGTGTTGCAACAACAACATCAAGGGATGCGAACGCCAAGGATATCATGGATTCTTTACAGGCTATGTTTGGGGAGATCTCAATTCGTGCGCGGTTTGAGGCCGTGAGAGCTATTATGAATAGTCGCATGAAAGTGGGAACTCCTATTAGGGATCATCTCTTAGAGATCATGGCTCATTTTAATGAGGTTGAGATCCATGGAGCTAGTATAGATCAACAGACTCAAGTTGGTATGATACTAGAGACTCTCCCTGATAGCTTCATTTCTTTTAAGACTAATTATGTCTTGAATAAAATGGATCTAAACTTCACCACTCTTATGACTGAATTACAAACCTATGAGGGAATGATTAAGTCTAAGAAAGGTGAGGTGAACATGGTTGTTGCTGGTTCTTCTCTTAAGAAGAAGAAGAAGCTAAGTGACAAGAAAAAGGCATCTTTAAAAGCCAAGAGGAAGGTGAACAAGAAAAAGAATACTCCTAAAGCTGGAAAGTGTTTCCATTGCGGCAAAGAAGGGCACTGGAAGAGGAACCGTAAAGAGTACCTCCAAACAGTGAAGCCAAAGGAAGGTATTGTACTTGTCCTTGAAACTGGTTTAGTGGAAAAATCAAATAATCTTTGGATTATAGATTCTGGTGCCACTAATAATGTTTGTACTTCTTTGCAGGGACTTCAGGTCCAAAGGCAACTTAAGGAAGGGGAATTCAATTTTAGAGTTGGCACTGGGATTCGGTTTCAAAGCAATGGCAAGTGGGAGTGCTAAAGTTATATTTTAGAAATAAATTTATTTTGTTAAAGGATTGTTTTTATATACCAGGAGTTGAACAGAATTTGATTTCAGTTTCTTCTTTGGTTGAGCATGGTTATTCTATTCGTTTTGCTAAAAATGTTTCAGTTTATAAGAATAATATTTTGATATGTTCTGGTATAAAGGAAAACAATCTTTACAAAATTAATCCTAGCATTCATACATTGTTGAACACTGAAATAATTGATGATGAACCCATTCCAAAACAAGTATAGTTAGATACAAATGAAACATATCTATGGCACGTGAGACTTGGACATATTAACCAAACTAGGATTCAAAGGTTAGTAAAGGATGGACTCTCGAATGGTTTAGAGGTTACTCCTTTACCCACATGTGAATCATGTTTGGAGGGTAAAATGACCAAGAGGTCTTTTCCTTCGAAAGGACATCGTGTTAATGATCTCCTAGAGCTAGTACATACAGATGTTTGTGGACCATTTAATGTACAAGCAAGAGGAGGTTATGAGTATTTCGTCACTTTTATTGACGATATCTCTAGATATGGATATGTTTACCTAATACACCGTAAGTCAGAGACTTTTGAAAAGTTCAAAGAATTTCGGACTGAGACGGAAAAGCAATTAGGTAAATCTATCAAGATGCTTCGATCAGATTGAGGTGGAGAGTACCTGGATAATGAGTTTAGGTCATATCTAACCGATAATGGGATATTGTCTCAACTCTCGCACCTGGCACACCACAACAAAATGGTGTTGCAGAGAGGAGGAATAGGACAATGCTTGACATGATGAGATCAATGTTAAGTAGTTCATCATTGCCCAAATCGTTTTGGGGGTATGTACTACAAACGTCTGTTTATTTGATAAACAGGGTACCTTCTAAATCCATACCTAAGACACCATTCGAATTATGGACAGGTCGTAAACCAAGTTTAAGGCATATCCGAATTTGGGGGTGTAGGGCTCATGTCAAAAGGGCTAAGGTGGATAAGTTGGATGCACGCACCGAGTTGTGCATTTTTGTAGGATATCCAAAAGAAACGAAAGGTGGTTTATTTTATAATCGGAAAGATAATAAAGTATTTGTATCGACAAATGCTAAATATCTTGAAGATGACCATATTAAAAATCACAAATCAGATCATCGAATAGAGTTGGATGAGATACCAGTTGATGAGATCAGTGGCCCAACTCAGGATCAACATGATGAGATCATTATTGATCAACCAATCATAAGAAATGAGACCACAACATTGGAACAACATCCAGTTACTTTGCGTCGTAGTGGGAGGGTTGTTAGACAACCGGACCGTTACATGGGAGTTGGAGATGCTCTGGTAGCTATCTCGATGATCATAAAGATGATCCCTTGACCCTGAGTGATGCATGAATGATGTAGATTCCAAAGCATGGCAACAAGCAATGGATGCTTGAAATGAATTCAATGTATTCAAACCAAGTTTGGGAACTTGTGGATTTGCCCAAAGGGGTGAAACCAATTGGATGCAAATGGATTTATAAAAGGAAAAGAGGCGCGGATGGAAAAGTAGAGACTTTTAAAGCTAGGCTAGTAGCCAAAGGCTACACCCAGAAAGAAGGTATCGATTATGAGGAAACCTTCTCTCCGGTTGCCATGCTCAAATCCATTCGCATCCTCCTGTCATATCCGCACATCTCGATTATGAGATTTGGCAAATGGACGTGAAAACGGCATTCTTGAATGGTCGTTTGGAGGAGAGTATCTATATGATACACTGAAGGATTCATTGCTAAAGGGCAACAACATAAAGTATGCAAGTTGCAGAGATCCATTTATGGACTCAAACAAGCCTCTAGGTCTTGGAACATTAGATTTGACGAGGTGGTCAAATCATTTGATTTCAAGCAGAGCATAGACGAGCCATGCGTCTACAAAGAAGATAAAGGATGGAAATGTGGTCTTTCTTATTCTTTATGTTGATGATATTCTTATCATTGGGAATGATATAGTATCATTGGAATCGGTCAAACAGTGGTTGACTAAACAATTCCAGATGAAAGACTTGGGAGAAGCAAGCTATGTTCTTGGAATCCGTATTTACCGTGATAGGAAGAACAAGATGTTAGCATTATCCCAAGCCTCGTACATAGATAAAATACTTTAGAAGTATTGTATGCAAAATTCCAAAAAGGGTCAACAACCCATGAGAAATGGAATTACGTTGTCTAAGGAAATGTCTCCTAAGACACAAGCAGAGATCGATAGCATGCGAAAGATACCCTATGCTTCACGGTTGGTAGTCTAATGTATGCTATGTTATGTACGAGACCGGATATTTGTTATGCGGTGGGAATTGTTAGTAGATATCAATCGAATCCGGGAATGAAACATTGGGAATTCGGGATATGACACAGTTGCTTTAATGCAAGTGGGAGATTGTTGGGATAGTGCTATATAAAGCAATGTGTAATCCTAATAATGTAAAGACTATTTCTGATTAATTGAAATATATTTTGTTTAAATATTTATTAGATTGCATTATTCTGCTTTCTTATGTGGCTGAGCATCATAACATCCCATTACTTATCAAAGTCTATTACTGGGTATGTGTGTAACACATACAATAGATCCACTAATTAGACTAAGTAAAAATTGGTTCACAATCGGTGAATGGAGTTTGGGATGCTCTGTTCTGATAAGATTGTGGTGCGGACTATTTCCATAGTGGGAGTGATCTAATCTAGGATCATTGTAAAGAGTTTACAAATAGTAGTGCCAGTATGTAATTATACATATTGAACAGGACCATGATAGAATAAGTTCTTCAACTAATATCCGTTGCATTGTATGAAGAATTTTAGATTTTATCAGGATGATCGATTTATGAATTGATCTTAATCCAGACCGTTTGATTAACTCATGTCTATAATTTATGTCTTTTGACTTATTAATGAGTGAGAGGCTTAGTGCTTCAAATACCTCGATATCTTGGAGATATAATATTATAGATAGTGGGAGCGTCAAGTCAGGTGCATGGAATCCACGCTTCGTTATACGAAGAGTAATGATATTCCCATGTTGTTTAATTCGGGATTCTTGGGTGAATCAAGCGCTTGTAATTATATTAGATATAATTTATTATAAATCCTAATTCATGATTGGATCATGAATAGGTTGCCCATTAGAGAATTAATGGTAACACATGGATAAAAATATAATTAGAGAGGTTGAACGGAATCTATTGATACCTGTCTCTAATTATGAATATCATAGTGGAGGATCATATCACATGGCAATCAGTTATATCGATGGACAAATAATTTATTATGGATTCTTGTAATCATATCTGCTTGATCTTAGAGTGCGGTTTTAGTCCCTGATCGTGGCTCGGACTAAAACTAATAAATAATGATTTAATTGATTAATGAGATTAATTAATTAAATATTATTTATTGGAGCTTCGATTAAGTGGGTCCATTTGGTCCCTCTTGCTAGCACCGTTTATTCTTGTATGGAGTCCTGGATCGTTGTGAGTTAATTCTCCTGGTTGTGCTTAAGAGCTAATTAATTAACGTGTGTTAATATATATTTAAGAGTTAAATATATATCACATGGTTATTTATTTAATTAGATTAAATAAATAATAATAAATATTTTATCCATTTAATGTGATTAAATGAATAAATATATTATTTATTTATTTGATAAATAAATAATATTATATATTTATTTAATTAGTTTGTTGCGTAATAATTATATTATTTAAATAGTTTAAATAATATGTATTATTATTATTTAACTAAAGGGGCGTATGTGTAATAGCACAGGGGTAACCCTAGGTCTATAAATAGATGCATAGCCTCCTAGGTTAAAGTGTGTGCGTGTGCAATCATTGACAGCCAAAAAAAGAGAGAGAGAGAGACAGGTGACGGCCAACCCTAGCAGAGGTGGTGTTCCTATTCTTTGATCCAAGGGTGCCACAGCCCTATACTCCTTGAGAAGGTGAATAGCAGAGAAGGCTATTTGGTGGTTGAATCCAGGAGACTGTGAGGACGATCAAAGGCAGATCCTGAGTTCGTTCTTGGAGGGAAAAGAAGAGGGTTCTAGCTTTACCGTTCTTCAGGTTGGTTTCTTCTTTTCTCTCTTTGCAAAATTAAACGAATTGATTCATGTTTAGATCCTGCTGTTTGTTTGCTGGAATAAAATTTTTAAAATTCGTTTCCGCTGCGGTTAATCATTAACCCCATTCCAGTATTCCAACACCGGCAAGGGGACCCTCTTTCTCCCTTATTGTTTGTTATTGTGATGGAGGCTCTTAGCCGCTTACTTGATCGGGCACTGGCTTGTGGTCTGCTCTCGGGTTTCTCAATTGGCACTGTTGAGCATGGTCCCATAGTTATCTCTCACTTGCTCTTTGCAGACGACACTCTTATTTTCTGTGAGGCCGATCCTTTGCATTTGTTCCACTTGCGGGCTGTTTTGGTGTGGTTTGAGGCTGCATTTGGGTTCAGGATTAATTTGGGTAAATCGGCCTTGGTTCCGGTGGGCGAGGTCTCTTGTGCGGCGGAGTTGGTGGGGATCCTTGGTTGCCGGCTCTCCACTTTGCCTTTGACTTATTTGGGTCTTTCGTTGGGAGCTCGGTTCAAATCCTCTGCTATTTGGGCCCCAGTGATTGTTTCTCTGGAGCGGCGTTTGGCTGGGTGGAAGCGATTATATCTTTCTGCTGGCGGCAGGCTGACTTTGCTTAAAAGTACTCTTTCCAGCTTGCCCACGTACTTCTTGTCTCTTTTTCCTATCCCTATTGCCATTGCTGCTCGCATTGAGTGGCTTCAGCGGTAGTTCCTTTGGGGGTCCTTGGCGGTGACGCCTAAGTATCCTTTGGTGAGTTGGGCTTCCATTAGCCGTCCTCTCTCTTGTGGTGGATTAGCTATTCGTCGTATTCGGCCCTTTAACGAGGCCCTGCTTGGGAAATGGTTATGGCGGTTTGGCGTGGAGCGTGACTCTCTTTGGCGGTAGGTCATTGTGGCCAAATATGGGGCCTTGGGAGGTGGTTGGACCTCTAATCCCCCTCGTGGTCCGCATGGCGTGGGTCTTTGGCGGTTTATTCGGTCTGGTTGGCGGTCCTTTGCTTCTTTCGTGGCTTTTGAGGTGGGTGATGGCTTTTCTATCCGCTTCTGGGAGGATGTCTGGTGCTTGGATGTGCCCTTGAAAGTGGCTTATCCTGAGTTGTTCCGCCTTGCTGTTGCTCGTGAGGGCTTTGTGGCTGATTTCTACTCGGATTATGGCTCCGGGGTGCAGTGGGAGGTTACCTTTTCTTGGCTTGCTCACGATTGGGAGTTAGAGGCTTTTGCTTCTTTCTTTGAGGTGTTATATTCTGCCCCCTTGCGCCGCGGTTGTCCGGACCATTTATGTTGGCGTCCTGCTCGGGCTCAGGGCTTTCGTGTGCGGTCTTTTTATGCTGCCCGGTTGCCTGTTTTTTCGGGGTGCTTCCCCTGGCAGAGTGTTTGGCTGGCTCCAGTCCCTCCGCGGCTGGCTTTCTTTGCTTGGACGGAGGTTTTGGGGAGGATTTTGACTGCGGACAACCTACGTCGGCGGGGGATGGTACTTCCTAGTTGGTGTTACATGTGTAAGGCCGCCAGGGAGTCCGTGGATCACCTTCTTCTTCATTGTCCCGTTGCTCGATTTCTTTGGGATTTCGTCTTGGGGTTGTTTGGTCTGTCTTGGGTGATGCCTCCCCGTGTTCTTGGGCTTTTCTCCTCCTGGCAGGGGCGGGTGGGCCGCAAATCTGCGGTCTGGCGCGCCATTCCTCATTGCATTCTTTGGTGTCTCTGGCGGGAGAGGAATGCTCATCTCTTTCAGGGTTACGAAAGCCGCTTGGATGAGCTTAAACTTTGTTTTCTCCGGTGCCTTGGGGATTGTTTGGTTGGATCTGGGCATTTGCGTCTTTCTTCTCTTCTTGATGTTATTTCTGTTTGTATTATCTTTCATGTGTACTTCTTGTGTACTTGGTTTTTAATAAATTTCACTACTTATCAAAACAAAAAATAAATTATATCCAAAGCCCTTTTACAGTTCTCTTATGTAATTTTGGAACATGTTCTACCTCTTCCAACGTCTCTTTGTGATGTTGTAGCCCTTTTAATTGAATCTTCCTTCACATAAAGGTAAACTTCATGCTCAATTCAGTAAAATCCCAAAGAATAGGCCCCAAACTCCTTAGCAATCCACGCCTAACATGGCATCACATCCTCCCAAAGTTAATACATAAAGATTAGCATTAACCTTGAAATTTTGTAAAATAAGTGGGACTGTCTTACAATATCCCAAACATGAAATGTTATCCCCATTGGCTACTTTAATTGTTAAATAATTCTCTTCCATTAAGAGTTTTGCTCTTTTGACCAAAAAAGGATCCACAAAACTATGAGTACTGCCTGTGTCAATAAGAATCAATGCTTGTTGATTGTTTATACAACCTTTAATTCTCATAGTTTTAGGAGAAACAGATCCTGCCATAGCATGTAGGGAAATTCCCAATAGTTCTCCTATTTCCTTCTCTCCTCCTTCAACTTCCTCAGATTCAAACACTGCTAATTTTCCTTCAATAGATTCAACTTCATCACTATCATCCTCTGCCATTCCATCCAATAAAAATAGTTTAGGTCTATTGCACTTATGTCCTGGGTGGAATTTCTCATCACAGTAATAACAAAGTCCTCTTTCCCTTCTTTCCTGCATTTGATTTGGTGTAATTCGTCTTATTGGAAGAAATTTTCTATTTGGATTGGATCTTTGAGGAAAGTTTTTGTTTTTTGTCTTAGGAGATGGTGCAGGTAATTTGAGGAGTGATGGAGTGGATGAAAATTTTGGCACATTAGTAAGTATTGGTTGACTAGCAGTTTGATTCTTACTTGGAACTGATTTACTTCTTCGAATCACTTCTTCTTCTTGTAACCTTGCCAATCCAAATGTAGTAGAAATTGAAGTTGGTTTGAACATAGTCACCATGATTTTGAGATCATCTCTCAAGCCACTAATACGAAATTCTTCCGTAAGTCCTTTAATTTTATTGGATAAAATCTCAAATTCAGTTTGATATTCCTCCACTGTGGAAATCTATCTCAACTTTGTAAAAGCCCTAATTGGATCCTCAAATGCTGAGGGCCCAAATCTCACTTGCAATGCAGTTGTAAACTCATCCCAACTTCCCACATTTCCAGAGTCTCTTAGCCATGAAAACTAGGATAATGCCTTACCTTCCATGTGAAAGAAGGCAATCCGGGTTTTTTGATCTTCAGGAGTATTGAAATACTCAAAGAATTGTTTAGATTTAAGGATCCATTGAACAAGATCTATTCCATTAAACTTTGGGAATTCCAACTTTAAAGATCTAGCATATACTCCTCTGTTCTCCTCAAATAGAATATTATGATGCTGACCTTTTTCATGAGATGATCCTTCTACTGCAGTCTGATTCGTAGCCTGTATGGCTAATTGATCATAACTAGATGCCAAGTTATTGAGTTTTTGTAATACTGCTTTTAACAAATTCTTTTGTTGATTTTGTTCTTCACGCAGGTGCATAGTTTCGGCCTTCAGAAGAGCAATGGATTCAGAAAGTTGAGCCTGTCGTGTGCCTTCAGCCATATTGCAAGATCACCGCTCTGATACCACTGTTATGAATAGAGTCGGATTGACAATTAATATTATTGAAAATTTGTATAATTACTAAATAATACCTGGGCACTTCGAGGGGCCTTGTCCTCCAGTTTATTTTTTCTTTTGAAAAATATTGATGAGAACGTTGTACCAACTCCTAGACGGAGTGTTCGACCACGTGCACGTGTTGCGCAAGATATCTACTATTACTAGGACTCTTTTTATATTCACTTTCCTTTTTAGTAGAAGTCTTTCCTTTTTATTTACTTTACTTATTTAATTTGCATTAGTATTTCCTTTTTATTACTTTCCTTTATATAATTAGGGTATTTTGGTATTTTACTTTAGTTTCCTAATTGTATTAGGTTTCAATTCCTAGTTACTAGCTTGCCTATAAATAGGCCTTGCATTTAGATGCAATAAATCATTCAAGAGTGTTTTACCAATTATAAACTCTCATATTAGAGGTTTATTCTTATTTTGGCTTTTCCAGTTTAATACTTGAATCACTTGGGCTAGGGTTTGGGTAAATTCTGTTATCCATATCTAGATTGTTGTTGGATCCTAATCAAGGTCCTCAACAATTTGGTGCTTTCATTGAGAGATCCTAATTAAGATTTCTTGATTTTATCTCGCGTTCTTCATCAGCAATGACGGAGGAGACGACAAAGACGAACAAACAATGGTTCGAAGCCCTGGAGCATTTTGTTACAGAACTTTCGATGGCAATGGCGGAGATGGCTCGTTCTCAAGATATAACCAACCAGAATATTAACCGTTTTCTCACTGCCAGCAAGGGCAAGGAACCAGTCGGAGGAAGGCGAACTCATGGAGACGATCATCGATCACGACGATCTGCAAAGGAGGCTAATGATTCATCGGATGCTGCAGACATACCTTACCATGGCCGGTTTAGGCATGGTGGGCGTGTGGAGCGAGGACCAATGGTCGTTGAGCGGTGGGTGCATGATGATCCAATCAGCGGAGAAAACATCGATGGCTATGAATCTGACGGAATGTCCAATAGGACAGACTATGGACGGCGACCAAACTTCGAACATCGAAGGGGACAAAGGCACAGCGCTAATGATTCTGATGGCGATAGACACCGTGACTGGGGGCTGAGGAAGCCAAAGATCGAGTTTGCGCACTTTAAGGGAGGCGATCCATATGAGTGGCTGGACAAAGCAGCTCACTACTTTCGAGTTTTTGAGGTATCCAGAGACGACCGAGTTGCAGTGGCCTGCATGTATTTGGATGCAAGGGCCAACAGTTGGTGGTGTTGGATCAAGGCCCAGTATGAACAAGATGGGCGATGAATGGGATGGACGGCATTCGAGCGAGAGTTCCTAATTCAGTGGGGACCCTCTCCGGTTGTCAACCACCATGGACAACTGGCTAAGCTGAAGCAGGATGGGAAGGTAGCTGGCTATGTGGAGGAACTTCGTTGACTCCAAATCCTTGTTCGGGGTTGGTCTGAAGAATCACTACTAGGGACGTTCATTGAAGGGCTGAAGCCATGGTTAGCCAGAGAGCTAAAACTTAAGCAACCCCAAAAGTTATCTGAGGCTATGAGGATGGCTGAGATCTTGGAGGAGAGTTCTTATGGAGAGAGGCGACTTTCCAACGACAGAAAAACTTCAAAACCAGATTACTATACCAAAAGGAAGGGAGTCATGGATGAAGGACCCAAGAAGGAAGGCAAAGAGGTTAAAAAGCTTTCAAAAGAAGAGGTCCAAGAGAGGATAAAGAAAGGACTCTGCTTCAAGTGTGGAGAGAAGTGGAGCAAGGAGCATCGATGTCGAACTGGAAAGTTGTTCATAATAGAAGACTCAAGTGACAGCGGAGAAGAAGCAGAAAACGCATCCGAAGAAGGAGAGCTAAGTGTGACCGAAGTGGAGGAACCGATGAGTGAGGCTGAGGTGTCACTCAATGCTGTAACTGGAGTTTCCAAGCCTTCGACAATGAGGCTTATGGCGTGGATAGGCAAGTACGAGGTTGCTATGTTGGTTGATTCTGGCTCTACTCATAATTTTATTAATGCTGAAATTGTGAGGAAGATTGGGCTCTGTGGTGCCACCACTGAAGTACTGGAGGTTAAGGTGGCCAATGGGAATAAGCTTTAGAGTACAGAGGTTGTTCCTAATGTGAAGATGAATGTTCAAGGAGTCAGAATTGCTGCTGACCTACATATGCTCACACTAGTAGGTGTTGATGTGGTCGTGGGTAATGCTTGGCTCAAGAGCATTGGAAAGGTAGTCACTGACTTTGAAGCTATGACCATGGAGTTCAAGCTGGGAGGCCGTAAGAGGAAGTGGACAGCCCTACCATCTAAGGAGATCAAGCAATGTGAGGCCTCGACGATTGAGAAGTTATGCAAGGGTGGTGCCCAGTGTTATGCAGTGATGACCAGTGGGGAGCGAATTGAGGAAGACAAATGTTCTTCTGAGCTTCAGGGGAACTTACAGAAGTTGCCTGAGAAAGTACGGGAGGTCCTAGCACGGCATCAATAGGTTATGGAGATGCCAAATAGTTTGCCGCCTTCGCGATTATGTGACCATCGCATTATCTTGAAGGATGAGACAAAGCCTGTGAATGTTCCACCTTACAGGTATGCACACTTTCAGAAGGATGAAATTGAAAGGCAGGTTGAGGAGATGTTGAAGAATGGGTTGATACGACCTAGCCAAAGTCCTTTCTCATCTCCGGTCTTGTTGGTAAAGAAGAAAGAGGGAACATGGAGGTTCTGCACCGATTATTGAGCTTTGAACGAAGCGACGGTGAAGGCTCGATTTCCTATCCCTACAGTCGATGAGATGTTGGATGAGTTGCATGGTGCATGTATTTTCACCAAGCTGGATTCCACCAAATCCGCATGAAGGAAGAAGACGTTCACAAGACTGCATTCCGGACACATTCGGGGCTTTATGAATATTTGGTGATGCCGTTTGGTTTATGCAATGCCCCTTCCACTTTCCAAGCTTCCATGAATGCGACTTTCAAGCCCTTTTTGCGAAAGTTCGTGTTGGTGCTTTTTGACGACATCCTGATTTATTCAAAATCAATGGAGGAGCATTTGGCGCACTTGGAGACTGCATTGGAGACATTGGAGCAACATAATTTTTCTATTAAAATGTCTAAATGTGATTTTGTGCAGGAGGAGCTCCAATACCTAGGCCATCTTATCTCAGGAGCTAGAGTGATGGTTGATCCAAAGAAGATAGAGGCCATGGTGGATTGGCCTTTATCGAAGGATGTCTCTACCCTAAGGGGATTTCTGGGTCTAACCGGCTATTACCGAAGGTTCATCAAGCATTATGGGATGATTGCAAAGCACTTGACAAAGATGCTGAAGAAAGACAAGTTTGAGTGGACTGACGAGTCCAAGGAGGCATTTGATGACTTGAAGAGGGCTATGACTCAGACACCTGTCCTAGCCTTGCCTAATTTCGAGAAGCCTTTTGAAGTTTATACTGATGCCAGTGGTGATGGTGTTGGTGCTGTCTTGGTGCAGGAGAGGAGACCATTGTCTTATATCCCCAAAGCCCTAGGTCCTATGAAGAAATCGTGGAGTGCTTATGCTAGAGAGTTCTTGGCGATCGTGCATGCGGTCAAGATATGGCGCCCTTACCTCTTGGGAAGAAAATTCATGATTGTCACTGATTAGCAGGCCTTGAAACACTTGTTGGAACAGAAGATTGTTACTCCGAAACAGCAGAAGTTTCTTGTGAAGCTTCTTGGATTCGAATATGATATCATATACCAACCTGGAAAGGAGAACAAAGTTGCTGATGCATTATCCCGACGTGAGAGTAGCCCTATGCTATGGACCATCTATTCAGAAGAGGAAGCTGGATGTCTAGCCCTTAGTGGAGCTGAATAGAGGATCTGCGATCGTATTAAAGATGCTCTACAGTTTGATGCTAAGTCTGTGGAGATTATGAAGAAATTAAAAAATCATGAAGTTGGGGTTGAACATTTTCGACTCAAAGATGCATTATTATATTATAAAAACATGGTTTATGTGCCTAATGTTCCAGGATTGCGAGAGGAGACTCTAGCTCACTTTTACAACAGCAAAGAAGGAGGACATTCAGGGTGGTTGCGCACTTATATCAGAATCAAACACTTTTTCTATTGGGAAGGCCTCAAAAGTGAAGTCAAGAAGATGGTGGCCGAATGTGATATCTGCCAAAAGGTGAAATATGATCAGAGGCGGCCTATGGGTTTACTTCAGCCACTTCCGATTCCAGAGAACATATGGGAAGAGCTAACTATGGATTTCGTTAAAGGATTGCCCAGTAGTGGAGGCTTCGAGTCTATATTGGTGGTAGTAGACCGACTAAGTAAGGGTGCACACTTTATCCCTCTTAAGCATCCGTTCACTGCTGTTAGTGTGGCTAAGGCATTTCTGGACAATGTGGTGAAACTTCATGGTATTCCGAAGAGCATCGTGACTGATCGAGGCCAGCTGTTTATGAGTTCCTTTTGGCAGCAGTTATTCTCATTACAGGGAAGCAAGCTTAAGGCAAGTTCCTCTTATCACCCTCAGACTAACGGCCAAACTGAGATGGTAAATCGAACATTAGAGCAATATCTTCGATGCTACTGTCATGACGAACAAAAGAGATGGAAGGAGTTCATCTCATGGGCAGAATACTGGTATAATACCACTCATCAGGCTTCTATCAACAAGAGTCCATTTGAAGTAATATATGGGAGGCTACCACCATTGTTGAACTCTTATACAAAGGGGATGGCTCGGAATGACGAAGTTGACAGAGAGTTGATTGCAAGAGATGAAGTGTTAGCCACGGTGAAGAAAGATCTTAAGAAGGCTCAAGAGCAAATGAAAAAGTACTATTACTGTGGTAGGCGTGATGTAACATTTGAGCCTGGCGATATGGTGTATCTCAAACTTCAACCATACCGACAAAAGTCTCTAAAGGCCAAGTTCAATGTGAAGCTATCACAACGGTTATATGGTCCTTTTAAGGTGTTGGAGCGAATTGGTGAGGTAGCATATAAGTTGGAGTTACCATCATCTTCCAGGCTACATCCGATTTTCCATATTTCTGTCTTGAAGTTGCGAGTGGGTGATCGACCATTTTTGTCACAAGACTTGCCTGAATTTGATACTGATGGTAAGGCAGATCTTCAACCAATGGCGGCGTTATAATACCGGCAGCAACAGCGGGGTCGGAAGCAGGTATGGAAAGTTTTAGTCCATTGGCGAGGGATGTCTAAAGAAGAGGCTACATGGGAAGAGTGTGGGACCATGGCGAGACACTTTCTGGAGTTCTCCCTTGAGGACAAGGGTAATCTTGAAGGGAGGGGGAATGATGAGAACGTTGCACCAACTCCTAGGCAGAGTGTTCGACCACGTGCACGTGTTGCGCAAGATATCTACTATTACTAGGACTCTTCTTATATTCACTTTCCTTTTTAGTAGAAATCTTTCCTTTTTATTTACTTTACTTATTTAATTTGCATTAGTATTTTCTTTTTATTACTTTCCTTTATATAATTAGGGTATTTTGGTATTTTACTTTAGTTTCCTAATTGTATTAGGTTTTCAATTCCTAGTTACTAGCTTGCCTATAAATAGGCCTTGCATTCAGATGTAATAAATCATTCAAGAGTGTTTTACCAATTATAAACTCTCATATTAGAGGTTTATTCTTATTTCGGCTTTTCCAGTTTAATACTTGAATCGCTTGGACTAGGATTTGGGTAAATTCTGTTATCCATCTCTAGATTGTTGTTGAATCCTAATCAAGGTCCTCAACAAATATCCATCGTCCCTCCCTTCTTCTCTTTAATATTTTAAAGCATTACAATCATTACATTATTCAGTTTCTAATAACGGATACAATAACCGACATAAAATCACCTTATAATTAAAATTACATATAATAATTAAAAACCTGTCTATTTTTATTGCACATAACACACCCCTCGCGATGACTGTTTTTGTTTTTCGGTTATTTGTTTGCTTCAGTACAAGCGGTTGTTGTTGACTTATCGACACTGTTTCCTACTTTCCAAGGCATATATTATATTAGTTTCAATTTTCAGCGAGTCTTGTGGCTCTTTGATATAAAAAATAAAAATAAATAAAACATCATATATTCACTATTCAGGAAGTGTTATTCTGTTGTCTGTTAATTAATACTTCAGAGTACCGACAGTTTTACTACTTCCATTTGTTAGGTGGTTTGTTGAATTATGTTTATTAGTTAGGTTTCTATTGATTCATTCTGGTTAAATGTTTAATCTGATAATAATGTCATATGCTTTTTGATAGGAGTTCTGAAGTTCTTGATTTTTTATTCGAGTTTTGTTTTTGATTTGTTTAGGTGAATTTTACAGCTGATGAGCTCCGCCGGATTATCGACCAGAAGCACAATATCCGTAACATGTCTGTTATTTATAGCACATGTCGACCATGGTATGGTTTTTTCTTTTTATGTTTATTTATTATAAAATAGATGCCTTCTATCTGAGCTGAAAACATTGCATATTGACTTTTTTGTTTCATATGTTTTTTTCTTCTAGTTGAGTTGCTTTGTTCTCACTCTTGCATAATTGATACCAACTCTTGGGATAGTGGTGCCTGAGTGAGTTTTTTTTTTTTTTTACTCGGGTTTGAGTTGATTGTAATAGAAAGTTATTTAGTCTGTTCCCTGATTATGCTGTTTTCCATTTTCAGGGAAATCTACACTCACTGATTCCCTTGTTGCTGCTAGTATAATTGCCCAAGAAGTTGCTGGTGACGTTAGGATGACAGATACCCGTGCTGATGAAGCAGAGCGTGGTATCACAATCAAATCTATGGTATTTCCCTCTACTATCAGATGAGCGACGATTCCCTTAAGAGCTTCGAAGGAGAACGAGCAGGCAATGAGTATCTTATCAATCTGATCGACTACCCTGGACACGTTGATTTCTCATCTGAGGTCACTGCTGCACTCCCATTACCGATGGTGCCCTTGTTGTTGTGGATTGTATTCAAGGGGTTTGTGTGCGAACTGAAACTGTGCTGCGACAGGCACTTGGAGAAAGGATCGGGCCTGTCTTGACAGTTAATAAGATGGATAGGTGTTTCCTTGAGCTTCAGGTTGATGCTGAGGAGGCTTACCAAGCGGTCTCAAGAGTTGTCGAGAATGCCAATGTCATCATGGCAACATATGAGTATCCCTATGCTGCAGAAGCCTGGCGTCAGAATGAAGTCCGATGAGAAGGATTTAATTGGAAAGGCATTGATGAAGCGTGTGATGCAAACCTGGCTTCCTGCCAGTTCTGCCCCCTGGAAATGATGATTTTTCACCTTCCTTCTCCTTATACAGCCCAGAAATACCGTGTCGAGAACTTGTATGAGGGTCCCCTTGATGGTCAATATGCTAATGCCATCAGAAACTGTAATCCAGATGGCACTCTTATGCTTTATGTGTCTAAGATGATTCCTGCGTCTGATAAGGGAAGGTTCCTTGCCTTTGGACGTGTTTTCGCTGGCAAGGTCTCCACAGGTCTTAAGGTTAGAATCATGGGTCCAAACTATGTTCCCGGGGGGAAGAAAGACCTTTATACTAAGAGTGTCCAGAGGACTGTTATATGGATGGGAAAAAAGCAGGAAACTGTTGAGGATGTACCATCTGGTAACACGGTTGCCATGGCTGGTTTGGATCAATTTATCACAAAGAATGCAACCCTGACTAATGAGAAAGAAGTTGATGCCCACCCAATTCGGGCCATGAAGTTCTCTGTTTCACCTGTGGTGCGTGTGGCGGTGCAGTGCAAGGTTGCCTCTGATCTCCCCAGACTTGTTGAAGGTCTGAAGCGTTTGGCTAAGTCCGATGCTATGGTTGTCTGCACTATTGAAGAGTCTGGTGAGCATATCATTGCTGGTGCTGGAGAGCTCCACCTTGAGATCTGCTTGAAGGATCTGCAAGAAGACTTCATGGGTGGAGCAGAGATAGTAAAGTCGGACCCTGTCGTGTCCTTCCGCGAGACTGTTCTAGAGAAATCCTGCCGAACTGTGATGAGTAAATCTCCCAACAAGCATAATCGTCTGTACATGGAAGCTAGGCCCCTGGAATTTGGCCATCGATGAAGGCCGTATTGGCCCAAGGGATGATCTCATGATCCCAAGGTTCGCTCCAAAATTTTGGCGGAGGAATTTGGTTGGGACAAAGATTTAGCCAAAAAGATTTGGGGTTTTGGTCCTGAAACCACTGGGCCCAACATGGTAGTGGACATGTGTAAGGGAGTTCATTACCTAAATGAAATTAAGGATTCTGTTGTTGCTGGGTTCCAGTGGGCATCGAAGGAGGGTGCATTGGCTGAAGAAAACATGAGGAGCATATTCTTTGAGGTTTGTGATGTGGTTCTCCATGCTGATGCCATCCATAGAGGTGGTGGCCAGGTAATCTCAACTGCCAGGAAGGGTGATTTATGCTTCCCAGTTGACTGCCAAGCCCCGGCTTCTCGAGCCTGTGTACTTGGTGGAAATTTAGGCACCGGAGAATGCTCTTGGAGGGATCTACAGCGTCCTTAATCAGAAGCGTGGGCATGTGTTTGAGGAGATGCAGAGGTCAGGAACGCCACTCTACAACATCCAAGGCCTATCTTCCAGTTGTTGAGTCTTTTGGATTCTCGGGCACCTTGAGGGCTGCCACATCTGGACAAGCTTTTCCGCAGTGCGTGTTTGATCACTGGGACATGATGTCCTCTGATCCAATCGAAGCAGGTTCACAGGCTTCCAACCTTGTGTTAGAGATCCGCGAGAGGAAGGGCTTGAAGCAGCAGATTACGCCGCTCTCAGAGTTCGTGGACAAGCTATAACTGCTTTCCAAAATCATAACTATTCTGCTTCTACGTTTTAGTGATGGGATATTCATATTTTGTTTTGTACAACTGTGGTCTTATTCAGCACAGCTGTGCGCTCGTTTTGATGATTAGTTTTTGTTCTTGTTGTTGTTTTATAATAATTATTAATAATTTTGTTTTATTATGTCATATAAAAAAATTGGAAATTACTGTTCAAAATATAAAATGATTAAACTCAATTTAATTTTGGAAAGTATAAAATATTATTATATTAATGATAAATATAATTTTTTTGTTATTTTACCGTATGTTTTGATTTCATTATAAAATAATGAATTTTATGAGTATTTGCATAAAATGAAATTGATTATAAATAATAAAATAACGTGAAAAATATGTATTAATGTGTTTTTTTAAATAATAATTTATTGTTAAATTAATTGATGTTGTTTATTATTAATCATTTGGGAACAAAAACAATGTATTTGAATGTTATTTTTGGTTCATATGTTTAAGAATTTATTATGTCAATTTCTTATGGTGTTTTTATTATTTTTAATTTTCTTATATCTTAACATAAAGAACCATATTATCTCAAAGACATTTGTTTTAAATGTTATTTTAAGTTTATATTTAGAAAATTATTATGTTAATTTTCTATGGATTTTTTAGTATTTTTAAGGGTTTCAATGTTTAGGAACTTGCCTTTTTTTTAATGTTTTATGGCGATCATTTATTTATTTTCTTGTTTGTAAGCAAATATATATATATATATATATATATATATATGCGATTTTTAACTCTTATTAGTTACTATCATCAACGGATTTCGTTCGAGAGAAATTTGCCTTTGGGGATGCGGTTCTCTCACCCTTCACCCCAATAGTGATGAAAAAAATAATCTACGTAGCTAGAGCTAGGTCCGAGAGTTTACTATGCGCGGGGAAGGATTAACACTCGCGCAATGCCCTTTTGGTACCTATCTTAAGAGGAAGGAAGTTTCTAATTTGTTTTAACTTTTATTTTGATTTTTACTTGTCTAAATTTATTTTTCTAAGGGCGTAAAGTTTTCCTATTTACTATTTTAAATTAATGGTTAAAGTTAAGTTAAATTACATTATCCTAAAGACTAAAGGGTTGACCCAAAAATCAATTTCAAAAGTTTAATGTAAAAGTAAAACCTAAAGGGACAAATCCAGGAAAGACAAATGGTTTGCTTTCTTCGTATTCTTCGTTTTTATTTTTTGTTTGTTTGTTTGTTTTTTCTTGAGCTAAATTTTTATTTTCAAAAGCCAAGAAAACTTTTCTTTTCTGATTTTTTTTTAAAAAGGATTTTTGTAGGTGTGTGTCTCCTTTTTTATTTTTTTATTTTTAAGACAAATATATTTACATAAAAAATAAAAACAAGCATAAATAAAAGTTAAGGTGTGTGATGAGTGAAAAAATGAAAAATAAAATAAAAGGCTCCCTCTTTTCTTTTTTTTTTCTTTTTTTCTTCTCTATTCTTTTTTTCACTCGGTTCACTATTTTTTTTTTACATATTACAGGAGGCCTATTTGGGTGTTACAATACAAACTGGAAGAATGATACAAAAGGCCTCTTTTAAGGAATGAAATACAAGATTTTTTTTGTTGAAAAACTATGACCTGCAAAACAACTCTTAGAAGCCAACAAAAAGAGCACATAGTAGTCGCCGAAGAAATGAAAATGAAACGACTATAGTCGTGTAAAAAGGACTAAAACCAGAGAGAGAAAAATCTAAAGCAAAACAGGAGAGACAAACACATGGGCCATAGGTGAAACAAACGTGTAAAAACAGGAGAGACAGAGCAGCCGTGTGAAAATAGGATTTGGTTTAAGATTAGAAAATGGTCAACATGGAAACCCAAGGTAAAAACACAGATTATAACTATGCTAACGGATAACCCAATAAAGAGTTAGGCTATATCCATAAAAGAATCATAGAAAAATTACACTAAACAGAATTTAAAACACAGGCACAGAGGTATATATTAACAGATCAAATAGAATATGGAAAATAGGATTTACGTATGAGTATAAGCATCATACAGCTTTATACCTCATGAAAATAACATCTCGGGAAGCAGCAGATAGCATAAAAGGAGACAGAAAATGACAATATAGAATAGCATAGAACCTAGGCAAAGAATAGCGAGATGAATAATAGTATATCATGATAAATAATCAGGAAACAAAACCAAGCAAAAATAGAAACCGAACAGAGAACAATATCGGACAGAGACAAAAGACTCGAGAACAAAACCAGACAGTACTTCAGGACTACTAATTAGGAACAAAACCCAAACAAATGGGATCGGTCATCGAATAAGGTTAATTAGATAGAGAACAACAACAAAACACACACAACAAAGAAAAAACCTAGGAACAAGAAAGAAAAAAACGATTGGAAAATAGAATCAATCACAGCAACACTAACAAACACAAAGCCAACATCAAAAATGAAGTAATAAATAAAACAACGAGATAAAAATCGTACACCCCAGAACAACTCAGATGCAGGTCCTTTCTTGAGTTGTCATCCTCTCCTGGCTTCCTCGAATGGGTGGTGATTGGTGGGGTTGAGAGATACCAGGCAGTGGAAGCCTTGTGGTCGGCAGCGTCTTGGGCCGGTGGCTCTGTCAGGTTATCGTTAAGGAGCTAAGGGGTACCATTATTAGAATTGTTTACATCATCTAGTTGGCGTGGAAACGCTTTGGAGGGTTGAGGTGTGCTTTGGTTGGATTCGTCGATGTCGGATGGTGTCAGGAGGCTACATCAGTGGCTGGGTCATGTAGGTTGGAGGTTGAGACGGAAGCGGCTAGTGGTGCGTCGGGTGATGTTGCATCACGATTGGGGAGGCCGCGCTATCTAGCAACGTCGTGGGGAGTGACGGTGTCAACAAGAGGCGGCGGCTCAGGGCATGGTTGGAACGAAGGCTGCGACTGGTAGCTGCAACTTCCGGCCGGGGGAACTCTATAGAGGGGTTGAGGGAGGAGAGGTACTGGGAGATTGTGGTTTAAATTTTTGGATTTGAGAGCCCCCCTTGGATTGATTGTGCATGGGGTTTATACAGAAAGGAGATTTTAGGGTTTTGGCTTGAATGGGGTGGTGAGGAGGCGATTTTTGGTGATGAGTTCGGCAGTGGAGGTATGAGGAGGCATGTTTGGTCCTCTGGTGCCATGGGCAGGCGTGGGCAGGGTATGGTTGGAGCGGAAAGAGGGAAAGCTAGTTTTGGCAAGGCAAGGGAAAAGATAGGAAGGGGAAAGGAGAAGGAATCCATGCTAAAACCGATCCCACACCTCACTTCTTCGCCAGAGGACAGCGATGAGATGAGGGAGACGTGTGTCACGGGGTAAGGTTTCCCACGCCTCTCAACCCATTGCAGCACTTAGCTTCTCTATCCACGGTCCGCTAAGTTTAGCCTTTGAGGGTTGAAGCGCACGTAGACTAGTTTCGCCCTGCCACTAGGCTCATAAGAAGAACGGCTCCAGTTCCCGACCAGTTTGTGTAAGGATGGCCAAATCCCTTCTTCAACATCAAGTCCTCGACTAGCAGCATGCTCCCCGCATTCAACTGGGTCGGCACGTCTGAACTCCGAAGGGGTTCCATCCGTTCTCCTCCACGAACTGCCTGGAACCTTCCGCTGCGCACCATTTACGCTTTCAACCAACCCCTCTCCTTTACGTAGCACGAATACATTCCTGAATCGTGCCACTCAGAAACGTCCCGCTAGCACCACGCTGCTCGGGTTGTGACACGGGTGAGGGAGAAGCCGCTACTACGCAGCGTGAGAGCAACGAGAGAGTTGAGAAAGTTGACTTGCCTTTCTTTGTTTTTTTGTTTTATTTTATTTTGTTTTATTTTTAAACCAACGCTGAGATGACACGTGGACAAAGGGAGGCAGGGAAGAAAAAAGAAAAAAGGAAAAAAATTCATTGCTTAATTTTGTAATTTTTAATTGATGTTTTGGGTTTTTGGGATTGGCAAAATAATCTGATTTCCAATCAAATGTGAAAAAAAAATTGGACAGGCATCGCAACGAGCGACCCCATATCTTTTTTTTTTTAAAATGAGTTTATTTTTGTGCCAAGACTCTACTGCACGTCCCAAAACCGCTTTTTATCCATTCAAATGCTCCCATATAAGTAACTCAATTTGCCAAACCAACTAAAATATAACTTCTTATTGGATAGCTCGAACGATATATTAGATTTGTCATATCATAAAATGGCATAAAATTTTCAATATTTTCTCTCTTTTTATCCACTTCTCCTTTAATGGACAATACATATAATTGCTATTCTTTAAAGCAAACATAACAAATACTAGTTTGTATTTTAAAGTACTTTGAAGCATTAAATAAACAGAATTATATCAAATGAGCATAATTAAAGATTAAATATGTACACATATCAATATCACAATTTTGTACACATTATTCAAAACTTCTTATTCTAGCCTCCCAATCCTTCATATATTTAATGTTTTTTTTCATTTTTTCGTTAGAAGTAAAAATTACTTCCAATCCATCTTGGAAAATCAAATTTAATATATAAACACAGCCTCTAACATGAAAGAACTTACCATCACAAAGCAAACTGTCTTACAAATTAAGTTGATATCTTATATTGGCTTGCATATTATCATTACAAGAAACAATGTTCAAAGTAACAAAAAAAATCTTCTTGTTTATCCCCCAATCATTTACAATTTTTATTAACACATTAGCTATTTGAAAACTCGAATGTGAAGGTTTCAAATCACAAAATGCAAGAATCTTACCAGTTAACTACCAATCTAAGTCAACACTAGGTGTTACATTCTAGACTCCTACAACTCCAATCTTGCAAACTGAGTTGATATCTTGTACAGACTCGTGTTTGGGTTGGTCCATGAGATAGTTCTTATTAGAGGATGAAAACATCTAGATGATGATGTGGCAGTCAATGTGAGTGATACAATGTTTGGGCTTGAATCCGTTAAAATCCTGAAAGCCTGATGGGTGGACTTGTAGAGGTCTTTTGGTTGACTTTGTGTGTGAGCTGTCATTTGAGGATGAGATCATCTAGATGGTGATGTGCTCATGATTTTAAGTATTTTGACAATAATTGAGCTCAATTTGGAGTTCGTGACCTCTAGAGGTCAATTATTATTTTGGTGTTTATTCCTTAAGGGAATAAGCTAAAAAAAATAGAAGGAAAAAGAAAGAGGCTTCCATGTTACATTACTGTGGTCGTGCGTGGGAGAGAGAGAGAGAGAGAGGAGAGAGAGAGAGAGAGAGAGAGAGAGAGCTAGTTTGGTGGAGGAGCTTGGAGCCTTCGATTTGGGATGTTTTGAGCATGTTGGATCCGTAAGAATCACTCTAAGTAGGTGATTCTAACTTTTGCATCTTCTTTATCTTCATATCTTCATCTAGCTTTAGGGTATAAGATATAGTAGCAGCTATGAACCCTAAGTAGTAGGAATTGGGAGTTAATTGGGAATTGATGAAATCATGTGTTGTTTAGTGTCAAATCTTGTTGTTAACTCTTCTAAGTAGTTAAGAGATCTTTCCGTGGGTATCTACATACTTGAGAATGTGATTAAACTAGTATAATTGGGCTATGGGATGAAACCAAGATGAAGTTGAAAGACCATTTCAAGAAAGCTACTCGATGCTTGCTCGAGGCTCAAGTGTCGAGCAAGCCTTGAGCAGGAGGGTCAAGAAGGAGCATCGAGCTAGGTAGAATGTCAATCAATCTTGAAGCTAGAGCCTTAAAAAGGGTGCTTTGAGCAACTGGATGTGAGTCACTTGAGCCTAGGAGTTGTCATGCCCCCAAATTCCAAGGAACCCGGAACCAGGAACATGATTTCCCTTTGCTTGTACCTGAAAGATCAAGGGGTTAGTGACAAGCACCAATAAAAACTACACCGCGTGTCTTGTCTCAATCATGCAAACCTGTATAGTCATACATCGAGGGTAATCCTATACTTCCTATACATCATCATGCATACCATATGTCAAACAGTCATACAGACATCATATCACAAACAATGTATAGATACAACGTCAAATGCTCCTCATGCTCCTTCTCGGTCACTGAATAGACCAAAATATTATCAATGAATACCACAACGAACATATCTAAATATGGAGCAAACACCTAGTTCATCAATCCCATAAACATTGCTTGGAGCATTCGTGAGCCCAAACGGCATCACGAGCCACTCATAATGCCCATAACGACAACTAAATGCGGTCTTAGGAATATCTACCTTCCTAACCCTCAACGGATGGTATCCAGACCTCAAGTCTATCTTGGAAAACCACCTAGCACCTCGAAACTAATCAAACAGATCATCAATCTTCGGCAATGGATACCTATTCTTCATAGTCACCTGGTTCAACTTCCGGTAGTTTATATACAGCCGAAGTCTACCATCCTCCTTCTTGGCAAACAACACTGAGCTACTCCGCCTGATAAAATCTCTCTCTAACAAATCATCCACTTGCCTCTTGAGCTCTCTAAGCTCCATTGGTGCCATCTTGTAAGCCGCCAACCTGATAGGTGTTGTTCCCTATTAGACCCTATTTTGTCCGGGTTGGACACATTTTATCAAATTTAATTTTCCATCTATGTCACTTCGGTTTGTTGAAATTTTGCAGAACGACGGAGTCGTAACCGTTGAGCCGCAAATGCCCGATTTCGAGAAATTATTTGAACGGCCTCCAAATGCAAGAGAATCAGTCCAGGGCAATAGAAAATCAAATTGGAGGATCAATGCAGTCGACTGCACTCAATTCGGAGGTCAAACGAATAAGATGTGGTCAAAACGGCATTCGGGCCGCCAGCGGGGGTTAAAACGGTAACTAATTTTCCAAATGGCACTCCGAGTCAGGTCATCAACCTCATTTTCCTATTCTACTCGTCGTTCTGAGAATTTTGACATATATATTGTATATATTTGCTTCTGGGGCCTTTTTTTCAAGAAAAATAAAAAATAAATATGTTTTTTCGATAATAAATAATCGCAGTACAAGCTTGACGTAAAAACATGATCATTTTCAAATAAAATTGACACGGGGTCATTCGTTATGACGCCCCGAGTCCAAAAACATTTTTTTGAGATGTTTTGAAGTCCGGTTTGCCTTGCTGATCCCAAAAACCGAAAGACATTGGTTAAAACAACAAAACAAAATAAATTTCTTTTTCCTTTTATTGTCCAGCTCACTCCAGGCTAGGTGTCAACCTCTCATTGGTTGGAAGCAAAAAAAACAAACAAACAAAAAAAACAAAAACAAAAACAAAAACAAAAACAAAAAACAAAAAAAAACAAAAAAAAACAAAAAAAAGAAGAAAAAGAAATAATAAAAACCAAATAAAAAAATGCAGCCACATCACCCGGATCTTATCTCTACCACCTAATCGCATCGTCTTCTTCCTCCATCTCTCTTCTCCTCGTTCGTCCCCATCCCCGAAGCCACGCCGAGGACGCCGTGATCCCGGAGGACCACCGGACGGATGACCCAGCCCATCCTTCCAGCTCGCCACTCATCTCTCTCCTCCAGCTAGCCAACCTAACCATGGTCGCCCGATTCTTTCATCCATTCTACCATCCCTCAACCATGGTTCTCCCATCTCGCTTAAACCAAACCCAACACCGATTCAACGCCGCCGATCCACACCCAGCGCAAACCCTAACCCCTCTCGCCTATAAAACCCCCACACCCGATCAACCAGGGGCCGGCCATATTTTTTCCAGAAACCCAGACCCTAAAATCATCCTCTGGTTCCTCTAGTTGGCCGAAAAGAAAGGGAAAACCAACGCTGGCTCTCCATTCCCTCTAGACGGCCCCAACAAATCGATTACAACAACCATCAATTCATCATCATCTCTCCCTTTCCCCAATCACCCAAAACTCGCCGCCCTCATCTCTCGGCTCTCCCTCTGGCCGGCCCCAAAATCCGATCACCACAACCCGATTCATCATCCTCACCTCGTCCGTCCCACGAAACCCAATCCTCTTGGCTCTCTGGTTCTCTCTCCCCGAGCCGCCCTCCATCATCCTCTCTTGCACCGACAAGACCCGGTCGAGAACATAAAAGCCTCTCTTCCTCTCTTCTCCCTCTGAGACCTTTGTCCACCCCTTTTCCACAACACCGAAACCAGACACCTCCCTTTGTTCCCTTTGAGCGGCATCACACTTGGCGGTCATCGTGGAGCTAGACTCGACCGCCCCTGCTACTTGTCTCATGGTCACCACAAGAAGGATGGAGGACTCCCTGGATTCCAAGACGTCGCGATAGTGGGATGGAGGTACCAAGGAAGCACAGAATGTAGCTGCCGTTGCTCGCCATTGCTATTGTTCGATTGGAAGCCAGCGTAGGGGGCTTCCAGTTCGTGTGCGAGAATACGGGTGTCGCGTAGGAAAAAATATTTTTTCGGTAATGCCTTTGTTCCTTAGTGTTTTATGTTTCTTTCATGTCTGAGATGGTTAAATCGATTGTGTGCTTGTATGGATGTTGAAAGACTCTACTCACGCTGTCTAAATCCCTATATTTTGCGTGTTCATGAGAAGAGCCATTTAACCTTTGTGTTTGTCTGAATACCATAGACCGTTTTTAAATCGCTCGGCAGACGATAGACTTATACAATTCCTGTTTTTCATTCTCTATTTTGTCTCCATTTGCTTCTGTCTGTGGATGGCCTGTTCTGTTTTCCAAGATAATAATCTGATTTGCATGGTTTGTGTGCTTTGATTTGGCTTTCCAAGTGCGTGAACACTCTGGTGTGTTAGAGGCTTAAGTCTATTTACAAAACAGTGGCTGCTTTGAGCTTTGTCCTTGGATCTGTGATAGCCTTTTGGCTTTGTTTAGTTTTCAAGAAAAAAATGGTTTCAAATTTATTCTTTTGGGTGGTCTTCAAAGGTTGTACCGTTTTAAAAATGATCTAGTCCTGGTCTTACTTTCTAGTTCTGGCCTGCATAGGTCTGTTTCCCGCTGTGGTTTACATGCATTTTGTCTCTGCTTATGGTTGTTGTTTTCCCCATGTTCCTTTGCTTATGTTGCGTTTGTGTTTTGTTGTTTTTCCCTAGGTACATTCACTTAGGCGTGGGCTGGATGAGTTATGGCGTGGAGGCATCTCTTACTACATTAATTTTTTTTCTCCAATTTGTAATTTGAGGACTTGTGCCTGGGCCTCATGTGGTTATGTCATTGTATGGTGGGCTGTAAGGGGTGTCGGTTCTAAGCCCATAGGACTCTTTAGCTTGGGCTTTGCAATTATGGGTGATATAGTTTGTAATTTGTAATTTGTAAAAAAAAAAAAAAGAAAAAAAAACAAGCAAAAGAAAAAAGGAGAGAAAAAAAAGACAAAGAAAAAGAGTGAAAAAAGTAGAGTGAGATTGCTTTTTGTGAATAACATAATCACACACTACACGTTTATATTTTATTTTACTTGCTATCTCTTAAAAAAAAACACACACACACACACACATACACTTTTCTCCAATATAAAACAAAAACAAAAAAATATTTTCCAAAAAAAAAGAGGGTAGTTTTCTAAAAACAAAAAAAAAACAAAAACAAAAACAAAAAAACAAAAAAAAAACAAAAAAACAAAAAAACAAAGCAAAACAAAGCATTTTCAAAACTTGCCCTTTTGTTAAAGACTTGGAGTTTTCAAAAACTTGCCCTTTTGTTTCCTTTATCCTTTTTTCAAAACCCTTTTGCCATTAGGTTTAATTTTAGATGTGTAGATTCTTTCGACACTTAGATTTTGATGAGCTCTCCACCTTTAGTGCCAACAATAAGTGTGCGATTTAGAAAACAAATAAATTCAGCCTTAGCTTTTCTTTTAGCTTTAACTTAGAACCAATCATAGGGATTTCCTTTAGCGGTTTAAGATTTTAATATTTAATTAATAAAACAAGAAAAATCGAATTGCTAGGACTTCCCTTAGATGCCTATGATAAATTGAATTTTATTTCAACTTCAACAAACAACTTAGGAAAATAAAAAGAATGGACTCTTAGGCCACATGTAAATTTCATATCACCTTTAGGCTAGTTAACTCAAGCAACAGTTAAAACAAATTAAAAACCTCCAACTCCTAAGATAGGTACCGAAAAGACGTTGTGGGGGTGCTAGTCCTTCCCCATGCGTAACCAACTCCCGAGCTCATCTCCAGCGGCATAGACTAATTTCCTTTTAGGTGGCCAACCGCACCCCAAAAACGGTTGGTGGCGACTCTGTATTTTTTTCACCATTCGAATGATGGTTGGGGGGAACCGCACCCCAAAAGCGGTTTTCCTCCCGGACAAAATCCGGTGATGACAGCTGACGACTCCGCTGGGTACAGTTAGAGAGTTAGGCCTAGGATTAGGATTAGGAGGTTTATTTTTTATATTGTTTTTATTCTTTCATTCTTTTATTCTTTATTTAATTGTTTATTTATCTCATTTAATCGCCGATTGCATGATAGTTTTGATTTACGCGCTTTGATGCCATGATAGTCATGCTTTACCGCTTTCCCTAAATTGCTACATTCATGCATAAACCTTCTACCCGGGTTTTTATCACAATTTAGGTTAGCGAGGTTTATTAGGGTGCCCCGAGCGTTGATCATTATCCGCGAAGGGACCCCGGACTCCTCACTTAGGCTTGAGGTCCTTTTAAGGCATGTCCTTTTAAGGCCCCCCTCCGGTAAATCCCATGGTGTACGGAGCCCTCGAGAGAGGAAGCTTGAGGACCAATGAATAAGATAGGGTGAGAAATCATGGCCCATTAGGGGCACACCGACCCACATGTTGTTTGCCCATTTTAGCCTTTCTTTTAAAGGATAGGTTCATCCACATCAAATCATGTTGTTTTGTTACAGTCTTTTATCATGTAAATAGTTGTGTTGTTCTTTTATTGACTGTTGTCTTATACATTGTTTCCACTAACTTTGTTTTGCTCAGTTTTTGTTTTTGTTTTTGTTACAATGCCTCATTCTTTCGTCCACTCTAGGACACACAACCTTGACATTCATTATAAGTCCACTTAAGATTTGTGTTCTATTCCACTCCACTTATGTATTCTTTTGGTCACATAGATCACCACTGTAGGGTTAGGTGTTCATTTAGGAATCCACCATTTAGTTTAGGTTTAGGCGACATTAGTCCTCATTAGTCCATAGATGCCCACATCGGGCACATCTTCATTCATGCTGTTCACATTTACTAGCACATATTTACATCCTCATGCTACCAACATTTAGGGCTCGTGTCATATTTTCATCACATCACGTAGACTCATGCATGCACGCATGCCAAACAAAAAAAATCAATCAACAAACCATGTCATCCATGCATGCATGAATAAAAAATAATAATAATAATAAGAAATTTTGAAAAATCCAAAAAAAATAGGAAAGTCAAAAAAATCATCATCATCAATCATGTCATGTAAATCCATGCACGCATGTAAAAAAAATCAAAAAAACCAAGGAAAACTAGAAAACCCAAAAAAATTCATGAACAAATCATGTCATGTAGATTCATGCAAGCATCCATGTAAAAAAAAAAGAGATAATGAAGTGGGGAGTTTACCGTTTTGCTGATTCATCAGAACCAATTGGAAGTGGGCGGCAATTTTGAACCATGGCATAGCATACAACAGCAAGACTGATCAGCTTGGAACAGATCCAGCAAGAAGCATACAGAAATCTCCAAGATTTGCAAGAGCAAATGAATCGTCTGGCAGAAACAATGACAAGATTAGCCAGGAACCCGGGAGAAAGGATCACAAATCAACAACAAGGTCAAGAAGTATTACAACCACCAAATCTCACACAAATGGAGGCACAAGTTCATGACCCTGCTCCCGCACATCAAGGTATCCCACCAATTGTGGGGCATAAGGCAGAGGTACCGAAATCCCCAGCGCCTAAGGAAGATATTGAATCCCTTGCAATAGTGCGACTTGAAGAGAGATTGAAAGCAGTTGAAAAGACTGAAGCTTATGACCTGATTAGCCCCAATGAGCTACATTTGGTTCCTGGTATAGTCTTCCCTCCAAAATTTAAGATGCCCAAGTTTGAGAAGTTTAATGGTACCCAAAGTCCAAAGTTTCATTTGACCATGTATTGTACAAAGATGGCCGCTCATGTAGGGAACGACAAACTTTTGGTACACTGTTTCCAAGAGAGTCTAATTGGAGGATCCCTTCGATGGTACTTTCAACTTGATAAAAGTTGTGTCACGACGTGGCAGACTCTTGCAACTGCTTTTCTTAACCAATACAAGTATGTTTCCGAGCTAGTCCCTGATAGGCTAACATTACAAGAAATGGAAAAGAGGCCAAGTGAAAACTTTAAAGACTATGCAAGGCGCTGGAGGGAGGTAGCAATGGAGGTCTAACCACCGTTAACAGAAAGGGAGCTTACCACGTTATTCATTAATACCTTGAAAGGGACTTATTATGAAAAGCTAGTAGGGAATGTGACCATCAGTTTTGCTGACCTGGTAACCTCGAGAGAAAGAATATAAAGTGGTATTAAGCAAGGGAAGATCTGTGGGGATGAGGCAGAAAAATCCAAAAAGCTATCACATGTGCTTGAAGAGGAAAATGCATATTCAGGCGATCAGAAGACTAGCTATGACGTACCACAATTGGTGGCTCATGTTACGAATCAGAGAAAGCTAGGAAGAAGAGAAATTGAGCCAATCCCGATGATGTATGCCGAGTTGTACCCTAAACTACTGGGGGTAGGTTTAGTAGCTCCCATACCATCGAAAGAGATAAGTCTTCCATACCCAGCATGGTACAACCCGGGAGCCCGATGTGAGTATCATTCTGGAGAAATTGGTCATAATATCGAGAGATGTATGACATTCAAGAGAGCAGTTCAGGCTTTGAGAAGAACAAACTGCTTGACCTTTTCAAATGATGGATCGCCAATGCTCGAGTAATACGGTGGAGACTCGTAGCTTTTAATAATTTCCCTTGTGGTGAAACTTTGAAAGCTTCCTATCTTATGTCAAAAAACAATATTTGTCACATCCTCCTTGATAATAAATGTTTTTAAAATGTTTTTATCATTTCATAACATGTATATGCAGTAGTTGTCGATAACTTATCCACTCTCATGGTACGTGTAAGGCCTAACATGGGCATATGAAGCAAGGGAGAATAAACTGATAACCTAAGCCTAAGAAGGGTCCAAGCAGCCTATCATTCTAAGAGCTCAGCGCAGGCGATCGAGAAGTTCAATAAAAATAATTTTGGGGAACTCCATTCTCATAGGGAGGGACGCCATCGAGGAGCTTAATTGACTGTTAGGTAAAGTTCCTTCTGTCAAAAAAATAAATATAGCTCTTCTTTGAACTACTTGAGAAAACATTTGATCATTCAAAGTGAGGAGAGGCCATCTTTTGTGCTACCTCATCATAATACCCTTGCCACCCCCTTTGAGCCTATAGTGAAATTTCCTTTCAAATTACCCGATCCATAGTTCACCCCACACTAAAGCAGTTCTTCAAAGCCAAATCCCTTAAGAGAGGTGGTTCAGTACATATGTTGGGGTAGTTAGGGCCTTATAGAGTCCCTCATCGGGACAACTCATGACAAACTGAGGCAACCATTGTTGAGAAGGAACAGAAAGGAAGAAAAAAAAAAAAAAAAAGAAAAAAAAACAAACAGAGAGGAAAATTCAATGGGGGCATTTTGGGGCATGAGAAAAAAAGTGGAACTCAATAACAAGGAAAAAGGAGAGGAAACAACAAAGAAAAGGAAATTGGGGCATTTTGGATTTGAACCCATACTGGGGCAGTTCAGGAAGGAATAAATCGACCATCAGAGCAATTTTCAAGAAAAATCAGTCTCGTGAGTCTCCTGATATGGATAGAGCCCTACACTGGGGCAATCTAGTCCCTCTCCATCAAAAAAACAAAAAAACAAAAAAATCAAAAATCAAAAAGAGTGGCAAAAGAATCAGCTTCTAAAGAGTTCAGTCTAAGCTATGGATCATATCCAACCTAGAATAGGTTTGAGCCTATTATATCCCTTCTTGATAAACCCTTAAACCTCAAGCCTTCGTTACGGTCCTAAAAAAGTCCTCTCTGATTGAATGATCAAGGCTATTTTTCAAGTACTCAAATGAGAGTAAACACTTTCGATGCAAAAGGCGGACTTGGTGAAAACCCGAAAGGGCATCAAGGGTAAAATACAAAGCCATCTATAAGGCAGAAGGGACAACAAAATCCACATAAGGCGGGTGTAGTGAAAACCCGACATGGCACTGCGAGTAAAATTCAAAGCCAAGAAAGCAGCAAGTGTTCAAATACACTAGATCAAGTCGAAGCCTAAACAACAACCTTTGACAGTGAAACCCGAAGCCATGAAAGCAAGAAGTGTTATCAATGCGAAGCTCCAAACAACAACTTCTGGAGATAGAGTCCCTTGAGCCACAAGATCAAGGTAAAACTTTGAGCAGTAACCTCCCAAGGTAAAGCCCAAAACCATTGTGTACTAACACATTCGATCCAAGGATAAAATCCCGAAACCTCGAGACCCTTTAACTTTAATCTCAAAAAACCCCTCAATCTCAAAAACCCTCAAAACCATCAAGTTCCAACATTTCCAAACCATGAGGATAAAAACCCCAAAGCTTCAAAGCTATTATCCGACCTTAACCTCCAGAACCTTCAAAATCATGGAGCGCCAATACTCCTAACCTCAGCATGACCCTCAAAGCCAGCGAATATCAAGATCCCCAATCCAAAAAAAAGAAAAACCCTTAAAGCCATTGAGTATTAACATTTTCAATCTCCAAGACCATCCAATCCAGTCCTGGAAACCTTCAAAACTCCAGAGTACCAATACCACTAGCCCCAAAACCATTGAGCAAGTACCCCCAAAATCTGCAGGTTGGACCCTCAAACCATCAAGAACCATTACCTAGTCCAAGTTAATCAAGTGCAAGTCAACTTCGTGGAACATGCCCCTAGAGGCTTATACCACTGTCGTGAGAGGATGACAAACTTTCATTACATTGCATAATCATGTTTTGAAATTTGTTTTCAATCATCTTTGAAAACTTGTTTTGAAATTCAAAACATATTTTATACATAAATTGTTTATCCCCAGCAAGATCTCTCGTGATATTACTCAACAGAGGTGCTTTATCATCTAGAAAGACAAGACTCAAGTCAAGCTCTTCAACTCAGTGAGGCTAAGTCAATCAAACTTCCCAGCCAAAGAAGGAAGAGTTCCCCAGCATGATTGACATCATTCAACAACCCCTCAATAGCGTCAAGATATTTTCCCCAGCAATGCGAAGCTGATCACCAATAGCATTAGGTCTCCAGTGAGTTAAGCTCCCCCACAAAAAAAAAACTTCATGCGTATCATCAAATATCCTGCATCCATACATGCATCATGTGCATTTCTCTTGTATAGGTTTCATGAGTAACTCTCCAAAGTTCCATACATTTCAAGCACTTGCATAGGCCCTGCGAGCCATTATTCAAGTTTTCCCAAGCTTCCCTCCAAAGTCTCATAAGCCCAAATCACTTTTCAAGAAGTCAAGCCCGAAAACTTATTTTTTATGATATTGGATTGTCTCCTCTATCATTCCTCCGTGATACTGGTGTGTTCCTTTATCACTTGCATATATGATATTGGATTGTTTCCTCTATCGTTCCTTCGTGATACTGGTGTGTTCCTTTATTACTTGCATTTATGATATTGGATTGTTTCCTCTATCGTTCCTCCGTGATACTGGTGTGTTCCTTTATCACTTGCATTTATGCTATTGGATTGTTTCCTCTATCGTTTCTTCGTGATACTGGTGTGTTCCTTTATCACTCGCTTTCCAATTCCTATTAGGCCCTAGATGCCTTTTCAATTCTTATTCGTGATACTGGTTGTATTCCTCTATCACTCGCTTTCCAATTCCTATTAGGCTTTAGATGCCTTCTCATTTCCTGTTCGTGATACTGGTGTGTTCCTTTATCACTTGCATATATGATATTGGATTGTTTCCTCTATCATTCCTTCATGATACTGGTGTGTTCATTTATCACTCGCTTTTCAATTCCTGTTAGGTTCTAGCCTTTTACATTCCTAAGTTTCTAGGCTTTTAATTTCCAGCATCTTTGCATCGTAGGCGGTAATCCTCCGGCCTCTGCAACACATCGTAGACAAGTAATCCTCCTGCCTCTACGAAGTCTATCAGGTTCTAGCCTTTTGCATTCCTGTTAGCTCTAGGATTTTAATTGTCAGTATCTTTGCATCGTAGGCGGTAATCTTTCGACTTCTACAATGCATTGTAGGCAAGTAATCCCCTTGCCTCTGTGAAGTCTCTCATGTCAGCTCTAGCTTTTAATTTTATGTCTTGTCAATCCAAATCAACCCTTTAGGTTTTCCGTTCCCACTCCACTAAGCTTCTAGGATTTTATTCCAGAAAATCCCAAGTTCCAGCAAGTACTCCGATTACCAATAGAACCATCCTTTGGCAACATGTAAGCTAGGTAAGTGGTCCAACCCGTCCAAAATAAGTCCGTCTTATCTTTGTGCACCGTTTCAATACAAACGATACACAAAGAGGGGCAGCTGTTAGACCCTATTTTGTCCGGGTTGGACACATTTTATCAAATTCAATTTTCCTTCTATGTCGCTTCGGTTTGTTGAAATTTTGCAAGACGACGGAGTCGTGACCGTTGAGCCGCAAATGCCCGATTTCGAGAAATTATTTGAACGGCCTCCAAATGCCAGAAAATCAGTCCAAGGCGATAGAAAATCAAATTGGAGGATCAATGTAGTCGACCGCGCTCAATTCGGAGATCAAACGAAGAAGATGTGGTCAAAATGGCATTCGGGCCGCCAGCGGGGGTCAAAACGGTAATTAATTTTCCAAACGGCACTCCGAGTCGGGTCATGAACCTCATTTTCCTATTCTACTCGTCGTTCTGAGAATTTTGACATATATATTGTATATATTTGCTTATGGGGCCTTTTTTTCAAGAAAAATAAAAAAATAAATATGTTTTTTCAGTAATAAATAATCGCAGCACAAGTTTGACGTAAAAACATGATCATTTTCAAATAAAATTGACACGGGGTCATTCGTCATGACGCCCCGAGTCCAAAAACAATTTTTTTGAGATGTTTTGAAGTCTGGTTTGCCTTGCCGATCCCAAAAACCGAAAGACATCGGTTAAAACAACAAGACAAAATAAATTTCTTTTTCCTTTCGTTGTCCAGCTCACTCCAGGCTAGGTGTTAACCTCTCATTGGTTGGAAGCAAACAAAAAACAAACAAGCAAAAAAAAGACAAAAACAAAAACAAAAACAAAACAAAACAAAACAAAACAAAAAGAAGAAGAAGAAGAAGAAGAAATAATAAAAACCAAATAAAAAAATGCAGCCACATCACCCAGATCTTATCTCTACCACCTAATCGCATCGTCTTCTTCCTCCATCTCTCTTCTCCTCGTTCGTCTCCATCCCCGAAGCCACGCCGCGGACACCGTGATCCCGGAGGACCACCGGATGGACGACCCAGCCCATCCTTCCAGCTCGCCACTCATCTCTCTCCTCCAGCTAGCCAACCTAACCATGGTCGCCCGATTCTTTCATCCATTCTACCATCCCTCAGCAATGGTTCTCCCATCTCGCTTAAACCAAACCCAGCACCGATTCAACGTCACCGATCCACACCTAGCGCAAACCCTAACCCCTCTCGCCTATAAAACCCCCACACCCGATCAACCAGGGGCCGGCCATATTTTTTCCAGAAACCCAGACCCCAAAATCATCCTCTGGTTCCTCTAGTTGGCCAAAAAGAAAGGGAAAACCAACGCTGGCTCTCCATTCCCTCTGGACGGCCCCAACAAATCGATTACAACAACCATCGATTCATCATCAACTCTCCCTTTCCCCTGATAACCCAAAACTCACCGCCCTCATCTCTCGACTCTCCCTCTGGCCGGCCCCAAAATCCAATCACCACAACCCGATTCATCATCCTCTTCTTGTCCATCCCACAAAACCCAATCCTCTCGGCTCTCTGGTTCTCTCTCCCCGAGCCGCCCTCTATCATCCTCTCTTGCGCCGACAAGACCCGGTCGAGAACCCAAAAGCCTCTCTTCCTCTCTTCTCCCTCTGAGACCTTCATCCACCCCTTTTCCACAACACTGAAACCCGACACCTCCCTTTGTTCCCTTTGACCGGCATCACACTTGGCGGTCATCGTGGAGCTAGACTCGACTGCCCCTGCTACTTGTCTCATGGTCACCACAAGAAGGATGGAGGACTCCCTGGATTCCAAGACGTCGCGATAGTGGGATGGAGGTACCAAGGAATCACAGAATGTAGCTGCCGTTGCTCGCCGTTGCTGTTGTTTGATTAGAAGCCAGCGTGGGGGGCTTCCAGTTCGTGCGCGAGAAGACGGGTGTCGCGTAGGAAAAAATATTTTTTCGGTAATGCCTGTGTTCCTTGGTGTTTTATGTTTCTTTCCTGTCTAAGATGGTTAAATCGATTGTGTGCTTGTATGGATGCTGAAAGACTCTACTCACGTTGTCTAAATCCCTATATTCTGCGTGTTCATGAGAAGAGCCATTTAACCTTTGTGTTTGTCTGAATACCATAGACTGTTTTTAAATCGTTCGGCAGACGATAGACTTATACAATTCCTATTTTTCATTCTCTATTTTGTCTCCATTTGCTTCTGTCTGTGGATGGCCTGTTCTGTTTTCCAAGATAATAATCTGATTTGCATGGTTTATGTGTGCTTTGATTTGGCTTTCCAAGTGCGTGAACACTCTGGTGTGTTAGAGGCTTGAGTCTATTTACAAAACAGTGGCTGCTTTGAGCTTTGTCCTTGGATCTGTGATAGCCTTTTGGCTTTGTTTAGTTTTCAAGAAAAAAAATGGTTTCAAATTTATTCTTTTGGGCGGTCTTCAAAGGTTGTACCGTTTTAAAAATGATTTAGTCGTGGTCTTACTTTCTAGTTCTAGCCTGCATAGGTCTGTTTCCCGTTGTGGTTTACATGCATTTTGTCTCTCGCTTATGATTGCTTGTTTTCCCCATGTTCCTTTGCTTATGTTGCGTTTGTGTTTTGTTGTTTTTCCCTGGGTACAATCAATTTGGCATGGGCTGGATGAGTTATGGCGTGGAGGCATCTCTTACTACATTAATTTTTTTCTCCAATTTGTAATTTGAGGACTTGTGCCTGGGCCTCATGTGGTTATGTCATTGTATGGTGGGCTGTAAGGGGTGTCGGTTCTAAGCCCATAGGACTCTTTAGCTTGGGCTTTGCAATTATGGGTGATATAGTTTGTAATTTGTAATTTGTAAAAAAAAAAAAAAACAAGCAAAAGAAAAAAGGAGAGAAAAAAAAAAGACAAAGACAAAGAGTGAAAAAAAAGAAGAGTGAGATTGCTTTTTGTGAATAACATAATCACACACTACATTTTTGTCTTTTATTTTACTTGTTATCTCTTTAAAAAAAAAACACACACACACACACATACACTTTTCTCCAATATAAAACAAAAACAAAAAAAATGTTTTCCAAAAAAAAAAAGAGAGAGTAGCTTTCTAAAAACAAAAACAAAAAAACAAAAACAAAAAAAAAACAAAGCAAAACAAAGCATTTTCAAAACTTGCCCTTTTGTTAAAGACTTGGAGTTTTCAAAAACTTGCCCTTTTGTTTCCTTTATCCTTTCTTTAAAACCCTTTTGCCATTAGGTTTAATTTTAGATGTGTAGATTCTTTCGACACTTAGATTTTGATGAGCTTTCCACCTTTAGTGCCAACAATAAGTGTGCGATTTAGAAAATAAATAAATTCAGCCTTAGCTTTTCTTTTAGCTTTAACTTAGAAGCAATCATAGGGATTTCGTTTAGCGATTTAAGATTTTAATTTTAAATTAATAAAATGAGAAAAATCAAATTGCTAGGACTTCCCTTAGATGCCTAGGATAAATTGAATTTTATTTCAACTTCAACAAACAACTTAGGAAAATAAAAAGAATGGACTCTTAGGCCACATGTAAATTTCATATCACCTTTAGGCTAGTTAACTCAAACAACAGTTAAAACAAATTAAAAACCTCTAACTCCTAAGATAGGTACCGAAAGGACGTTGTGGGGATGCTAGTCCTTCCCCATGCGTAACCAACTCCCGAGCCCATCCTCCGTATTTTTATCACCATTCGAATGATGGTTGGGGGGGAACTGCACCCCAAAAGCGATTTTCCTCCCGAACGAAATCCGATGATGACATTCCCGGCAGCAACTTGATCGAAAACTTTACCTTCCTCACTGGTGTCAAACTGACTAAGTCCTGGAGAAACACATTTAGAACTAATCCACAATGGGTGGCAAAATAGCCTTCCCCTCTCTCCTCTTGTCAACTAACATCAAGCGAACTAACTGGTGGATCACATTACCCCACCCATGCCTCAAAGATCCTAACCTGCATGCCTCCTCAGTCCACTCACCCACGAAGACACCTTGAGTGCACTTTGGTGTATGGAACGTCATGCGCCATCGAAAACAATCAATCTTGGCCTCCACGGAAGCCAACCAATCCATACCTAGGATAACGTCAAAATCATCTAACTCCTTGATATACAAATCACACAACAGGTTAACACTCTCAAATATCACCTTACATGCACGACAGATACTCTCAAGTATCACAATTACACCCAAAGGTGAAGCAACCATTAGAGACCGACTAACTGTCTCTTGAAATAACTCCAAGCCAATGACCGTAGCATACGAAATAAAAGAATAGGTAACACTAGTATCAAACAAAAGCGAACAGATAGTATAAGAAATGATAATAGTATCTCTCACCACTAAAGGTCCTGGTCTTGATTCGTCCACTAGTGGAGCCTCCGCCTCCCTACTAGTGATGGCAAAAGTCCTCCCCCGTGGCGCACTACCACTAGCCTAGCCCATTGGGGCCTTGTCCCGCTGGTCTACCTGACCCTGCACCTCCCGCCGAGGCCGATACACCGCAGATCGTGTCTAAGTGCTCTGGCCGGCAACACCGACCTCCGAGACGGAGCCCCACTCCTCTATCCCTACTCTCTCGGATGAGGGCCTACACTGCTGGTTAAGCTAAGGGTAGAACATTCCCTAGCTCCATGCCCCAATTTCTCTCATCAGTAGCATGTCATGTTTTTCCTCAAGCAGTCTCTCTATAGATGCCCGGCCAATCCCCAACTCCAACATGTACCTGACCTCCTGCTAGCTGAACTCTCACTGGGTCCCACCACCTGGCTAGAAACCCTCTACGCTTGCTTCCTCTCAGGCTAAGTTGCACTACTCTCCCCACTCTACCTCTTCTTGTTCGGACCTCGCCAAATCGCCCGGTCTCTAGGCTCTCGCCCAATCCTAGCCTCATTCAATAATGATTGCTTTGTTGACCACATCACTATTGTTGGTCAACTTCATCACCTCTAGTTTATTTTTCAAAGTTGGCTTCAAGCCCTGAATAAAGTCCTATGTCTTACGGGCTTCCTTTGCCCAAGCCTCAAGATCTAATCGCCCCAAATCTGTGAAGGCTTGCACATACTCACTCACAGTCTTGCTACCCTACTCAAAAGCATAATACTCTTTCTGTCGTGTATCCTACAACGAACTGAGGAAATACTCTCCAAAGAAGAGCTCCACAAACTCTCTCCAACCCATCTGATTGCCATGGACAGCTCTAGTGGACTCCCACCACCTGCGTGAGCCACCAAATAAATAGTGCGTCGCCACTCACACTCTTTCCTCATCTGGCACCCCAATCATTTCAAAGATGTCCTCTGTCCACCTAATCCAGTCCTCGACTGCCTCTGGCCTCGAACCATCCTCAAAAGTCATGGATGCATGTTTCAAAAACTTCGCAACCCAGTCCACCCCTCGTCGTGTTATCTCTATCACGACCTCCTACTGGTGGACATCCTGCACCACTCTCGCCTCCTGATACTGAGGCTGTGGAGGCTATTGAGATTGTTGTTGCCTCTTCAGCTCATCCACCTCCCTAGTTATATCCATCATCGAGCCCTGCATACCCTGTATAGCCTCCTGTAATTGAAGCGCTAAATCAAGTCCCACAATGGGAGCCGATGAACTCTGCTGCGGGCTCTGTTGCCCCTGGTGCCCAGACTCTATCGTGGGCTCCTCTGCCAAACCCTGGCCTCGGACAACTCTTCTCGGTGGTGCTATCACACTTGCCACAACAACAAACAAAATGATCAACATTAGCAATGCTAGCACAAATAGTCATCAAAGTCACAAACCAACACGTAGGTTGTCACCACACGATCCATAGGTCCACAACTATGCATCTAACATTGTGTCACCCCTCAGGGTACACAGAACAAATCTAGCCCTAGCTATCATAGCCACATGCCATCCTGATACCAACGCAAGCACATCACACACAAAGACAATCTAGTGTCCTATATGCACACAATCATACCACTAGAGAGGCATCCATTCCCATATATGCTCCTAGAATGATCTAACTGATACCAAAATAACCTAGAACACATGTAAGGATCGTGTTGATTAAGCGCTCTTCCTACAGTTTTTCAAGTCACGTAGAATCAATTAACCACCCCTTACTAGCCTAGGTCCACTAGACTATGCTCTAATACCAACTTGTCATGCCGCCAAATTCCAAGGAACCCAGAACCAGGAACATGATTTCTCCTTGCCCGCACCCGAAAGGACAAGAGGTTAGTGACAAGCACCAATAGAATCTACCCCGCGGGTGCTGTCTCAATCATGCAAACCTATATAGTCATACATCGAGAGTAATCTTGTACTTCCCATATATCATCATGCATACCATATGTCAAATAATCATACAGATATCATATCACAAACAATGTGCAAATACAACTGTCCACGGACTGATGTCCGGGATATAATACGAAATCAGTACAACATACAATATTGTAGCATACATCAGAGTAGTGGACACGTCCTCCTAGGAAAAGCCCTCCACTAGTCCTGGGTCACACCTGAAAAGGATAAACAACAAAGTAGGAATGAGTTACAAGCTCAGTAGGTAACCCCAAAACTCCACATCACTCTATTATGTAAAATATATAAGTCTATACTATATGTTTAGTGTAATCATACACCGTATAGTGTGCACAATTATTAGGACTCAACTTGCAAACAAACATCGGGACCCAAACTATCCACACAGGACAACTTGTCCACGATCCTCAATAGGATCCCAGCTGAGGGTACTCAGTCCTAGCATCACGAGCTCAACAACTTAACCCAGACCTCAGCCTATCAAGTCAGCCCCATAGCACAACCTGTGCATCACGCTGAGAACACAAACAAGCATAGAGCCCAAGGCTCAATCCTCAAACTAACAAACCATCAAATCCGAAGCATTATAGTCAAATCTGAAACACCTTGGTCAAATCTAGAACAGTGTGGTCAAATCCAAAACAGCGTGGTCAAATCCGGACTAAAACAGTTATACCGAGCCTTCAACTAATCCGGGATAAGAATTCCATAATACAGAGTAAGGATCTGAGCCACCACTAGCACGGAATAAGGATTTAAGCCATCCAATAGCACAGAATAAAGATTCGAGCTATCCACAAACACAAAGTAAGGATCCGAGCTATTAATAACACAGAATAAGGATCCGAGCTATCCACCAACATGCAATAAGGATCCGAGCTATTACTAACAAGGAATAAAGATCCGAGTTATTCACTAACACGTACTAAGAATCCGCACTATCACTCTTCGACCTTCAACCTTCGAACATGCCGACACTTCGACCCTTTGAACCATAACGCACCAAGGGCATTGTTCATCGTCGTTTTAGCCTATTCTTCATCTAGAATCAACTCAGCGATCTCCAAACGCTCACAAACACACTCTTTACTTAACATACTACAATATATACCTCAAAAGCGTCCTGAATTCCTCTAAATCGCACGATAACAACCGAAATATCCGAGATATAATTTTGCATATTGCCATTTAGATTTAGAGCTAGATTTCCATGGTTGACTTCTTAACCCTCATGACATACACGGTTAAAAAACCTCAGATCACAAAAGCACATACCAAAAATAATATATATAAGATCTTAACCATAGATCTTATGCTAAACCATCAGATCTAACCCAAAATTGAATTTCTCCTAAAACTCAGGGTTCATACTAAATTTCATAAATCATGGAAAATATTCATGCATATCAAGAACATAATCAAAATAAGAAGTTCAGGAACACCTACCAGGTAAAGATTCACAAATGAACCAACCCCAAAACCCAAGCTCCAAGCTCCAAGCTCCACACTTTCTTCAATGTCTCTCTCTCTTTTACCAAAGTCAAGAAACACAATTAACCACATCTTTGGGAGTTTCTCTCTCTCCCCCTATTTTTATGTGCTGATAATTCTTTAATTAATATACACCCAAAATTATATAACTAGCCTTCCAAAATCCCCAAATCCAAATTGGGCCCAACTGCAGCCAAAACGCTCGTATCACCGAGCACGATACCAAAATGATATCTTCATTACCAAGTAAAGACTATCTCTTGAATCAACCCAAACATAGGTCTTTATAGGAGTGTCGAGCCACCTTGAGCGTTTGGGCATCGAGCATCAAACAGAGGCTTAAGTAGCTAGGAAGGTCTTAGGTTTGAGTTGTACTAGTAGCATTTTGCCACATTTTTTCCTGGTAAGATGCCAGGTAGCCCATGGGTTGGCTTGTACTCGTATAGGCCAAGCCCGTTTAAACTATGGCCTGCCGGGCTAAAATATGTTTAGGCCTACTATTAAATGGGCCTTAAATACTCAACCCATAATGTATTATGTATATGGTTAAAAGTGAATGTAGTAAGAAAAATAGAAAGAAAAAGGGAGAAAGCCTATAATATATTGAGCAATGTGTCTCGAGCAAAGAGGTTATAGGATATCGAGTCGTGATATTGAGCAGTGTGTCTCAAATATGGAGCCTATCGAGCATTTGATATAGAGCAAGGGATAAGATAAGACATCTGTTTGATTGGCTATGAGCCTAAATGAGGGATAAGCCATCTATTTGATTGGCAATGAGATTGGATGAGGGATAAGTAATATGTTTGATTGGCTATGAGCCTAAATAAAGGATATGCCATATGTTATTGGCTATGAGCCCGAAGGAGGGTTATGTCACTCCTTTTGTGTTTGATTTGGCTACAAGTCGGGCTAGGGATATACCTTGAGTGTTATGACCTTTTTGGTTGTATTTGATGTTTACTGTATTGTCTGTTGAGATTGATATGTACGGTTGGCATATGCATGATACTAAACCACTTGTACATGAAGCATGTAGAGCTAGGGTTCCATGGTTGTGGGTGTTAGGGAGTAGTAGATCGCCTACTGAGGTTCTTTTGTTCACTCCTACATTGTTGTTTTAATCACGTGCGTAGATCTGTAGAAAGTTATATGTGAACATCAATTGTGATTAATAGTTTTCGCTTGTTGTTTGAGATGTTTTTTGTTACATTATGATGTTATGAGAAAATACATGATTGCCATTGATGTATGATTGTACAAATTTATATGAATAAGATAGGATCCACGATGTAATCTCTATTGGTGCATGTCACCAACCCTTTAACCTTTCAAGTGCGGTCATGAGAAAGTCGTGTTTTTAATTTCAAGTTTCTTGAAATTTGAGGGCATGACGCTTAGCAACATTATAACATCAAATTTCATCGTACAAACGCAAATTCCTAAAACTCCAAAATTCTAGAGTTTATCCTAGATATTGAAAATTCTCTCAATTCATGGTTTGCTAATCAAAACTTACACTATAAAGAGGTAGAATCACCAAACTGGTAGTTGTTTTGTAGAATCAAAGAGCCAAAATCACGAAAAATCAAAGCACCCTCTTTTACTATATTCCTCTTACACACAAACAAGAATAGGCAAAATATTCTGTCTCTCTTCTCATTTTTTTTTTGATAAACCAATAATAATACTTTATATTTTTAATTAATCGAAAATCCAAGTAATTCACCAAAAATCCGACGGGAAAAAATATTTTTTGAAGCTTCAAACTAGGGGTGTAAAACCGCCTTGCTTATAGTGCTGCGGATCTAAATGAGTCATCCCGTTTAGGCCTGCATTTTAAACAAGCTGAACATGACCTAATCTACGTAGGCTGACCCACAAATTTTTCTATTTTTTTATTTTTTAAAATTTAAAATTAAATAATTAATCAATACAATTAAATTGAACCAATACTAGTTTCAATTTTGTTTTATAATTATTCATATATTGATTGACAAGTAAGCAATATTCTAATATTTACCTATATCATATTAAATAACTTTAATATATTATATATAATCACATATACCAATAAATCTCTTCGTATATTTTTAAAAATTATATTATTTACATAAAATATAAAATCTAATTACTCAATTAAATTTTTATAATATAATATAAAATTTTAAGATATTTAGAGTAAAAATAAAAGAAAATAAAGCTTACAAGCCAGCCCACATTTACATGGGATAGACTTAAACGAAACTGGCCTAAACAGGCTAGCCCATTTAAGCCCACATTTTAAACGGATCGAATCTTGATTAGCCCAATCCACTCTAAGCCTACAAGCCCATGAACCTAAGCCCATTTTACATGCCTATTCTAAACTTCAAATCAAGTCTAAATACTATTAAAATACTCATATCTACAAATCCTTATGGAGTAAAACCCTATATTAATGGTAACTTCAACTCATAAAAGCCTATCATCAAATTCATTAGCTCATTTGCATAAAGGAGTTTTCATGACCTTACAGAATTCATCTCCTCTCTCTCTCCTTTATATTTATATATATATATATAATATTGTGAGTATCATTGCCACATTGCTACAATCCCTTAAAAAACATGACTTATTGAAAATTTATAATATCACCATTAAAGTACTTCTAAAAATCAAAAATTGCAATATAATAGGAAAGTAATCAAAATTCAATTTTATTTTAATTAAGTGATTGGCTTCAGATTTTCATGATAAAATAGAACAAATAAAAGTCAAACATAATTTAACAGAAATGTAGAATTCATTAAAATAACTTCAAACACGAAGAAAAAGACAAAAATGCTCTCGACCGCAAACGGCATTGACAGGAAAGCGGATTACTCACGCCATTTTGATCGTTCCAGCTTATAAAATGCCTATGGGCAAGTGGACTGAAAGTGTAGTTTAATATTTGGCGTGACGTTCGTGAATCCGGCAAATCAAATGGGCATACCACCCTTCAACCACTACCTGAGATCTTCACTCTTCTCTTATCATGGAGCCACGAAAGAAAGTGACTACATCTTACAAGGTATACCCCCGCAGAACACAACAATCTTCACCCCAGTAATTTGTGTGCAAGGAGGAGAAATTATCTACTGGATTTTACAATAAGATATGGGGGGATAGGAGAGGGAAAAAAAGTACTAAAACAAGCCCAAGAAGGGGCGGGAACAAATAGCTAAACAACGTGCTTTACAAATCAATAAGTTTGGAATGTGTCATTCTCGAATGAGTACTATATGATTGTTTTCAAGAGGGAACCGACTCTCCGCCGCTGGCTGTATTTTCTGGAATCACAACCCCTTCTGAGAAAATGAAATTGCCAGTGGCTGCTCCAAATGTGTTGGCTATTTGCAAGACTAGGGTTTGACATGTGGTGGTTGTTGGCAGGACCGACTCTGGAAGGCGAGGCATGCATTCTGGAAGAAATTCTATTTTGTTGAAGGTTGGTGCGTATTGTGATAGCACTGCTCGGCAGAATATGAATCTGAAAGCAAGCTTTCACTCAAAGATTATCATGTGGCACGCTGTCAGCTTTCAAAAACGTTCGTAACAAAAGTTGAGGTTGGCAGTCATGTGAATCATCATTCAAAGCATCATGCTTACCTTAGCGAGGTCGATGTACCACAAGGCAGCCGTACTATTTAATCGCATTAAAAATACTAAAAAAAATAAGAACGAATAGTACTATGAAAGTAGAAAAATGTCAACGGACCTTAAAAACATAACTGTATTTGAAGACGTTTTCATCCATATGAAACTAAATTTCGAAATGTTGTCATTATTTCAATTGGAGTAAGCCTGGGAAAAAATTAAGAGTGGTGAAGTATGCTATTATGTCCCAAGTCTGAGGTTATCACTCCAACCAAACATTTTCTGATGGTTTGCGCTAGTAGTTCTTTTAAAATTCACTATCCATGAGTGAGGCTCACACACACACACACATACATATATATAAAAGACATTTCACGAAAATTCCCATATCTTCCTTAGCAGATACTCGTATGCCCCTAAGTTTGGACTTTACAATATCAGAAGTAATTATATGTAATATCGACGCAGTTTACAAGCAAGGGAACGAAAGGTATACCTTAATAGAAGTCGTCTTAAGAATGGATCGCTTAAAACCTGGGCCCAAATAGATTCGAGATCATCTGATGTTGCCAACATCAATCCCCAATCATTTAAGGATGAAGAGAGTAGCTTTTCAGCGATGTCAAATAAACCCTGAAACATTTTCTTTGCATAAAAACTCACTAAAGAAAAGAAAGAACAAAAGAAAGAAAGCAGGGATAGGCAATGAAAATGGAAAATACCTTTTCAATGCAGGATCCAGAAAAACCAAGTAAAATGCAAAAAGCCTGCAGAGGAGCTGTAAGGAACATGGTAAATAGGCTCCCGCTTCGGTTACGTGAGGAATCTGCAGCAGTGGCAATGGGAGGTGAAGAGCCTGGAGACAAGAGCATTGCAGCCTGCTCTCCTTTTTCAGCTCCACTTATGGTCTGCGCATGGAACATAATTTTGCATGATTGTACCAACTAAGTTAAATTTCAATCAAAGAACAAAGTTTGTACCCTGATAGCATAAATATTCACACGGGAGGACAACATTATTTGCTAAAAACAGGCACAATTAGTAATAGATAACGTTTGAGGACCATAATTCACTTGCAATATTATGTTAAGACAGACCTTTATTTATCATTTCATAATTTGTCAGTCAAAAGGCAATAATTTCAATCAACTAAATTAAATTTCGCTTGCAATAATTTTGCGTGATTGTATCAACGAAGTTGAATTTCAATCAAATAACAAACTTTGTACCCTGATAGCATAGATATTCACACGAGGGGACAATATTATTTGCTAAAAACAAGCACAATTAGTAATAGATAATGTTATGTTCACGACCATAATTCACTTGCAATATTAAGACAGACCTTTATTTATCATTTGATAATTTGTCAGTCAAAAGGCAATCGCTACAACATTACCAGCACAATCAGTTTTAAAATTTTCAAATAAACCTGTGTAACTGCTACTTTATAACAATAGAGCAATAAATGGGAAGAGGAAAATTAACAAGGTGGAATGGGAAAACTAACAAGACGGAATGGTGAGTCAGAAACGCAAAGGGGTGCAGGGATTTGTAGAAGTTGTTCCTAACAACATCACATCCACATATGCTGCATTGATAAAACTACAACTGAAAAAATAAAAGCCTTAGCACCTAAAAATAAGTTCAGATCAAAAGCATAACATGGCTGTATCCAACAGGGCCATTATTAAGATTTAAGGGGTAATATTTATAGAAACAGTTCCATTTGCCATGGGCAGCCACAAGGGAGGGCGAGATGCAGGAGATTCTGTTTGCTGTTCTCTAGTGGGAATGCAATCTGCCGATTTTGATAGGTGTGGAGGTTCAAGGGGTTATGGGGGAAGCGTGGGTTTTATTATTTGATGTAGCTGGGTTTTGATCTTCTAAATTTGTACTAGTAGTTGTAATCCTTGTTTCCTCCATAATGTCTGTTTCTTTTTTAATAAAAAAAATCTGATAAAAAAATAAAATAAAAGTAGAAACAGATAGAAACTTAAATATTATCTAGCTTGCTACAAAGAACTAGGATGGTATTTAAGACAGTAATGGAACAGTCTGGAATCCATCTGGTGTATCAACTACAGAGAAAAGGATTATGCATTCTAAATTAACTCCACTTAAACTCTCTTTATGGAACACAGAAACAGCATTTTTCAATCACCTTAACCAAAATTCAACAAAGGAGATGAAATTCAAAATCTGACCACTAACCTTGAATAAAACTTAAAATCTGTCACATGCAGTTTTTAACTTATTTTTATTTCAGCAAAAAACTGTCATTCTTAAAATTATTATAAAACTTAAAGATTTATACCCTTATTGTTCATTTCACTCGTATATATGTCATAAGCACTTTACTAAAAAAAGTGAAAAGCAATACATATAAAACTTAAGTTAAGAACAAATCAAAACACTTGCCTTGAATGCTTGGCTCCCATCACTGTCGATAACCAGAAAAAGTGGTTTTCTTGTAAATGGAATCATATCACAAGGGTATATGCATTTTAAACCTGAAAATTGGTTATTATGTAGTTATGTTGAAGTAAGCAATTCAATAATCAGCATAAAATGACAAAAACTTACAATGCTAACATTATGAACAAAAAACAACTCCATTGTGTTGTTTTGGGTCCCCATATTTATATAAGCCTTATGTAAAGGAGGTAAATCAGTGCAGATGGTGGACATGGAGATATCATTGTAAAAATGCTATCTTAACTTGCTCAAATTACTTACCCATTTCAAGAATAAAGTTAAATAACTCTTGAATATCTGTGCAAATTATGAGCACAATATTTGCCAACATAGCAGGAAAGGCAAGGCTCTAGTCAAATGCATTACCGTCAGGTTTGGTTCACCAAATGAAATAAAAATGAAATAGAACACCTATTCCATGGGAATAGAATAAGAAGGAATAAATAAACATTTATTCGGTTGATATCATTTAATTAGAACGGAATGATCATGTCTATTTCTATTCCTTTGTGTGGTTCATAGCATTCAAGTATTGAATTTAAAATAATAAGCAAAAAAAGACAAAAATATCATTTATGTTATTTATTTAATTTTAAAAAATTACAAACAATAAAAAAACATACATAATCGGAAATTCAAAGAAAATTTATTACTGCCCAAAGCAAAATGTGAATTTATTGAAGTTGTTGGGGCTACGATCTAGCATTTTGGAAGCCATGCAGATCAGCAACTCTATGTGTGGCTGTGGACTTCTCCGACATCGCCACCCTAGCAAACCTTTCAGCCTCCCTCCACTCCAGCATCAGCAGCTCCCCTCTAAGCTCATCCACCACTGCTGTCCTCTGCAGCAATGTCGCTTCTGGCACCACCGTGCGCTGCCTCTGCTGCCTCAAATGCAGATCGCTGGGCCCCTGCAGCCACTGCAACTAAACCACAGCACACAACATTATAAAAACATTCCTGAGTCAACGGCAAAGATTGTTTGACCACCTGGACATGATCATTCCCACATTTGCTTCTTCACCATCTCTCCACAGTTCAGTGTATTGCAATCAGCGGTGAAGGATGGAAAATAGCATTTGTGAGATTGGTTTTTGGGAATTTTAATAAAAAAACTGCTACTCTCCTGGGTCTCAAATAGGTAAAATGGCCATCGGGGGTGGGGTTTATAATACGGTTCCACCTCTTTTAGAGATTTAATTTAATTTAATTTATGTAATGAGTGGTTATTTCTTTTTAGTAGAATAATGGGTAGTTATTTTATGTAGTGAGGAATAATAGGTAGTTATTTCATATAGTTGGGTTATGGGAAGTTATTTCATGTAATTGGATTATAGGAAGTATTAGTGGGTTGTGTGTTTGAAAGACTATATATAGCCATATCACTTTCTATGTAAAGCATGTCTTGAATTTAATTACGAAAAGAGTCTGTGGGACTATTTCCTACAAGTCTTCCTCTTGCTAGATTCTAGTTAGAGTGGTCCTTATCATTTGGTATCAAAGCCAACGGTCTTCATGGCCAAAACACGTACTTCCCATACTGACCAACCCATACAGCCATCACAATCCTCCACCAACATATCCATCCTTAATCCATCAAGTCTCGTTCCCCCTGATGTTCTAGACATACATAAACAATTGTCAACCATTGTGACACGTATAGAACTACTTGATGGCCTGACGGACAAGGTTGCATCCTTGGAAACACAGTTCCGAGCCACCTCGTAGCAACCATCCCTTGATGTCGTGCCTGAAGCGTCTTGGCGGGGTGAGACTAGGAATCGACGCTAGTACCCCTACGATCATCCACGACCTCCTTGGTGGGATGATTCGGAAGCCGATGGCAACACACCTTTGCCATTATTTCGAAAAACTCGAACAAAAATTGTTTTTTCCAAATTCGAAGGTGGCGATCCACATGATTGGGCTCTCAAGGCGGAAAAATATTTCCGTTACTTTGAAATTGCCGGCAACACGAAGGTTAAAGTCACAGTGATGCACTTGGAGGGAGACGCCTTAGATCTTTACGCCTGGGCTTCGAGAGAGCAAGAATTAGTGCATTGGGAGGACTTGGTGCAATTATTTCAGGAGAGCTATGGCCCCCCCGAGTTTCAAAATCCCAATGAAGCCTTGTGTTCCATCAAACAATCCGATACGGTGGCTGAGTATCGGTTGGAGTTTGCAAGAAGGGTGACTAGGGTTGCTGATTGGCCAGAAAACGCTCTTTTGAGAGTATTTATGGCTGGTTTAAAGGAAGAATTAAAAGCGGAGGTGCATATTCATAAACCGCATTCCGTCTATAAGGTCATGTCTTTAGCCTTGGAGTTTGAAGCAAAGGCGACATGACACAAAAGCCAAAAGCCCAACACATTTACATAGCACAATGGCACCTCAAACATAACTCCATGTCTATCTACTATGACACCCTCACGCCCACCGCCTATCCCATCATCCAACAATAACGAGCGACAACAGAGACGCAAAAAAGGTCTTTGTTTCCGCTGCGGCGAACGCTTCATGCCGGGACACCAATGTCGGCCATCTTTATCTCAACTTGAATTCACTGACAACCCGAAGAAAAGCTACCTCGGTGACGATGATGGTGGAATAGTTCATAAGAACGAAGAAAAGATAGAAACTTCATTCTTTCCACCTTGAGGACAAGTCGGTTTTCAAGGGGAGTGCATTGATACGGTTTCACCTCTTTTAGAGATTTAATTTAATTTAATTTATGTAATGAGTGGTTATTTCTTTTTAGTGGAATAATGGATAGTTATTTTATGTAGTGGGGAGTAATGGGTAGTTATTTCATGTAGTGAGATTATGAAAAGTTATTTCATGTAATGGGGTTATGGAAAGTTTATGGGAGTCATGAGTTAGTGGGTTGTGTGTTTGGAAGGCTATATATAGCCATATCACTTTCTATGTAAAGCATGTCTTGAATTTAATTACAAAAAGAGTCTGTGAGACTGTTTCCTACAAGTCTTCCTCTTGCTAGATTCTAGTTAGAGTAATCCTTATCAGTTTAAAACATTCCTGAAGACTACGGGACCACCTGGACATGATCATTCCCATATTTGCTTCTTCACTATCTCTCCACAGTTCAGTGTATCGCAATCAGCAGTGAAGGGTTGGAAAATAGCATTTGTGAGACTAGTTTTTTGGGAATTTTAATAAAAAAAAACTGCTACTCTCCCAGGTCTCAAATAGGTAATATGACGACCATCGGGCATAGGTTTATGTCATGTGAAACTATATGACATGGAATGGGGCCACAATACCCATTCTATTCCAAAGCATTAACCAAACAGAGGAACACAATTTCTTTGGGAATATACACGGAATAGAACATTATTCCATGCAACCAAACACGCTGTTAGAATTTTCCTTCTGCAATGAAAGTTCCCTATCATCTAAATTACATTAGATATATCCATAAGGTGTAAATACCTCCATTTCTCCGGGGACCAAAATTTAAGCAACCCATAGGATAGCTTGAGCCTTCTGTATTTTGGCCTACACGATCCAAACCGTTGAATGGAGATCTAGGGGTCGAAACAACAGTTACGTCAGAGTGGATGGTATGAGACTGGAAGGACGTCAAAATGTTTTCAGTAATCCCAGTACCAGTTCCAATACTAGATGGAGATGAAATAGTCTGCACACTGCTCCCTGAATCAATTTAAATGATGTAAGTAAGAGGCATTGTGACCTCAAATTCCCAGAGAAATAAACACGAAAGGATTTTACGTACAGGACCTGAAGCTGATAAATATACGAGTAGAATTCCATCAGGGGGGAGCTCCTCACATATTGTGGCTAGAACCTGTCATGCAATGAATTCCCTGTAAATTCATGAAGCTGAAAGAAAAATAAATTGTGTAGAAAAAATTCCTACATTTTCTAAAAAAATTGTCTATATTCTGTATCATAATGAAGGAGTCTTTTACATCATAACATTGCTTTTCTCATATCCATGATTTTAAATAATAATAGAATCCTTAATTATTCCAAATTTTAGAAAATAAAAAAAAATGTCAAAAACAAAGGAAAACAATAATGTCAACCGCATCAAATTTGCATTGGTAACAAGATGCTGACTCAGGTGGGCTGAAGACATAGAATAAGTAGCTTTAGTTTTGAATACCAATAAACATGTACTAATAATATCTGAGTAAGACACAACCTGTACACCTGGATATTTACAAATCACTGTTTCCGGGATTAACATCGACACACTCTTTTTAACTCTCCTGCTAGAGGATAAAATTTATACACCCAACATAGAAAATAAGTACTTATTGAGAAAAACCACAAAGAACCCATTACTGAGTTAAAGTAGTTATCACTTTTTCATCAGTGCATTTCTAAAGAAATGACAATTATACTTAAAAAATGAGAAAGCTAACCTAGGTGAGGAAGCCCGAATCTTTTAGATTTAATGATTTATTTATTGTACAAAGGTATAGTGGGTTTGCGCTTTGAGATAATTTCTTTGGAATAATGAATATTTTGCAAGTAAATTCATGAAATGAAATGTAAATGCATGTTGTGAATTCACCATACACAACCCTCCATTTTCTTCACAAATTTATTCTCCAGCTATAGTCATCTAGTCTGTACTCAATGTTATTCCCGGTTCCCACATTAACTCATTCCTTTCTTCCTCAATGTCCCACATCGTTTCATATGGCCTTAAGAGTTTGCAACCCCTTGACAAAACTCACAAAGGAGACTTGGTTGTTAGCAAGACAGACGCATACAGCATTATTAGCCCCCATATTGACTAGTCAATGCTACAAATAGACTATATACCATAACATGATCCCTTCAGGTCAATGCTCTAATTTTGGAGTGTTTAGTCCAAGAAGATTAAAATGTCATTGAGTTTCATTCTGTAGAGGAGCCTCAAAAAGATAGTATCGACTTTTATTAAAAAAAAAAAAAAAAACAGGATAACCTGAAGTTGTTCAAACAGGCATAGGTCAGCTAAACGGTATTCCCATAACAGTTGGTAGCTAAAACATGCTTGTTTACCTCCTCTCAGCCTTTGGCAGCCCCTCTCAAATTAAATTGAAACAGTCTAGGGTGCAGTATATAGAAAACATTTCACTGCAGATAAATTTTGAAGTGTGCAGTTACCTTAGAAGTGTGAGATTCTTCTACCTCAATATTTTCCCTTTACACAAACAAAGTTTTGATATCTACATGAGTTTAAGGGCCAATGCTGGGAAAATATAAAAGAACAAAAGAGAAAAAAAAAAAACCCACTCAAAACCATAGTAAGGATCAGTATTGTTTAACTAGAGATACAATATCTAATTCCTGCCTCTATGTTCCAACACAAGAGTTACATACACCTTCGATACTTTGTTCCACCAAATCAAGGAGACATCCACACACAAACATGGATTTTTCAGGGAAATATTTCAGCATCCTTTGGATTGTAAAAAAAATTTATAAAAGGGTTTCAATACTATGTATTGAGTTAGATCAAAATATTATGGGTAAAGACTAGGGATCCAAAGGCATAAACTTCTCAATCAAAATTAAACTAATACTTACTGCTATAAAGTGTGTGATGGATGGTTGATACAGCATAGCTTTCCGTGGGTTAGCCGGCAAGGAAGGATCAGTGATTTCTTGTGAGTAGTTAATGTGGCTAGGTCCCAAAGCTTCATTCTGACCAGTGCTAGTACTAGGCCCAACGGAAGGAGCAAAACTTGAATGGTAGAATGAGCCACTGGGTTCCCACTCTAGACACTGGAGCATTCTGAAGGTGTCAAGAGTCATATCTGAAAACTTGATCTGATCAAGAAATACACTGAATATTTCAAATTTTAGACGCAAAACAATCCATCAGTATAACAAATTATTAACAGTTCAAATGAGGGAATTTTTTAGAAAGAAAAGTGAGTCCAACCTCATTAGGATGAAAGCTGCTCATTAGTGCATCTCGTAATCGTAGCCCTCTCTTTCCAGAAACACGTGGTAGAGAATCTGGATGAGGATCTAGTACAAGACTATATCTCAGAGGTCTTACATTCATCAAAGCTGTATCCGCTTTCAGAAACTTAACCATTTCCTGAACAACAATCTTCCACTCTTTAAAGTCACTTTCCTGGAAGAAGAATTATATACAAAGCCATTCAATTTATTAATTATATAAAATTAAAAAAATAAAAAGTCAAGGGAAGAATCAAAATGCACTTTTTCCAGAAGATCTTTTCCCTTTTTCCTTTTCTGGAAAAGGGGGGAGCAAAGCAAGAGTAGCAATTTCTCACAAGGAATTAGAAGGACAAAAAAAAACTATATGCTTTCTTTGAACTTTGTTGCCTTAACATTGACTCGATGTCAAGGTATCATGCCTTAATGTTCTATGATGCTCATTATGCAATATCTAAATTCTAGGAAATAGTCAGACTTAAAATGACAACTCACAATATTGACTGTGTGGTTTTACAATATATGCCTCAGAATTCATAAACACAGTGAGACCATCAGAATTAAATCCTAATAACCTAGAACTGTAATATTTTTTAATAAATGACTACGATTTGGATATTTGTTCCAATAGCCAACCCCAATCATTGGGGTCATTACTTTAGAAAATCCAAAAATAGGCCCATTAATATTAGGATTTTTTAGTAATTTGAACAGCAATAATATCATAATTAATCTTAAAAGAATAAATCACACATTGTGTCAATACGAGCATCCCCAGATATGAAACCATAGTTATTAAAGGCGCAAGGCGCACCTAAGGCGCAAAGGCTGGGCCTGGCCTAGGTGTAAGGTGCAAAAAAAAGCGCGGGCCTAAAGGACCTAAAGCGCACCTTTCTTTAAAATTTTTTATAAAATATACTAATGAAATAAATACATCAATTTAAACATAAATAAGTCAATACTCTCAATTATAACAAACTACTTAAATGTGAAATTATTACAACCCAACAGTTTAAAGCATAAATATTCAAAATTTATCTAGACATTTGAGACATGCTTTTGCATTTCTTTGCCCACCAATTATATGTTGCTTAGCTCTATAAATACCTCCATTGGTTACCTTAGAACAAAAATTACAAGTGAATGCATTTTTGTTGCCACTGACTTGTATTGCATACTTCCAATCTAGATCTCTTCTTGAATTTTCAGAACTCATAATATCTAATAGCCCAAAAATAATGAATATTAGATATTAAGATAGAGCAGTAAGACAAACAGGGAAAATTAAGAACAAAAAGAGAGCCTTCTCAGAGACGTGTCACTGGAATAAAAAAAATAGAGGACTCGCAGCGCAGACCAGAGATGCAATGCGTCGCAGAGACGTGCGAGACGACCGAGAGAAGTACAACGCGTCACAGAGTGGTGGCCCCGGGTACGCATCGTCGGGATCGACGTCGCAGAGAGCTACGTCATCGGAAATCGTCGCAAAGAGCTGCGTCGTCGTGGAAGGTCGCCAAAGAGAGAAAAGAGTAGAGAGAACGACGGACGCACCTGGTTCGCAGTCGACGAAGGTCCTCGAAGGTCGCCAAAGGTCGTCACTGACCTGCTGGTACGCACGATCGCATATTCTTTCCTTTTCTTTCTTTTTTTTTCGTTTCGATACATACACACGATCCCGTCGTCGTGTCGTCTACGCTAGGCGCGCCTTCGCGACGCCTAGCACCTGGGGACGAAGCGCTAAAATGCGCGCTTAATGTGCGCTTCACGGATGTCGCGTCACTTGGGTTTTGCGCCTAGGCGCGCCTTTAATAACTATGTATGGAACAATCTAAGGGATTGCATAAAGATTATAATTAATCCATACAGTTTCTGTAAAACCATAAAAGGTCAAACATGGTAGGATACTGAACAGGATTGACCTATAACAACAATAACGTATAAAATTTCATTACTGAAATGTTAATGCTACAAAATTAAAGCAAAATGTTCATAATCCCATAAAAAATATATAAAAAGTAAATGACATCACAAAAAGCAATTGACACAAATGACAAGGGAAAACACAACCGGTACAGTATTGCAGATAAAGGAAGAAAAGTCATTGCAGAATCAGACGAAATGATAGAAATTGGAAAAACTATATCAGCTAAGAAATTACCTGAAAAGCTTTCTTGCACTCATCAATTAACATTTTGAGCTGATTCACCAACAGATGCACCATCTCCCTCCGATTTAAAACTAGGCACACCAACATAAACCTGGCAAGAAACCTCAGTTGCTTGTTTGTTATATTAAGATCTTGAAACAATCCCTCCTTGAAATACTCTCTACTCAATATGGCCTCGTAGAATATATACGATTCAGATAAGTAATTTGCCTCACTTGTTCTCATATACTTCCCAAAATATAGCTGACCAATTCGAGATGCAATCTCACCTATCTCCCATCTCTTGAGCCCTGCTTCAACTAGTTTCTGTCTATTCTCTTGCTGAAACTTCCACAACTGCGTGTAGACCTTGAACACCTTGTAAAAATAAGTATCATACCTAAACATAAACCCCACAACTAAAGGTTATTGTGGATGCAGAAACTACTCTATTAGGCCTATGAGAAAAGTATATTTAAGTGCATAAATCACACTGCGCAGATGATACTTGCTACGGCACAATGACAGGAGTACTTTAGTTAGCTTGGAAATAAGAATTCTGCATTCAATTCACTGTGTTCACTTGGACAAAGTATTTTTAGGAGCAAAGGAAAACATCTACTTAGTGTCAATTCTATACTGTGAAAGTGCCCAAATCTATGCATTACTAGATTATTAAAGCTGATCCATAGAAATCATGCACTTCTTCAAAATTAAAAAATAGGAATAATATTTTAATTTTATACATTCTGCCTGTTTTTTTAAAGATACAAAAAAGCAACAGGAAACATAAATCTCTACTCAAATGACAATTTTTAGAAAGGATCTCGTCTATGTGTGAATATGTTAATAAAAATAATCTCAATACCTCACTAATATATCCCCATTCCTGAAGATTTCTACGGAAAAAAAAGTAATAGAAATGTCCTGCAAATATGCTTTAAAAATCAATTCTATTATTTTCCTATTATCTAAGGAAAATATACCTTAATTGCAAGTTTTCAACCATTAAATCAGTAAGAAAGGGAGGGGGACTGCTTGTTAATATGGGGGGGAATTGAGGAGGAGAAGGGCTTTCATACCTGGGCACCACCGTAGTGAGCCTTCAGGGGTAGAAGTGGTGAGTACTCGAGGAGCAAGTTCCACTGGGGATACAACGGAAGGTGAAGGGGGTTCCATGGCTATGATACCGGCATTTCTGGAGGGAGATATTTCAGTGGAACCTTTAGCCTGTTGGTCAGGTGATGAGACTAAGGAGCATGCATGGGATCATGCCACTTCTGATGCTCAGGTTTCGACTTGGGTGCTGTGCAAGGTAAAACACTTGAGTATACTGGCAGGTGTTTCTTTTCAGGTTTTAGAAGGGAGGGCGATGCAACTTTTTGAGGATATTGAGAAATTGAAGTTGTTCCCAGCTCGAGAACTGAAGAGGCTGCAGTGATTGCTTAATTATGGCTGTTTAATGGCTGTAAACTTTGTGTCTTGGAATGTTATGGGGTTCGATAGTAAAAGAAGTTAGTGGTTATTCATGGCAGTATTCAAGCTGCTAAGGGTAATCTAGTGATTTTAGGAAACAAAGTTCGAGGGAGACCCGAGCAAAGTTGTCAGAAGTCTGTGTGGCTGAGCTCAGGTGGAATGGGTTGGTAAACCCACTGTTGGAATTCTAGAGTGCAGTGGTTATTTCTGGGCTAGCTGAAGCAGAGAGGATTAAGAGGAGCAAATACTGGGTTGATTTGGCGTCTATTTTGTTAGCGGAGGCCTCGTGGCATCGAAAATCTAGAGTGCAATGGTTAAAAGAAGGGGATCGGAATACTGGTTTTTTCCACAAAATGGCTAGTGCTCATTGCCCTTCTAATTTCATATCCTCGGTGGTTGTTGACGGACAGGTCTTTAGTGAAAAAGTTCACATCAAGAAGGCAGTTGAGGATTATTATACGACTCTGTACACTGAGAAGCAATCTTAGTGCCTCCTTTGAGTGGGGCTGGACCTGAGAAGCCTTGATCACAGGGATACAGAAGTGTTCAAAAGTATGTTTACTGTGGAAGAGGTGTTATCAGACCTGTTTGCTTGCAATGGGGACAAGGCACCAAGGCATGGTTCAAAGTCGCGGTCGCAGATGTTGTCGCGTCGCGGTCGCGGACAACTCGTTGCATCTCGGGTGAGATACAACTTTAGGCGTGAAATAATATTTAATTAAAAAAATAAAAATCATAGGAAAATCAGAAAAAATCAAATAATTACGTTGGAATCATTAAAGAAGCAAAATAAATGATTTTAATTGCATACTATGACTTCTAACATAAAAAAGACGCTAGAGCATAATTTTTTAATGGAGAAAGAAATTTTATTAGAAAAGATTGCACACAAGAAGTGCTCAAAGTATTCATTAACAACATTATAAATAAAAAAATATTTATATCATATTAAATATTTTTATTTTAATTTATATTGTAATACATATTTTAAAATTTATAGCAATGTATTAATTATTTTTAATTAATTTATAGTATGTTAAATATTCTTAAGTTTATAGCTTTATGTGTTAAATATTTTTAATTTCATTATTACATGTTTTATTTTTAGTTTAAGAAATAAATTTAAAACAAGTTTTATCATTATTTAAGGAATAAATTTAAAAAAGAAATTAATTTAAGAAATAATTTCTTAAATTTAAAACTATTTTAATTTAAAGAGTTAAAATAGTTATAAATTTAATTCCTTAAATTAAGGAATGAAATTAAGGAATAATTCCTTAAATTTAAAACTGTTTTAATTTAAAAAATTAAAACAGTTATAAATTTAATTCCTTAAATTAAGGAATTAATTTAAGGAATAATAAATTTAAGAAATAATTTCTTAAATTTAAAACTATTTTAGTTTAAGGAATTAAAAGATTTATAAATTTAATACCTTACATTAAATTAATGAATGCATTTAAGGAATAATAAATTTAAGGAATTAATTTAAGGAATGATTTTAATTTAATTTATAATTAATTTAGTTAGGTTAGGTTAAATAAATAAATAAAAGTCTTAAAACATAACTTAGCAGTCGACAACGTGCGTGAGGGCCTGCGGCAGCGTGCGACAGCGTGCGCAGCGTGCGTGAGGGGAAATAATTTTTGTCGAAGAAGAGAAGACGAGGACGGCCGCAATCGATGGCCGTCCTCGATGGCATCAATCGATGGCCCAGAAGACAGAAGAAGAAGAGAAGATGAGGAGGAAGAAACCGATGGCCGTCGGCGTCGGAGTGGAGGAAGAAGAAAGGTGCGTACCAATTATTTCCTTTAATTTCGGACGAATTTTCGTCCGTGATGCAGCGTATTGTTCGGACATCGGCCGAGTCACGTCTTCTCGCCCGAGATCTCGACCAAGATCAGCGAGATAGAGCAGACACGCGAGATTTTTGAATCGGGTTGGGATCTCGTACCAGGACCTTCCGATACCGTTCCGATTCAGGCGATACGTCTTGGTATCGACCGATACTTCGAACCATGCACCAAGGCCAGTCAGTTTCACAATGGATTTTCTTCAACATCAATGGGGAACTGTTAAGCAAGATGTCATGCGTTGCTTTCTGAAATTTCATGAGCATGGGAAATTTGTTAGCAGCTTGAATGCAATGTTTGTGATCTTGATTCCTAAGATTCAAGGGGCAATCAGGATTGGGAATTTTCAGACAATTAGCTTGGTTGGGTGCATTTATAAACTTCTTTAGGTGGTGTTGGCGATTCAGCTGATTAGGAAGCTAGTGGACTGTGGAAGCTGCTCAACATGCTTTTGTGGGAGGCCGGCAGATTCTCAATAAAATTCTAACAAAGAATGAAGTGGTTGACCAGAAGCTCAAGCAAAAGACAAGGGTGTGATCTGTAAGTTAGACATGGAGAAGGTGTATGACAATGTCAATTGGAACTTTCTTCTATGGGTTATGAGGCATATGAGTCTTGGGGTAAAATGATTGAGCTGGATACGCCAGTACATTTTGACTACAAGCTTCTCCATTCTTGTTAGTGACAACCCCTATCATTTCTTTGGGGCTTTGAAGGGTTTAAGGCAAGGTGATCCACTGTCCCCCTTTCTTTTCCTCTTTGTTATGTAGGTTTTCAGCAAAATGGTAGAACAGGCAATCCATCAGACTTTGGAGTAGGTAGCAGCAATGGGATCACTAGGGTGTCCCATCTTTTCTTTTCTTTTTTTTGCAGATGATACCTTGGTATTTTGTAATGACTGTGCTGAAAGCATCCTTCATCTCCAAGTTGAGTTATTATGTTCTCAGGCAGTGTTAGATTTGAGGGTCAGTTTAGCAAAGAGTAAACTTTTGCTGGTGGGGGCTGGAGTGAATGGATCTGAGTTGGCCTGGTTGTTAGGGTGCAAGGAGGAAACATTACCAACTACTTATCTAGGACTGTCTCTTTGGGATTATTTGTTTTAAAGTAATTTGGAACCCTGTTATTGAGCGCTTTCAAAAGAGATGAAAACATGGATGTTTATCGAGAAGGGGGTGTCTGGCTTTGGTTTGCAAAAGCCTATCCAATCTTCCGGGTATGGGTCTCTTTTGAATTTCGGTGTCAGTGGCTAAGCATCTAGAGGGTTTACAATGGAGGTATTTGTGGGGAAATTTTGGAGACAACTTCAAGTTTCATTTAGTTAAGTGGGGCTCCATCCAAAGGCCGGTGGCAGTGGGTGGTTTGGGGATTATCTGAAGCTTTGCTTGCCAAATGAAAATGGCACTTTATGGTTGAAAAAGAAAGTCTATAGTAGAAAATAATAGAAACAAATAACTAACAACTCTAAAACTAATACAAAAAAATTATTGCAACAATGGTAAGGACCATAGTATTTGGGCTCACTAAATCCACCCCACTCTACTCTTAATCATTGCAAAATGACACAGCTTACAGTAGTGGCATTAAAAAAAACTGCTTCGGTTATTGAAACCAAAGTAATCAAATTTAATTCTCCATAGTAATATCAACGGCCATTGACTATCTTTTCATTAGAATGACCTTTCATTGATAACCATTAATTTAAAGGAGGTAATTTCACAGCAGTTGGTAATCACCAGGGTCCTCCATCAATTACAAATCCCATCCCCCCTACTCTCTGTCCTCCAAAACCCTTTACTTGTCTTGGCTTCAAATCAAATGCTTACCCAAGAGTTATTTAAGATTATATGAGCAAAATCCATCTAAAACTTACGTCATTTGACTCACTTCTCAAACATGAACAAGCATTAACCGTAACCTACCAACTGAAGCATCACAACATTAACACACTCTATATTCATGATTCAAAGTTGCGGTTGCAGCCGTTGTTACATTGCAATCGTTGACGACTCGATGTATCCCAGACGAAATATAACTTCAGGCATTAAATAATGTTCAATTTTTAAAAAACATAAATAGAAATATTAGAAAAAAAATCAGGCAATCTCATTGAAACCATTAAATAAGCAAAATAAATAATTTATGGTGCATGAATTGATATAACTTGCGATAGCGCACTATTACAGCTTTAAAATAAATATATTATTAGCTTTAGATTAATAAAACCATACAAAAAATACCAAATAAAATCTTACAAATTTTTATAACTCTTTTTTCTTTGATTTTTAGGTTTTATATTTTAGACACTTCATTTTAGTTGAATTAAAAAAAACTAGTAAACCTATTTTTATTTATTTTATTTAATCTAATTACTTTTAAAAAAACCTAATTATCCTACAAATATTAATTTATTTAAAAACACCCAAAAAAAATAAATTAACCTCTGTTTTTTACGAATTATTTTTTTAAAACATTAATCAAACTTTTGTTTTTTTGTTTTTAACTATCAAAATGAACATAATAAGAAAAGATAAAATAAAACATATATATATTATTAATATATATATATATATATTGTGTATGTGTTTGCTGTCGGCACCTATGAGGCATGCTACCTCTTTTGGTGTTGGCACAGCATCAAACGTCCAAGACTCCAGGCGCAGGCATGCTGTGTGCAGTGCAGAGAGGAAGAAGAAAAATAGAGAATAAGAGAAAGAATCTTGGCAGCAACAGGCTATCCAAGTGGTGTGCAGTGTGGAGAAGAAGAAGAAAAGGAGAGAAATAGCAGCCGCACAGCACGACTGTCACGCGACTGGCCATGTCTCCTTTTCTTCATCATACCAACAGTTGGCCTTTCTCCTTTCTCCTTTTCCTCGACAGTTGTCTGACACTGTCATCACCACTTACCTTTACAAAATCCCGGAAATCTCAACCAACACAAGACAAGTCACCGATATATCAGATAACTCGTTCCGTCTTGGCCAAGATTTCCAGGATTCCTCAAAATCAGCGAGTTCCATGGATCGTCCGTACTGCCACTCTCTGATACCTAGTTGAAACATTCGATTCATCTTGGAATCGCCTGATACTTCAAACCAAGTCCATATCTCATTTCTTTGCCCATCATCAACGTGATGAAAATGATAAAATTACTCAAGTTCACTTAAAATCGTAAACGACTTTGAATTTGTGGATTTGTTTTCTTTCCTCAATTGAATTATGAACGAAACAGAGTGAGAACGATCTTAGAGCATTTCTGGGACCATCAAAGCACTAACACACTCCATTTGTACTCTGTTCGTTCATTATCACTGTACTACATTAAAAAAATTTAATACCATGAAACTCACTACAAAAGCCTAAACCGATCGAAGAACAATTAGCGAACCAAACAAACGATCTTAGAGAATTTCTCCTCCGCTGGATCATTAACATAATTAAAGTGTTGAAGCGACATGAAGCTCTCTACAAAAACCTTTAAAAAGAACATCCATATCCGACGCGATCTCGTTGCTCTCAATTGACCAACCAAACAAAAAGCCAGGGCGATCTGATTCCGCGACAAAAGCGAAATAAGAAATCAGATACCTCAAAAGGAAGGCGAGCGAAGCGGAAGGAGAGCTTACCTGGAGCGCTCGTAAGCTGGGAGATCCCTGATCTTGGAGAACTTCTTGTCGGCTTTGTCGACGAGAGTCCAGTAGGTCTCCGTCACCGGTATGTTCATCTGCGACATCTCTGGTTCGTGGATGGAGCTGAGACCATGGAGGTTCACCGCAAGTCTGCTGGAGATACTAGGGTTCCGGCGAACTGTGAACAACGAGAGTGCTGTTGTTGAGAGGTTGATCGGTAGTGGCGTCGAGGGCGGTCACCCAAATGCGAAGGACTTACTACCAAGGGAATGCAAACCCGGGGTAATATGTATGTTCGGTTCACAGTATCTACTTTGACGAAGAAGCTCGCGTTTCATTCTCGTTCATTCGTAAATGATTTTTTTTTTTCGAACATAAATTAATGAGCTCGACGGTGTTGGAATTATATGGAATATACATTTATAATTATCGTCCACGAATAATGAATATAAAAAATACTTAAATTACTATATATTTATTTAATCATAAAATTATATATATAAAAAATATTAAATTACTATTCATGATCTCCGATACTTATTCCTTCATCTTTTTGTCGCCAGTTACGCTTTGCTTGGCAAGAATGAAAAAAAGGTGGATGAATTTAGGATGGAAAATATATGGAAAGAAAATGTGTAGAAAGAAAAGAGATAGAAAATTTGATTGGTTGGTTAGAGTGGAAAAAGGGTGAAAAAAATATATTTTATAATTTGATGGGAAAAAGAAAAAATTTTAAAAAATAAAATTAATTTAGAAAATATCAATTTAACCTTATATCTTAAATAATATAATAATTAATGAAGGGCAAATTGGACAAACTATTGCTACAGTTGGTTTTTCATAGCTTTTCACAGCAATTTAGTGCGGATTATATTTCACACATTTCTATACCAATTTTCTGTGGGCCCATCACTTTTCCCTATCAACCAAGCACTTGAAAAAAACATTTCCACCTCTTTTTCTTGGAAAATTCGATTTTTCATACTTGCCAAGCACATGGTTAGGTTTCACACAGTGCCAGAAGATTCTCTTCAATTACGTAAATTACTATATATTTATTTAACCATTAATCATTTTCAACGTTATTTATGTTCTTAGTTTTTTTTTTATTGTTGTTAGAGATATTTTATATAATTATATGAATTAATTTTATAGTTATTTATTGTTTGGTATTGAATCATTTTCATGTAAAAATTTTAGAGGTGATGTTTGATGTAGTACATGTATGTTTTTTTATCTCTCAAAATCAACATTTCAACTTGCTTCATCACCACAGCTTGAAGTTTTCCATTTCTATTTTGTCATCGAGGATGCCGATTTACACTCACCTGCTATCGATCTGCACCTATCTGCCATAGATCTACACTTATCCGCCATGGATCTACACTTATCCATCATGGATCTACACTAAAATCATCAATATGCACCCTATATTATCAATATACGTTATTCAACATTTTAATATGTAAAAATGTTTCAAATTTTGTTTTAAACATTGTAAAATAATTTGCACACTGATCTATGTTCTCCACAACTCCAGTGTCCGCTTCTGGCTTTGTGCCTTCGGACAGGTCCGCCTTCTACGGCTTCAGCACAGCCGGCTTGCCATCTCTGGTGAGCCTTTCTCCTCTTGGGCCACGACTTCAGTTTTGCTTGACCCTGTCAAGATCCCACCCTTCCCTCTCTTCCACCTCTCCCTTCCCTTGCCAATTGCTGCCAAACCGTTTTGCCACCCATCGTAGATCAGTTCCCGGATGTGTTTCCCGAGCACTTGGTCAGTTTGCCACTCATGAGGGAGGTAGAGTTTTCGATCGAGTTGTTGCCAGGGACAACACCGATCAGGTTAGCGGCCTACAGGATGGCACCAACAGAGCTTAGAGAGCTCAAGAGACAAATAGATGACCTATTGGCGCGAGGCTTTATCAGGCGGAGTAGCTCACCGTGGGGCGCTCCAGTGTTGTTCGCCAAGAAGGCGGATGGTTCACTTCGGCTGTGTATAGACTACCGGAAGCTGAACTAGGTGACTGTGAAGAACAGGTACCCATTGCCGAGGATCGATGACCTGTTTGATCAGTTTCGCGGTGCGAGGTGGTTTTCCAAGATGGACTTGAGATCTGGATACCATCAGTTGAGGGTTAGGGAGGCAGATATCCCTAAGACCGCGTTCAGTTGTCGTTATGGGCATTATAAGTGGCTTGTGATGCCGTTTGGGCTCACGAATGCTCCAGCAGTGTTTATGGAATTGATGAACCATGTGTTTGCTCCATATTTAGATATGTTCGTTGTGGTATTCATCGACGATATTTTGGTCTATTCAGCGACCAAGAGGGAGCATGAGGAGCATTTGCAGGTTGTGTTGCAGACCTTGCGAGAGCATCGGTTGTACGTGAAGTTCACGAAATGTGACTTCTGGTTGCAACAGGTACACTTCTTCTGGGTCGTAAGGTCGTAGTTCGTAGACCCGTAGTTCGTAGGTTCGTAGTTCGAAGGTTTTAAGGTTCGAAGGTTCGTAGTTCGTAGATTCGTAGACCCATAGTCCGAAGGATCGAAGTTCGTAGCCTCGCAGGTCGAAGATCGAAGACCCACATCGAGTCTTCGAGGCGCGCTATGCAGCTACGAGTCACAGCTCCTGCTACGAGTCTCCGAGGCGCGCTGCAGTTCCACACTACGAGTCGTAGTCCTGAAGCTAAGAGGCAGTGCAACAGCACTGGACTGGACCTATTTACATCGTAACCTATACCCATCTACACATTTTAAGTACTATACGTAAGTTACTATATAAATAACGAAATACCCCCCATTTGGATTCAAAGAAAAATATTAGAAAAATTAATTCCCACTCTTTCAAAATGTGAAAATTGGGTTTCAGTGTAAAATCTCGGAAAAACCCAAAAGTTCGTAGTGGTGAATTTTTGGAAAGTGGGGTTAGACATCTCAGAAAAATCCCCAAAAATCAGATTATCTTATTTATGATATGGGAACCCAATGCCGGGACTTTTGATTTCAAGAAAATAGCTGTTATGGGTACTTCCTTCATAAATCAAGGATTGAGGATTTAGTTGTGAAGACTGGCTACAGTTCCAAAGGAAATGTTGAGAATGACATGCCATACTAATGTTAGTATGTTGGTGTGAGGTATTGGGGCATGGACTCCGTGACTTGTTTGGGTTCTCATCGTGATGCACCGATGGTGCGATGTGGTTGACGTGGCAGGCATATGCGCCGATGGCAGGCCTGTGTGGCGACTGTGGCCGGGCATATTGCGCTGTGCTGTGGCAGGCATATGCGCCGATGGCAGGCCTGTGTGGCAACTGTGTCCGGGCATATAGCGCTGTGGTAGGGCTGAGTGCCCTGAGCTGGGATCCTGTGGAGGATCGTGGACAAGCTGTCCTGTGTGGGCAGGCAAGGTCCTGATGTTTGTTTGCAGGCTGAGTCCTGATGATTGTGCACACTACACAGTGCACGAGTACACAGAGCATGTAGTATAGACTTGTATGTCTGCATGATGTGGAGTGTTGGGGTCACCTACTGAGCTTGTCGTTCACCCCTACTTGTTATTTACCTTTTTCAGGTGTGACCCGAGACTAGTGGAGGACTTTCTTCCAGGAGGACGTGCCCACTACTTTGATGTATGATACAGTACTGTATTCTGTATTTTATTGTGTGTTGTATCTCGGACATGGGTCCGTGGACAGTGTATTTGCATACTGTTTGTGATGTGATGTCTGTATGACTATTTGACTTATTGTGTGCATGATGATGTATGGGAAAGTACAGGATTACCCTTGATGTATGACTGTACAGGGTTGCATATTTGAGACAGCACCCGCGGTGTAGTCTCTATTGGTGCTAGTCACTAATCCCTTGACCTTTCGGGTGCGGGCAAGGGGAAGTCATGTACTCGGTTCCGGGTTCCCAGGAATTTGGGGGTGTGACAAGAACGGTACTTGAGTATGAGCGAGAGTTCCGGAGCTTGAGTAGGTTTGTTCCCGAGACCGTGGCAAAGGAGGACCTGAAGGCCCACAAGTTCGCTTTGGGCCTTAGGCCAGCCCTTAGGCAGAGAGTGGCGATCTTACGCTTGAGGACTTATGCTGAGGTTGTGGAGACGGCTCGTATCGCTGAGAGAGAGCTGGATGATGGGAGGCAGGCCCATCAGGGTCGCTAGTTGCAGGGCGGATTTGAACGCGATTTGGGGCCCAAGAGGCCCAAGACTGAAGAAAGAGACAATAGTTCCTTCCGCAGCAGGGGACAGACATCGGTGCACCCAGGGAGGTCTAGCTTTGGCGGTAGCAGACAGGGAGGTCCAGCAGGAGGTCTCCCCAGTGGTTGTCATTGCTGTGGGGAGCAAGGCCACTTCAGGAGAGAGTGTCCAAAGAAAGATTGGAAATGCAATAGTTGTGGACGAGAGGGCCATCTGAACTGGGTTTGCCGGAGTGGCAACAGGGGAGTTGGAGGCATGGCATCCAGCACGAGAAGTGATGCCAATTTTCGTGCACTAGCAGAGAGACCAGCACGTCAGTGGCAGGCTAGTCAGGCTGGATCGAACCAGACCCGACCCCAAGGGAGGCCGGAGCGGCAGCAGACTGAAGTTGGAGGCAGCCTTGGCGGGAAGCGCCCAGTGAGTGAGCCGACCAGTGGCACGGGCCAAGGGATGGTGTTTGAGCTGGAGGCAACGTACCAGGAGGAGGCTGAGCTACCACCCCCACCGGTGGAGGGTGGAGTAGGACCATCGGTGGTCAGAGGTACTCTTTTGATCTCTCGTACGTTAGCTTCTGTTCTTTTCGATACGGGTGGATCGTGTTCTTTTGTTGCTGAGCTTGTGATAGATAGCTTGGGGTTAGTTTGTGTGGAGGCAGCGAGACCCCTAGTTGTTGAGTCTCCAGTAGGAGGTATGATTGAGATGCAGCGTGTCTGCCGTGACTGTGTGTTAACTATAGGAAATGTGGAACTAAGTTTTGACTTGCATGTAATGCCCTTGCGTACTTTTGACCTGATCTTGGGTATGGATTGGCTTATGGCTTTCCAGGCCAAGATAGATTGTTATCGGCAACGTGTATCCTTTGTGACACCTGCAGGGACCTCTTGCACCCTGCAGGGGGAGTGGGACTGTGAGGCAAGTCGAGCTGGGCCAGTGTTGGACCAGTGGGGTGCCATTACCCACAGGTTGGCAGCCCTGACCTTTACTGAGGAAGGGAAACTGGAAAAGAGAGTGTGGCCAGCTGTCGTCACTATAAGAAATCAGGCCTACCGTAACATCAAAAGATAACACTATTGAAAAAGTATTACAATATGTAGGTATTAAAAAGAATTCGCGAAACGGTAACTTGGATTTGATTACGCGCTCAGATAATTTTGATATGCGGGTGTTTTTGGCGAAATATAAGTGTTACGGGCACCCAAATTAAATCTCCCCTCTTTTACCCATCATGTATTCATATGCTACTGCCCTAAACCAAAACGCTCTCTCCCAAACGCTCTCTTCTCTCTCCTGCGTTTCCCAATCCCGTTGGTGCGCCTCCGTTCGGCTACGCATCGTCCGGCTGCTTCGGCCATTATGCGGCATCTCACGGTAGTCAAGTGGCGGTGGAAGCTCCTTGTCTTCTCTGTTTCAGGCGTTCCCCTAACGTCTGGCCGGATCGCACCCCTCTGCTCGGCTCACGTGATTCCATGGATCGCGTCGTCACGTAGTGCTTCTCCTCGGCGGACGGCTCTAGGCGTCGGCCCTGGGACCTCCTCCAACTGGCATGGGCTCGCCTGGTGTGTGCAGCTGGGCTTGTATTGGAGGGGCTTGGTGTGAGCTACTAGGTCTTCACAGTTCTACGCCTGCCAACTGCTCGACAAAATTCCCAAGTGGCTGTTTTCTTCCTTTTCCATGAAATACATTCATATGTGGCTATTTATCTGCTCTTGTAACAAAATGTTGGGTTTTGTTATAAAATTGGATTATCATGTTAATCCATATTCATCGTGTGTGTAATGAATGCTAATTTTATTTACTCTTTTTTGTCTATTGAAGTTATGTCTTGAAGAAAATCCGCCTTGCTCGTCAAACTGATAGGACCCGCAGATCTACTCACATTGAGGTCCATGGTTGAGTTTTTGATTCCCTCACCCTATCAAACAAAAAAATACATCATTGATTAGGTTAGGTTATTATTCCCTGCCACCAAAATGCATAATTTGATACAGAAGAATGTTGGCTGAAGCACTTGTTACAATGATAAATTATCTTTAATTGTAAACAATTCATGCATATAGAAACTACAAATTGTCAGTCATGTTGCTGCCAGAAAACTTAAAATATTGCCTCTCTATGCAAGCAAATTCTTTTCAAGGGGACTTGTATTAAAATACATGTATAGAGTTGATATTCAACTATTCAAAGTTATGATACGAATGCGTACTTGCATTATGAGGATTTATTTTTAATAATTGATATTGTACAGTTGATGTTAAGAAAATATGAACTCCAGCAAGCATGATATATGTATATATTTTGTTATGTAGAAATTAAACTGCCAAAATGAATATTTGGAAACTCCCAAGATTCTTCCAATTTTTAATAATTGATATTGTACAGATGATGAATTTAGTAAAATCTTGGTGCCCATGTGGCAGTTATTTGCTATCTTGTTTAATGCTAGACTGAGAATCCGTTTTGGTCCCTATTTTGCAGATGGAGCTCAGTATAAAAGTATGCAATCCATTTATTGTGGAGTACAAAGATTCCTGGGTGGAAAAGGTAAGCAGGTTTTTTTCCCATGGACCTCTTTTTCCTTCCATGACTTTACATTTTAATAGGAACCAATTCTGTTTTTGAAAATATTTCCCATCAAATTTTACTTGTTTCTTCTTTTTATGAATCTATATGGAATGACTCAGTAATATTTACATTGGTACATTTATAACACCTTTTGCTCTTATTTTCTGAAATTAGATATTAGTCTCATCATGATATGTTGGATTTTAGCCTACTATGCTTTGGTTTATCTTTCTACTTTGCCACCTCAACGACTTTCATTATTTAGACAACAATTACAAGTCCCATTTGATGATTGTCTTCCATCTGCACAAAACTTGTAATGGCCAATTGATGTTGTAGGCATTATCATACATGACCAATCACAGAGGGGAAAACTTGATAATGTTCATTCTATTCACAAAAGAGTTTATCACAAAGTAGTTCATATATTATTGAATATTAGCGACGCTTTGAGTTTTTAACTTTTCAGGGTTGCTATGTGTGCATTGTTATAGGGTATTGTGGAGGAGGAGACATGTAAGTTATGCTTCTTGTTCAAAGCAGTTGCTTGTGATGTGTTAGATGTGCACTCTTGCACTCTCTCTGACCTTGATGATATCTTTCTTTCTATAGGGCTGAAGCTATAAAAAGAGCATACAGTGTTTATTTTCTTGAGGAGGTTTTTTCATTGACAATCAAATTTTATTTTTGTGCTAATTTAAGTTTTTCACCCTGCTGTATTAAAACTCAGGATAAATATAGATACTTTCAAAAGCATTTATTCATTTCAGTGTTTTACATGCAGAAAGTCTGTTTATGGTTAGTGCAATTGCTCATGGCTCTTGATTACTTGCACACAAACCATATTCTTCATTGTGATGTCAAGGTAAGTGTTCTATTTAGGTGCTGTAAGTAAGGGTGTTAGTTTTTAATGATTATATGCAATCTGTCCTGATGTTGATTAGATTTTGCTTTCAGTGTTCAAATATATTTTTGACAAAAGACTAGGATGTACACCTAGATAATTTTATTTTATTTATTCTAAATCCTTGTTGTTTCCTAATCACTTGAAGTTTTAAATCCTTGGTCTCCATGATTCCAATTTATTTATTCTGTATTAGATTTATATGCCTTACATTGTATGCGGGTGACTTTGATCTTGCCAAAGTGTTAATCTTTGACAATCTTGTATCCTCTGTAAGTAATAGCCTCTGCATCAAAAATAACTTGGTTCGTATTTTCCAGCATACTTAATCAAACTTCGGTGGTTCTTTTCTTCAAATGCAGGTTCTGGGCACACTTACTTATATGTGCCTTGAACTTCCTGCTGATATTCCTTATGGTTCCAAGTTAGAGATATGGTCTTTAGGTAAACTACACTCACATTCACGTAATGCAGGTATGCTTATTGGCTATTGCATGCACAAATAATCACATAGATTATATTATTAATTTCTTGCTGGAACTTCATTATATGCCTAATATTTATTCTATACAGGGTGCTATATATATATGAAATGACTGCTTACAAGCCTGCATTTAAAGCATTTGTAAGTATCCAATTGATATAAGGTTGAATTGATTATTGGTTTTTTCAATAAATATTGGATTGATTATTGGTTTCTTCTGCGAATGGAGTGTTTGCAATTTATTTTGGCATGGAATGAAGATGACATTACTAGGGATTTTGATTGATCCCATTTAGTATTTATATTATGGTTTGTAAGAGATAGATGTTATAAAATATTTTGGACATGTTGGTTATTTTTGATTGTAATACTTTAGAATACTGACAGATGTTAATAATAATTTGGATAGTTTGGTTTTTTTGAATATTGGTTGTTTTTATAATATATAAGTATTTGTGAAATTGTAATCAATAACTGTAAGCATTTGAAAAGGCTTGTCATATTTCTGTGTTATTAATTGTAAGCCTTTTTGGTGTGTTAGGTCAGCTTGGCTTATGGTATGTCGGTCACTTTCTATAACACAAAAAAGTCATATTGTATAATTTTCGACAACACATAATTGTAACACAATAAAAAGTGTTATATAAAGAGTGCTATGGTAAGCTTAAAAAAAACTTACAAAAATGTTTCATAAGACAATAACATGTGTTACTGTATGATCTATCGTAACATAAAATCGTAGTACACCAAAAAGTGTTACTGAAAGGTGGGGGACTTTCCATAAGCCAAGCAGGCCTAACACCCTAAAAAGTGTTACGGTATCCGACAGTAACACATTTTATGTCTTACTAAAGGCCTGATTTCTTGTAGTGTGTTGACCAATTTCAGGATGTCTTTCCTGACTAGTTGAGGAGTCTACCTCCTAAGAGGAGTGTGGAGCTCACCATTGAGTTAATACCGGGGACCGGTCCAATCTCCCAAGTGGCTTACCGTATGGGGCCAGCAGAGTTAAGGGAGCTGTAGAGGCAAATAGAGATGTTGGTGGACCAGGGGTATATCAGACCGAGTACCTCGCCGTGGGGTGCTCCGGTGCTCTTTGCAAAGAAGGCAGATGGCACGTTACGCCTTTGCATCGACTATAGAAAGCTGAATTCGGTGACTGTGAAGAACAAGTATCTGTTGCCTCGGATAGATGACCTGTTTGACCAATTGAGTGGAGCACAGTGGTTTTCCAAGATAGATCTACGGTCGGGGTATCATCAGTTGAGGGTTAGGGAGGAGAACATCCCTAAGACTGCTTTTCGCTACAGGTATGGGCACTATGAGTGGGTAGTGATGCCTTTCGGGCTCACTAATGCACCAACAGTGTTCATGCATTTGATGAACCAGGTCTTTGCTCCATATTTGGATTCTTTCGTGGTGGTGTTTATAGATGATATCTTGGTATATTCCAAGACGGAGAGGGAGCATGTGGAGCATTTGGCAACAGTGTTGCAAACCTTGAGGGACTAGCAGTTATTTGCTAAATTTAGCAAATGTGAGTTTTGGATGCAGGAGGTTCACTTCCTTGGCCATGTTGTGTCCGCAGAGGGAGTTAGGGTGGACCCAGCCAAGATTGAGGCTGTGGCATTGTGGGAAAGGCCAACCAATGTTTTCGAGATTCGTAGTTTTCTTGGCTTGGCAGGGTATTACCGTCATTTTGTAGAGGGATTCTCCCGTTTGGCAGATCCTATAACGGCGTTGACCCGGAAGGGAGTGAAGCTTGAGTGGACTGACAAGTGTCAGCAGGCGTTTGAGGCTCTCAAAACCCATTTGACCACTACACCGGTGTTGAGGTTACCTCGGGAGGATATCCCATATGAGGTATATTGTGATGCATCCAGGGTTGGTTTGGGGTGTGTGCTTATGCAGGAGCACAGTGTGGTAGCTTATGGGTCGAGGCAGCTGAAGCCACATGAGCAGAATTACCCTACCCATAATCTTGAGTTGGCGGCTGTCATCTTTGCCTTGAAGAGTTGGCAACATTACCTTTTGGGGGAGAAGTTCATAGTGTTTTCTGATCACAAGAGCCTTCAGTACATCTTTACTCAGAAGGACTTGAATTTGAGGTAGGGGAGATGGGTAGAGTATTTGCAGACGTTTGACTTTACTCTTGCCTATACCCCAGGCAAGGGTAATGTTGTGGCTGACGCGTTGAGCAGAAAAGGGAAAGCTGAGGTGGCCGTGAGAGAGTTAAGCCGATGGAGCGATTAGCGACGTTGCGGTACTGCGCTTGTTGTTCGTGATGGTGGGACAGTCCTTAGTCCTTTAGTTGTTGTGCCTGAGTTGTACCAGCGCGTCCGGGAGGGATAGTTGGGTGACATTGAGTGTGAGGTTCTCCGTGCCCGTATTGAGGCTGGTGAGCTATCTGAGGACTAGATAGAGGGTCCTGAGCATGAGTTGTTTTTTCAGGGGCGGCTAGTAGTGGCTTCTTCTCTTCGGGACAAGGTGATGAGGGAGTTTCATCAGTCTAGGCTTGCCATGCATCCAGGGGGTACGAAGATGTATCATGCACTTTGGGAACATTTTTGGTGGCCTGAGATGAAACGTGATGTAGCTGCTTTTGTTTCAAGGTGCCTCACTTGTCAACAAGTGAAGACTGAGCACCAGAGGCCGGCGGGCATGTTACAGCCGTTGCCAATAGCCGAGTGGAAGTGGGACCACATAGCGATGGACTTTGTAACTGGACTTCCACCCACCGCTAGGCGGAAGGACATGATATGGGTGATTGTGGACCGGCTGACTAAGTCGGCCCATTTTCTTGCTATCCGTGAGCGGGATTCCATCGGGACCTTAAGTCAGCTGTATGTGAACGAGGTGGTGAGACTGCATGGGGTGCCATCATCAATTGTGTCCGACAGGGATCCGAGGTTTACTTCTCGTTTTTGGGCAGGCTTGCAGGAGGCTATGGGGACAAAGCTTAACTTGAGTACAGCCTTTCACCCTGAGACTGACGGTCAGACTGAGAGGACGAATCAGACTATGGAGGACATGTTGAGGGCTTGTGTGCTAGATTTTGGGGGTTTGTGGGCAACTCACCTTCCTTTGGTGGAGTTTGCCTACAACAACAGTTATCAGGCGTCCATTGGGATGACTCCTTTTGAGGCGTTATATGGGCGGCCATGTCGATCACCTTTGTGTTGGACCGAAGTGGGGGAGACAGCTCTATTGGGACCACAGTTGGTTCAAGAGGCTACTGAAAAGGTCAAGTTGATTCGTCAACGCTTGTTATCAGCTTAGAGTCGACAGAAATCTTATGTAGATCAACGGCGGCAACCTTTGGAGTTTTCTGTGGGAGATCATGTGTTTCTCCGTGTCTCTCCACGACGTGGACATCGGCGCTTTGGGAGAGGTTCCAAACTCTCTCCCCGGTTCATTGGTCCTTTTGAGGTTATAACTCATGTGTGGTCTATAGCTTACCGGTTAGCATTGCCACCGCGATTGAGTCGGGTGCACAATGTGTTCCACGTGTCCCAGTTGCGGAAGTATCATCCTGGCCCCACTCATGTGATAGATTGGGGGACTTTGGACATTGGGGATGACATGCCCGTTGTTGAGGCCCCTATCCGTATACTAGATCGACGGGAGAAACTTCTACGGGGTCGTGTTATTCCTTTGGTTCCCGTAACGTGGCAGCACCGTGGCATTGAGGAGGAGACTCGGGAACGGGAGTCTTTGATGCGTGAGCAACACCCAGAGTTGTTCGAGGATGAACATTCTTAAGGGTGGAGGGGTGGCTGTTGGCTGGTGTATTTATATTTCCTTTCGACTTTCGACTTTTATTTATATTGAATGTGTTAATGAAATGTGCTTGTGATGGGTATTTGTGACATGTGGATGTGTTTCCATGGATTGTGATGCATGTGGTTATGGACTGTGGTGGCACTGTGTTATGTGCTATTGTGTACAATGTGCGGTGTATGACCCATTTGGGTGTTGTGGCTTGCTGTGTTTGTTTTCCTTGCATGTTGTTTCTTTTCGAGGATGAAAAGTCTTAAGGGGGAGAGGATGTAATGACCCGTATTTTGGAATGTGAGGAGTTAGTATCAGTTTTGCCTTTTTGGGTAGAAATTATTGGGTTTTAGGGAGTTTTATTTCCACACACTTTGGCTAAATCATCTTGTATGTTGATAAGCAAGCAAGAGGCAAAGTTTGAGCCCAATAGGGAGTGCCTGTGAGAATGCACGTGAGAATGGCTTTTCACGTGCAGTGAGATTTTTGCATGCGAGCCTTCCTGATGTTGTTCTAAGGCTTGTGGCAAAATTCTAGAGCATTTGGAGGTGCCTGTGAGAAAGGCCTTTCTCACGTGCAGCCTCCATTACCCTTGTTTTGTTGTTCTGATACTCTTTTGCTAAAGGACCATAGTGAAATTATGAGTGTTTTGTCCTGTGTGGTTACAAAAAGGTTGTAGTCTGTTATCAAAACTACGTCATTTTGATACTGGGATTCATTTAATCAAAACGACGTCGTTTTAGGGTGTGGAGGTGTCTATATAAAGAGGTGAAGGCTCCTTGTTTCAGGTTTACGATTCCTTTCTTCAGCCACCGTCGCAGCGCAGAGAGAGAGAGAGAGAGAGAGAGAGAGAGAGGAGGAAGAAGAGTTTCTGGTTGTGGTTGCTGCGGTGGTGGTTCCTTGGGCAGACGGCGTTTGGCGTGGAAGCTAAGGCGTGAAGAATCTGTTGAGGTAGGGGTTCTGTCTTTCCTGGTCTGTCCCGAGGTTAGGCCCTGTGTAGAAGATTTGTAGAGTTTCTATTGTTATTGCTATAATACTTATATGTAAATTCATATAGGTGTGACCTCCTATATGAATGTTGGCCTTCAATGGCGTCTTGGTGTGATTCTGGCCAGTGCATGTTAAATGTTCGATATAATGCCTGTGTGAATATGTCTGTGTGAAAATGCCTAGTACGTGTTTGATAATATGCCGGTATGGCTGGATTTGTGGGTTTGTAAAGGTGTGCATGCTAAGTGTTTGTTTTTATGCCTGGTTAGCTGGGTTTGTACATTTGTGAATGTGTGCCTGCTAAGTGTTTGGTTTTATGCCTGAGTGGCTATGTGTACTATGTTTGTGAAACCCGGTGGCTGTGGAAGCCCGGGACTGTTTGTGAAACCTGGTGGCTGTGGAAGCCTAGGACTGTTTTGTGAAACCTGGTGGCTGTGGAAGCCCGAGACTGTTCTTGGAACCCGGTGGCTGTGGAAGCCCGGGACTGTTCATGTGCTAGCCTATGTGGCTGTGGAAATGATTGTATTTGCTGACATGGCTTGTTATTACATCTGTCGAAATAATTGTATCCCGACACTGCACTTGTACACATGGCATGTAGATGCTAGGAGCATGGGATAGGTGGGGAGACATAATCCCTACTGAGCTATGGTTGCTCACCCCTCCTACTGTGTTTGGTTTTTCTACAGGGACCTACAAGCGTTAGGCGGGAACACCCAAGTTAAAGGCAGTTCTGTTTTGTGGTTTTGTTTATTATTATTTGAGTTTCATTGTTTTTGTGTGAGCTTTGTAACCCTAGTGGGGAGATATTGTAATGAGGAGTTTTATGTAATAAAAACATATTTGGGCACATTTGTATGTTTGGACTTAATAAATATATGATTTTTGTCTCTTTGAATATAAAATGTGAAGTGTATGGTATCCTGTGTGGGCATGTTGTATTCTACCCCCTTTATCCAAACTCGGGTAAAGGGAAGGTCACATTCCGGTCTCCTCAAGGTTGGAAATCCGGGCGTGACAAGACACATGAATTATGGCACTTAAAAAAGGCTAATTCATGCATTAGAGGTTGGGTATTAAATATTGTCATAAGAAAAGAATTAGATTGAACTAAGACATATTCTTGGGAAAAATACAACAAATGAAATCTTAACTCCAATCACCTTTATCAATTGAACTTATTTTTACTCGAACAAGCTCATTTTCATTTCTCACAACCATTCAATCAACCTGTTTTAAATTCAGTTCTGTTTTTACATTATTTTCAATCAAAATCTCTTTATAAGCTGGTTAAAATTTCTAAATTCTTCAATCCTTCCCTTAGGTCTGATATTTGGACTTAAAAATCCACTTTATTACTTATCATGATTTGTACACTTGCAAATTACCGATCAGTCATCACCCGATTTCGTTTGAGAGGAAACCCGCTTTTGAGGATGCAGTTCTCCCACCCTTCACCAGAATGGTGATGAAAAAAAACAGAGTTGCCACAAATTAATTTTGGGGTGCAATTGGTCACCTAAAATGATCTACGTCGCTAGAGCTAGGTGCGGGAGTGTGATTACATGTGGGAAAGAATTAACACCCTTACAACGCCCTTTTCGGTACCTATCTTAGGAGAAAGGAGATTTTTAATTTGTTTTAACTTTTTCTTTAATTTCAGTTATCTATAATTGATTCTATTTTCTTAAGGACTTAGAGTTTCTAAGTTTTTTGTTTTTCTAAATTATTTGTTAAAACTGAATTAAATCCAATTATCCTAAACATTAAAGGGGTGACCTAAAAAGAATTATTTGCTTCAAAGAATTCTAAAAGAATTTCTAAAAAAACTTTTAAAGAAATTCAAAGAAAAGGGGAAAAAAAATTTTGATTTTATTTTGAAGAAAACTATTTATTTTTGGGAAAAACATTTTAAGAAAAACAAACCTTTTTTTGTTTAAAACAAGATCTAAGCAAATATAAATTAAGTGTTGTGTGTGATAAGTGACATCCATAAAAATAACTCTTTTTTTTCTTTTCTCACTTTTTCTCTACTTTTTTTTTGTCTTTTTTTGTGCCTTTTCACTATTTATTTATTATTTATACATTACAAGAGAAAAGGTCTCTGACCTTATTACAAACGGCATGGAAATAAACTAAAGAACAAAGGAGATTGAAATAAAATATATAGTATTATATTCCTACAAAACCGATTGTTAACACCAAACAAAACCAAATACAATATGGCATAAAACACATATCAAACAATTTGACAAGCACGGGATCAACTTTCTTATGTGGACAAGAGGTGGAAAATCAAACAAGCAAACATACAAAACAAATGGAATCTCTGCATAATCAATGTTTACAGAATCAATTATTATTCAAAAAAAAAAAGGCGTAACAAAGCCCAGGACAAAAGCAGCGTACCAAAGCAGAAACTAAACCAAAGCTCCAAGAACAGAACCAATCAAAACCAGAATGGGCCAATAAGGAGGTGCATAGAATTAATAAATTTGGACAAAAAAAAAATATAAAGAAAAACAAAGTCATGAAGAAAACTAAATAGCCTTACCTAGCAGAGTTTTTATGCGAAAACAACAAGCGCAATTAGAAAAAAAACAGACTCAGTTAACCCCTTTGGTCTTTCGTTCTTGGTGACTAGGGTTGTTTAATATGTACGCATGAATCTAGGTTTAATAAAACAAAAGTAGAACAAAACCAAGCTTCCTAAAACAGAACAAACAAACCATACAACAACACACGCAACGCTCAAACCAAAAACGAAACAAAACCAGTGTATACCAAGGACAGAATAGACCCAAAACAGAACACTAACACAAACCAAAATGAAACTAGCATGCAGAACAACACTAGCAAAAGAACACCAAATAATATAACCAGAAAACGATATGGGAAAACAAAAACAAAATAGAACAGACCAATGTATACCTAGAACTAGCATATATCAAATACCACACAATCGACATTAACGACCCAAGAATCATATTAAATAGACCCCACAACCAACCTTTTTTCACCTTCACAAACCAAAACGGGTTGCCAGGCAGTTTGAGTAGAACCGCGAGACGCAGGGCATCGAAGGAGTGGAGAACTGTGTCTCTTCAACAAGGCCACAGTGAGGGTGGCTTCTCGGTCAACGGTGGTGTTGGTGCAGCAACGTTGTGGAATAGGCACATGCCGTGGTTGAGTTTGTTGACACCGTGGACTGGCGTTTGGAGGGGTCACGCTGGCTAGCGATGTCGTGGAGGGATGAAAGGCTGTAGTGAGAAACGGTGCCTCTGGGTGTAGACGGGAACATCAGTGGAGGGCAGCGGCTATGGACATGATTGAATATGTCATCGTAGGAAGGCGGAGGCACGCCACGGTTGTGGTAGTCGTCGCTGGAAAGCAGAGATGCACCGCACAGTTGGGGCAGTCGGCATCAGCAAGTTGGCGTGGCAGCGTCGTAGGGGTGGTACGCGTTGCAGTCGGGAATTGTCAGTTCTGTGGACTGGTGCTTGGGAGGAATCGTGTAGGACCAGTGGTGCGACGGAGACAACCGAAGAGGTGGCTTCCTGGCTAGGAGTGATGGTGGGCGACGGGGGGGGGGGGGGCTTTATGGAGTTTAGGGAAAAAGGTTTAGGAGAAAGTAATTTGTTTTTTTTTTCGGATGATGAATCGAGCCCCTCCTTTTGATTGTTCGATCTTGGGGTTTATATAGGATAGAACTAGGGTTTGAGGGTGAGCCGACTGGTGGATCAGTGCCCATGGGTTTGCTGCAAGTGGATGGGTTTGGTGTGGCCATACTTTGGCTCGAGTGGGAAGGCGTGGAGGAGGTTGGCCGGGCATGGGGGTGGTGGCCTAGCATGGTGGTCGCGACTACTGTGGTGTGGAGTGAGGAAGTTGACGAGAGAGGAGGGGAGAGAGAACGCGGAAGATGAAGAGATAAGGCGTGTGTGGTCGTGGGTTCTTGTTATTTTTTTGTTTTGTTTTTGTTATTTTTGTTTTTATTTTATTATTATCAACTAATGAAAGCTAGACATGTGGCTAAGAGAGGCGGGAAAAAAAATTGTTCCATTTTGTAATTTTTAACTGATGTTTTGGGTTTTTGAGATTGACAAAACAACCTGATTTCCAATAAAATGTGAAAAATTATTTTTGGACTCAGGGCATCATGACGAGCCACCCCATATTATTTGTCCTTGAAAATGAGTTTTGTGCCAAGGTAGTACTAGGCGTCCCTAAACCGCTTTATTACAGAAAAAATATTTTTTTATTTTTCAAAAATAAGTTTTGTGAGCGAATATATGCAATATATATGTCAAAATTCTTAGAATGATGAGAGGATTAAGAAAATGATATTAGAGACCTGATTCGGAGTGTCATTTTGAATCTTGGCCACTAGTTGACCACTGTTAACGGTCCAAATACGGTTTTGACCATAACTTTCTCGTTTAGCCTCGAAATTGAGCGCGGTCGAAGGCGTTGATCTTCAAATTTGATTTTCTATCGCCAAGAACAGACTCTATGGCATTTGAAAGCCTTTTTAGAAAGGTCGCTAAAATTGCGCCTTTCGGATCAACGGTCACGTTTCTTTAATTATCTGTACAAAATGATTAACAAATGGAAAAGAAGCCTAAAGTAGAAAATAAATGTGTATGTCCAACCCGGACAAAATGGGGTCCAACAGTTGCCCCTCTTTGTACATTGTTTGTATACAAACAATGTGCAAAGATAAGAATGGAATCATTTTAGACGGGTTGGAGCACTTACCTGACTTACCTGATGCCGAAGCAAGGTAGAATGTCATGGTTGGAAAGGAAGCTTTTAAGGCCAATGAAAATTGAAGAAGCATTTAAGGCCAATGAGACTTGGAATGGGCAAAAATCAGAAGTTTAAAAGGCATCTATGGGTAACAGGAATTAAAAAGGCATCTAGGGCCGACAAGAATTGAAAAGTGAAGGTGGGATAGGTATAAGAGACCTACCTGCGGACTTCCCAAATGAAAAAAGAGAGAAGGATACAGAGGAACCACTTGCAGACTTCCTTGAATTGAAAAGAAAATGTGGGATAAGTGTAGGAGAACTGCCTAAAGACTTCCTGAATGGAGAAAACTGAGGATGTGGGATAGGTGCAAGGAACTGCTTACGGATTTCCCAAAAGTAAATTTAAAAACTAAGGATAGGTACCGGGTGTCACGAATCGAGGCTTATCCTAGTACACTTAGGCCATTTTGGAATATTTCCCCTTTGTAAAGTATTGTAACTTAATTTATAGAGTGAGTTATAGAGATTTCAATGCTCTAGCTAAAATGATGTCTCTTGGTGTCAATGCCAGAAAAGTGTTAACATCTATATGTAGGGGAGTGATGTTGTAAAGCTTTCAAGCAATCAATACAATCGATTTGTTTCCTATGTTCAATCTTTCTTCCGCTAAGTACTTCGCTACACAATTGCTTTATAACTGATCGATGGGTTCCGATCAAATGTGATAAGTTAGTCTAACCTAGCGTTCCTTCATACGGGTGGGAACTAGGTGTCGCATGGGTTAAGCTATGATAAAGGATGACCCCGTGACAAGTGGTATCAGAGCACAGTTTGGTGCCAAGCTCGGTGGAACAATCAAAAGCTTCGAGATGGTGCAAAATGACAAATGGAGGATCTGTTGTCATTAGTGGCCATGAAGGCCGCAAGAAGGAGCACAACGCTAAGGAATGGAAGAAAGACAAGTCCATTTCAAGAGAAACATGTCCATTGGAGAGTCGGCTAGCCAAAGTGGAGTTGGCGTTAACCAACCAGATGGAGGTGATCGAAGAGCACACTGAAAGCATCGAAAGGCTAGAGTCAGAGGGTGACGAAAGCTATGGAAGGATGCAAGGGCTTCTCAACTCTGTCATGGATGACATGAACTCTCGATTCGAGGGCTTAAAGGATTCTCTCATGTCTTAAATCCTGACAATGCAGGAGGAAATCAAAGAGATCAAGGCGAATTAGTCTCTCTGCAAGATGGCGGTCACCTAAGGTGGCGTTAGCGGCCATTTTACCTCCAAAATCGACGTGTCAAAGCCTAAAACCTATACTGGGTCAAGGAATGCGAGGGAGTTAGACAACTTCCTTTAGACCATGGAGCAATACTTCGATGCCTTGAATATTGTGGACAAGGCAAGGAAAGTGAAGACCGCTCTACTATACTTAGTCGATTCGGCTTTGGTGTGGTGGAGGCGACGATATGCCGACAAGGAGTGCGGCTTATGCATCATCGACAATTGGGCGGATTTCAAGCGAGAGATTAAGGCCCAATTCTATCCCAAGAACGCAGAGGACGAGTCCCGGGCGAAACTTTGGCGCCTTACCCACAAAGGCACGGTGCGGGAGTACGTCCGCGAATTTTCAGAACTGATATTGGAGATTTCGGATATATTCACGAAGGATTCATTATTTTCCTTCATGGATGGATTGCAACAATGGGCGAAATTAGAACTGCAACAGAGAAATGTGCAGGACCTGGCGTCGGCCATGGCAGTGGCTGAATCACTCATCGAATATAAGAACCCGGAGAAGGCCACTAGTTCTTCATCGACTTCCAAGGTGAACAGGTTCCACAAGAAGAAACGTGGGCGAGACAATCAGAGTGAATGAAAAGGGAGACCCTTCCAACCGTCTAAGGACTATCGCCCAAAACATTTTGCGAATGGTTCCAAGGGCGGGGAGAAGCCAAGAATCTCCTGTTTCCTTTGTGAAGGCCATCACAAGGCGTTCAAGCACCCAAAGCGCTCAAAGCTCTCTGTGATGATCAATGAAGAGGAAGAGAGGGATGCGAGGGATCCAAGACTTGGTTCCTTGCAACTCCTCAATGCAATCAAGGTGAAGGTGGAGGTGCCACCATCCGAAAGACAGAAGGGGTGCATGTACATGCTCGCTAAAGCGAACCACCTTGAAACTAAGGCCTTGGTGGACACGGGTGCGACTAACAAGTTCATCAAAGTGGAGGAAGCTCAAAGACTGGGGATAGTCTACAAGGAAGAGAAGGGTTGGATGAAGGTGGTGAACTCCAATGCCAGTCCAATCCATGGCATGGCTCAAAGTGTAAAGCTAAGTATCGGCGAATGGAGAGGCAAGGTGAATCTCTCTGTGGTGTCAATGGATGACTATCCCATGGTGCTGGGGATAGAGTTCGTTGATCAAGTGCGGGCAATTCCGATTCCTAGCACCAACACAATGTGCATCATGGACGAGGGGAAGGTGTGCTTGGTGAAGGTAATGCAGGAGGAAGAACTCAAGGCGAAGTCTCTTTTGGCGCTCCAACTGTCCAAAGGGGTTAAACGATAGGAGCCAACCATCATTGCTATGGTGAAAGAAGAATTCCCAAGTGTTGGGGAGGAAGCCCCAACCGAAGTAAAGACGGTCCTTGAAGAGTTTGGGGATGTTATGCCACCCAAGCTCCCCAAAGAATTTCCGCCGAAGCGGGAAGTGGATCACAAGATCGAGCTAGAGGTAGGTGCAAGGCCTCCTACTGCAGTGCCCTATTGGATGGTGCCACCGGAGTTGAAGGAACTTCGAAAACAACTGAAGGACTTGTTGGAGGCCGAGTTCATTCGTCCATCCAAAGCACCATTTGGAGCACCGGTGCTGTTCCAAAAGAAGCACGATGGGTCAATATGGCTATGCATTGACTATAGGGCACTGAACAAGATTACAATGAAGAACAGCTACCCCATCCCACTCATATCTGACTTTTTTGATCAACTTGGTGCTACGAGATGATTCTCAAAGCTAGATTTGCGGTCGGAATATTGGCAAGTGCGGATAGCCGAAAGTGATAAGGCAAAGACAGCGTGCATCACAAGATATGGTTCTTACAAGTTCTTGGTGATGCCCTTTGGCCTCACAAACACCCCTGCCACATTTTGTACATTGATGAACCGGATCTTCCAATCATACTTGGATAGATTCGTCGTGGTGTACCTTGATGACATTGTCGTCTACGGCAAAACCTTGGAGGAGCACAAGGCATACCTACGATGGGTTTTCCAAACCTTAAGAGAGAACCAACTTTTTGTGAAGAAGGAAAAGTGTGACTTTGCAAAGAAGGAGGTGCCCTTCTTGGGTCACATCATTGGTGGTGGCAAATTGAAGATGGATAACAAGAAAATGTTAGCCATCAAGGAATGGGAGACACCTGTAAGGATCCGTATATGTGTTAACATAACTTATAATCTATATTTGATGTTAAGAAAGTTATTTTGAGAATGTGGTCATTAATACAATCGTTTTAACTATATTTGGGCCTAATTTGAGGTCTAGAAGCCTTCAGGGGTTATTTAGTAATTTTTGGGAGGTAAATTGAGGGTTAATAAATGAAAAATAAAATTTAGGAGGGTTTTTTGGAAATTATTAAAGAGGAGGACGAATTTTAATTAAAAATAGGGTTTGGGGGTTTTATTATTTATTATAACTTTGTTTTGAAAAACCCTAGCCGTCGGAAGAGAGTTCTTAGTGTTCTTCGCGTTCTTCATCGTTCTTCGCCGATTCTAGACTGTTCTTGCGAGTTTAATCCCTTCGAAAGGCAAGAGGTAGGTGATTCTGGATTCCTCGTTATTCTATTGCACGAACACAAACTGTTAGAATATATATATATATATACATAAACGTTTGGATATGTATATATTTATATAAATCTATTCATTTACGTGTATATACATACGGTTGGGCGATTGTTGCAGTGCGGTGTGATTCGACCGGTTCCGAATCCTTGGACGAGCTATTGCACCTGTTATCCCTTTTATCATATTTTAATTAGTTATTATTAATTTCTACCCGTACCAGGCCAATTGGCCTGGTTTCTTCCGTGCGGCAGCAGCAGCACACCAGGTTGTCGAATGACAGCCTGGTTAGCGTCTCCATAATAGGGGGTGGCGGCCTATACGTTCCTGCCTCCACAATCCGTTCGATCCAATGCAGCACAAGGGTTTTGTTTTATTTTATTTAAGTTTCTCTTAATCAAAAAAAAGGGGCATCTTTACATGCGTGGTTTCGTGGCAGTGAAAGAAAAGGGGTATCTTTTTTTTAGTGTCAGATTTTTTTTAAAAAGAGGGGCTTAATTGATTATGGGAATTAAGTCGTGCGTGTCAATAGTTAATATATGTGGGTAAAAAATTCGTGCATTAAATCCGTGCATTATTATGAAGTCGTGCATGATATTATATATGTGTATTTTGATAATTATCAAGATATATAGATAAATTTAATTTAATTTGATTTAGTAGTAAAAATAACATATTCATTGATACCATTCTAATAGCAATGTCAAACAAGAATTATGATATTGTTAGTTTAATAATGAAAATAGTGCTTGAGTTTGATATTATAGTTTAATAATATGAAGTATTACTTGAAGCTTGATATTATTAATTTATCATCTAAAATATTGTCGGAGGCTTGACATTAATAGTTTGATATTAGAAACATTGTTTGTGGCTTGATATTTATAGTCTGACACTAGAAATATTGTTTGTAGTTCAATGTTAGAAATTTGGTATTTAAATGTTACTTGTACGTAGCTTAATATTACTTAATTGATATTTAAGGTGTTGGATGTTTGATGAATATTTATATATGTATGTATATCTATATATATTATTTGTGGTTAGTGCCGGATTGATGAATTAAATATTTTGTAAGGCTGTTGTATTGAATTTTGACTGTTGGAATATTCTATTCATTGATTATATGTGGAATTGGTGGTGGAGTTGGTTGGGTTAATCGCAGGTCCCACATAGGCCTGGCAAGAGGCCGCAGGTCCCCTATGTGGTTGGTTAACTGAGGTCCCATATGTGGCAGGTTGTCATTAAGGACATCACAGGTCCCACATATGGCTATCTGGTAATGACTGGGATCCTTGGAGCTGGATGTGGGAATCTTCTGGATGGTTGGATTGTTTGGTGTGTACCCTTAATGAATGAAATGTAATGTGTGTGATATTATATTTTGTGATTGAATGTAAGTTTATTGTGATAAAGTAGGACACTACACTGGCACAAGCATACACCGATCATGTAGACTTATGAATTCATGTTATAGGATAGTGAGGAGATGGAGATCACCTACTGGGCATTTGTGCTCACCCCTACTTTGTTGACATGTTTCAGGTATCGACTCATTTGCTAGAGGCTGGTCCGAAGCTAATTTGTGTTTGTTTTAAATTCTGTAATAACTTGGTTTATGGATTTTGTAAAACATGATTGATTTTATTATTTCTTATTCCGGACTTGGGTCCGTGACAGTTATATGAACCTTTTGGTGGAACTTATTTGTGAGTGATTTTGGGTACTGGGCATTTATAAGAATTGATTTCATTGTCATGTTTTTTTTAAAATAAATTTTGAATTTAATTCATCGGAGTATAAAATTCTACCCCTGTTGTAGTATTGTACAGGAATGGATCAGTCACTAACCCCTCGACCCCTGGAGTGGGCATGGGAAAGTCGCGTTCCTGGTTCTGTAATTTTTAGAATTTGGGGGTGTGACAACGCCCAAGAAAGTCCTTGAAATGCATTTCTTCCTTAGCTTGGTTAACTACTATAGAAGATTCATCCGCGGCTATTCCCACATTGCTGCACCCATGACAAAATTATTGAAGAAGAATAATGTAAAGACTTGCATTTGGGTAGTGTTGAGAGATAGCCATTCTATGGGAATGCAACTATCTGGACGGTAGTGTAGTCATCGATGTGAGCATTTTGATAGTACTTGGGCCCAATTTCGGGTCGGGGCCTCGAGTGGCCCGATTGTTAACTTTCTCGGGGTTTATTAGTTGACCTTGCGTTTGAGCGGTCAGTTGGGTTGGAAAATATCTGGATAATGATGTGCTCGTCATTTTGAGCGTTTTGACTGTACTTGGGCTCAATTTGGATTTCGTGACCTCGGGAGGTCAATTAATATTTTTGGAATTTATTAGTAAAAGAAAATGCAGAAATATAAATAGGATGAGAGTAAGAGCTTCCACGTTACGTTTCTGTGTTCATGCGTTAGAGAGTTGAGAGAGAGAGAGAGAGAGAGAGAGAGAGAGAGAGAGAGAGAGAGAGAGAGAGAGAGAGAGAGAGAGAGAGAGAGAGAGAGAGAGAGAGAGAGAGAGAGAGGAGGGGCTCGCTTTGGGGCGTTTTTAAGCTTGTTTGATCATGAAGAATCATTCTAGGTAGGTGTTCCATTGATTCTTCACCCTTTCTTTGCTGTTTCATTGGATTAACATGTAAGAATTAGATGAAATCATGAAAATTCGTGATGAACCCTAGGAATCGGGGGAAAAATGGAAATTGAGCATGAAACCTAGATGATTTAGGTTGTTTGGTAGCCTAATGTGGCTAGATGATGTTAGAAACCCTTAATAGGGATGAATTGTTGCTTAAAAATGGAGATTTAACGAGTATAATTGGGTTTTGGGACGAAATCGGGAAGAACGCAATCGGCAGTTCGCGACTGGGGAACTGGTCGAGGCTAGCTTCGAGCAGAGTGTCGAGTAGAGCCTCAAGCAGGAGCCTCAAGCATGTTGCTCGAGCTTAGAGTTTCAAGCAGCATCGAGCAAGGTGTCTCGAGCAGTTAGACAGTGCAGTTGTCAGTGTATGTTGCCAGGGTGCCTGGACCCATTTACATTGTAACCATTATGCCTCTCCACATTTAAGTATTTTAAGTTACAATGTAAATAAGGAAATATCCTCATTTGGATTCAAAGAAAAATACTAGAAAAATAAATTCCCACTCCTTCAAAATGTGAAAATTGGGATTTAGTGCAAAATCTCGGAAAAATTTAGTTTTTCGTAGAGGTGAATTTTTGGAAAGTGGGGTTAGACATCTCAGAAAAATCCCCAAAAATCAGATTATCTTAGTTATGATATGAGGACCAAATGCCTGGACTTTTTATTTCAAGAAAACAACTCCTATGGGTATCTCCTTCCTTGGTCAAGGAATGATGACCGATTTGTGAAGACTGGCTTCAGTTATAAAAGGAGTATGGTGAACCTTAATGCCATATTGGTGTTGGTATGTTGGTTTGAGGAATTGGGGCTTGGACTCTATGACTTGTTGGGTACTCACCGTGAGGCTAAGGTCTATGTTGAGCTGTTGAGCTCGTGAGCCGTTGAGCTCGTGGAGCTAGGGCTGAGTGCCCTGAGCTGAGATCCCATTAAGGATTGTGTTGAGCTGTTGAGCTTGTGAGCCATCGAGCTCGTGGAGCTAGGGCTGAGTGCCCTGAGCTGGGATCCTGTGGAGGATCGTGGACAAGTTGTCCTGTGTGGCCAGGCTGGGTCCTGTTGTTTGCTTGCAGGCAGTGTCCTGATGATTGTGTACACTACATGGTGCATGAGTACACTGAGCATATAGTATAGACGTATATGTTTGCATGAGGTGGAGTTTTGGGGTCACCTACTGAGCTTATCGCTCACCCCTACTTGTTGTTTACCTTTTTTAGGTGTGACCCGAGACTAGTGGAGGACTTTCTTCCAGGAGGACGTGCCCACCACTCTGATGTATGATATAGTATTGTATTCTGTGTTGTTGTGTATTGTATCCTGGACATGGGTCCATCGACAGTTGTATTTGTATACTGTTTATGATATGATGTCTGTATGACTGTTTGACTTATTGTATGCATGATGATATATGGGAAAGTAAAGGATTACCCTTGATATATGACTATACAGGGTTGCATGATTGAGATAGCACCCGCGGTGTAGTCTTTATTGGTGCTAGTCACCAACCCCTTGACCTTTCGGGTGCGGGCAAGGGGAAGTTATGTTCCTGGTTCCGAGTTCCCTGGAATTTGGGGGCGTGACAAATAAGACTTGGGTATGAGATCATACTTGCCGTGAAGCATTTGAGAAGTTGAAGCAAGCCGTGATAAACGAACCTATGATGGCACTACCGGACCATACAAAGCCCTATGAAATTCACATGGATGCTTCAGACTTTGCCATTGGTGGAGTTCTTATGCAGGAGGGGCATCCTGTAGCATACGAAAGTCGGGAACTCAATGACACCGAACGAAGGTATGCGTTGCATGAAAAGGAGATGGCAGCTGTTATGCATTGCCTTCGGGTGTGGAGGCATTACTTGCTAGGGTCCAAGTTTATGGTGAAGACGGACAACATTGCTACGAGTTATTTCCTAACTCAAAGGAACTTAACTCCGAAGCAAGCACGATGGCAAGGACTTCTAGTTGAATTCGACTTTGTGCTTGAGTACAAACCAGAAATAAATAATGTGGTGGTTGATGCACTAAGTTGGAAGGCGGAACTTGCAGCCATTAGCCAACCATAATTCTCAATGGTGGACAAACTGAAGGAAGGAATGGAGCATGATCCATTGGCCAAGTCCTTGGTGGAATGCGTCAAGGATGGAAAGGCGAGGCGATTTTGGTTAAGAGATAACTTGCTCCATACTCGAGGGGAACAAGTGTACGTTCCTAAATGGGGAAGTTTGAGGAGAAACATCCTCAAAGAATATCACGACTCGCAGTGGGCTGGCCATCCCGGAGTCGATTGTACCTTGGCGCTGGTGGAAAAGAGCTACTACTGGCCTTAACTTTACGAGGATATCCAAGTGTACATGTAGACTTATCTTGTGTGCCAACAAGACAAGATAGAGAATCGACAATCGGCGGAACTGTTAGAACCTTTGCCCACCCCGGAAAGACCTTGGGAGAGTATCTCCATGGACTTCATTGTTTGTCTCCCAAGATCCGAAGGATGCAGCACGATCATTGTGGTGGTCGACCGATTCTTAAAGTATGGAGTTTTCATTCCAGCTCCGAAAGACTACACGGTAGACGACACGGCCCGACCATTCTTTAAGTACGTGGTGATGTACTGGGGAATTCCAAAGACAATCGTGAGCTATCGGGACTCACAGTTTACTAGGCGGTTTTGGACCTAGCTATTCCGGATAATGGGTTCGGAGTTAAACTTTTTAACAAGTTTCCACCCACAAATAGATGGCCAAACTGAACGTGTCAATGGCTTACTGGAGCTGTATCTGAGGCACTATGTGAGTGTTAATCAAAGAGATTGGGCCAAGTTGTTGGACATAGCCCAATTCTCGTATAACTTACAGAAGAGCGAGTCCACGAATGAAAGCCCGTTTGAACTCACAACTGAGTAGCAACCATTAACGCCCACTTCCATCACTTGGGGGTACACTAGAAAAAACCCCGCGACGTTCAAGTTTGCAAAAGGATGACATGAACAGACGGAGGAGACCCTTGGAACTTCAGGAAGGAGACATTGTGATGCTCAAACTCCTTCTGTGCCAAACCAAAGCACTTAGACACTTATATAAGGGTTTAGTGCGCCGCTATAAGGGGCCTTTCAAAATTCTTAAGAGAGCTGGGAAGGTCTCATACAAATTGGACCTCTCGACTAGCTTACAAAGGCATTCAGTGTTCTATGTTAGTTTGCTTAAGCCTTACCACGAAGACTTGGAAGATACGAGTGGACAACGGGCGGTGCAGACACCAATAGCATCAACGGGCATGACCTATGACAAAGAGATAGAGAAAATCCACTGTCGTTGAGTCATGCCAAGAAGGGGCGCAGATCCATGCCGGGTGGAGTACTACGTCTAATGGAAGAATAGGCCGGTTGAGGAGGCAAGCTTGGAGAAGGAAGAGGATCTAGGGCAATTCTCCAAGGAGATTGAAGAGTACTGGGAAGAAACCGAATATGCTACATCCAGCAATTCGACGGGTTTGAGGAAGTCGAATACACAACGAGGACACTGTGAAATTGGGTGGGGGAGAATGTCACAGACTGAGGCTTATTCTAGCACACTTAGGCAATTTTGGGGCATTTCCCCTTTGTAAAGTGTTGTAACTTAGTTTATAGAGTGAGTTGTAGAGATTTCAATGCTCTAGCTAAAATGATGTCTCCTGGTGTCAATGCCAGAAAAGTATTAACATCTATATGTAGGGGAGTGATGTTTTAAAGCTTTCAAGCAATCAATATAATTGATTTGTTGCCTTCGTTCAATCTTTCTTCCCCTAATCGCTTCCTTACATAATTGCTTTACAACTGATCGATGGATTCTGATCAAATGTGACAAGTTAGGCTGACCTAGCGTTCCTTTGTACGAGTGGGAACTAGGTGCCGTACGGGTTAAGCTATGATAAAGACTAACCTCGTGACACGGGGAGTTGCCGGTGAACTTTCTGAAAGAATAAAAAAGAAAGATGGGATAGGTGTAGGAGAACTGCCTGCGGACTTCCCAAAAGTAAATTTAAAAACTAAGGATCGGTACTGGGGACCTGCAAGTGGATTTCTTGAAAAATAAAGATGGGATAGGTGCAGGGGAACTACCTGCGGACTTCCTGAAAGGATAAAAAAGAAGGATAGGTATAGGGGAATTGCCCGTGGACCTTTTGAAAGGATGAAAAAGAAAGATGGAATAGGTGGAAGGGAATTGCCTGCGGACTTCTAAGATTGAGAGGGACTGAAATGGCATCTAGGGCCTAGAAAGGAATCAATGATTGCTTGAAGAAATTTTCTAAATATAGACTCCCTCTACGAGTTCACTCAATGAGATCGCTCTACGAGATTACCTGAAAAAGAAGAATAAGATGTTTATTTGATTGTCATGGATGCTTCTAAGGCTTGGGAAATCACAAGAATGACTTCTATGGTTAAACAACGAATGCCTTTAGAGCTTGGTTATTTTGAGAAGCTTGTTGAAGATGATCTCTTAGGATCTTCAGAGGTGACAACATTCTTGAAATTGAAGAAAATGATGAATATATGCAAGTGATGCATGCAATGCAATTATCCTATGAGATGCTTGTCTAGGATGCAGGATGCATTTTATTTTTAAAGGGAGCTTAAATCGCCATGGGATTTGATGCTGTCAGAATTCGTCTGAGTTTGTTAGGGAATGAGATTCAGATCTCATCTAGAAAACTTTTAATTGAGGGTGCTCCGCCTGTTGGGGAGGCTTGCTTGCTTTCTTCAAAATGTAAAAATCCTCAAGAAATTGTTCCAAATCAATTGAACCTTGCTAGGAGATCATTGTATTCCTGGATGGTGGTTTTGGCTTTAGTTGGGGAAGTAGGTTCAGTCAATCAGGAAATTTTTCCTTGCTTGGTCTGGGTATCTTCGCTGAGTGACACCCTAGGAAACTCAACTGGGGCATAAGCATTTCTTTTAAAAAAATACACACAAAGCTATTGAATTTTAAAAATAAAATTTGTTGAAAATGATTTTTGAGATATGATTATACAATGTAAAATCACCACTTATTTTCTCACTTGAGAGAGGTAAAAGCTTTTAAGGGGGAAACCTCCTAAAGTTCATTTGAACTATCTAGGTGTAGCCTTCGGCTAGGCTTTATAATGATTTAAGGGTTTAATATTAATGGGCTGAGCTAAGTTATGTGAAAATAGAAAATTTAATCTGACAATTTGGATCTAAGTACTCAGAGGCTAAGTTAGAGAGAATGCATAATTGTTTGAATCTTGAGATTTAAGGACTTGATTGGAGATCCTGACTACTTGTTTGGTAGTCTTGGACTCTTGATGCTCTGAAGCTTAGGGAATGTTGGATGTTGTTAGACCTTGATGCTCAAAGTAGAAGATGTTTGCAGATCTTGAACTTGATGCATAGAGGCTTGATTTGAGAGGATATCTGATTGCTGAAGTCTTAATGCTTAGTGACTGTTGTTCCCACGAGGTTGAGTTGTCATTGTTGTCAACATGTTGCCGGACTCGAAGATCTGTACTTGGCTGGATAACTTCGTAGAGTGATCTCTTAGAGTGAGCTCGTAGAGGGAGTCTAACTTTGTACGTTCTGACTCGAAGGTCGTAGATCAAAAGATCAGAAGACTTTAAGGTTGTAGACTCGAAGGTCGTAGATCAGAAGACTCGAAGGTCGTAGACCATCAGACCATGAGGGTCGAAGCCTCGAAGGGCTGTAGGACCACAAGATCGAAGGGTTGTAGTTGCAAATCCAAGGTGCAGAGTCGTGTCTCGTAGAATCGAAGCAAAGACTCATAGAGTCGAAGTCCACAGGATCGTAGATTGAAAGACCTGGTACAGAGATCCATAAATAGAATAATGCAATCACTAACTCGAAGACTCGTAGAGCTCTTTGGCTCATAGAATGAGATGTAAGTCAAGCACTGGTTATGTTGGATCAAACCCAGAATTTGGATAATGCTGATAAAGCCTTATGTAATTTGATCTGAGATCTTTTGTGTTTATTTGATCATTGCAAAAGATATGTTATTAATCCAGAGATGCACTCGTGAGAGCAAAGCTAAGGACAGGATACATAATCCTGATCCGGACAAGAGTGAGTGTCGTCAAACACTTGGTAAATAACAAAGTAACAAATACATACAGAATAAGGAACAATCCTACGGACTAAGAACTTAAAGGATAAGTGCGGAGTAAGGAACCTACATACGGAGTAAGGAAATTACATACGGAGTAAGGAACTTACATGCGGAGTAAGAAAGCGCTAACACGGAATAAGTTATCAGACTTTTCAAGACTCGCCCGGAGTAAGGAACTTACATATGGAGTAAGGAACTTACATACGGAGTAAGGAACTTACATGCGGAGTAAGGAAGCGCTGACACGGACTAAGGATTCCAGTACTAAATAGATACGGAGTAAGCAACCATTGACACGGAGTAAGGAAAATTACACCGGACTAAGAAGACACTGCTCCAACTAAACCACATTTAAAGTTATCAGCTCGTGGTGTCCCGATGTAAGACGAATGTATTGAGAAGTTGTTAAAGTCGAATAAGAAAGAGGAGCTTTATCATCTTTAGAGATAGAACTTGGCTAGTGTGTGAGTTCATTTGTAAACAGAGTGTAAGAGAGTTTTGCTTCTATTTTGTTGTATTCATCTTGTGATAATAAAACAAAATACTTCCACTATCTGGTTATCTTCCGCAGTGATTTTATCACTTAAACTAGATAAGTGTTTGTGTCTTGAGAGAAAGGAAAGAGTTTTAATAAGAGCCTATTCACCCCCCCCTTTTTAGGCTCCAAGGGACCATCAAGTGGTATCGAGCAAGTTCTACTTTGTTCTAAGTAGAGATCCCACCTTTCAATCTCAGAAATGGCCGAAGAAAGCAGTATGCTATTCAACACTCGCCTTAACTCCTGGAGGTGCACAGGAGCCCATCCCGAATCGAAGCGAAGAGTGAAAATGTCGACCCACCTCAACCTCTGCTGCCGCGCGCTCCTCAACCACGGAGTTCTGGTTTTACTTTAACGAAACCGCCCAAATTCACACCTGAGCTTTTCTCCCAGGTGGAAAGCTCGCATGAAGATGTTTATGGTATGCCATGATCATCTTATGTGGCCATGTCTTCATCAGGAGATTCCAATTCCGATGACTATCGGAGAACATGGAGTTAGGAGGCCAAAGACAGATCTTGAACTTACCAACGATGAAAGAGCCTGGCAGGTGCTAGTGAAAAGGCTCGGCTTATGTTATATCGTCTTTGGATTCCGAGGCTTTCACGACGTCCAGGGCTGCACGACAGCAAAAGCTATTTGGGACAAACCGACAATCCTCTATGAGGGGAGTCGGTCCCAGGATGCAGAATGTGATTTGCACTCTCGAGCCGGAACTTTGAGAGTTTTAATCATAAACCGGGCGAATCACTTGAAAGCATCTATCGGAGATTCGGCAAGCTCATTCTTGAGTGAAGACTGTCAATGAGCATTATTCTCAATCCCGATCAATGACAAGTTCTTTCGCTCCTTGCCGGATCGCTACTACTCCAAACAACTCCAGATGCAATCGACAAAAACTGGCGAGACGTTCCCCTTGAAGAACCGTATGGAGAGCTGCGGACTCACGAGGTCAGGTTTAAGTACTCGACAGAGATGAGAAAATAGCTCGGAAAGAAAAGGGGGTAGCTCTCAAAGCTACGAATGTCTAAACATATCGAGGAATGATGATACGGACGTATCCGACAATTCCGATTCCGACGAGGAGGAGGAGATAGCCCTTCTTGTCAAATCCTTTGAGCGATTCCTACGGAAAAGCAAAAAGGGATCGAAGACGCTCATCATCATCGTTCCAAAGGAAGGAGCGACCGGAGTCCGGTTCCCAGGAATGTTTCAACTGTGGGAAAACCGGTCACTGGGCCAAGGAATGCAGGTCCAAAACAAAAGTGGCCGAGAAAAGTGACAAGGTAACTCCTCGCCGCTCCACCTCAGATAACAGCAAGAGCAAGAGGAAGGCGCTCGTGACAAAATACATGAGTCGCTCGGAAGAAGAGGAGGAATCCTCGGATGATGAGCCGACCACTAAGCCGAACGTCCGCCTCATGGCAAATACGAGGTACCTTCTATCTCTCGAGCTCCTGAGTAAATTAGAATCTCTTACTACTGCATGTGATCATGAAAAGAATGAGAGACTAATAATTACTCAAATGTACAAAGATATGGAAAGTCGAATAAACGTCTTGAATTTACTATTAATAGACTCGAAAAGGACGTCAACGACTTCAGGAGGAAAAGAAGCTTGGTATCATGATCTAAGAGCTGAAAATCATTTGTTAAATACCAATCTCTCAGGCCTAAAAGTCATAGTAAAAAGACTCGAAAATGAACTGGAACAGAAAAGGAAATAAATCGTAAGTGGCTAAAATCCGGGGAAATAGCCTCTACCTTTAGGATGATCCTGACGACATCCGAGTCAAACCTGGCCTAGGTTCCGAACCATCAACTTCCATAGCTCAAGCTACCGAGTGTCCTCCTGGATTTCACTCCTAAACTAACCAACTTATATCCTGTTAGTACATCTAAACCGTTGGATGGTTTCATTTCAGGTGGCACCATAGTTTATGATCGTGGAGCGAGAGGTCATTATCGCACTTCCCGAATCAGTTAGCACCCGTAACTAAAGATGAAGGGAAGGCTGCTGCAGTTAAAGCCAAAACTGTAGCACCCAAAAAGAAAGACAAGGCTAAGGCTGACGCATTTAGGGCCAAAAGCGCGTCACCCAAACGTAATGGATTAGGCCACAGGGAACAGAGTAGAAAATCTGTAAAATCTAAGAGACCTGTATCCCCTGTTTGTACTTCACATTATAGTGTCTGTTCCATCTGTAGGGAAATGGGTCATTATCACTATGAATGTTGGAGTCTATCTGATAGCTGGCTTTGTAATCAATTTCAATCCAATAAAGTTCAGTTTATAAAAGGGGTTCTTCGAGCAAAACAAAATCTAAATCTAAAAGGAGTGTCTCTCCCAAGAAAACCCAAATAAAAGAAGTAGCTGAAACTAACAAGTTAATGTCAACTTGGAAAGCTAAGAGTCCTAGCAAAATCAAATCCGTAAATGTTGACAATACTGCTGCTTTCTCTAACCGCCCGAAGCAAGTTTGGGCACCAAAAGTGTAAACTGTTGTCTTTCAGGAGCATCTCTGGAATGCATTGCCGGATCACTTGAAGTTAAAGATCAATAAAAGCAAGTGGATCCTTGATAGTGGATGCTCCAGGACATATGACGGGTGATCGGACTCGCTTGTAGAAGTTAATGATAAACAAGGTCCATCCGTTTCATATGGCGACAACAAGAAAGGTAAGACTGTCGGGTATGACACTTTAACTAATGGCCGTGTATCAATCACTAAAGTTGCACTAGTCGAAGGTTTAAAGCATAATTTGCTAAGTGTCGATAATCTATGTGACAAAGGATTTATTGTTTCCTTTTTGTCCAACACTTGTACAAGAAGAGAAAACTTATCCAGGAGATGTTAAGTTATCCGAATCAAGAGATGGGGACATATACTCGGTGGTCTTAAGAAATAATTCTTCGACCTGTATGCTTCCTCACGAAAGCAACAGATGAAGATAGTTGGTTATGGCACAAGCGATGCGCACATTTAAACTTTAAGACTTTGTCTAAATTAGCATCACTTGATCTTGTCACCTGGTCTACCCAAACTCAAGTTTTCCAGGAGACACTCTCTGTCGAGAATGCCAACTTGGTAAACAGACCAAACACAGCTTTAAGAGCAAATCGGTTAACTCAATAACTGCTCCTCTACAACTTCTTCATATGGACCTCTCGTGGTCCTATATCTCTGTTTCATCACTAGCTGGTGCGAGATATACCCTTGTGGTTATCGATGATTTCACCAGATACACATGGGTGATGTTCCTGAAATCAAAGGATCAAACTTTTGAACATCTTGTAGATCTCTTCAACTGGATAAGCAACTCACAAGGACTGAGCATTAAATGCATCAGGAGTGATCATGGTACAGAATTTGATTTTTCGAAATGAGATTATATTGTTCCGAACAGGGCATACAAGATGACTTCTCTGCTCCCCAGAACCCCACAACAAAATGGGGTAGCTGAGCGCAAGAATCGTACTTTAGTTGAAGCTGGTAGATCCATGTTAGCCAGGGGCAACGCTTCCTCTCGCCTATGGGTGAAGCTGTGTCCACTGCCTGCTATGTTCAGAACAGAACTCTAATAAATAAATCTACCATGAAAACACCCTATGAGATGTGGAGAGGACGAAAACCTTCGATTTCACATTTCAGAGCTTTTGGGTGTACTTGCTATATACTGATCAATGGCAAAGAGACCCGGAATAAATTTGAACCAAAATCTGATGATGGGATTTTTGTCGGGTATTCACTACATAGCAAGGCTTATCGGGTCTTCAATAGAAAACTTTTTAAAGTTGAAGAATCTATCCATGTGACCTTTGATGAAGCAAATCTCAATTGGTCAAAAGTCGGTTCTTCAAATTCCAATATGCAGGTCATGGACAGCAACGTCGATTACTCGAAGTTTATGAATATTCCTGTTACATATCCTGACCAACCACGTGGCATCAGCGAAACACAACGAAATTGTATGGATGATGCTACGGATGACTCTGACTCCGGACTACCATTTAGCTCCGGACATACTCCTACGGATACACAAAATTCCGGAGCACCTTCAAGTCCGTCCGGACTAGTTAACACTGAAAGAAACAGTGTTGAAGAACCAACTAGTTCATCCGTACCTCTCAATACGGAAACATCTAGTCCGGACGAAGCTCAACCAGTCGATACAACTGAACCACCCAATCTGGAAGAGCTTCAAATTGTTCAAGATCAACCAACACATGCACAGAATTATAGATGGACCCGAAACCATCCCTCAGATCAAGTGATTGGTGATCCTACTGTTGGTGTAAGAACAAGAGCAGCCACCTCCAACATGAGTCTTTACTCGTGTTTTCTATCTCAAATAGAACCAAAGGTGGTAGATGAAGCTCTTCAAGATTTGAATTGGATAGAAGCCATGCAAGAAGAGCTGAATCAATTTAAGAGAAATAATGTGTGGACCTTAGTACCAAGGCCTAAGTCTCAGCAAGTCATTGGCGTTAAATGGGTGTTTCGGAACAAGCTTGATACGGATGGAATAGTAATCCGGAACAAAGCCAGACTGGTAGCCAAAGGATATCGTCAAGAAGAAGGAATAGATTATGATGAAACCTTTGCTCCGGTCGCAAGACTTGAGGCAATCCGAATGTTTCTGGCGTATGCTTCATATGAAAACTTCATAGTTTATCAAATGGACGTCAAAAGCGCATTCCTGAATGGAGACCTTCAAGAGGAGGTGTATGTTGAACAACCTCCCGGCTTCATTGAACCTAAGGCAGGACATCTTGTCTACAAACTTCAGAAAGCACTATATGGTTTGAAGCAAGTTCCAAGAGCCTGGTACGACACACTGTCAGAATTCCTTATTGCTCATAACTTCCAAAAAGGGAAGATAGACACCACCCTATTTTTACGAAAAGAGAAAGGACATACTCTGATTGTACAAATATACGTGGATGATATCATTTTCGGATCAACGAATCCGAAGCTTTGTGAAGAGTTTGCTAAGTTGATGACAGACAAGTTTGAAATGAGCATGATGGGAGAACTGTCCTACTTCCTTGGAATTGAAGTCAAACAATTAAAGGAAGGAATCTTCATTAATCAGGCTAAGTATACTCGCGATCTTATTAAGAAGTTTGGAATGGAAGGTTCATCTCCCGTCAAAACTCCCATGCCTGTCAGTGCCAAGTTAGATCCGGATGTGGACGGCATATCAGTAAATGTGACTGACTACAGAGGGATGATCGGATCCTTGCTGTATCTTACAGCAAGTCGCCCAGACATTATGTTTGCAACTTGCATTTGTGCACGATACCAGGCGAATCCCAAGGAGTCACATATGCTTCATGTAAAATGGATATTAAGGTATCTCAAAGGGACGATGAATTTGGGACTCTGGTACCCAAAGGAGTCCAACTTCACCTTATCCGGGTACTCGATGCCGACTTCCTGGATGTCGCATCGACAGGAAAAGCACAAGCGGTACGTGTCGGTTTCTTGGAAATAGATTGATCTCATGGTTCGAAGAAGCGAGTTCCGTATCAACCTCTACCACTGAGGCGGAATATATAGCTGCCGGAAGTTGCTGCGCACAGCTACTTTGGATGCAAAGTCAACTTACTGACTACGGATTCGACATGTCCTCTATTCCACTTTATTGTGACAACACTAGTGCAATTGCCATCAGCAACAATCCTGTCATGCATCCTAAGACGAAGCACATTGAGGTCAGGTATCACTTCATACGCGATCATGTTCTCAAAAAGCATATTTCACTGGAACATGTTGCCACTGAAGATCAATTAGCAGACATACTTACAAAGCCCCTACCTGATGCAAGGTTTTCTGAACTACTCTTCCGATTAGGTATGCTTGACTTCTCTGCATAGCTTCACATTTGAATTACCCAACAGTATATTTACTCACAGACCATGCATTGTACGTTCTTGAAAGTAGTAGAAACTCACCGATCGTATTGCTGATCATACTTCCCGTGTTAACGGTTTCATGTTTCGATATTAATCTCAACCTCATAGTGGGAGGATGCTTACGTTTCCCGATCAAGTCGTTTAAAGCTAACAAAATTACAGTTTATATGATTTACCTCTTTCGGGTTCATGATCTTAACTTCCATTAATCACCACATGACAAAAGCATGTTCATTTAGATTACTCTATTAACATGCATAGTTGAAGAAGTGAAATGGGCTAGCTTGGAATGCCTGGTGGATGAATACTCAAACGCAGTCTGATCAGCTTCTGAAGTATAGTTTTCTAATAAGATAGACAGTCTTTGAACTACAAATCGGAACGGTCAACCGAGAGGATTGCACAATCTACGGGGGAGAAAATACTTTATATATTATTCAGTAATACCCCCGTATATGTCTCATGACCTCTTTCCTGACTGTCTATCTGAGGGGGAGCTTTTCATTGAGAGGATTAAATGATCTACGGGGGAGCAGCAATGAACCCCTAATATGTCTCGGATTCTCCCTCCTCTAAACTTTTACTTCCGGATCTGACTGGACATGCTGTTTTAAATCAGAAAAGTGGCATGTTTGGATGTATTTTCTTCTTCAACCATGCATTTTAATCGACTAATCATCTGCTTTCTTTTGACATGTGTTCGCTTTATCATTGCTCACTCATGAATCCTAATGTAGCCATAAATCATATGATCTTTAATTAATCTTAGCTTTCGTTGCTTACGAAGTTGTTCAAAGACGGTTTCGCTATGTTGACCTATATGAACCTGTGTATTGCTATCTGACATATGCCCTGATTCAGTAATATTGATCACTTTCACGTTGCATATGTCTACTACATTCTTAGCCATGCATGAGTTCTGTTTCTTATTAGTTCGGATTATGTTGTTTTTCACTGATTATCTTCTCTAATCCGTACTAATCCTTGCCTGTTAAGCTTTTGTATTTTCAGTATATCTTTATTTAGCTGCAGGTTCAAATTTTCTTTGCAATCGTATTGATAAATCCAGTCCATAGTCTCGGATTTGAAGTGTTGTGGTACTTCTTTTCTCTTCGACTTTTTGACTGCAAAGGAATCTACTTTACTCTCACACCAAACTCTGTTTACGACGGACAAGGTCTATTATTCATCCGGATACTCTTTCACGAATATTATTAACTCAGGATGAGTGTCGGCTCTTACCTCCAGACTCCTGACATTGTTCAATTGTGACAATCCACGTATACTCTTATGTCGCATGCTTTTGAGGAGGAATAATGATGATTCATTAAATGCATATCTCGGGTTGCACACACACTTCTCTGGATGGCAACCAGTTGTAATCTCTACTTGGTCATGCGGTCTCCACGACATCATTTTATTTGGAGACGCATCGATATCCAGACTAATGACATCAGCATGTCGCGCGGGTCCCTATCTCACTCGCACATTCCTAGACCCGCTGACATTTGCGGACTCGGTCTTATATGTTCTGATCATTCCTGCGAAGCACGAGTATTGCTCATTTCAAATCCCTAAACCTCTCGTTGCTTCTTCTACTGTCAAGACCTCACCTTTCCTCTTTTCCTTCCCATCAAATCTGCAATGGCACCCAGAATCTCTCTTTCCGGCGTTAATCCTGGCCATCTAGTTGATTGGAATGCTGTTTCGATCCTCCGGATTGGTTTTTCCAGCTTCGCCCTCTTCTTGAAGCCTTGCACATACTCGCCTGGTCTCCAATCCCGTCGATCTTCTTATCGATGACATTCTTGAGTATTACCAACGGATTCGCTGCACCACCGATTCCATAACCTCTTTTGTCCACGGTGAATCCATCATCATCACTCCGGCTGTTCTCCGCGCTGCTCTCCACCTACCTCTTGGTGAACCACAGCGCCCGGATGCCGATCCAATGGCGGCTTCTATAGGTTGCACGAACAAGGGGAAGGAATACAAGGTGAAATCCTTCCAGGGTCGCTATCGATGTATGGCGACTATTCTAAGTCGATGCCTACTGGCTCGCACATCAGCCCTGGACTCAGTTCCGTATGATCTTCTCCTGGCCATGTACGGCGTTTTTGAAGGTCTTCCGATGGATTGGGGGATGTTCTTATTTCGTTTGCTGCAGAATGGTTCCAAAAACCATTCCTTCGGGCGCATCCTCAGCATTGTCTTCCGGCATCTACGTCCGGACCATTTCGCCCGATTTGATGCTGTTTCGTTTCCCTCGGCTTATTACCTTCGTCACCTTACGCCGGATGGGAACATGACCGCTCGCCGACCCACTGTAGCTCTCCGTGTTCTCCCTGCCTCGGAACAACAAGGCAGCTCTATTGGTGACCCCTCCGATAGCCAAGCCCACGAGGTCAGTTCTGCACACCGATCCTCCCGGATTCGGTCCGTTGCTGCGCCCTCCCGCTCACGGGCCTCCCAGCCAAGCGTCCGTGCTGAACCGTCCGAGGTTGCGGGGCCCTCTCAGCGCAGTGCCTCTAAAGCTGTTTCCTCAGCCCCCTCTGCTGCTGATGTCCCCACTCCCTCCACATCCGCTATAGCTGCTGCGGTTGATACCGCTGTTGCTGTCGCCACCGCTGATGTCCCGGCCGCTTCTCCGGAAGCCCCTTTGCCTCCTCTACCTCAACCCCGAGATTACCTTGACCATCTCTCCGCCGTCACCTTAACGGACCTTTGGCTCCGTTTCAGCCTAGCCCACACCTCCTCCATTCCTGACACCGATCTCCGGGTGTTTTACACACGCAATACCCAATCCCCGGAGACCATGATCATCTGGAATCTGGACAACGGCTTTTTTACGCCGGCTGCCATTCCCGATGTGTCGTTCCCTACACCTTCCGGCCCATTCCCTGCTACCCGAAGTCCTTCTACTGCTAAGGCTGGACCCTCTTCTCCTGCCGCCGCGATTCCTGTGGTTGACTTATCTGGTCAAAGCGGGTCTCTTGCTCCGGATGCCTCCAATGCTCCGGATGCCTCCGATGCTCCGGATGCCTCTGATGCTCCGGATGCTCCTGCTGCTGCTGATACTCCTGCGGACTCCTCTTGCCCACCGCACTCCTGCTCCCTGTTCATGCGGGGGAGTCCTCCAAAGCTCCGGAGTTAGTACTTGGGCGTGCCTCTTTTGGCACGGTCCACTCCGATGCTGTGCTTTCCGCTCAGCTGGACCGACATGCCCACGCTCAAAGCGCCCAAATTTCCGCCATCGCTGCCAAAGTTGATGCCCTCGGCGCCCAACTCCTCTCCGCTCTCACTGACTCCTCCACTTCCATGGAGCAGAAAATGGATCTTGTCGCCACCTCCGTCCATTCACTGTCTACTTCCTTCGCGGATCTGGCACATACGATGGCTCGTCCTCCTGTTGCTTCCCGGCGATCTGCCAAACCGGGGGAGAGAGTGTCATCTGATCCGTCTACTCCTTCTGCCCCACAACCATCTACTCGGACTGAGAAGCGGCCTGCCACTTCAGTACTTCAGGGAGTTCAAATTCCCAAACGAAGCCGCTTCTCTCAACCAAGCTCCTCTACTGCACCTCCAGCTCCTCCTCCATTCTCCTCATCCGCAGCTGATACCTTCCTCCCATCCTATGCGGAGTTTGACCCGTCTGATGCGGATGGAAGCTTGTGCAAGGCAATGAAATCTTATGCTGCGTCTTCTGCTGAGAGAAGATGTCTTTCTGAAATGTACCCTTTCTCTCCGGCCGACATTCAGACTCTTTGTTCGGAGAAAGGACTCTTTACTACAGAAGACATTGACAACTTCTCGAGAGCTGCTAAAATGGAGATGAGGCTGTTTCCATCTCTTTACGAAGATGGGCACTTGTTTGAAGTTCTGCCATGTTGGAATGAGGGCTATCTTCCCAGTGTGGAGTTAATTCAGACTTTCATCGACGGAACTGCTGAGGATAGCAAGCCATGGAAAACTCTCTCAACCATCCTCATTCCGTACCGGATCATGTCGCCACACTTCATGATGGTTGTCTTCATGATTCAGTCCAAGCAGATGATTCTCATTGATTCTCATCAGATTGTGGAGCACTTCGTTAGGAAGAATCAATGGGAACCTCTGTGTCTCAGGCTAACTGAAGCCGTGAAGAAAGCCGGACTATATGAAGAGTTGGGTATCACACCCCTGCGTCCGATTGAGAAACTCAAGGCGACATTCCGGGGCAAGAAGCAAGTGCCACAACAGCCGGATGGAGATAGCTGCAGAGCCTTTGTCTGTCACTTCATCAAGTCGTTCTTAACTGTGGACAAACATTGGAGCCAACACTCCACATTTACGACGAAGCAGACAATGGAGCTAAGAGAGAAGGCAGCAACTATGATCTTCAAGTATAGTAAGCCTTATGTACCTTAGTGAAAAACTTGTATTAAGGCTGAATTGTATTTAGTTGCTGATTAATGAAATTGGTTGTGTTGCGTATTCGTATGTTATTCTTTTGCATTGCTTACCGGATCAGATTACAAAGGGTTTGGGCATATCCATAATTGGGGGGAGATTGTTGGATCAAACCCAGAATTTGGATAATGCTGATAAAGCCTTATGTAATTTGATCTCGAGATCTTTTGTGTTTATTTGATCATTGCGAAGATATGTTACTAATCCAGGAGATGCACTCGTGAGAGCAAAGCTAAGGACAGGATACATAATCCTGATCCAGGACAAGAGTGAGTGTCGTCAAACACTTGGTAAATAACCAAGTAACAAATACATACGGAATAAGGAACAATCCTACGGACTAAGAACTTAAAGGATAAGTGCGGAGTAAGGAACCTACATACGGAGTAAGGAAATTACATACAGAGTAAGGAACTTACATGCGGAGTAAGAAAGCGCTGACACGGAATAAGTTATCAGACTTTTCAAGACTCGCCCGGAGTAAGGAACTTACATACGGAGTAAGGAACTTACATACGGAGTAAGGAACTTACATACGGAGTAAGGAACTTACATGCGGAGTAAGAAAGCGCTGACACGGAATAAGTTATCAGACTTTTCACGACTCGCCCGGAGTAAGGAACTTATATACGGAGTAAGGAACTTACATACGGAGTAAGGAACTTACATGCGGAGTAAGGAAGCGCTGACACGGACTAAGGATTCCAGTACTAAATAGATACGGAGTAAGTAACCATTGACACGGAGTAAGGTTCCGAGCTTCATTAGCTACAGAGTAAGGAAAATTACACCGGACCAAGAAGACACTGCTCCAACTAAACCGCATTTAAAGTTATCAGCTCGTGGTGTCCCGATGTAAGACGAATGTATTGAGAAGTTGTTAAAGTCGAATAAGAAAGAGGAGCTTTATCATCTTTAGAGATAGAACTTGGCTAGTGTGTGAGTTCATTTGTAAACAGAGTGTAAGAGAGTTTTGCTTCTATTTTGTTGTATTCATCTTGTGATAATAAAACAAAATACTTCCACTATCTGGTTATCTTCCGCAGTGATTTTATCACTTAAACTAGATAAGTGTTTGTGTCTTGAGAGAAAGGAAAGAGTTTTAATAAGAGCCTATTCACCCCCCCTTTAGGCTCCAAGGGACCATCAGGTTATGACTTATGCTTCGAAGCCAGAGAGCAGAAGAATTGGAAGATCAAATGCCCTTGGTTCGAAGAATCAGACTCGAAGAATTGAAGAGGAAGACTCGTAGGCTCGTAGAAAAGCTACGAGGCAATATCTCCGAGGCTGTGGCTAGGCAAAGGAGCAGAGCGAGCTACGAAGGAATGAAACGCACGGAAGTTCACCGTTTCAGTAAGTCGCTACCCAGGCAGTGATTTTAAGTACGTTAAGTACTGGGAAACACATGGACGACATCTAAGGATGATGTAACATGTTTCGATGATTGAGATCAATGAAGAAACATGCTTAACCCTAGCAGAAGGGTTTTCGACTCAGGCCAACCTATAAAAGCAAGTATTGTACCTGACTTCAAATGGGCGCCAAAAATATACTTTGTGCAGTCAAGAAACGTATCAAAAGATATTACAAGAGGCAACGAAGTGGAGTTCGATTCTTTATAGGGAGAGAGAGGAAGATTGAAGAAGAGATAACAGTGAGTTAATCTATTTTACTTCCTCATACATTCAAAGAACAGATCGTGAGTCTGGTATAGGCGTGATTGAAGGTCGAGCATAGCAAACGGTCATCCACACAGGAGCAGATTGCGTTAGACAGAGTCTTACAGTGAGTAAATTCTGGAGCAATACTGTTTTGTATTTGCGTTGAATAGAAGAGAGAGTTGATCCTATTGTAACAAGGGCTGGACCCTACTGTATTAAAGAAGAATAGTGGATTGGACTCAGTGTAGGTACACCCTCACCATCGTGGAGTAGATCACATTAATCGAACCATGTATATTGTGTCTCTGTCTTTTCTTTCTCTTACATGCCTGCTTGCGACTAATATTGCATGAGACATTAAGATATCACCCAAACGAAGACCACATCTATTAGAGCAAACTCTCCAAAGTATTCTACTCATAAAACTTAAAGAAAAATTCTATAGTATACAGATTCACCCCCCTTTCTGTATACAAACACTTATATAAAGATAACTGTGCTTGAAACCTGGGAATATCAGTGACTTAATTGGAGAAGATGCTAACTGATCTTGGCTCTTGAGTGCTTGACCTTTTTTTCTTGGCTTTGAATTTTGCCCTTAGTACCCTTTCGGGTTTTCACTAAGCCCGCCTTATTTCTGATTGTTGTTCCTTATGCCTTGTAGCTGGTTTTGTATTTTACCCTTGATGCCCTTACAAGTTTTCATTAAGTCCGCCTTGGATATCCATGACCTTGTTTCTTTTTGAGCATTTGAGAAATAATATTGATTGTTTAATCCGAGAGGACTTTATTAGGACCGTAATGTAGGCTCATGCTACTGGGTTTAACAAGAAAGGATATAAAGCAGCTCAAACATATTCTAGGCTAAAATTGATTCATAGTTCAGACTATACATTACAAAAGTGTTAAAATTGCCCAAATGCGGAGGTACTGTTCAAAACTGTCCCAATGCAGGATAATTTTCCTATACAAAATGTTTCCTTTTCTATTTTTTTTTGCTCTCTTTTTCTAACAAAAACTACCCCTAATTGTGGGGTATGTATCTATGAGGGGTTTTAAAAACTGCCCGGTGTGAGAATTATTTTACAACACTACACAAAGTGAGGTTTGGGCATTTATAAATTGCCCCAATGTGGGGTGAACTATGAATCAGGTTATGTAAAAGAAAATATATATTTAAGCTCAAAAGGGCTAACATTGTTAGTATTACGAGGTAAGAAAAGATGGCCTCTCTTCATTTTAAACCATCACAATTTGTCTCAAAATGCTCAAAATAGAAATAAACTTATCGCTTGGCGACAGAAGGAACCCTTTGGTGTCAAATGCCCCTGTTTGAAGTGGATGCCGCTTCTCTTGAGTCTGGTCCTTTGAGTTCAATGGTAATTGCTCCTTGATCGTCTTTTTCACTTCGGCTAACCTTAGATAGCCTAGATTCTTTATTCGGTATGTCCTTGTTGGGCTTATTACCCATGCCAAGAGAGTAAACAAGTAATGATAGACATTGCATGCAAAATACGGATAAAATAATTTAAAAAAAAAAGGCAGGCCTGATTATTTTTCCACAAATGCCAAACAAAGGAACAAAGTTCTTGAATTTTAAAGAGCATGCAAAATATATGTACAACTTGTTTTATTGGAGAACAGAAAAATAACTCTTGGTTTTTTTAATGTTTAAAGAAAATACTTATATTCCCATAGAGTTTCCAAAGGTATCGCAAAGCTTGTTCTTCATTTTCTGTGGCCCTCTTGTTCACTAGCAAGAATACTCCTGCAACGAGTTTGAGCTGACATTTGGAGCACTAGACTACTTTAGATTTTGCCATTGAGGTGGGTGATTTTTGATGATGGGATCGCAGATTGTATCAGTACGCTATGTTGACTTCTAAAAAAGGTAAAGTGCGGTAAGCTCCCTTTTACGTTATTTTTTTTCATTTTTTTGCTGAAGGCATACATGAATGTAAGGATGTGCATGAGAGATTTAAAGACATGTTTTTTGTTTTGTTTTTTTGTTTTTGCTTTTTTTTTGTTTTTCTTGGTAATGCATGAGTATATGTGAGGAGTCCTAAGAGCTTGTATTATTTACATGACCTCTTTTTTGGTACTCTTTTTTTGTTTTGTCTTTCTTTTTTTTCCAGTTATGAAATGCATGAACACATATGAATTAATGAATACTAGTCTCAACTATCTCTAAACTAAGTAATGAATGTTTGAATGTACACCTAAATTTATGTTTGGTATTTATGTCTTAAGACTATATAAATAATTGTATGAATGAAGACCAAATTAATAAAAGAATAATATACAAAATAAGGTTAGCAAAAATAAAATACAATAATATTTATACAATAAAAACAAGGTTAGTAAAAAGAATAATAATATACATCAAGATAAAATTAATAAAAAACAAAACAAGAATGAATAAAATATACAAGCAATAACAACAAAAATATTTACAAGACAGTATACAATAAAACAGCATGGTATAATATGAATGCACCTATTCTCCAAAAGGGATGCTAGAATGATCAAACAATATATGGGTCAATGCCCCTAATGAGCTTTTACTGCTAAACTTATCTTATTCGTTGGTCCCAAAACTTCCTCTATAGAGGGCTCCGTACGCCATGGGATTTACTGGAGGAGGGCCTTAAAAGGACATGCCGTAAAAAGACCTCAAGTTTGAGTGAGGAGTCCGGGGTCCCTTTGCAGATAATGATCAATGCGCAGGGCACCCTAATAAACCTCGCTAACCTGGACTGAAATAAAAACCCAAGTAGAGGGTTTATGTATAAAGTGGTCAATACTCCCCCTTTACCCACGTGGTGGAGAAGGGGGTATGATACAATACTCCCACACAGGACATCATACACTACATAGCTGATATTCAGAAAGACAAAATCATAAATTTATTAAATTCAAATCAAGATAAACGCTTATAAATCCACATGCCTTTATTACAATAAAATCCACTTTACAATATCTCCCCACTGGGGTACAAAGCCTCTCAAAAATAATATTACAAATAACGTTAATCAAAACCACAAACAGAACTATTGTCCACCTTGGTGTTCCCACCTAACGCCTATAGGTCCCTGAGAAAAACAGAACACAATAAGAGGGGTGAGCAACCACATCTCAGTAGGGATCAAGTCTCCCCAACCCATCCCATGCACTTAACCACTACATGAGAACGTGTACTAGTGCAGTATCGTGACAGTAGTAAATACAAGTAAAACACACCACTCAAATGGGCGCAACCACAGCCCTAGCCACGCTGGCTCCACAGCCTCACAGGCTACCAATTCCACAGCCTTCCAGGCTAACAATTTAACCGCCTCTCGGGCAAATATTTAACCGCCCTCCAGGCAAATGTTTGACCGCCTCTCAGGCAAATAGTTTAACCGCCTCTCAAGCAAGTAGTTGCCACAGCCTCTCAAGCTAACAATCATACAATTATACACATAACATACATTTCTGCCACACAGGCATAAAATCAAACACATGGCATGCGCACATTCATGGGTTCCCAAACTCAGCCACACGGGCATAAAATCAAACACATAATAGGCATAGCCCATAGGCATAGTAACAAACACATAATAAGCTTAGCCTATCAGGCATATTATCAAACATATAACATGCACAGACAACCCAACGACCTCAAGCCCGATCCCAACGTCAGAACCACAACAAATATGCCATTGAAGGCCAACATCCATATAGGAGATCACACCTATATGGATTTACATATATATATATATATATATATATATATATATATATATATATATATATAGCAACCACAAATCGCCTACCACAAGGCCAAATCCCTGGGATAGGTTCAAGGAACAGAACCCCTACCTTAAGGATCCTTCGCGTTCTTGCCTCCACGCCAAACGCCGTCCACTCCCGCGAATCACCACAGCAAGATCAGAAGCTCTCCTTCCCCCCTCTCTCTCTCTCTCTCTCTCTCTCTCTCTCTCTCTCTCTCTGCGACGGCTGCGGTGGCTAACGGAAAACCCTAAACCTAAAACAAGAAGTCCTCCACCTCTTTATATAGACACTCCAATATCAAAACGATGTAGTTTTGATTAAGTGAACCCCAACATCAAAACGAAGTAGTTTTGATGACACACTACAACCTTCCCGCATCCCATACATGCCAAAATATCCATAATTCAAACATGGTCCTTTGGGAAAAGGTTACTAGAATAACACAACCAAGGTGATGGTGCAAAAATATGGCTGCACGCCATAATGCACGTCATATCCCCATATGACGTGTAGCTCCAAATGCTGTGAAATTCCACCTCAAGCTTCCTTGAATCATGTAGAAGGCAAGCAAATAATAAACACCTTGCACGTGATATCCCCATATGACGTGCATTGTCACATGCACCTCCCAAAGGTTCCCTCTTGGGCTAATCTCTTACCCCAAACTTGCCCATCAACTTACAAGGTGTTTTAGCTAAAGTGTGTGGGAAGAAAACTCCCTAAAACCCAACAAATGCCTCTCAAAAGGCAAAACTGTGACTAACTCCTCACATCCCAAAACACGGGTCATTACATCCTCTCCCCCTTAAGACTTTTCGTCCTCAAAAAGAAACAACATGCAAGGAATAACAAACACATGCTACCCATTTACAAAACGGCAAGCCACAACACCCAAATGAGTTATACACCGCAAACAACATATAACAGGACATACGTCCGCAAACTCAACAAAATACCACCACAATCCATAACCACATGCATCATAATGCATATAACACATACCCGCATGTCACAAATACACATCTCAAATACAAGCACATGTCTCAAAAGGATAATACACAATGTAAAACCGCATCACTATCACTTGGCCAAAAGCCACCTCCCACCCTTAAGATTGTTCGTCCTCGAACAAGTCTGGGTGCTGCTCACACATCATGGACTCACGTTCCCATGTCTCCTCCGCAGGACGTGTTATCCTCGAAAAGACAACACACCTTCCATAACGCACATGTTGATGCACATCGCCCACAACCATCCATATACCTGCGACTGAAGATATCACACAATAACACACATGAAGGCACGTACCCACAAACCTAGTACACACAACACAATAGGGAAAACACATATTCTAATCTCACAAACAACCCTTGTTCTCCTCACTTAACACATGTCACAAGTATTCACATGGCACGACGGTGTAAGACATATACGCCCATTCCCAACACGTTTAATAAATCCTAGAGGTAGGTCACAGACCAACTCACAGCACAAACACTACGACAAGGGAGGACACCACAAACAAAATGAAACTTAAATGTTCCACCGCCCAACTTAGCTGTAGGGAGTTTCCTCACAACCTTCCGGCCTTTGGACTTTTCGTCCTCGAAAAGAGAAACCAAATAGCAAATAGCACGAGAAGATCAAAGCAACACATAACACTCATGAGCAAATCACGAACTAGAGCATGGCCAATTAGCGCACTAACAACAACTCTTGTGAGCAAGTCTGACAACAGTGAGGTCGAGAAACCTCCCACAAATTCGCTAAGACCCCGACGACCAAACAAGGCCAACACCATCAGCCTACGCGTGAAGCATGCGGTCGCTAGAATTCATTTGATTGAACGAGGAGGCACTGCATCGACACAGCGGGGTACTTTGCTGTAACCGCCTACGTGCGTCATAATAGAACCAACACTCCACAATTTAAAATACCTAACAGTAACCCACCATTAAGATTTGATGCAACTGACACCAACAATTTACAATGCAGCCACACCCTAGATATAGACCTCACCCTTATAGCAAGCACAATGAGGTCACAATGAAACACAAACAATCATGATAATGGCGTGATGCAAACCACAATCACATTCCCACATAGGGATATCACTACAGCAGCACAAGCATCACTGCTGAAATTCCCACACTCTAACGCAAAACATGCTTGGAGATCCGAGGAACACATCCTCCATCGAGGCACATTAAAACCCAACCAACACCAATGGTGGCTCACAACAACTTACAATCCAGGACACCGCTATACGAGCATGGAGTTCGCCTTTAACCATTCGGTTAGCGTCACGACGCCTAGCGGAGTCCAAGGATGAACTTAAAACAGCAAATTCAATACTACACACAACCATGGCAAGACCAAAATCCACTATCGGGCTATCACCAGTCACCGACTTTGAGAATCTACATCCTTGATCACGGTCAAATAGGGATCCACCAAGGTCCCACACAGCCTTCACGAACTGAGGCTTACATTACAACCTAAAAGATCACGCCTTACCAAGTCGGCAGACATCCCATGCGATAGGAATCCTTGGATGCTGGGTAGTTACCAACAACATAGTTCTCTCCACCCTGGAAAACTCTCCTACTTGCAACATGACAACAAAGGAATCCTTTGTGTCACCACTCACAGGTCACAAGGGAATCCCTTGCCTCCAGGACAAACTCCACCTCATGGCCCACTAACTCCGCTATACCAACCATCATGTTCTATCTCAACACACTAACAAAACCCTCAAATGGACCAAAAGATACGCAGGCTCTAGCCTCAGCTAAATGTGGTCACTGCAATTCCCCCGGATAGGCACAGGAAACAAGACATGCGAACTCCTGATTCGGGACTTTCATGTAGCTCCCAAATACCAACACCTCGATGGGGTGAACCATCTCACTTACTGCGTGTTACTGCACAAGAAAGGTTTTCAAGGAGGACATATGTAGATCATTCGCCTACCACCACCGCTCTAAAGCATACACCTTTTGATATTCGCCCGACATAAATCTCTCCCCAAGGAGTAGCACTAATACCCCGTCCTAGCAAAACTGTCACAACTGACTCAACTCGGGAAATCAAACAACCCTTTTTCTCAGTGCATCAACACTCTTCTTCATTCCCACACCACATATATTATACTAATGCATCACCTTCTACTCCTCTGCATATGGATGCCATGATACCCACACATAAGAACTCTACTATACACCTTCGATCAGCACATATGTAACACTTGCAACAAAACAAAGCAACCAAAACACACGAAATAAACTACAGTGCAGAACACATGTAAGAGAGAACATAATAGCCTCCCACCTCCTCGCCTCTTTTAAGCCTATTGCCCACAAGACATGGATTAACGGAATGGTCCTACCACCAGAAGTACATCCTCAACCCCTCTGGAGATGTCTCCCAAATGTGGGGAAAAGCCCGAACAAGGCCTGCTCAATCACACTCGCTTGCCCACTTGCACTAATTGGATTCACTGGGCACGATCCTATAAACCCACTCTCAGCCGATAGTTGAGTTCTAGAACACTTCACATTTTACATATGTGCATACCCATTTCACAATATATCCTATGAACATCACTAAAGGTCTCTCACACACCACAAGCATGACTCGTGGTCAACGTTTGGCCACCCGAGAACTTGCAGCCGTCTCCACAGGACCCCCACAAGAACCTTAAAATTACATACCACTCTCACCAACCAATTTAAATCTCAATGACTCAAGGAGTGAGTTATACTAAGGGCAATCTCCTCCCTCAACCCCGATACTTGGAAAGGTTACAAAAAAAACATCCCTCCCAGGTAGCACTTCTACACATACCTCCATCCAAATAAAAACATACTTCTATTAGTCAAGGTTGCCAAAATAGCTACCACACAAAGATACGGTTAACACTTTAGACCACATTTAAACCATCAAACTCTTTACAACAACTATTTATTATCATAACTATTAGTAATTCATTATTCGTTTGGTATCATACATTTATTTATTTATTTATATATATATATTTTATTCTCTAGTAGGTCACTCACCACGTCCACTTTGAAATGGTAACACAAATGACCTTCTAAGCCTCACCTAACAGGAAACTGTGGCTCATGAGCCCTCTCAATGAGAATACCCCTCTATCACAAACGTCTTAATTAAATTGCTAGAAACTCAGCAATCAAAGGTTCACTCATCCTCACCTAAGCCAATACGAGACTCAACCGATCAATATATTTAAAGGAGCATGATACCACCAATAAAACAGAAATTTTAACACACGAGAGTTGAAATCGTACCCTTGACTAAGGAAAGTTTTGCCATGCTCTCCTACTGGCCTTACTAGGTAGTCCTCGGCCCCATGCCTTGCTCGCTGAGCCAGTCCTCTAGCACCATGCCTTGCTTTACCAAAACAGACTGTCTGGAGATGTCCTACCTTTCCATAGATGCGACACTGGTACTGCTTCCTGTTACACCCTTTTTTCCAATGTCCCGGTTGTCCACAGCAAGAACAACCCTTTGGGAAACTGGTCTCAAATGGATTTGTTGGGGGATTGACCCCCGTCTCGAAACTTGTGGCCATCCTCTGATTGCCCCCCTCTACCTCTTGGGGTCCTTTATGCTGATCAGGACAACAATGCTTCAGTTGATCTTCATCCGAGCTCCTCCAAATGATGTGGGTTGACCGCCCTCGGTGTGCCTCGCTCTTAATCAGTTATCGAATCTCATCCCACAATTATGGAATAATCAGGGTTAAAATGTCAATCTCTGCCATGTTAAGATCATTACTTACAGCCTGCAGCTCTGCCACTTGCCTAGCCTGGGTGGCGGGCTCTTCTGTCGTACGGGTCATAAATTTTCAGAGGCTGGGTACACGAGGAGGTAACGCTCTAGGTTAACACTCAATGATCCCAATACCATTACCGACTAGGCATTTTGAGCCATAACTAATCTCAAAACACACATTATCACCACACAGATTTGTAGATTCACCTGTTGGATTAAGCCTAGAATTTGGATAACGCTAATAAAGCCCTATGTAATTTGATTTGAGACCATTGTTGTTTTATCTTAAGTCATTGTAAAAGATATGACCTTCATCCGGATTTACACTTGTGTGAGCAAAGCTAAGGATAGGATACATAATCCTGATCCAGGTGAAAATGAGTATCGTCAAACACTTAGTATATAACCAAGTCTTTGTCTCATACGGATCAAGGATCATTCGTGCGGACTAAGAACCTAAAAGCTACGGACTAAGAAATCCGCACTTAATATATCAACGGACTAAGTCTAAAAGATGCGGAGTAAGAATCTTAGTCTACAAAGTCGCACGGAGTAAAAGAATCAACGCGGAGTTAAAAAGATAAGTCTTCCACTCAATCGGACTAAAGTATAGAAGACACAGAGTAAGGAATCCGAGTCTTCCATACATGCGGAGTAAGGAAGTACTTCTACGGAATAAGGACTTAAGTCTTTATTAGATGCGGAGTAAGGAAGTTAGATGCGGATTAAGGAAGCTAGATGCGGAGTAAGGAATCCGAACCACTCACTCATGCGGAGTAAAGGATGTGCTGATACGGAGTAAGCCATCCGTTCCTTTAACTCATGCGGAATAAGGAAACTAGTCGCGGAGTAAGGAAGCGCAGATGCGGAGTAAGCACTCCGACCTTCTCTTCATACGGAGTAAGGAAGCGCTTACTTAGAACAAGGATTCCAGCACCAAATTGATACGGAGTAAGCAATCAGTATTACGGAGTAAGGATCCGAGCTTAATTTAAGCACGGAGTAAGGAACCTTACACCGGATTCAAGAAGACGCTACTTTAACTTATCTCTTTGTGATCAAAGTCATTAGCTTGCTGTTTCCCGATGTAAGACAAACTTGTTGAGAACCTAAAGCATCTTACACGTGGATCATCCGGATATGTGGACACAACTTTAACTACACTTGGGAACTTACAAAGACTCTCATGCGTTGCAAACCCAAGATCTTGAAGACCACATCCGCAGCAATTAATGCAGAGAGATATCCGAGAGACAGTAAATGGGTACAATATCCGGAAAAACAAGTTCCGAGGTTGTTTCTTGAGGATGTCACTACAAATAGCAACACTTGTATATTTAGAAAGGTACTTCTGTGTAAACAAAAAGTGAAAAATATAGAGTAGCATGCATGCACTAAAGCTCATAGAGATCTAGGAGGCTAGTGTGTGTGTACTTGTAAACAGAGTGTTAAAGAGTTGTTAAGTAGGTCTAAAAGCTTTCAAGCTTTAGACTGCTTTCATTTTGTTGTACTTATCATACTGATAATAAAACAAAATACTTCCACTATCTGGTTATCTTCTACATTGTTTCTATCTCTTAACTAGATAAGTGTTGTGCCAAAGAGTCAAGAAAGAGTTTCGATAAGAGCCTATTCACCCCCCTCTAGGCTCCAAGGGACCAACAAGTGGTATCAGAGCAAGTTCTATTTGTTCTAAGTAGAGATCCCACTCTTTCACTCTTACCAATGGCCGAAGAAAGAAGCATGTTATTCAACACTCGCCTTAACTCCGGAGGTGCACAAGAGCCCCTTCCAAATCGAAGCAGCAATGAAAATGTCAATCCACCTCGACCTGCTGCTTCACAACCACGGAGTTCTGGCTTCACTCTGACAAAGCCACCCAAATTCACACCTGAGCTTTTGTCCCAGTGGAAAGCTCACTTGAGAATGTTCATGGTCTTCTATGATCATCTCATGTGGCCATGTCTTCATCAGGAGATACCCACTCCGATGACTATTGTAGAACATGGAGTTAGAAGACCAAAGATTGATGGTGAACTCACCAATGATGAAAGAGCCTGGTAGTGTGCTAACGAAAAGGCTCTGGCATATGTTACATCGTCTTTAAATTCCGAAGCTTTCACGGACGTCCAGGGCTGCACGACAACGAAAGCTGTCTGGGATAAACTGACAATCCTCTATGAGGGAAGTCAGTCCCAAATGCAGAACGTTATCTGTACTTTCAGGCAGAATTTTGAGAGTTTCAATCACAAACCGGGCGAATCACTCAAGAGCATATATCGGAGATTCGGCAAGCTCATCCTTGAGCTGAAAACTGTCAATGAGCATTATTCTCAATCTCAGATCAATGACAAGTTCTTTCACTCCTTGCCGGATCGCTACTACTCCAAACAACTCCAGATGTAATCTGACAAGAACTGGCAGTATGTTCCCCTTGAAGAACTATATGGAGAGCTACGGACTCACAAGGTCAGGTTTAAATACTCTGATCGGGACGAGAAAATAGCTCAGAAAGAAAAGGGGGTAGCTCTCAAAGCTACGGAATGTCCCAGCATACTAAGAAATGATGATACGGACGAGTCCGAGAATTCTGACTCTGATGAGGAAGAGGAAATAGCTCTCCTTGTCAAATCCTTTGAGCGATTTCTACGGAAAAGCAGAAAAGGATTCAGAAGAGGCTCCTCATCATCTTTCTAAAGAAAGGAGCCACCGGAGTCTAGTTCCCAGGAATGTTACAACTGTGGGAAAACAGGTCACTGGGCCAAGGACTGCAAATCCAAATCTAAAGTGGCCGATAAAAGTGACAAGGTAACTCCTCGCCGCTCCACCTCAGACAACAGCAAAAACAATAGGAAGGCGTTCGTCACAAAATACATCAGTGGCTCGGAAGAAGAGGAGGAATCCTCGGATGATGAGCCAACTCCCAAGCCAAACGTCTGCCTCATGGCAAATTCTGAGGTACCTTCGATCTCTGAGCTTATGAATAAATTAGAATCTCTTATTATTGAACGTGATCATGAAAAGAATGAGAGACTAATAATTACACAAATGTACAAAGATATGGAAAGTCAGAATAAACGCCTTGAGATTGCTGTTACTAGATTAGAATAGGACATAACTGACTTCAGGAGTAAAGAGGCTTGGTATCATGATCTAAGAGCTGAAAATCACCTGCTAAATACCAACCTAACTGGCCTAAAAGTTATTGTGAAGCGACTCGAAAATGAACTGGAACAAGAAAAAGAAATAAATCGTAAGTGGCTAAAATCCGGAGAAATAGCCTCTACCTTTAGGACTGATCCTGACAACATCCGAGTCAAACCTGGCCTAGGCTTCAAACCATCAACCTCCACATAGACTACTAAGTGTCCTCAGGATTTCATAGCCTCTATTGGATGGTTTAATTTTAGGTGGCACCATAGTCTATGATTGTGGAACCGAGGCTGTTACTGTTGTTCCTGAAGTAGTAGCACCCGTAACTAATGATGAAGGGAAGGCTGCTGCAGTTCAAGCCAAAACTGTAGCACCCAAAAAGAAAGGAAAGGCTAAGGCTGACGTATCTAGGGCCAAGAGCGCATCACCCAAACGCAATGGACTAGGCCATAGGGAACAGAGTAAAATGTCTGTAAAATCTAAGAGACCTGTATCCCCTGTTTGTACTCTGCATTATAGTGTCTGTTTGATCTGTAGGGAAATAGGTCATTATCACTATGAATGTTGGAGTTTATCTGATAACTGGCTTTGTAACCAAGTTCGTATTAATAAAGATCAGTTCTACAAAAAGGGTTCTTCCAGCAAGAGCAAATCAAAATCAAAATCTCAAAGGAGTGTCTCTCCCAAGAAAACCCAAGTAAAAGAAGCAGCTAAAACTAACAAATTAAAGTCAACCCGAAAAGCTAAAATTTCTAGCAAAGTTAAATCCGGAACTGTTGACACTACTGCTGTTCTCTCTAACTGCCCGAAACAAGTTTGGGCACCAAAAGTGTAAATTGTTATCTTTTAGGAGCATCTCTGGAATGCATTGCCGGATCACTTGAAGTTAAAGATCAATTAAAGCAAGTGGATCCTCGATAGTGGATGCTCCGGACATATGACAGGTGATCAGACTCTACTTGTTGAAGTTAATGACAAATGAGGTCCATCCGTTTCATATGGTGACAATAGCAAAGGTAAAACTATCGGGTATGGCACTTTAACCAACGGTTGTGTATCAATCACAAGAATTGCACTAGTCGAAGGTTTGAAGCATAATTTGCTAAGTGTCAGTAATTTATGTGATAAAGGATTTACTGTTTCCTTTATGTCCAACACCTACACAGTAAGGGAAAACTTATCCGGAGATGTTAAGTTATCCGGATCAAGAGATGGGGACATATACTCTGTGGTCTTAAGAAATAATTCTTCTGACCCTATATGCTTCCTTACTATAGCATCGGATGAAGATAGTTGGCTATGGCACAAGCGATGCGCACATTTAAACTTTAAGACCTTGTTTAAGTTAGCGTCGCTTGATCTGGTCACTGGTCTACCTAAACACAAATACTCCAGAGACACTCTCTGTCGAGAATGCCAACTTGGCAAACAGACCAAACATAGTTTTAAGAGCAAATCAGTTAATTCAATAACTGCTCCTCTACAACTTCTTCATATGGACCTCTGTGGTCCCATTTCTGTTCCTTCACTAGCTGGTGCGAGATATACCCTTGTGGTTATCGATGATTTCACCAGGTACACATGCGTGATGTTCCTGAAATCTAAGGATCAAACTTTTGAGCATCTTGTAGACCTTTTCAACTGGATAAGCAACTCACAAGGATCGAGCATTAAGCGCATCAGGAGTGATCATGGTACAGAATTTGATCTTTCAGATATGAGATCATATTGTTCTGAACAGGGCATTCAGCACGACTTCTCTGCGCCCAGAACTCCACAGCAAAATGGGGTAGCTGAGCGCAAGAATCGCACTTTAGTCGAGGCTGGCAGATCTATGTTAGCAGGGGCAAAGCTTCCTCTCAATCTATGGGCTGAAGTTGTGTCCACTGCCTACTATGTTCAGAACAGAACTCTAATAAATAAACTTACCATGAAAACATCCTATGAGATGTGGAGAGGATGAAAGCCCTCGATTTCACATTTCAGAGCCTTTGGGTGTACTTGCTATATATTGAACAATGACAAAGAACCCCGGAATAAATTTGAACCAAAATCTGATGATGGGATTTTTGTCGGGTACTCATTACATAGCAAGGTTTATCGAGTCTTCAATAGAAAACTTTTTAAAGTTGAAGTATCTATCCATGTGACCTTTGATGAAGCTAACCTAGATTGGTCAAAAGTTGCTTCTTCAAGTTCTAATGTATAGGTTCAGGACAACAATATCGACTATTCGAAGTTTATGAATGTTCCTGTTACATATATTGATTTACCACGCGACACCAGTGAAGGACGAAGAAATGATGTTGATGATGCTACAGATGATTCAGACTCAGGACTACCATTAAACTCCGGACATATTCTTACGGATATCCAACATTCCAGAGTACCTTCAAGTTCGTCCGGACCAGTTAACACTGAAAGCAACAGTGTCGAAGAACCACTTAGTTCTTCTGAACCTGCTAATACGGAAACATCTGGTCCAGAAGAAGCTCAACCAGCAGATATACCTGAACCACCTAATCTGGCAGAGCTTCAAATTATACAAGATCAACCATCACGTGCACAGAATTACAGGTGGACTCGAAACCACCCTTCAGGATAAGTGATTAGTGATCCTACTGTTGGTGTAAGAACAAGAGTGGCCACCTCCAACATCTGTCTTTACACATGTTTTCTATCACAGATAGAACCAAAGGTAGTAGATGACGCTCTTCAAGATTCGAACTGGATAGAAGCCATGCAAGGAGAGCTGAATCAATTTAAGAGAAATGATGTGTGGACACTAGTACCAAGGCCTAAGTCAAGTCATTGGTGTTAAATGGGTGTTTCGGAACAAACTTGATACAGATGGAGTAGTAATCCGGAACAAAGCCAAACTGGTAGCCAAAGGATATCGTCAAGAAGAAGGAATAGACTATTACGAGACCTTTGCTCCAGTAGCAAGACTTGAGGCAATCAGAATGTTTTTGGCATATGCTTCTTATGAAAACTTCGTAGTTTATCAAATGGACCTTAAAAGCGCATTTCTAAATGGAGATCTTCAAGAGGAGGTGTACGTTGAACAACCTCCCAGTTTCATAGAACCCAAGGCTGGACATCTAGTCTACAAGCTACGGAAAGCCTTGTATGGGTTGAAGCAAGCTTTAAGAGCCTGGTATGACATACTGTCAGAATTCCTACTTGCTCACAACTTCCAAAAAGGGAAGATAGACACCACTTTATTTCTGCGAAAAGAGAAAGGACACACTCTGATCGTACAGATATATATAGATGATATCATTTTCGGATCATCAAATCCGAAGTTTTGTGAAGAGTTTGCAAAGTTGATGACTGGCAAGTTTGAGATGAGTATGATGGGAGAACTGCCCTACTTCCTTGGAATAGAAGTCAAACAATTGAAGGAAGGGATCTTCATTAACCAAGCTAAGTATACATGTGATCTTATTAAGAAATTTGGTATGGAAGGTTCATCTCCCGTCAAGACTCCAATGCCAGTCAGTGCCAAGTTAGATCCTGATGTGGACGGCAAATCAGTAAATGTGATTGAATACAGAGGGATGATAGGATCCTTGCTATATCTTACAGCAAGTCGCCCGGACATTATGTTTGCAACCTGCATCTGTGCACGATATCAGGCGAATCCCAAGGAGTCACATATGCTTCACGTCAAACGGATATTAAGGTATCTCAAAGGGACTGTGAATTTGGGACTCTGGTACCCAAAGGAGTCCAACTTCACCTCATCCGGATATTTTGATGCTAATTTTGCTGGGTGTCGCATCGACAAGAAAAGCACAAGTGGTACGTGTCAGTTTCTTGGAAATAGATTAATTTCATGGTTCAGTAAGAAGCAAAATTTCGTATCAACCTCTATTGCTGAGGCGGAATATATAGCTGCTGGAAGTTGCTTCGCACAACTACTTTGGATGCAAAGTCAACTTACTGACTACGGTTTCAACATGACATCTATTCCACTCTACTGCGACAACACTAGTACAATTGTTATAAGCAATAATCCTGTCATGCACCCAAAGACCAAGCACATTGAGGTAAGGTATCACTTCATTCGCGACCATGTTCTCAAAAAGCATATATCACTGGAACATGTTGCTACTGAAGATCAACTGGCACATATACTCACAAAGCCCCTACCTGATGCAAGATTCTCTGAACTACTCTTCTGATTAGGTATGATTGACTTCTCTGCATAACTTCACATTTAAACTTCCCATCACTATATTTTCTCTTAGAACTTACATTATGCTTTTATTGAAAGTAGAATACACATACTGAACTTAATGTTGATCATACTTACAGCCTAACGTGCTTTATGCTCGGATATAAATGTCTAATTTCAAATTGGGAGGATGCTTGCATTTCCCGACTGAAGTCGGTCAAGCTAACATAATTAAAACGGATATGAATAACCTCTTTAGGATTTCATGATTTTAATCTCCACTCATCACCACATGACGAATGCTATTTCATATTGATCACTCTATTAACTTGTACGGTTGAAGAAATGAAATGGGTTAGCTCGGACTGCTTGGTGATGGTACTCAAAATCGTAGTCTGATTAGCTCCTGAAGTGTAGTTTCCTAATGGATAGACAGTGTTGTTTCAAGATCTAAATTCTTTAGCAGGTAATGCCTTCGAGAGGATTGCATGATCTACGGGGGAGAAAATGCTTTATTCATTATCCAAGTAATACCCCCCGTATATGTCTCGTGACCTCTTTCCTAGCTGTCTATCTGAGGGGGAGTCTATCACTGAGAGGATCGCATGATCTAAGGGGGAGCAACCTTAGTAATCTTCCCCTAATGTCTCGGATGCTCTTTTCTCTAAACTATCACTTCCGGATCTACCTGGACATACATGATTGAATCAAAATTGTGGCATGCAAGGATGTTTTTCTTCCTTCAACCGTGCATTTTAATCGGATAATCATTTGCTTGCTTTCGACATGTGTTCATTTATTCCGTTTCACTCATGAATCCTAAGTTGGACAAATCATATGATTTTTAATTATCTTAACTACGGTGTTCAATAGGACAATTTCGCTATGTTGACCAATATGAACTTGTGTGTTTATTATCTGACATATGCCTTGATTTAGTAATAGTGATCATTCTCTTGTTTGTATGTGTCTTTTACATTTCCTTTCAATGCATTAAGTTCTGTTTCTCATTAGTTCGGATTCAGTTCCTCTACAATGGACTATATCTTCATATCCGTACTAATTCCCACCTGTTAAGCTTGTGTTCTTTTAGTTTATTTTCGTGAAGCTACAGGTACAGATTCTCTTTGCACCTTTATCGATATATCTTGTCTATAGTCTCGGATTTGAAGTGTTGTGGAACTTCTCTTCTCTTTGACTTCAAGACAGCAAAGGAATCTACTTTTCTCTTCAAGCACTCTGTTTCTCCGGACACGGTCTACTTTTCATCTGGATGATCTTATCTCGGATCTCATTTACTCTGGATGATTGTCGGTTCATTCCTACGGACTCTTGGAACTCTCAAATCGCGATGAATCATGTCTTATTATCTATCGCGTGCTTTTGAGGAGGAATAATGATGGCTCATTAAATGCATGTCTCGGGATGCACACACTTCCCAAAGAAGGCAAACAGCTGCTATCATTCCCTGGTCATGCTGTCTCCACGTCATCTCTATATCCGGAGGCGCGGCGCTCTCAAGATTCATGACATCAGCATGTCAAGCGGTTCACTGCCCCACTCGCTCAATCCCTAGACCCGCTGACATTTACGGACTCGGTCTTATATATCCTGGACATTCCTGCGCAACACGAGTTTTAAATCTTCCAAATCCCTAAAACCCTCGTCGCTCCTTCAATCCCCCAGACCCCACCTCCTTCTCCTCTCAATCTTTCCCTCAATGGCACCCAAAACTTCTCTTTCCGGCATTAATCCCGTCCATCTGGTTGATTGGTGTGCTATCTCTGATCCTCCAGCTTGGTTTCTGGAACTTCGCCCACTTCTGGAAGCCTCTCACATCCTAAACCTGGTCTCCAATCCTATTGACCTTCTCATTGAAGACATCCGTGAATTCTATCAACGGATTCGCTGCACCACCGACTCCATTATCTCATACGTCCGCGGTGAATCCATCTTGATCACCCCTGATGTTCTCCGTGCCGCTCTCAACCTTCCTCCTAGTGATCCTCAGCGCCCGGATGCTAAGCCAATGACTATTTCCATGGGTTGCTCCTATAAAGGGAAGGATTACAAAATGAAGTCTTTTCAAGGTCGCTACCGGTGTATGGCAACCATATTGAGTCGCTGCCTCCTGGCTCGAACCACTACTCTAGATTCTATCCTGTATGACCTTCTATTGGCTATGTACGGCGTCTTTGAGCGTCTCCCGATGGACTGGGGGACTTTCTTGTTCCGACTGCTGAGGAATGGTCCAAAGAACCACTCTTTTGGGCGGATACTCAACACTGTCTTCAGGAATCTCAATCTAGACCATTTTACCCGATATGATGCCGTTCTTTTCCCTTAGGCTTATTATCTTCGCCACTTTACGCCTGATGGGAACATGATAGCTCACCGTCCGTCGGCTGCTCTCCGCCTTCTTCCCGCCTTGGAACAATAAGGCAGCTCTGTTGGTGACCCCTCCGACAGCCATCATGCCCCCGAAGTCAGCTCTGCTCACCGGTCCTCCCAGATTCGGTCCGTTGCTGCTCCCTCCATCTCTAGAGCTTCGCAGCACAGCGTCCGTGCCGACCCTTCTGAGGTTGTGGGACCATCTCAGCCCTAGTTTACCTACGGCTGTTTCCCCAGCACCATCTGCTACGGATGTCCCCACTCCATCCACTTCCGCTGTTGCTGCCGCTGTTGATACTGCCGTTGCCACCGCCATCGCTGATGTCCCGGAATCTCTTCCGGAAGTTCCCTTGCCTCTTCTCCCTCAACCCCAAGACTACCTAAACCATCTCTCCGCCGACACCTTGACGGACCTATGGTTCCGTTTTAGCCTCGCCTGCACAGCCTCCATCCCCGGCGACGACCTCAAGGTGTTGTATGCCAAACACACCCGCACCCCGAAAGATATGATCGTCTGGAATTTGGATCATGGCTTTCTTACGCCTGCCCACATTCCGGAGGTTCCCTTTGCTGTCTCCTCTGGACAAGCCCATGACGCACGGGTTCCTTCCCCTGCTAAGGCTCGGACCGCCTCTCCTGCAGATGCCATCCTTATCATTGACCTTTCTGGTCATAGTGGCTCTGCTGCTCCGGAAGCTTCTGATGCTCCAGATGCCCCCTATGCTGCTGCTGTTGATGTCCCCTCTACTCTTGTTGACTCCTCTGCCCAGCACACACCTGCCCCTATTCCTGCCGGGGAGTCCTCCAAAGCTCCGGAGTTGGCACTTGGACGTGCCTCATTTGGGACAGTTCACTCCGATGCTGTGCTACCTGCTCAACTAGACCGTCACGTCCAAGCTCAAACCGCCCAAATTTCTGCCATTGCCGCTATGGTTGATGCTCTTGGTGCCCAACTCCTCTCCGCCTTAACCGACTCCTCCACCTCCATCAAGCAAAAGATGGACCTTGTAGCCTCGTCCGTCCATTCCCTGTCCACCTCTTTTGCGGACTTGGCTCACACGATGGCTCATCCTCCTCTCGTCCCTCGTCGATCTGCCTAACCGGGGGAGAAAGTGCCATCTGATCCTCCTGCACCTTCCTCCTCTCGTGCCGACAAAAAGTGGTCTGCATCCTCACTGCTTCCGGGAGTTACCATCCCCAAACGCAGCCGCTTCTCTCAGCCTAGCTCCTCTAGTGTAGCTCCTCCTTCGACCACTCCATCTGCAGCGGCTAACACCTTCCTCCCATCATACGCGGATCTTGATCCCCTTGATGAGGATGGAAGTGTTTTTAATGCTATGGCCATGTATGTCGCGTCAAATGCTGAGAGAATATGTCTATCTGAGGTGTACCCCTTCTCTCCTCAAGACATAAGCACTATTCGTTCTGAGATGGGTTTACACACCACAGAAGACATAGATAACTTTTCTCAGGTACTTAAGATGAAGATGAGGCTGTTTTTGTCCCTATACAAGGACACGCACATGTTTGACATCTTGCCTTGTTGGAATGAAGGGTATCTTCCAGACTTAGCCAATATTCAGACCTTCATAAACGGAACTGCTGAGGATAGCACTTCCTGGAAGACTCTGCAATCTGTCCTCATTCCATACCGGGTCATGACGCCGCACTTCATGCTGCTTGTCTTTATGATTCCGTCCAAGCAGCTGATTCTAATTGATTCCTATCAAATTGTGGAGCAAAATGTTAGAAAGAATCAATTTGAGCCTCTGCGTATTCATCTGACGGAAGCCGTAAAGCAATCGGGCCTTTATGAAGAAAGAGGCCTACCTCCGTTGGGTCCAACTGAAAAGCTAAAGGCGACGGTCCGGAGCAGGAAGTTAGTGCCACAACAGCCTGATAGAGATAGCTGCGGAGCTTTTGTCTGTCTCTTTATCAAATCTATTGTCAAGGTGGATAAAAACTGGAACAACATCCAAGCCTACACAATGGAGCAGACAATAGAGCTTAGAGAGAAGGTTGCAACAATGATCTTCAAGTATAGTAAGCCTTATGTACCTTAATGAAAACTTTGTATAAAGGATGAATTATACTTTATTGTAGTTAAATGAAAATGGGTGTAATCTCTTTTCTGTTTGCAGAAGATATGACCTTCATTCGGATTTACACTCGTGTGAGCAAAGCTAAGGACAGGATACATAATCCTGATCCAGGTGAGAATGAGTATTGTCAAACACTTGGTATATAACCAAGTCTTTGTCTCATACGGATCAAGGATCATTCGTGCGGACTAAGAACCTAAAAGCTACGGACTAAGAAATCCGCACTTAATACGTCAACGAACTAAGTCTAAAAGATGCGGAGTAAGAATCTTAGTCTACAAAGTCGCATGGAGTAAGAGAGTCAACGCGGAGTTAAAAAGATAAGTCTTTCACTCAACCGGACTAAAGTACAGAAGATGTGGAGTAAGGAATCCGAGTCTTCCATACATGCGGAGTAAGGAAGTACTTCTACGGAATAAGGACTTGAGTCTTTATTAGATGCGGAGTAAGGAAGTTAGATGCGAAGTAAGGAAGCTAGATGCAGAGTAAGGAATTTGAATTACTCACTTATGCGGAGTAAGGATGTGCTGAAATGGAGTAAGCCATCCGTTCCTTTAACTCACGCGGAATAAGGAAACTAGTTGTGGAGTAAGGAAGCGCAGATGTGAAGTAAGAACTCCGACCTTCTCTTCATACGGAGTAAGGAAGCGCTTACTCGGAACAAGGATTCCAGCACCAAATTGATACGGAGTAAGCAATCAGTATTACGGAGTAAGGATCCGAGCTTAATTTAAGCACGGAGTAAGGAACCTTACACCGGATTCAAGAAGACGCTACTTTAACTTATCTCTTCGTGATCAAAGTCATTAGCTCGCTGTTTCCCGATATAAGACAAACTTGTTGAGAACCTAAAGTATCTTACACGTGGATCATCCAGATATGTGGACACAACTTTAACTACACTTGGGAACTTACAAAGACTCTCATGCGTTGCAAACCCAAGATCTTGAAGACCACATCCGCAGCAATTAATGTAGAGAGATTTCCGAGAGACAGTAAATGGGCACAATATCCGAAACAACTAGTTCCGAGGTTGTCTCTTGAGGATGTCACTATAAATAGCAACACTTGTATATTTAGAAAGGTACTTTTGTGTATACAAAAAGTGAAAAATATAGACTAGCATGCATGTACTAAAGCTCATAGAGATCTAAGAGGCTAGTGTGTGTGTACTTGTAAAAAGAGTGTTAAAGAGTTGTTAAGTAGGTCTAAAAGCTTTCAAGCTTTAGATTGCTTTCATTTTGTTGTACTTATCATACTGATAATAAAACAAAATACTTCCACTATCTGGTTATCTTTCGCATTGTTTCTATCTCTTAACCAGATAAGTGTTGTGCCAAAGAGTCAAGAAAGAGTTTCGATAAGAGCCTATTCACCCCCCTCTAGGCTCCAAGGGACCAACATCACATTTCACAGACTATACAAGTTCACACCTTCACATTGCACATAGCATTTATACTCAAGTGAAAATCTCATCATTTTGAACACCACATTGCTTATTCCACACAATACCATACAAAGGCACACACTTAAGCATTCACATATCTCACCTAGTCATTCTTAGAATATTAACAGTATTATCTCTATTTAGTTCGTTCACATTGCACAAGTCCACTAGTACACAAATTCCATACCACATATTCTTTTCTTTGTAGTCATGCTCAAGTTATGACAATATATCAAAGTTGCACAATTAAATTTTTATCACGTTACGTATATTTTCACATTTAAAATGTTCCCACAGTTATTCATACAATCATACATAAACAACAAATGCAACTAGTGCCCTAATGCCAATGCATGCAAATCCTACCACAAGACTGGACTACCCCAAGTACACCTTAGAGGCTCAAAGAGGACCATGTTGATCAGGCACGTCCCTCCAGGCTCCTCCAAGGGACTCAAGATAACCAATCCGCCCACTACCCTAGGCCAACTAGACCATGCTCTGATACCATACTGTCACGCCCCGAATTTCCAACCCGAGGAAACCGATTCATGACTCCCCCTTTACCCACGCGGTGGAGAAGGGGGTAGGATACAATACTCCCACACAGGACATCATACACTATACAGTTGATATTTAGAAAGACAAAATCATAAATTTATTAAATTCAAATCAGGATAAATGCTTACAAATCTACATGCCTTTATTACAATAAAATCCACTTTACAATATCTCCCCACTGGGGTACAAAGCCTCTCAAAAATAATATTATAAATAACGTTAATCAAAACCACAAACAAAACTGTTGTCCACCTTGGTGTTCCCACCTAACGCCTGTAGGTCTCTAAGAAAAACAGAACATAGTAGGAGGGGTGAGCAACCACAGCTCAGTAGGGATCAAGTCTCCCCAACCCATCCCATGCACCTAACCACTACATGAGAACGTGTACTAGTGCAGTGTTGTGGCAGTAGTAAATACAAGTAAAGCACACCACTCAAATGGGCGCAACCACAGCCTCAGCCATGCTGGGTCCATAGCCTCACAGGCTACCAATTCCACAGCCTTCCAGGGTAACAATTTAACTGCCTCTCGGGCAAATATTTAACCGCCTCCCAGGCAAATGTTTAACCACCTCTTAGGTAAATAGTTTAACCGCCTCTCAGGCAAGTAGTTCCCACAGCCTCTCAGGCTAACAATCATACAATCAAACACATAACATACATTTCTGACACACAGGCATAAAATCAAACACATGGCATGTGCACATTCACGGATTCCCAAACTCAGCCACACAGGCATAAAATCAAACATATAATAGGCATAGCCACACAGGCATATTAACAAACACATAATAGGCTTAGCCTCTCAGGCATATTATCAAACATATAACATGTACAGACGACCCAACGACCTCAAGCCCGATCCCAATGTCAGAACCACAACAAATATGCCATTGAAGGCCAATATCCATATAGGAGATCACACCTATATGGGTTTACATATATATATATATATATATATATATATATATGCAGAACCATAAATCACCTACCACAAGGCCAAAACCCTGGGATAGGTTCAAGGAAGAACCCCTACCTCAAGGATCCTTCACGTTCTTGCCTCCACGCCAGATGTCGTCCACTCCCGCGAATCACCACAAAGAAGATCGAAACTTTCCTCCCCCCCCCCCTCTCTCTCTCTCTCTCTCTCTGCAACGGCTGTGGTGGCTGACGAAAAACCCTAAACCTAAAACAAGGAGACCTCCACCTCTTTATATAGACACTCCAATATCAAAACGACGTAGTTTTGATTAAGTGAACCCCAACATCAAAACGATGTAGTTTTGATGATACACTACAACCTTCCCGCATCCCATACATGCCAAAATATCCATAATTCAAACATGGTCCTTTGGGAAAAGGTTACTAGAATAACAAAACCAAGGTGATGGTGCAAAAATATGGCTGCACGCCATAATGCACGTCATATCCTCATATGACGTGCAGCTCCAAATGCTATGAAATTCCACTCCAAGCTTCCTTGAATCATGTAGAAGGCAGGCAAACAATAAACACCTTGCACGTGATATCCTTATATGACGTGCATTGTCATATGCACCTCCCAAAGGTTCCCTCTTGGGCTTATCTCTTACCCCAAACTTGCCCATCAACTTACAAGGTGTTTTAGCTAAAGTGTGTGGGAAGAAAACTCCCTAAAACCCAACAATTGCCACTCAAAAGGCAAAACTATGACTAACTCCTCACATCCCAAAACACGGGTCATTAGATACAACGATTTAAAAAAAGCGGTAAAACATGACTATCATGGCATTAAAGCACATAAATCAAAACTATCATACAATGGCGATTAAGCGTAGTAAATAAAGAATAAATAAAGAATAAAAGAATAAATAAAATTTAAAACAAAGAATAAACCTCTTAATTCTAAGCCTAGGCTTAACTCTCAAATTGTCTCCAACAGAGTCGCTAGCTGTCATCACTCGATTTCGTCTGGGGGGAAACCCACTTTTGGGGATACGGTTCTCCCATCCTTCACCCGAATGGTGATGAAAAAGAAACAGAATCACCATGTTAGCAATTCTGCAAGCGTACGGATTGTTACAAGAAATAAAGTGGACCTAAGTCCGGATATCGTACCCACAAGGAAGGTAGTTAAGTGAAAAATATATTTAATTTGTAATTCCATAATTCGAGTTGAAGATTGGTTTTGTAATAATTAGAAGTTTTAAAATTGTATTTGAAATTAACAAAGCACTGCAAATGATCTTATGGGAGAAGTAGGGATTTGGATTTCAATTGATGTAATTTATTCATTCCAAGTTCTTAAAGCAAGTTAAATCAAACTTTCCCTTTTTGTCTAAAACCCAACACCTTTGCATGAACTAGCCTCTTTCGAGTGATCTAGCTATGTGTATACCCTAGCTTGGGGTATGGGCAACCCATTAAGTGCTCAAGTTGTTTGAGTGTAGGTTGGCATCACACCAACCCTAATTAGGTTACAAGCAAGAATACTGACTTTCGCAAATTATATTCTTTATAAGTCAAATATCTTAACTATCCGATTATCAATGTCTTCTTTCGATCCATAATTGAATAACCTTAAACAAGAATTAAGATGGTCAAACCTAATTCTCACATGCTAACTCAAGAGATTTGATAAACAAGAAAGGGAATTTTAAATTAACATACCAAAAGAAAAGAAATTACAAACTTACATCAATATCCATCCTCCTCCCATGGAGATTTTAAGCTACCATAGTACCAAATAATACGAATATTTTTTCCATGGGAAAGCACAAAAAACTCTCTCATCTCCCCCCCAAAGGAACCCCTGTCAACTTACACCATATTCTCCTTTTTGATCCAATTCCCGCATGTGAGAACCATCTAACCATCAATAACCGTTTCCTCCATTGTTTTGAATTTGTTTCCCTCTCAAAATGGTTGATGGAGAGTCGTTAGATCCTTTAATGAAGAGATCTAGGCATACAGTGGCATCCTGAAGGAGTTACGTTGGTCGCAGTACACACGTCGTGCGAAATTGAATGTGGTCATCTAATTTGGTCATCTGAAATGCAATTGACATGACTAAGCAATTTCACATGACCAAAAGTTCCCGAGAGCTTGGTCATGTCAAATTGGCTCTGTCAATTCTTTTTGGTCATTTCAAATTTTAATTGACCATTTTGCAGATTATTTTTGACTCCTTCCTTCTCTCTTTGGTCCTTATACTTAACCTGTTTTCCATTCAAAAACATCCAAAAACCATACAAAGGATCTACAATAGCTATGTTAGGGGGTTAGTTCATTAATCAATCAAATACATCAAAATGAAGTTAATAATGTGATCTTTTCTCATAAAATCTCCTTCATTTGACACTAAAATAAGTTTAAAAAAACCCCATTAACATACCACCAACTGTTTTTTGGCGTGCAGTTGGTCACCTAAAATGATCTACATCGTTAGAGCTAGGTCCGGGAGTGTGATTACGTGTGGGGAAGGATTAACAACCTCACAACGCTCTTTCGGTACCTATTTTAGGAAAAAGGAGGTTTCTAATTTATTTTAACTTTTTCTATAATTTTACTTATTTATAATTGATTCTATTCTCCTAAAGACTTAGAGTTTTTAAGTTTTTTTGTTTTTCTAAATTATTTGTTAAGAAGGAACTAAATTCAATTATCTTAAAGATTAAAGGGTTGACCTAAAAAGAATTATTTGTTTCAAAGAATTCTAAAAGAATTTCTAAAAAAAACTTTTAAAGAAATTAAAAGAAAAGGGAAAAAAACATTTTTGATTTGATTTTGAAGAAAACTATTTATTTTTGGGAAAAACATTTTAAGAAAAACAAAACCCTTTTTTTTGACATGTTGTGTGTGATAAGTGACATCCATAAAAATAAAACTCTTTTTTTTCTTTTTTCACTTTTTTTCTACTTTTTTATGTCTTTTTTTTTGTGCTTTTTCACTATCTGTTTATTATTTACACATCACAAAAGAAAAGGTCTCTGACCTTATTACAAATGGCATGGAAATAAACTAAAGAACTGATGGTCCCTTGGAGCCTAAAGGGGGGGGGGTGAATAGGCTCTTATTCGAACTCTTTCTTTTCTCTCAAGACACAAAGACTTATCTAGTTTAAGTGATAGAATCACTCCAGGAAGATAACCAGATAGTGGAAGTATTTTGTTTTATTATCACAAGGTGATTACAACAAAATAGAAGCAAACACTCTCTTACACTCGTTTACAACAATGAACTCACACACTAGCCAAGTTCCTTTTTTATTTTTTTGCCCACCTAAGCACTCTTATATACATGAAGTATAAGTATGAATATTTATACAAAACATTCCTAAGAGACAACCTTGGAACTTGAAGTTCCGGAATGCGTTCCGCACTAACTATCCCTCGGTAATCTGTCTGCCTTAACTGCTGCGGATTGTGGAGCTCAAGATCTTGGATTTGAAGAGTATAAGTGTCTTTGTGAGTTCCGAGATACAATTAAGGTTGTGTCCACATATCCGGATGATCCACGTGTAAGATTCTTCTTGTTCTAAATGCATTCGTCTTACATCGGGACAAGACGAGCCGATAACTTTAAATGCGGTTTTGTTGGAGCAGTGTCTTCTTGGTCCGGTGTAATTTTCCTTACTCCGTAGTTAATGAAGCTCGGAACCTTACTCCGTGTCGGTGGTTGCTTACTCCGTATCTATTCAATCTGGAATCCTTAGTCCGGTGTCAGCGCCTTCCTTACTCCGCATGTAAGTTCCTTACTCCGCATGTAGGTTCCTTACTCCGCATGTAAGTTCCTTACTCCGTATGTAAGTTCCTTACTCCGCATGTAAGTTCCTTACTCAGTATGTAAGTTCCTTACTCCGGGCGAGTCTTGAAAAGTCTGATGACTTATTCCGTGTCAGCGCTTTCTTACTCCGCATGTAAGTTCCTTACTCCGCATGTAAGTTCCTTACTCAGTATGTAAGTTCCTTACTCCGTATGTAAGTTCCTTACTCCGGGCGAGTAATAAATCCGGATTCCTTACTCCGCATCTGGTTTCCTTACTCCGCATCTAGTTTCCTTACTCCGCACTTATTTTCCTTACTCCGCACTTATCCTTTAAGTTCTTAGTCCGTAGGATTGTTCCTTATTCCGTATGTATTTGTTACTTGGTTATTTACCAAGTGTTTGACGACCCTAACTCTTGTCCGGATCAGGATTATGTATCCTGTCCTTAGCTTTGCTCTCACGAGTGCATCTTTGGATTAGTGACATACCTTCTGCAATGATCAAATAAACACAAAAGATCCCAGATCAAATTACATAAGGCTTTATCAGCATTATCCAAATTCTGGGTTTGATCCAACAATCTCCCCCAATTATGGATATGCCCAAACCCTTTGTAATCTGATCTGGTAAGCGATGCAAAAGAATATCATACGAATACGCAACACAACCAATTTCATTAATCAGCAACTAAATACAAATCAGCCTTAATCTGATTTTTCACTAAGGTACATAAGGCTTACTATACTTGAAGATCATAGTTGCTGCCTTCTCTCTTAGCTCCATTGTCTGCTGCATCGTAAAGGTGGAGTGTTGGCTCCAATGTTTGTCCACGATTAAGAACGATTTGATGAAATGACAAACAAAGGCTCCGCAGCTATCTCCATCCGGCTGTTGTGGCACTTGCTTCTTGCCCCGGAATGTCGCCTTGAGTTTCTCGGTCGAACGCAGGGGTGTGATACCCAACTCTTCATATAGTCCGGCTTTCTTCACGGCTTCGATTAGTCCGAGACACGAGGTTCCCATTGATTCTTCCTAACGAAGTGCTCCACAACCTGATGAGAATCAATGAGAATCATCTGCTTGGACCGAATCATGAAGACAGCCCATCATGAAGTGTGGCGACATGATCCGGTACGGAATGAGGATGGTTGAGAGAGTTTTCCATGGCTTGCTATCCTCGGCAGTTCCGTCGATGTAAGTCTGAATTAACTCCACACCTGGGAAGACAGCCCTCATTCCAACATGGCAGAACTTCAAACAAGTGCCCATCTTCGTAAAGAGATGGAAACGGCCTCATTTCCATTTTAGCAGCTCTCGAGAAGTTGTCAATGTCTTCGTAGTAAAGAGTCCTTTCTCCGAACAAAGAGTCCGAATGTCGGCCGGAGAGAAAGGATACATTTCGGAAAGACATCTTCTCTCGGCAGAAGACGCAAGATAGGCTTTCATTGCCTTGCGCAAGCTTCCATCCGCATCGAGACGGGTCAAACTCCGCATAGGATGGGAGGAAGGTATCAGCTGCGGATGAGGAGGATGGAGGAGGAGCTCGAGGTGCGAGAGAGGAGCTTGGTTGAGAGAAGCGGCTTCGTTTGGGAATTTGAACTCCCTGAAGCACTGAAGTGGCAGGCCGCTTCTCAGTCCGGGAAGATGGTTGTGGGGCAGAAAGAGTAGACGGATCAGATGACACTTTCTCCCCCGGTTTGGCAGATCGCCGGGAAGCAACGGGAGGACGAGCCATCGTATGCGCCAGATCCGCGAAGGAAGTAGATAGTGAATGAACGGAGGTGGCTAATCGACCCAAGAAGCCACCTTTATAGCCCGAAACGCTATTATTCGGCCCAAGAAGCCACCCTCATAGCCCAAGAAGCTAATCGACCCAAGATGTCACTCAAAATCGACCCAAGATGTCGTATCATAGCCCAAGAAGCTATATGGCCCAAGAAGCCACTCTCATAGCCCAAGAAGCTATTTGGCCCAAGAAGCCACCTTTATAGCCCGAAACGCTATTATTCGGCCCAAGAAGCCACCCTCATAGCCCAAGAAGCTAATCGACCCAAGATGTCACTCAAAATCGACCCAAGATGTCGTATCATAGCCCAAGAAGCTATATGGCCCAAGAAGCCACTCTCATAGCCCAAGAAGCTATTTGGCCCAAGAAGCCACCTTTATAGCCCGAGACGCTATTATTCGGCCCAAGAAGCAACCCTCGTAGCCCAAGAAGCTAACCGACCCAAGATATTACTCATTTTCGACCCAAGATGTCGTATCATAGCCCAAGAAGCTATTCGGCCCAAGAAGCCACCTTTATAGCCCAAGAAGCAAATCAACCTAAGATGTCATATCATAGCCCAAGAAGCTATTCGGCCCAAGAAGCCACCCTCATAACCAAAAATGCCGCATCAATCTCATAGCAATGCCAAACTCCAAGGAGATCTAACCATTCAAAATGGGTATTTGGTTATCTTTGTACATCATTTGTATACAAACAATGCACAAAGAGGGGCAGCTGTTGCACCCCATTTTGACCAGGTTAGATCGCAATCGTACTTGGCGAAGGACCACTAAGTGACAGAGGATGACATTCGGAGAATAACGCACTTGACCACGCTTGATTCCGAGGAGAAATGAAATGATTATGATAAAAACATCAAGTTGAATTGGACAACCAGTGGGCAGCCCGCTATTTTATTAATAACTTCCCCGATACTTGTCGTAATCCAACAAAGTCAATTGAATTGATTAGATAACACCTTTATCTATCATTTCCAATTGGTTTGAGAATATTCCGGTTGTATTCAATTAGTTATGATTTTTCAAAGTTGGCAACCAAACCTTGTGCAAATTTGGGGGAGACAGCTAGTGCGCAGCGCACTATTTTGCCAATAACTTTCTCAATACTCATTGGATATGAACAAAGTCAATTTCATTAGTTAGATAACATCTTTATCTATCATCTCCAATTGGTTTGAAGGTAATCCGAGTTCTATGCAATTAACTATGAATTTTTGAATCAGACGGGCAGAATGCTCACTTTATCATGTACCTCTGTGCGGTATTTCCCACTTTTCTCTTAAATGGATGATCCGTTTGGAGTGATTCCAATTTCAAGAGATAGATAACAGAATTTAGAGCAAAACAAGACCAATTTGGCCCTAATCCGAGCTCTGTGGAGAATGTTATGAATTTTTGAAGTTGCCCCAAAAATCTGCCAATTTTTCACGAATTTTGGTTCTTCATATGCATGTTTGTCCCACATTGCCAGGTTTGCTTCTACTTCGCCCAAGATATATACAAAGGCACTCTCCTTACACAGCAAGTGATAACAAGAGAGGCCTAAGGAAGCCCAAGTAGAGGCGCCACGTGGCGACCGAGCCCACACACGGAAATTTTTGGGGAAACCCAAATCCGGTGGTCAAACTTGGTCAAATCCGGACTAAACCCAAATCCGGAGGTCAAACTTGGTCAAATCCGGACTAAGCCCAAATCCGGTGGTCAAACTTGGTCAAATCCGGACTAAACCCAAATCCGGTGGTCAAACTTGGTCAAATCCGGACTAAGCCCAAATCCGGGCTAAGCCCAAATCCGGTGGTCAACTTCAAGCCCAAATCCGGTGGTCAAACTTGGTCAACTGATGCGGAGTAAGGACTTACAGATCCGGACTAAGCCCGGATCCGGTGGTCAAACTTGGTCAATCGATGCGGAGTAAGGACTTACAGATCCGGACTAAGCCCAAATCCGGTGGTCAAACTTGGTCAATCGATGCGGAGTAAGGACTTACAGATCCGGACTAAGCCCAGATCCGGTGGTCAAACTTGGTCAACTGATGCGGAATAAGGACTTACCGATGCGGACTAAGGCCACCGATCCGGAATAAGCGCAGATCCAGGAGGTCAAACTTGGTCAACGATGCGGAGTAAGGACTTGCCGATCCTGGACTAAGCCCAGGATCCGGTGGTCAAACTTGGTCAACTGATGCGGAATAAGGACTTACCGATGTGGACTAAGGCCACCGATCCGGAATAAGCGCAGATCCAGGAGGTCAAACTTGGTCAAATCCGAGCTAAACCTATTGATGCGGAATAAGCTCATTAGTGCGGAATAAGGACTTGTTAATACGGAATGAGGACCTATAGATGCGGAATAAGGCCACCGATCCGGAATAAGCCTAGATCCAGGAGGTCAAACCTGGTCAATAATTTTGAAAAACTCCAAAATAGCTCCTCTACAGGTCTGGGAGTGACTCCAAAGCATCGGGACTCCGAAAATTCTTTTTAAGTGCATTAAATGCCAGCAGTGTCTCGGAACCCTCTTTTTAAGCGTGGGAATTGAGGAGTCTCCAAATATTACATTCAAATGTCTCGGAACTCCATTTTTGAGCATAGGGACGGAAGACCTCTGTAATTAAATGTCATTTTCCTCGGGACATCACAGTTGACCCTGGGGATTGCATGACCATTAATTCCCAACGGCTCTAATACATCCGGAAATGCATTCCGCCCTTACCCACCAAAGCGTCCAGGTACAACAGAGGATTAAATAATCTCAAACGATTTATTTATTTTCAGGCACTGGACTCCTTTTTCAAAGCACGGGAACTGTGAATTATTGTAAATCGCTGGGAACCGAGAATTCCATTTCCGAAGTCATTAATTCATTGGAACGATGTAGTTGACTCATGGGGACTGTAAGGCATCCAATAAATGCCGAGGCACGGGCTGTCTCCCCTGGGATTCCTATAAATAGACTGCCCCAAGAGGCAAAGAGGGGCATCAATTATCAAGTATCAGAGGAGGTTATTCTGAGAGAGAGCTTTCTGACTAAATTTCCAAGAGATAAAAACCAGAGGGAGAGAGAGAGTATCCTGGGAATCATAAAGAGAGATATACTCATTTTCTAAGGGAAAAACCACCCAGAATCACTGTTCGTCTTCACGGGGAGGAGCTGACATTGGAAAAATTCTTTTTCTAACCTTTGTGCTTTCAGGAAACTCTTTGAAGGCATTACTCGAAGGAAAAAGGGGCTCCCACCTGCATCATTTTCTTTCCTCCAGGTTCTCTACTTTTATTTTATTTTATCTTATTTTTTTTTCTGCGCTGTTTTCAAACATAAAACCCAAAAACTGCTCTTTTTCCTTTTTTCCCTCATCTCTCTAAAGTAGAAAAACGAAAATATAAAAAATAATAAAATGTAAAAAAACAAAACTCAAATCTCTTCTAGAAAAATTTAAACAAGGCCTAGGCGGTCATGAGGGTTGAGCCCTAGATGCTCACATCCTAGTCTACTTGGACCAATATCAATTGTGGCAGTATTTTCTTATTTGAATTCAAATTGCTTTTGTTTTCTTTTCTAAAAAAGGAAAATTACTTTTGTTTTCTTATAAAAATGCAATACTGTCACACGGGCCTAGATCCCACATTCTTTTTCTAAAATTAGAATGTCCCTTTTTATTTACTTTATTAAAATCTTTTTCTTTGTTGTTTTAAGGCCTAGATCCTAAAATCTTTCTTTTTCTTAAAATTAAAAATACAAAAAACTCTTTTCTAGAATAAATAATAGAGCAAGCAAACACCCATAGATCAAGACTAGGTACCAATTGTGGGCTTTGTGGGGGTGCAAGAATTTTTCTTCCTTCCCCACACGTAACCGACTCCCGAACCTAATTCTCTTGGAACCGTAGACCTTTCTTTTTCTAGGTGCCCAATCACACCTTTAATTTGTTTGGTGGCGACTCGTGTTTTTCTTTTCTTTAATGGTTTGTGCGAGCCTTGTGCGAGGATGACTCTAGGATCAATGGAATGAACTAGCCTGGAGTCCTTTCACAAAAGCCGTCGAGCCCGGTCAAAAACGGGTGATGACAACTGGCGACTCTGGGGGACTGTTGTGAGAGTCTAGCCATGGTCTCAATTTTTGGAATTTTTGCTTGCTTGTTTCTTTTCTGTTTATTTTCTTTTATTCTATAATTGTTTTAACTATGCATACATGCTTCTCTCTCTTTCTCTAACCCTATACCCGGGTTTTCTCTAACACAACAGGATTAGAAGAGGCTAGTAAAGGTTTGCCCACGTGGACTTGGTTGTGCTTGTCTACGTGGAATACCCGAAATGTCTCACTCAGGCGAGTGGTCCTTTCTTGTTAATGCCCCAAGAGGTACAAGAAGGACCCCCTCCGTTAATGCCCTTTGGGGTACGGGGGCTCCCTCTTAGTTCTTGTTAATGCCCTCATGGTACAAGGCTAAGTAGGGAATGCTTGGGAACCAATGAATAAGATAGGCAGATTTAGAAGCCCATCAAGGGCATGACCTTCATGTGTTTGAGCCTTGTTATGACATTTGTGTACTTGCCTTGCTTGAACTTCGTATATATTGTCCATGTACTAACCCCTTGTATATATTATCAATTATTGTCTACTAACCCTTCATTCTCATTCATTGCATATCATAGCATTGCACACATTCATTTAGGAAACATGGCAAGCTTTGATCGTCTTCTAACCGACAAGGTGGACAAAGAAAACATTCAAGAGGTCGCTCTCGCATCAAGGATAATCCAAAGGGACTTGGAAAATTTTTCTCAAGAGGAGCCACAGAAGGTCCGAGACATACACATTAAGCTCCCAAAGAATCATGCTCCTGAACTCACATCTATATGGAGGAGGTGGTCTTCAAGGAGTCAAGCCGTATACATCAAGCACTTTGGGGATATGTTACATCTAACTCAACTAACCAATCACGATCTGAGCAATCAAAACAGCCATGGCGAAGCAAAAAATAGGAAAGGAGAAATTCGATCCAATTCCTATCACATACACGGAGGCGTACACCAGACTATTGGCAGCAGGACTTGTCATTCCGGTGCCCCTAAAAAAGTTAAGCCCTCCATATCCTGATTGGTACAAAGGCGATACCAGTTGCGCATACCATGGAGGTGGAATTGGACATGACACAGAAGGTTGTTTTGCCCTAAAAAGGAAGATACAACATTTAAGAGATGCTGGATGGTTGGACTTCTCTAAAATGACTGGCACTCCCAATGTGGGTACCAACCCTCTTCCGGAACACTCAGGCAATGTTGCCCATGTAATAGCCGAATATGGAAATTCTCCTAGACAGGATTCCACAATCAAGACGGACAAGTATCAATTATTCATGACCCTACACAAGAATGGATTCATAGTGACCAAGGATGTGACCGATGCTAATAGGGGCAACAACTGGAGGAAGCGATGCCTCTATCACAAGACAGCTTATGGACACGACTTAGAGGAATGTGAAGAATTTCAAGAAGCAGTCCAAGAATTGCTAAACTCTAAGAGACTAGAAATTTCAAAGCTGGAGGTATATCGTGAGGTCTGTATGACCTCCACTGATAGGTCACAGGTGGCACCCAAGCCTGGGGCACCGAAACCCCTAATTATCCAGTACACGGAGAAGCCGAAGGCTGACTCATTGATGCAAAAGGTCAAAACCCTTACTATTCAGGAGCCGTCGCCTTTCCCATACAAAGATGATAAAGCAGTCCCTTGGAACTATCACTGCAAGTCTGTCATTGCAGGGGTTCCTATAGAAGAGAAGAAGACAAGAAGTGGTCGTTCATACACACCGCAAGAAATCAACAAAGCTGATAAAGGCAAAGCCGTAGAGCAAGATATCATTCCAAAACCGATATCGGCTAACAAAAATACCTCTATCTCGAGAGAAGGAGGTAACCGAGTTTCGAAGCTGATTAAACAGAGTGAATACAACATCATTGATCAATTGAGTCGGCACCGGCTCGCATCTCATTGTTATCTTTGCTTATGGATTCTACTCCACACCGGGAAACCCTTATGAAGGTCTTGAGCAAAGCTTACGTTCCTCCATCCATTTCTGTGGAGAACTTAGATGGGATTGCAAATAATATCGTGGCGAGTAACTTTCTCGGCTTCGGCGAAGAAGAGCTCCCTCAAGAAGGTGTTGGGCACATCAAGGCTTTGCATATTTCGTTAAATGCAAGGATCATATTATCTCACGTGTGCTTGATTGATAATGGATCCTCTCTGAACATTATGCCAGCTCCCATTCTAAGGCAACTACCAATGGATCCGTCTTACATCCGCCCCACCAACATGATTGTCGGGGCTTTCGATGGGGAAAAGCGAGAAGTAGTGGGAACCCTAGATATACCACTACAAATCGGTCCAAGCACTTTCACCGTGGAGTTCCAAGTCATGGATATCGCTCCTTACTATAGTTGCTTCCTGGGAAGGCCATGGATTCATGCAACGAGGGGCAATCCCCTCAACCCTTCATCAAAAGGTTAAATTCATTGTAGACGGAAAACTCATATGCGTGTCCGGAGAAACAAATCCTTGTCACCAAACCTCTCTCTGTCCCCTACATCGAAAGCAGTGAAGATATCCCAGAATGTTCCTTCCGCTCATTCGAGGTCGTCAATGCAACCTACCTTCCAAACCCTACAACTGATCAGGACGATGGGACACAATTACCAAAGGCATCGAAGATGGTAGCGTCAGTCATGTTGAAGCTGGGCCACAAAGTAGGAAAAGGATTGGGCTTGCAAGGACAAGGGATCAAAGAACCTATTACCATTCGAAGCACAATTGGAAGATTTGGGCTAGGCTACAAGCCCACTGAAGCTGACAGGCAATTAGAGACCTCAAGAAGAAGGGATAGCCGGCTGGCTAAGCTGGAGAAAAGAGCTTTCCAAGAACAGAAGATGATTTTTCCACCGCTCGGAGCTACATTCAGGAGCGCGGGATTCATAAACCAGAGGGAAGAGACAGTGGCCGCTATAGGGGATGACAATGAAGAGGTGAAACTGGTTCGGGTTTGCCAAGGAGACCCGAGACAACAACTGGACAACTGGAAAAGCTTGGACCTCCCTATCATGTAAACGGTTCAAGGAACCTGCTGGGACATTTTCAATGTTTTCTCTTTGTTGTTTTTTAATTTTGAGTTTGCTGTAAACTTATTTTTGAAAGTTTGAATAAAATGAAACTTTTTCAAAAACATCCTCTTGCATTTCATAGCATGTGCATTATCATATATGGTTAAGTAAGTCAGACTTTTTCAAACAGGTATGATAAATTCAAAGATATGGTAAGAAAAGAGGAAACGAGTTGCTTAAGACTTGACCATAATCCAAACTGGGAACAGTCAGTGTCTGAGATAGAGGAAGCTGGAACAGAAGAAGATCCCGAGCTACCAGAAGACATCCAGCTCTCTTAGGAAAAAGAAGACCAAGCACACTATCCCTAGTGAAGACCCAATCACGATCGTGAACTTCGAACAGACCACCGAGCCAAAAGAATTGAGATTGGGGTCTTTAATCCCCAACAATATCAAACATCAGCTACTTGATCTTCTCAAGTCCTATATTGATGTGTTCGCCTGGTCCTACAAAGATATGCCGGGATTGGATATAGATATAGTGCAACACCAGTTGCCCTTGAGACCTGAGTGTAAGCCTGTCCAGCAAAAGCTAAGGAGGATGAGACCGGAGATGATACTAAAGATCAAGGAAGAAGTCAAAAAGCAATGGGATGCAGGGTTCCTTAGTGTGGCCCACTATCCAGAATGGGTGGCCAATATCGTACCAGGTTCCCAAAGAAAGGGGGGAAGGTCCGTATGTGTGTAGACTATCGCGACCTCAATAGGGCTAGTCCAAAAGATAACTTCCCACCGCCTCACATTGACACTTTGGTAGACAACACGGCAAGACATACTATGTTTTCCTTCATGGATGGATTCTCTGGCTATAACCAAATTCGGATGGATCCTGAACACAAGGAAAAGACTACATTCATCACTATATGGGGCACCTTTTGCTACAATGTCATGCCTTTCGGACTCAAAAATGCTGGGGCAACTTATCAAAGAGCCATGGTAACACTGTTCCATGACATGATGCACAAAGAAGTAGAGGTCTATGTTGATGATATGATCGCCAAATCAAAAGGAGACAAGGACCATGTCGAAGTGTTGCGTAAGCTCTTCGACGGACTACGAAGATATCAATTGAAGTTAAATCCAGCCAAATGTACCTTTGGGGCTACATCAGGCAAGCTATTGGGATTCATCGTCAATCAACGGGGAATTGAAATTGATCCTGATAAAGTCCGGGCCATCCAAGATATGCCTGTGCCAAAAACTATCAAGGAAGTTAGAGGATTCCTCGGAAGACTCAACTACATCGCTCGGTTCATTTCACAACTCACTATGACTTGTGAACCCGTCTTCAAGGTGCTGCGCAAGAATAGCCCCCGAAGTGTGGAACAAAGAATGTCGGGAGGCCTTTGATACAATTAAGCGGTATTTGATGAACCCTCCAATTTTGGTTCCCCCCAGATCCTGGTCAACCTCTAATTTTGTACTTAACCGTCCGAGAAACCTCGATGGGTTGTGTCTTGGGACAACATGATGCCTCAGGGAAGAAAGAGCAAATCATTTACTATCTGAGCAAGAAGTTTACACCTTGTGAGGAAAAGTACACTCCTCTGGAAAAGACTTGTTGTGCCCTCACTTGGACAACACGAAGGTTAAGACAAGATACACTCTACCATACCACATGGCTCATCTCTAGACATGACCCGCTCAAATACCTATTGGAAAAGCCATCCATGACGGGAAGAATTGCTAAGTGGCAGCTACTCTTAGCGAGAATATGACATTGTCTATGTGCCTCAAAAGGCCATCAAAGGAAGTGCCATAGCTGATTATCTAGCGGATCGAGCCTTGGAAGATTATGAGCCGGCAATCTCCGATTTCCCAGGATGAATTCATCAACACCATCCAAGAAAATGAAGAGTTAGACACATGGACTCTGTGGTTTGATGGAGCATCAAGCTTATCAAGTCATGGCATCGGGGCAGTCCTAATTTCCCCATCCGGAGTACATTTTCCGATGGCCGCCAAGTTGACATTCCCTTGCACAAACAATATAGCAGAATATGAAGCTTGTGTAATGGGCCTCCAAGAGGCATTGAGTAAAGGAATCAGAAAGTTACAAGTATTCGGTGATTCAGCAGCTAGTCATTTATCAAGTTAGAAAGGAATGGGAAACTCGAAATCACAAGTTGATTCCTTACCGACAAATGATTTGTGAAATGGCTAACCTATTTGATGAAATCACATTTGAACACATGTCAAGAGAGCATAATCGAATTCCCGATGCTTTAGCAACTCTAGCCTCCCTCCTTCGATTGGACACGTGCTTCGAAATACCATGCTTTGACATCAATGTGAACAAGGAACCCATTTACAACATGGTAACCAATGTTGACACCGACAACAAGCCTTGGTATCAAGATATCAAACAAGACCTGTCCCAAGACTCATATCCAGGTAGGGGCCTCGGAAGCAGAAAAAAAAACATCCGACGAGCAAGCATCAATTACTTCCTCGACGGTTCAATCTTATACGACGCAACCATAACCAAGTTTTATCTTGGTGCTTAGACAAAGATGAGGCAGCTCGGGTCACCAATGAGGTTCACAACGGCGATCGCGGATCTCATGCAAATGGGCATACACTAACTAGGCAGATCATGAGGATGGGCTACTATTGGGTTACTATGGAAAAGGACTGCATCGAGCATGTGCGTAAATGTCTTAAATGCCAGGTTTATGGGGATCGCATTCAAGCACCCCCATCCAAGTTACACGTGCTTACATCTCCGTGGCCATTTGCATTGTGGGGCATGGACGTCATTGGGCCCATATTTCCAAAAGCCTCCAATGGACATAGATTCATTCTTGTAGCCATCGACTATTTCACTAAGTGGGTCGAGGCAGCCTCCTACGTCCAAGTCACTCAATCGAGAATCACTAAGTTTGTCCGCAACAACATCATATGCCGCTATGGGCTCCCGAGCACATTATAACAGAATAATGCTGCCAATCTGAATAGCCGGATGATGGACAATTTGTGTGAACAGTTCAAAATCCGACATCGCAACTCTACACCTTACCGTCCTCAAATGAACGGAGCGGTAGAAGCGGCAAACAAGAATATCAAGAACATTATCCGAAAAATGACCGAGACGTACAAAGATTGGAGCGAGAAACTCCCATATGCACTACATGCCTATAGAACCACAATCCGGACTTCAATCGGGGCAACGCCATTTTCCTTAGTTTATGGCATGGAGGCTGTTTTACCGGTGGAAGTAGAAATCCCATCTCTGAGGGTGCTCATGGATACCAAGCTAGATGAAGCCGAATGGGTTAAGAACCGTTTCGAACAGTTGAACCTAATTGACGGGAAACGATTCACGAGCGTTTGCCGAGGTCAGCTTTATCAAAAGAGAATGATGGCTAGCTTCAACAAAAAGGTGCGACCAAGAGCATTTCAAGAAGGAGACCTGGTCCTGAAAAAGATACTACCAATACAAGATGATCACGAGAGGCAAATGGACTCCAAATTATGAGGGGCCGTATGTTGTAAAAAGAGCATTCTCGGGTGGTGCACTCGTCCTCACCAAAATGGATGGAGACGAACTCCCGAACCCGTAAACAAGTGATGCTTGTAAAGAAATTTTATGTTTAGTTTCCGTTCTTGTACCAAAGTGGATTTAAAATTGTCATTTATTGAAAGAATTCTCCATGTTCTTAAACCTTTCATATATCCTTATTTTCCATGAAGGGAGCTTTTCCCTGAGAAAGAGACCAAAAAGGGGCACCAAAGGGCCAAAAAAAAAAAAAGAGAGGCCTTCTCATCTTTCAAAAGAACTCCAAACAGTCATTCACTATTGAGTCCAAATCTCACGCTCATCATCTCCTTCATATAAATGACAACAAAAAATTCATTTTGGTACAAAGACAAGGAAGTCGCAACTAAGAGCGGACTTGGTAAAAACCCGAAAGGGCGCTAAGGGTAAAATACAAAGCTCTGTGAAAAGAGAGAAGGATTAAAGGCGGACTTAGTGAAAACCCGAAAGGGCACTAAGGGTAAAATACAAAGCCAAACAAAAGGACCAGGATCCAAAGTCACCTAAAGCAGCCTGATAGAATCTCAAGCACCTCGAGAGGGATTGATCGGTTACTCCACATCAAAGGCTGGCCTATGAATAGAAGGATTGGTCATGTTTTGAGTACACTTTGATCAACTTTGTAAACCAATATCTTAAAAAATTATCATTCTGTTTTATAAAAGGAAGACTTGTTAAACTCTTATGATAATGCATGAGTCATGTTGTGTATGATGATGTACTTTTCTCAAAATTCTTTTTCAAAATTCCCCAAGCGAGTTTTCTTGAACATTCCATGCATGGGGATATCAACATGCGAAAAAGATGGCGCCCCGGTCTCTTGGAGCAAAGAGAGAACAAAAAGCACAAGTCATCCACCTGGCCTCTTTCCCGACAAGAGGAGAAGGATTCACAAACTTAATCATAAAGTCACATACATTCACGCATCTTCATGCATCATTAGCATACATCCTAGCATGTTTGTTCTTCTTACTCACGGGATTATCCGTATATCGAAATGGCATGAGGATTCATCTCATGATCTACCAACAGTTAAGCTTCAAAGACAAATGAGGACTCACCCTCAACAAACAGAATTCCCTTTCAAAATCAAGGAACTAAACTCGGCGGACCTAGATCGTAAGCCCAAGCATAACTCTTGAGTGGTAATCTCGTAGAGCGATCTCTTAGAGTGAACTCGTAGAGGGAGCCATGATAGAGTCACCTATCCATAGCCCAAGATGCTACCTCACTATCATTCGACCCAAGATGTCGTGTCATAGCCCAAGAAGCTATTCGGCCCAAGAAGCCACTCTCATAGCCCAAGAAGCTATTTGGCCCAAGAAGCCACCTTTATAGCCCAAGACGCTATTATTCGGCCCAAGAAGCCACCCTCATAGCCCAAGAAGCTAATCGACCCAAGATGTCACTCAAAATCGACCCAAGATGTCGTATCATAGCCCAAGAAGCTATATGGCCCAAGAAGCCACTCTCATAGCCCAAGAAGCTATTTGGCCCAAGAAGCCACCTTTATAGCCCGAAACGCTATTATTCGGCCCAAGAAGCCACCCTCATAGCCCAAGAAGCTAATCGACCCAAGATGTCACTCAAAATCGACCCAAGATGTCGTATCATAGCCCAAGAAGCTATATGGCCCAAGAAGCCACTCTCATAGCCCAAGAAGCTATTTGGCCCAAGAAGCCACCTTTATAGCCCGAGACGCTATTATTCGGCCCAAGAAGCAACCCTCGTAGCCCAAGAAGCTAACCGACCCAAGATATTACTCATTTTCGACCCAAGATGTCGTATCATAGCCCAAGAAGCTATTCGGCCCAAGAAGCCACCTTTATAGCCCAAGAAGCAAATCAACCTAAGATGTCATATCATAGCCCAAGAAGCTATTCGGCCCAAGAAGCCACCCTCATAACCAAAAAATGCCGCATCAATCTCATAGCAATGCCAAACTCCAAGGAGATCTAACCATTCAAAATGGGTATTTGGTTATCTTTGTACATCATTTGTATACAAACAATGCACAAAGAGGGGCAGCTGTTGCACCCCATTTTGACCAGGTTAGATCGCAATCGTACTTGGCGAAGGACCACTAAGTGACAGAGGATGACATTCGGAGAATAACGCACTTGACCACGCTTGATTCCGAGGAGAAATGAAATGATTATGATAAAAACATCAAGTTGAATTGGACAACCAGTGGGCAGCCCGCTATTTTATTAATAACTTCCCCGATACTTGTCGTAATCCAACAAAGTCAATTGAATTGATTAGATAACACCTTTATCTATCATTTCCAATTGGTTTGAGAATATTCCGGGTTGTATTCAATTAGTTATGATTTTTCAAAGTTGGCAACCAAACCTTGTGCAAATTTGGGGGAGACAGCTAGTGCGCAGCGCACTATTTTGCCAATAACTTTCTCAATACTCATTGGATCTGAACAAAGTCAATTGCATTAGTTAGATAACATCTTTATCTATCATCTCCAATTGGTTTGAGAATATTCCGGGTTGTATTCAATTAGTTATGATTTTTCAAAGTTGGCAACCAAACCTTGTGCAAATTTGGGGGAGACAGCTAGTGCGCAGCGCACTATTTTGCCAATAACTTTCTCAATACTCATTGGATATGAACAAAGTCAATTTCATTAGTTAGATAACATCTTTATCTATCATCTCCAATTGGTTTGAAGGTAATCCGAGTTCTATGCAATTAACTATGAATTTTTGAATCAGACGGGCAGAATGCTCACTTTATCATGTACCTCTGTGCGGTATTTCCCACTTTTCTCTTAAATGGATGATCCGTTTGGAGTGATTCCAATTTCAAGAGATAGATAACAGAATTTAGAGCAAAACAAGACCAATTTGGCCCTAATCCGAGCTCTGTGGAGAATGTTATGAATTTTTGAAGTTGCCCCAAAAATCTGCCAATTTTTCACGAATTTTGGTTCTTCATATGCATGTTTGTCCCACATTGCCGGTTTTGCTTCTACTTCGCCAGATATATATACAAAGGCACTCTCCTTACACAGCAAGTGATAACAAGAGAGGCCTAAGGAAGCCCAAGTAGAGGCGCCACGTGGCGACCGAGCCCACACACGGAAATTTTTGGGGAAACCCAAATCCGGTGGTCAAACTTGGTCAAATCCGGACTAAACCCAAATCCGGAGGTCAAACTTGGTCAAATCCGGACTAAACCCAAATCCGGCGGTCAAACTTGGTCAAATCCGGGCTAAGCCCAAATCCGGTGGTCAAACTTGGTCAACTGATGCGGAGTAAGGACTTACAGATCCGGACTAAGCCCAAATCCGGTGGTCAAACTTGGTCAACTGATGCGGAGTAAGGACTTACAGATCCGGACTAAGCCCAGATCCGGTGGTCAAACTTGGTCAACTGATGCGGAATAAGGACTTACTGATGCGGACTAAGGCCACTGATCCGAATAAGCGCAGATCCCGGAGGTCAAACTTGGTCAACTGATGCGGAGTAAGGACTTACTGATCCGGACTAAGCCCAGATCCGGTGGTCAAACTTGGTCAACTGATGCGGAATAAGGACTTACTGATGTGGACTAAGGCCACTGATCCGGAATAAGCGCAGATCCGGAGGTCAAACTTGGTCAAATCCGAGCTAAACCTATTGATGCGGAATAAGCTCATTAGTGCGGAATAAGGACTTGTTAATACGGAATGAGGACCTATAGATGCGGAATAAGGCCACTGATCCGGAATAAGCCTAGATCCGGAGGTCAAACCTGGTCAATAATTTTGAAAAACTCCAAAATAGCTCCTCTACAGTGCCGGGAGTGACTCCAAAGCATCGGGACTCCGAAAATTCTTTTTAAGTGCATTAAATGCCAGCAGTGTCTCGGAACCCTCTTTTTAAGCGTGGGAATTGAGGAGTCTCCAAATATTACATTCAAATGTCTCGGAACTCCATTTTTGAGCATAGGGACGGAAGACCTCTGTAATTAAATGTCATTTTCCTCGGGACATCACGGTTGACCCTGGGGATTGCATGACCATTAATTCCCAACGGCTCTAATACATCCGGAAATGCATTCCGCCCTTACCCACCAAAGCGTCCAGGTACAACAGAGGATTAAATAATCTCAAACGATTTATTTATTTTCGGGCCTGGACTCCTTTTTCAAAGCACGGGAACCGTGAATTATTGTAAATCGCTGGGAACCGAGAATTCCATTTCCGAAGTCATTAATTCATTGGAACGATGTAGTTGACTCATGGGGACCGTAAGGCATCCAATAAATGCCGAGGCACGGGCTGTCTCCCCCGGGATTCCTATAAATAGACGCCCCAAGAGGCAAAGAGGGGCATCAATTATCAAGTATCGAGAGGAGGTTATTCGAGAGAGAGCTTTCGACTAAATTTCCAAGAGATAAAAACCAGAGGGAGAGAGAGAGTATCCTGGGAATCATAAAGAGAGATATACTCATTTTCTAAGGGAAAAACCACCCAGAATCACTGTTCGTCTTCACGGGGAGGAGCCGACATTGGAAAAATTCTTTTTCTAACCTTTGTGCTTTCAGGAAACTCTTTGAAGGCATTACTCGAAGGAAAAAGGGGCTCCCACCGCATCATTTTCTTTCCTCCAGGTTCTCTACTTTTATTTTATTTTATCTTATTTTTTTTTTTTCAGCATTGTTTTCAAACATAAAACCCAAAAACTGCTCTTTTTCCTTTTTTCCTCATCTCTCTAAAGTAGAAAAACGAAAATATAAAAAATAATAAAATGTAAAAAAACAAAACTCAAATCTCTTCTAGAAAAATTTAAATAAGGCCTGGGCGGTCATGAGGGTTGAGCCCTAGATGCTCACATCCTAGTCTACTTGGACCAATATCAATTGTGGCGGTATTTTCTTATTTGAATTCAAATTGCTTTTGTTTTCTTTTTCTAAAAAAGGAAAATTACTTTTGTTTTCTTATAAAAATGCAATACTTGTCACACGGGCCTAGATCCCACATTCTTTTTCTAAAATTAGAATGTCCCTTTTTATTTACTTTATTAAAATCTTTTTCTTTGTTGTTTTAAGGCCTAGATCCTAAAATCTTTCTTTTTCTTAAAATTAAAAATACAAAATGTAATGACCCGTGTGTAACCCATGTGTAAGAAGTTAACCACAAACACCTTGGATGTTGGTGCACAAGTGTGAGGTAAGAGATGAGCCCAAGAGGGGACTTTTGGGAGGTGCATGTGACAAGTGGTAACGTACCTTTCTGCCCTAGGAAGATGCTATGCGTTTACAGGCGGTTTTAAGTTATTTTGGCTGATCTTGGAGCTCACTTTTGACCTAGTAGATGGCCTCAAACAATTGGCGTGCAAGAACAAAAGTTTCTTAGAATGAGGTCCTCTATCTACCACAGAAATTTCAGAGCATTTGGAGCTGAACGTGAATTCACCCATTTCACGTGCAAGCATATTTTTGCTCCTCAAGCCTCTACAAGATGCAAGGAGACTTGTGGTGAAGTTTGAGTGCATTTGGAGCTGCACGCCAATTGGGGGAATTGGCGTGCAAATTGGCGTGCAAGGCATATTTTTGCATGGTTCCCTTGGTTTTGTCATTCTAATGACCTTTCTCCAAAGGACCATGTTGAAATTCGAGTATTTTGGCCTATATGGGTGCGGATAGGTGCTAACTTGTGTGATCAAAACTACGTCGTTTTGATCCTGGGTTTACTTAATCAAAACTACGTCGTTTTGATGTGGATGGTGTCTATATAAGGAGGGCTTGAGTTTGAGTTTAGGGTTCTTGTGTTCCTTTTGTTCTTTGCCGGGAGAGAGAGAGAGCTAGAGAGAGAGAGGGAAGGGGAGTTCTTTGGTTCTTCTTGGAGCATCTTGCGTGGGGAGGACGGCGTTTGGCGCGGGAGCAAGGAAGATCTGCTTTAAGGTAGGGGTTCCGTTCTTCCTAAACCCTCCTCTGTCCTAGGGTCCTAAGGCGGTTCCGGCCGTATCAGTATATATATTTATATGTAAATTCATATAGGTGTGATCTCCTATATGAATGTTGGCCTTCAATGGCGTGTTGTTTGGATATATGTATATATGCCTGCCAAGTGTTTGACATAATGCCTGTGAGGCCGTGCATGTTATGTGTTTGAGGTAATGCCTGTGGGTGTGCATGTTATGTGTTTGAGGTAATGCCTGTGAGGCCACGCACGTCCAGGTGTGTTAGATTATGTCGTGTGGGTTGGGTTTATGAGCTTGTGGATATATGCATGCTAAGTGTTCGATGTTATTCCTGTGTGACCGAGCATACTAAGTGTTTGATGTTATGCCTTATGGCCATGTGTCTTGCGTGTTTGCTTGTACACCCGGTGGTGTGGAAGCCCGGGACCGTTTTGTGGAACCCGGTGGGCTGTGGAAGCCCGGATTGTTTTGTGGAACCCGGTGGTTTGTGGAAGCCCGGGACTGTTCTTGTAACCCGGTGGTTGTGGAAGCCCGGGATCGTTATTGGAAACCCGGTGGCTGTGGAAGCCCGGGAGTGTTTATGTACCAGCCCGTGTATGATTGCATTTGCTATTATAGCCTGTAATTACATCCTGGTGGAATAATTGTAACACGACACGGCACTTGTACACAAGGCATGTAGATATTAGGTGCATGGGATGGGTTGGGGAGACATGATCCCTCTTGAGCTGTGGTTGCTCACCCCTCCTACCATGTTGTTTTCTTTACAGGAACCTACAGGCGTTAGGTGGGAACACCAAGGTGGAAGACCATCTCCATTTTATTGTTTATTTCGGTAATGTAATTTTATGATTTATGTAACCCCAGGGTGGGAAATGTACTAAGGGATTGAATTGTAATAAGGAACATGGTTGTTTTGTGAACCTTTGATATATGGAATTAAATAAAGATGTGGCTTGTTTGATTTATTGTAATTGTTAGACTTGTTTGTGGCATCCAGGTAATCCAACCCCTTTGCCCTCCGTGTGGGTGAATGGGGAGTCACGTACCGGTTTCCTCGGGTTGGAAATCCGGGGCGTGACAATATGGTATCGAGCATGGTCTAGTTGGCCTAGGGTAGTGGGCGGACTTGGTTATCTTGGGTCCTTTGGAGGAGCCTGGAGGGACGTGCCTGATCAACACGGTCCTCTTGGAGCCTCCAAGGTGTACTTGGGGTAGTCCGGTCTTGTGGTAGGATTTGCATGCATTGGCATTAGGGCACTAGTTGCATTGGTTGTTGTATGTGAAGGTGTGGATACCTGAAAAAAATAAAAAAAAAAAAAAAAAATAAAAAAAATAATTGTGATAAAAGAAAATATGAATAATGTGATAAGGCGTGAACTGTGCAACTCCGATTTTATTTGAAGTACCTTGAGCATGACTACAAGGAAAGGTCCTTGTTTAGTTGAGTCGTGTGCTTGTGGAATGGATGCTTGTGCAATGTGGTTTAATGAGAACCGAAATGTGTGCGGTGTGTGTAATTGCATGGATAAAGGGTTTGAACATGATAAAGTTTCAATTGTGCAACTCTGAAATTTTGTGATGATTTGAGCATGGAAACATGGAAAAGAAATTGTGGAAATGAAACTGTGTGCTTGGAAACTTGAGGCTTGTGACCTGTTAACAAAAAAAAAAAAAAAAAAAAAAAAAAATTAAATGTGATTTGTTTGGTGTTCGTGAATGGTTGAACATGTGATTTGCTTGATCTGTGTGAAATAAGCGTGGTTATGAGCAATGCAATGGAATGTAAAATTGGTATAATCTGTTAAATGTGAACCTATAGACTTGTATGGTAATAATGCGTGTTATAGCTTAAGCCGCTTAGTCGGTAGTGGTCTCGCGATTGTTGAGATTATGGAGTGATGACCTAGAGCGCTGCCTTTTCGTGGAGCCAATGTCTCCGAAAATTGTGACCGGTACGACTATTGAGGTAGCAAAGAAGCCCGCCCCCCGAGCTGGGCAAGTGGGAGAGGCTGCAGGATGTAAGTAATGAGGTTGGCATCTTAAGCCTGGTAATGCAAGAGTTGAGGGATGAGATTCGACAACCGATTAAGAGCGAGGTACGTCGAGAGCTATCAACCCCACATCATCGGGGGGGATCTTGGGTGAAGATTAATTGAAGCATAGTTGTCCTGATCGGCAGAAGGGGCTCAAGAGGTAGAGACCGGTTTCCCAAAGGGGTTGTTCTTGCGGTGGACAACCGGGACATTGGAAAGTAGGACATCTCCCGACAGCTGTTTTGGTAAAACAAGTCATGGTGCTAGAAGAGCTCGAGCGACTAGGGACAAAGCAAAATTCAAGTGAGGCTAGGAGGAGAGCATGGCGGAACTTTCCTTAGTCACGGGTACGATTTTGATTCTCGCGTGTTAAGATTTCCGTTTTAGTGGTGGTATCATATTCCTTTAATGATAGTGATCGGTTGAGTCTCGTGCAAGGATTAGGTGAGGCTGGGTGAACCTTTGATTGTTGCGTTTCTAGCAATTTGATTAAGACACTTGTGATAAAGGGGTATTTTATTTGGGTGGGCTCTTGAGCCACTTGTTTTATGTTAGGTGAGGCTTAGAAGGTCGTTTGAGTTACCATTTTGGATGGACGTAGTTGGGGACCTACTAGAGAATAAATGAGTAAAATAAATAAATAAAATATATATATGATACCAAAAGACTAATAAATTACTAATGGTTATAAGCGAGTTATTGGAAAGAGCTGGTGGTTTTAATGCGGTCTAAAGTGTTAATTGCATCTTCGTGTGGTAGTCAATTTTGGGCGCCCGTGTGTGAGGAAAGTAATAAATGTCACCGTGTTACCCCTAATACTCTAGCGTAGGTGAGATTACCTCTGGCCTAGCTAGCCTAGGAAGCTGGAGGCATGAGTTAGTGGCTTGTGGGTAGTGTGTGACCCCGCGTGGCAACCTTGAGTAATAGAAATGTGTTTTCTTGTGAGTAGAGGTTTCCGTAGATGTGCTTACTTAAGAAGGATGTTCTTTTGGTAACCTTTCCAAGTGTCAAGGTTGAGGGAGGAAATTGCCACTAGTATAACCCACCCCTTGAGTCATTGAAATCTAAATTGATTGGCGAGAGTGGTATGTGGTTTTAAGATTCTTGTGGGTGTCCTATGGAAATGGCTGCAAATTCTTGGGTGGCCAAACATTGACCACGTGTCATGCTGGTGGTGTGTGAAAGACCTTGGGTAATGTTCATAGGATATGTGGTGAAATGGGTTTGCGTATGTATAAGAATGTGATGAGTTCCGGAACTAGGTTACGAGTGAGTTTATAGGATCCTGCCCGGTGAACCCAATCGGTGCAAGCGGGCAAGCGAGTGAGATTGGGCAGGCCTTGTTTGGGTTTTTCCTCATAATTGGGAGACACCTTCCGAGGGGTTGAGGATGTACTCCTGGTGGTAGGACCATTCCGTTAATCCATGTCGTGTGGGTAATAGGCTTAAAAGAGGCGAGGAGGTGGGGACTAGTATGTCCTCTCTTACATGTGTTCTACACGGTAGTTTATTTCGTGTGTTGTGGTTGCTTTGTTTTGTTGTGTGTGTTACATATGTGCTAAAGGAGTAGCAAAGTTCTTATGTGTGGGCCTCGTGGCATTCATATGCAGAGGAGTAAGAGGTGATGCATGCGCATATTATGTGCGGTGTGGGATGAAGAGGGGTGTTATGTGTAATGTTGATGTTATTCCTTGTCACATATGATGGCATGCTAATTAAAAGTGTGAAAGTATTGATGCGTTGTGATTCACTAAATGGAGTCGGATGTGAGTTTTGCTTGTAAGGGGTATTAGTCTTACCCCTTTGGGGGGAGATTTGTGTCCTGCGGCTACCATGGGGTCCTCATGCTACATATGTTCTTCTTGAAAGTCTTTCGTGTGCGTTTTGATGCGGTAAGTGACATGGTCCACGCCATCAAAGTGTTGGTGTGTTTGGGAGCTACGTGAATGTCCCGAATAAGGAGTTTGCATGCCTCGTTTCTTGTGCCTACCCAGGAGGAATTGCGGTGACCATATTAAGGCTGCGGCTAGAGCCTGAGTATTTCTTGGTCCATTTGAGTGTTTTGCTGGTGTGTTGAGATAAAACGTAATAGTTGATATAGCGGAGTTGGTGGGCCATGAGGTGGAGTATGTCTTGGAGGCAAGGGATTTTCTTGTGACTGTGAGTGGTGACACAGAGGATTCCATTGTGGTCGGGTTGCGAGATAGGAGCGTTTTCGGTGTGGGGGGGGACTATGATGTTCATAGCTACTTGGCGTCAAGGGATTCTATCGCGTGGTCCGTCTGCCGACTTGGTAAGGCATTATCTCTTGGGCGTACCTGGTAAGCCTCGGTTGTGAAGGTGTGTGGGACCTTGGCGGATCTCTGTTTGACCGTGATCAAGGAGGTCGATTCTCAAAGTCGGTGACTAGTGATAGCCCGATAGTGGGTTTTGGTCTTACCATGGTTGTGTGTGTGGTCTTGCATTTCTTGTTTTTTAGTGCATCCTTGGACTCCGTTGGGCGCCAGGTTGGTTGCGACCGAGTGGTTAAGGGCACACTCCATTCTCGTGTTTCTATGTCTAGGCTTGTACTGCGTTCGCGTCACCATTGGCGTTGGTGGGGTTTCAATGTTCCTTGCTTGAGTGAGGTGGTTTTTGGTGATGATGATGGTCTTCTGAGGTGAGCTCCCTGGGTGGGAATGTGATTGTGGTTTGCATCATGCTATCCTATTTGTTTGTGTTTCATTGTGACCTCATTGTGCTTCTTGTTAGGGTGTGGTCTACCTATGGGTGAGGCTGCGTTGACTTCACTCCCAATTGTTGGGTATTTTACGTTGTGGAGTGTTGGTCCCATCATGCCGCGAGTTGGCATCTCCAACATTTGTGGTAATGACTACATTATGTGTTGCTTTGATCTTTTCGCGTTGTTTACTACTTGGTTTCTCTTTTCGGGGACGAAAAGTCCAAAGGTGGGAAGGTTGTGAGGAAACTCCCTGCGGATGAGTTTATAATGATGGTGAATGGGCGGTGGAACGTTAAACGTGTAGTAGTGTTTTGTTTGTGAGTTGTTCCTTGTGGTGGTGTTTATGATGTGAGTTGCTCTGTGACCTATGTGATCTGTTAAACGTGTTGGTGATGGGCGTATATGTCTTATCTGTCGTGACATGTGAATACTTGTGACATGTGTTAGGTGAGGAGAACAATGGTTGTTTGTGAGATTCGAATATGTGTTTCCCTATCATGTTTGTGTTGTATTGGGTCGCGGGTACGTACCTTCATGTGTGTTATGGTGTGATATCTTCGGTCGCGGGTATGTGAATGGTTGTGGGTGATGTGCCTCGGCATGTGCATTTTGGAAGGTGTGTTGTCTTTTAGGGGCCGACACGTCTGCGGCGGAGACATGGAATGTGAGTCCATGATGCGTGAGCAACACCCGAGCGTTGTTCGAGGACGAACAACCTTAAGAGTGGGAGGTGGCTGTTGGTGGCTGTTGGCCAAGGATTGTGATGTGTTTTCTTGTATTAGTTGTGTATGATTTGGTGTATTGGTTTTGTCTTTTAGACATATGTTCTTCATTGTGATGTGTTTTGAGATGTGTATTTGCGACATGCGGATATGTGTTATATGCATTATTGTGAGGCATGTGGTTATGGATTATGGTGGTACCTTGTTATGTCTTTGTTATGTCTTTGTGCGCGGTGTATGACCCATTTGGGTGTTGTGGCTTGCCGGGTGGCAAATGGGTAACTTGGGTTTGTTTTCCTCGTACGTCATTTCTTTTCGAGGACGAAAAGTTTTAAGGGGGAGAGGATGTAATGACCCGTGTGTAACCCATGTGTAAGAAGTTAACCACAAACACCTTGGATGTTGGTGCACAAGTGTGAGGTAAGAGATGAGCCCAAGAGGGGACTTTTGGGAGGTGCATGTGACAAGTGGTAACGTACCTTTCTGCCCTAGGAAGATGTTTATGCGTTCTGAGGCGGTTTTAAGGCTGTTTTGGCTGATCTTGGAGCTCACTTTTGACCTAGTAGATGGCCTCAAACAATTGGCGTGCAAGAACAAAAGTTTCTTAGAATGAGGTCCTCTATCTACCACGGAAATTTCAGAGCATTTGGAGCTGAACGTGAATTCACCCATTTCACGTGCAAGCATATTTTTGCTCCTCAGGCCTCTACAAGATGCAAGGAGACTTGTGGTGAAGTTTGAGTGCATTTGGAGCTGCACGCCAATTGGGGAATTGGCGTGCAAATTGGCGTGCGAGCATATTTTTGCATGGTTCCCTTGGTTTTGTCATTCTAATGACCTTTCTCCAAAGGACCATGTTGAAATTCGAGTATTTTGGCCTATATGGGTGCGGATAGGTGCTAACTTGTGTGATCAAAACTACGTCGTTTTGATCCTGGGTTTTACTTAATCAAAACTACGTCGTTTTGATGTGGATGGTGTCTATATAAGGAGGGCTTGAGTTTGAGTTTAGGGTTCTTGTGTTCCTTTCTTTGCGAAGAGAGAGAGAGAGCTAGAGAGAGAGAGGGAAGGGGAGTTCTTTGGTTCTTTGCCGGAGCATCTTGCGTGGGGAGGACGGCGTTTGGCGCGGGAGCAAGGAAGATCTGCTTTAAGGTAGGGGTTCCGTTCTTCCTAAACCCTCCTCTGTCCTAGGGTCCTAGGGCAGATCTGGGCAGTATCTGTATATATATTTATATGTAAATTCATATAGGTGTGATCTCCTATATGAATGTTGGCCTTCAATGGCGTGTTGTTTGGATATATGTATATATGCCGCTTGAAGTGTTTGACATAATGCCTGTGAGGTGTGCATGTTATGTGTTTGAGGTAATGCCTGTGAGGTCGTGCATGTTATGTGTTTGAGGTAATGCTGTGAGGCCACGCACGTCCGTGTGTTAGATTATGTCTGTGTGGTGGGTTTATGAGCTTGTGGATATATGCATGCTAAGTGTTCGATGTTATTCTGTGTGGTGAGCATACTAAGTGTTTGATGTTATGCGTGTATGGCCATGTGTGCTGCGTGTTTGCTTGTACACCCGGTGGTTGTGGAAGCCCGGGACTGTTTTGTGGAACCCGGTGGTTGTGGAAGCCCGGGATTTTGTTTTTTTGGAACCCGGTGGGTGTGGAAGCCTGGGACTGTTCTTGTAACCCGGTGGGTGTGGAAGCCCGGGACTGTTATTGGAAACCCGGTGGCTGTGGAAGCCCGGGAGTGTTTATGTACCGGCCCGTGTATGATTGCATTTGCTATTATAGCCTGTAATTACATCTGGTGGAATAATTGTAACACGACACGGCACTTGTACACAAGGCATGTAGATATTAGGTGCATGGGATGGGTTGGGGAGACATGATCCCTCGTGAATGTGGTTGCTCACCCCTCCTACCATGTTGTTTTCTTTACAGGAACCTACAAGGCGTTAGGTGGGAACACCAAGGTGGAAGACCATCTCCATTTTATTGTTTATTTCGGTAATGTAATTTTATGATTTATGTAACCCCAGGGTGGGAAATGTACTAAGGGATTGAATTGTAATAAGGAACATGGTTGTTTTGTGAACCTTTGATATATGGAATTAAATAAAGATGTGGCTTGTTTGATTTATTGTAATTGTTAGACTTGTTTGTGGCATCCAGGAATCCAACCCCTTTGCCCTCCGTGTGGGTGAATGGGGAGTCACGTACCGGTTTCCTCGGGTTGGAAATCCGGGGCGTGACACAAAAACTCTTTTCTAGAATAAATAATAGAGCAAGCAAACACCCATAGATCAAGACTAGGTACCAATTGTGGGCGTTGTGGGGGTGCAAGAATTTTTCTTCCTTCCCCACACGTAACCGACTCCCGAACCTAATTCTCTGGAACCGTAGACCTTTCTTTTTCTAGGTGCCCAATCACACCTTTAATTTGTTTGGTGGCGACTCTGTGTTTTTCTTTTCTTTAATGGTTTGTGCGAGCCTTGTGCAGGGATGACTCTAGGATCAATGGAATGAACTAGCCTGGAGTCCTTTCACAAAAGCCAGTACGAGCCCGGTCAAAAACGGGTGATGACACGGAGCATTGGAGGCATCCGGAGCAAGAGACCCGCTTTGACCAGACAAGTCAACCACGGGAATCGCGGCGGCAGGAGAAGAGGGTCCAGCCTTAGCGAGAGGGACTTCGGGTAGCAAGGGACTGGGCCGGAGGGTGTAGGGAACGACACATCGGGAATGGCGGCCGGCGTAAGAAAGCCGTGGTCCGGATTCCGGATGATCATAGTCTCCGGGGATTGGGTATTGCGGGTGTAAAACACCCGGAGATCGGTGTCGGGAATGGAAGAGGTGTGGGCTAGGCTGAAATGGAGCCAGAGGTCCGTTAAGGTGACGGCGGAGAGATGGTCAAGGTAATCGGTGGGTTGAGGTAGAGGAGGCAAGGGGGCTTCCTGGAGAAGCGGCCGGGACATCGACGGTGGCGACGGCAACAGCGGTATCAACCGCGGCGGCTATAGCGGATGTGGAGGGAGTGGGGACAGCGGCGAGCAGAGGGGGCCGAGGAAACGGCCTTAGACGCACTGCGCCGAGAGGGCCCCGCAACCTTGGACGGTTCAGCGCGGATGCTTGGCCGGGAGGCCCGTGAGTGGGAGGGCGCAACAACGGACCGAATCCGGGAGGATCGGTGTGCGAAGCCCGACCTCGTGGGCTTGGGCTGTCGGAGGGGTCACCACAGAGCCGCCTTGTTGTTCGGGGGTAGGGAGAGCGCGGAGAGCTACGAGTGGGTCGGCGAGCGGTCATGTTCCCGTCCGGCGTAAGGTGACGAAGGTAAAGAGCCGAGGGAAACGAGACAAGCATCAACTCGGGCGAAATGGTCCGGACGAAGATGCCGGAAGACAATGCCGAGGATGCGCCCGAAGGAATGGTTTTTGTGACCATTCCGCAGCAAACGAAATAAGAACATCCCCCAATCCATTGGAAGACCTTCAAAGACGCCGTACATGGCCGGTAGAAGATCGTACGGACGAGTCCAGGGCTGATGTGCGAGCCGATGGGCATCGACTTAGAATAGTCGCCATACATCGATAGCGACCCTGGAAGGATTTCACCTTGTATTCCTTCCCCTTGTTCGTGCACCCCATAGAAGCCGCCATCGGATCGGCATCCGGACGCTGTGGTTCACCAAGAGGAAGGTGGAGAGCAGCGCGGAGAACGGCCGGAGTAATGACGATGGATTCACCGCGGACATAAGAGGTTATGGAATCTTTGGTGCGAAGAAATCCGTTGGTAATACTCAAGAATGTCATCGATAAGAAGATCGATGGGATTGGAGACCAGGTTGAGTATGTGCGAGGCTTCAAGAAGAGGGCGAAGCTGGAGAAACCAATCCGGAGGATCGAGAACAACATTCCAATCAACTAGATGGCCAGGAGTAACGCCGGAAAGAAAGATTCTGGGTGCCATTGCAGATTTGATGGGAAGGAAAAGAGGAAAGGTGAGGTCTTGACGGTAGAAGGAGCAACGAGAGGGTTAGGGATTTGAAATGAGCAATACTCGTGCTTCGCGGGTATGATCGGAACATATAAGACCGAATCCGCAATTGTCGCCGGGTCTAGGAATGTGTGAGTGAGGTAGGGACCCGCGCGACATGCCGATGTCATTTGTCCTGGATATCGAGGCGTCTCCGAATAAAACGATGTCGTGGAGACCGCATGACCAAGTAGAGATTACAACTGGTTGCCATCCAGAGAAGTGTGTGTGCAACCCGAGATAGGCATTTAATGAATCATCATTATTCCTCCTCAAAAGCATGCGACATAAGAGTATACGTGAATTGTCACAATTGAACAAAGTCGGAGTCCGGAGGAAAGAGCCGACACTCATCCGGAGTTAATAATATTCGTAAAAGAGTATCCAGGATGAATAATAGACCTCGTCCGTCATAAACGAGTTTGGTGAGAATGTAGAGTAGATCCCTTTGCGATCAATAAGTCGAAGAGAAGAGAAGTACCACAACACTTCAAATCCGAGACTATGGACTGGATTTATCAATATGGTTGCAAAGAAAATCTGAACCTGTAGCTAAATAAAAATATACGGAAAATACAAAGGCTGAACAGGCAAGGATTAGTACGGATTGGAGAAGATAATCAGTGAAAAACAACATAATCCGAACTAATAAGAAACAGAACTCATGCATGGCAAGGAATGTAGTAGACGTACGCAATGTGAAAGTGATCAATATTGCTTGAGTCGGGGCATATGTCGGATAGCAATACACAGGTTCATATAGGTCAACATAGCGAAACCGTCTTGCCGAACAGCGTAGCTAAGATTAATTAAAGATCATATGATTTGGCTTCATTAGGATTCATGAGTGTGAAATGATAAGGTGAACACATGTCAAAAGAATGCAGATGATTAGTCGATTAAAATGCATGGTTGAAGAAAGAAAATACATCCACACATGCCACTTTTCCGATTTAAAACAAGATGTCCATCAGATCCGGAAGTAACGACGTAGAGGAGGGAGAATCCGAGACATATTAGGGGTTCATTGCTGCTCCCCCGTAGATCATTTAATCCTCTCAATGAAAAGCTCCCCCTCGGATAGACAATCAAGGAAAAAGGTCATGAGACATATACGGGGGGTATTCTTGAATAAAATATAAAGCATTTTCTCCCCGTAGATTGTGCAATCCTCTCGGTTGACCGTTCCAATTTGTAGTTTAGCACTTTATCTTATTAGAAAACTATACTTGAAGTGATCAGAATGCGTTTGTGTATTCATCCACCAGGCATTCCAAGGTAGCCCATTTCACTTCTTCAACTATGCACGTTAATAGAGTAATCTAAATGAACATGCTTTGGTCATGTGGTGATTAATGGATGTGAAGATCATGAATCCGACCGAGGTAAATCATATAAACTGTAATTATGTTAGCTTTAAACGACTTGATCGGAAAAACGAAGCATCCTCCCATTATGAGGTTGAGATTAATATCGGAAACATGGAACCGTTGAATCGGTAAGTATGATCAGCAATATAGTCGGTGAGTTTCTACTACTTTCAGTAAACATACAATGCATGGTCTCGTGAGTAAATATCTTGTTGTGTAATTCAAATGAGAAACTATGCGAGAAGTCGAGCATACCTAGTCGGAAGAGTAGTTCAGAAAACCTCGCATCAGGTAGAGGCTTTGTAAATATGTCTGCTAATTGATCTTCGGTGGCAACATGTTCCAGTGAAATATGGTTTTTGAGAACATGATCGCGTATGAAGTGATACCTGACCTCAATGTGCTTCGTCTTAGGATGCATGACAGGATTGGTGCTGATGGCAATTGCACTAGTGTTGTCACGATAAAGTGGAATAGAGGACATGTCGAATCCGTAGTCGATAAGTTGACTTTGCATCCAATGTAGCCGTGCGCGAGCAACTTCCGGCAGCTATATATTCCGCCTCGGCGAGTAGAGGTTGATACGGAATTCTGCTTTTCTTGAACCATGAGATCAATCTATTTCCAAGAAACCGACACGTACCGCTTGTGCTTTTCCTGTCGATGCGACATCCAGCGAAGTCGGCATCGAGTACCCGGATAAGGTGAAGTTAGACTCCTTTGGGTACCGAGTCCCAAATTCATCGTCCCTTTGAGATACCTTAATATCCGTTTTACATAAAGCATATGTGACTCCTTGGGATTTGCCTGATATCGTGCACAAATGCAAGTTGCAAACATAATGTCCGGGCGACTTGTCGTAAGATAGAGCAAGGATCCGATCATCCCTCTGTAGTCGGTCACATTTACTGATATGCGGTCCACATCCGGATCTAACTTGGCACCAGGCATGGGAGTTTTGACGGAGATGAACCTTCCATACCAAACTTCTTAATAAGTTCGCGAGTGTACTTAGCCTGATTAATAAAGATTCCTTCCTTTAATTGTTTGACTTCAATTCCAAGGAAGTAGGACAGTTCTCCCATCATGCTCATTTCAAACTTGCCGTCATCAACTTAGCAAACTCTTCACAAAGCTTCGGATTCGTTGATCCGAAAATGATATCGTCCACGTATATTTGTACGATCAAAGTGTGTCCTTTCTCTTGTCGTAGAAATAGGGTGGTGTCTATCTTCCCTTTTTGGAAGTTATGAGCAAGTAGGAATTCGACGATGTGTCGTACCAGGCTCTTGGAGCTTGCTTCAAACCATATAGAGCTTTACGAAGTTTGTAGACAAGATGTCCTGCCTTTGGTTCAATGAAGCCGGGAGGTTGTTCAACATACACCTCCTCTTGAAGGTCTCCATTCAGGAATGCGCTCTTGACGTCCATTTGATAAACTATGAAGTTTTCATATGAAGCATACGCCGAAAACATTCGGATTGCCTCAAGTCTTGCGACCGGAGCAAAGGTTTCATCATAATCTATTCCTTCTTCTTGACGATATCCTTTGGCTACCGGTCCTGGCTTTGTTCCGGATTACTATTCCATCCGTATCAAGCTTGTTCCGGAACACCCATTTAACGCCAATGACTTGCTGAGACTTAGGCCTTGGTACTAAGGTCCACACATTATTTCTCTTAAATTGATTCGACTCTTCTTGCATGGCTTCTATCCAGTTTGAATCTTGAAGAGCTTCATCTACCACCTTTGGTTCTACTTGAGATAGAAAGCATGAGTAAAGACTCATGTTTGAGGTGGCTGCTCTTGTTCTTACACCAACAGTAGGATCACCAATCACTTGATCCGAGGGATGGTTTCGGGTCCATCTATAATTCCGTGCGCGTGTTGGTTGATCTTGAACAATTTGAAGCTCTTCCAGTTTGGGTGGTTCGGTTGTATCGGCTGGTTGAGCTTCGTCCGGAGTAGATGTTTCCGTATTTAGAGGTACGGATGAACTAGTTGGTTCTTCAACACGTTTCTTCCAGTGTTAACTAGTCCGGACGGACTTGAAGGTGCTCCGAAATTTTGTGTATCCGTAGGAGTTTGTCCGGAGCTAAATGGTAGTCCGGAGTCGAGTCATCCGTAGCATCATCCATAAAATTTCGTTGTGTTTCGCTGATGCCACGTGGTTGGTCGAATACCAGTCCAGGATGTGTAACAGGAATATTCATAAACTTCGAGTAATCGACGTTGCTGTCCATGACCTGCATATTGGAATTTGAAGGACCGACTTTTGACCAAACGAGGTTAGCTTCATCAAAGGCCACATGGATAGATTCTTCAACTTTAAAAAGTTTTCTATTGAAGACCCGATAAGCTTTGCTATGAAGTGAGTACCCGACAAAGATCCCATCATCGATTTTTGGTTCAAATTTATTCCGGGTCTCTTTGCCATTTATCAAGATATAGCAAGTACACCCAAAAGCTCCGAAATGTGAAATTGAAGGTTTTCGTCCTCTCCACATCTCATAGGGTGTTTTCATGGTGGATTTATTTATTAGAGTTCCGTTTCGAACATAGCAAGCGGTGGACACAACTTGACCCATAGGCGAGAGGAAGCATTGCCCCTGCTAACATGGATCTACCAGCTTCAACTAAAGTTCGATTCTTGCGCTCGGCTACCCCATTTTGTTGTGGGGTTCGGGGAGCAGAGAAGTCATCTTGTATGCCCTGTTCGAGAACAATATGATCTCATTTCTGAAAAATCAAATTACGTACCATGATCACTCCCGATGCATTTAATGCTCGGTCCTTGTGAGTTGCTTATCCAGTTGAAGAGATCTACAAGATGTTCAAAAGTTTGATCCTTTGATTTCAGGAACATCACCCATGTGTATTTGGTGAAATCATCGATAACCACAAGGGTATATCTCGCACCGACTAGTGATGAAACAGATATAGGACCACATAGGTCCATATGAAGAAGTTGCAGAGAGGAGCGATTATTGAGTTAACCGACTTGCTCTTAAAAGCGTGTTTGGTCTGTTTACCAAGTTGGCATTCTCGACGAGAGTGTCTCTGGGAGAACTTGAGTTTGGGTAGACCAGGTGACAAGATCAAGTGACGCCAATTTAGACAAAGTCTTAAAATTTAAATGTGCGCATCGCTTGTGCCATAACCAACTATCTTCATCTGTTGCTTTCGTGAGGAAGCATACAAGGTCGAAGAATTATTTCTTAAGACCACCGAGTATATGTCCCCATCTCTTGATCCGGATAACTTAACCTCTCCTGGATAAGTTTTCTCTTCTTGTACGGTGTTGGACAAAAAAGGAAACAAGAAATCCTTTGTCACATAGTTTACCGACACTTAGCAAATTATGCTTTAAACCTTCGACTAGTGCAACTTTAGTGATTGATACACGGCCGTTAGTTAAAGTGCCATACCCGACAGTCTTACCTTTCTTTGTTGTCGCCATATGAAACGGATGGACCTTGTTTATCATTAACTTCTACAAGCGAGTCTGGTCACCCGTCATATGTCCGGAGCATCCACTATCAAGGATCCACTTGCTTTGATTGATCTTTAACTTCAAGTGATCCGGCAATTCATTCCAGAGATGCTCCTGAAAGACAACGGTTTACACTTTTGGTGCCCAAACTTGTTTCGGGCGGTTAGAGTGAGCAGCAGTATTGTCAACATTTACGGATTTGATTTTGTTAGGACTCTTAGCTTTCCACGTTGACATGAACTTGTTAGTTTCAGCTGCTTCTTTTATTTGGGTTTTCTTGGGAGAGACACTCCTTTTAGATTTAGATTTAGTTTTGCTCGAAGAACCCCTTTTATTAAACTGATCTTTATTTGATTGAAATTGTTTACAAAGCCGGTTATCGGATAGACTCCAACATTCATAGTGATAATGACCCATTTCCCTACGATGGAACAGACACTATAATGTGAAGTACAAACAGGGGATACGGTCTCTTAGATTTTACGGTTTTTCTACTCGGTTTCCTGTGGCCTAATCCATTACGTTTGGGTGACGCGCTCTTGGCCCTAAATGCGTCGGCCTTAGCCTTGTCTTTCTTTTTGGGTGCTTCAGGTTTTGGCTTTAATCAGCGGCGGCCTTCCCTTCATCTTTAGTTACGGGTGCTACTGCTTCGGGAAGTGCGATAATGACCTCGTTCCACGATCATATACTATGGTGCCACCTGAAATGAAACCATCCAACGGTTTAGATGTACTAACAGGATATAAGTTGGTTAGTTTAGGAGTGAAATCCGGAGGACACTCGGTAGCTTGAGCTATGGAGGTTGATGGTTCAGAACCTAGGCCAGGTTTGACTCGAATGTCGTCAGGGTCGATCCTAAAGGTAGAGGCTATTTCCCCGGATTTTAGCCACTTACGATTTATTTCCTTTTCTGTTCCAGGTTCATTTTCGAGTCTTTTCACTATAACTTTTAGGCCTGAGAGATTGGTATTTAACAAATGATTTTCAGCTCTTAGATCATGATACCAAGCTTCCTTTCCTCTCGAAGTCGCGACGTCCTTTTCGAGTCTATTAATAGTGAATTCGAGACATTTATTCGACTTTCCATATCTTTGTACATTTGAGTAATTATTAGTCTCTCATTCTTTTCATGATCACATGCAATAGTAAGAGATTCTAATTTACTCAGGAGCTCGGAGATAGAAGGTACCTCGGCATTTGCCATGAGGCGGACGTTCGGCTTAATGGTCGGCTCATCATCCGAGGATTCCTCCTCTTCTTCCGAGCCACTCATGTATTTTGTCACGAGCGCCTTTCTCTTGCTCTTGCTGTTATCCGAGGTGGAGCGGCGAGGATTTACCTTGTCACTTTTCTCGGCCACCTTTGCTTTGGACCTGCATTCCTTGGCCCAGTGACCGGTTTTCCCACAGTTGAAACATTCCTAGGAACTGGACTCCGGTCGCTCCTTCCGTTGGAACGATGATGATGAGCGTCTTCGATCCCTTTCGCTTTTCCGTAGGAATCACTCAAAGGATTTGACAAGAAGGGCTATCTCCTCCTCCTCGTCGAATCGGAATTGTCGGATACGTCCGTATCATCATTCCTCGGTATGTTTAGACATTCAGCAGCTTTGAGAGCTACCCCCTTTTCTTTCCGAGCTATTTTCTCATCTCTGTCGAGTACTTAAACCTGACTTCGTGAGTCCGCACTCTCCATATAGTTCTTCAAGGGGAACATACTACCAGGTTTTTGTCGATTGCATCCGGAGTTGTTTGGAGTAGTAGCGATCCGGCAAGGAGCGAAAGAACTTGTCATTGATCCGGGATTGAGAGTAATGCTCATTGACGATCTTCGGTTCAAGTATGAGCTTGCCGAATCTCCGATAGATGCTTTCAAGTGATTCGCCCGGTTTATGATTAAAACTCTCAAAGTTCAGTCCGAGAGTACGAGATCACATTCGCATCTGGGGACCGACTCCCCTCATAGAGGATTGTCGGTTTGTCCCAAACGACTTTTCTTGTCGTGCAGCCCTGGACGTCCGTGAAAGCCTCGGAATCCAAAGACGATGTAACATAAGCCGAGCCTTTTCACTAGCGCACCGCCAGGCTCTTTCATCGTTGGTAAGTTCGGCATCGGTCTTTGGCCTCCTTACGCCATGTTCTCCGATAGTCATCGGAATTGGAATCTCCTGATGAAGACATGGCCACATAAGATGATCATGGCAAACCATAAACATCTTCATGCGAGCTTTCCACCTGGGAGAAAAGCTCGGGTGTGAATTTGGGCGGTTTCGTTAGAGTAAACCCGAACTCCGTGGGTGAGAAGCGGCGGCAGCGCAGGTTTGTGGTGGGTCGACATTTTCACTGCTTGCTTCGATTCGGGATGGGCTCCTGTGCACCTCCGGAGTTAAGACGAGTGTTGAATAGCATCTTGCTTTCTTCGGCCATTTCGAGATTGAAAGAGTGGGATCTCTACTTAGAACGAAGTAGAACTTGCTCTGATACCACTTGATGGTCCCTTGGAGCCTAAAGGGGGGGGGGGGGTGAATAGGCTCTTATTCGAACTCTTTCTTTTCTCTCAAGACACAAAGACTTATCTAGTTTAAGTGATAGAATCACTGCGGAAGATAACCAGATAGTGGAAGTATTTTGTTTTATTATCACAAGGTGATTACAACAAAATAGAAGCAAACACTCTCTTACACTCTGTTTACAACAATGAACTCACACACTAGCCAAGTTCCTTTTTTATTTTTTTGCCCACCTAAGCACTCTTATATACATGAAGTATAAGTATGAATATTTATACAAAACATTCCTAAGAGACAACCTTGGAACTTGAAGTTCCGGAATGCGTTCCGCACTAACTATCCCTCGGTAATCTGTCTGCCTTAACTGCTGCGGATTGTGGAGCTCAAGATCTTGGATTTGAAGAGTATAAGTGTCTTTGTGAGTTCCGAGATACAATTAAGGTTGTGTCCACATATCCGGATGATCCACGTGTAAGATTCTTCTTGTTCTAAATGCATTCGTCTTACATCGGGACAGCACGAGCCGATAACTTTAAATGCGGTTTTGTTGGAGCGATGTCTTCTTGGTCCGGTGTAATTTTCCTTACTCCGTAGTTAATGAAGCTCGGAACCTTACTCCGTGTCGGTGGTTGCTTACTCCGTATCTATTCGATCTTGGAATCCTTAGTCCGTGTCGGCGCTTCCTTACTCCGCATGTAAGTTCCTTACTCCGCATGTAGGTTCCTTACTCCGCATGTAAGTTCCTTACTCCGTATGTAAGTTCCTTACTCCGCATGTAAGTTCCTTACTCAGTATGTAAGTTCCTTACTCCGGGCGAGTCTTGAAAAGTCTGATGACTTATTCCGTGTCGGGCTTTCTTACTCCGCATGTAAGTTCCTTACTCCGCATGTAAGTTCCTTACTCAGTATGTAAGTTCCTTACTCCGTATGTAAGTTCCTTACTCCGGGCGAGTAATAAATCCGGATTCCTTACTCCGCATCTGGTTTCCTTACTCCGCATCTAGTTTCCTTACTCCGCACTTATTTTCCTTACTCCGCACTTATCCTTTAAGTTCTTAGTCCGTAGGATTGTTCCTTATTCCGTATGTATTTGTTACTTGGTTATTTACCAAGTGTTTGACGACCCTAACTCTTGTCCGGATCAGGATTATGTATCCTGTCCTTAGCTTTGCTCTCACGAGTGCATCTTTGGATTAGTGACATACCTTCTGCAATGATCAAATAAACACAAAAGATCTCAGATCAAATTACATAAGGCTTTATCAGCATTATCCAAATTCTGGGTTTGATCCAACAAGAACAAAGGAGACTGAAATAAAATATCTAGTATTATATTCCTGCAAAACTGATTGTTAACACCAAACAAAACCAAATATAATATCGTGTAAAACACATATCAAACAATCAGACAAGCACGGGATCAACTTTCTTATGTGGACAAGAGGTGGAAAATCAAACAAACGAAATAAATGGAATGTCCACATAATCAATGTTTACAAAATCATTTATTATTTAAAAAAACTAATAGACGCAACAAAGCCCAGGACAAAAGCAGCGTACCAAAGCAAAAACAAAACCAAAGCTCCAAGAACAGAACCAATCAAAACCAGAATGGGCCAATAGGGATGTGCACAGAATTAATAAATCTGGACAGAAACAAAATATAAAGAAAAACAAAGTCATGAAGAAAACTAAATAGGCTCACCTAGTAGAGTTTTTACGCGAAAACAACAAGCTCAATTAGAAAAAAATAAACAAACTTAGTTAACCCCTTTGGTCTTTCGTTCTTGGTGACTGGGGTTATTTAATATGTACACATGAATCCAGGTTTAATAAAATAAAAGCATAACAAAATCAAGCTTCCTAAAACAAATCGAACAGACCATACAATAACACACGCAACGCTCAAACTAAAAACGAAACAAAAGCAGTGTATACTAGGTATAGAACAGACCCAAAATAGAACACTAACACAAACCAAAACGAAACTAGCATGCAGAACAACACTAGGAAAAGCACACCAAATAACATAACCAGAAAACGATATGGGAAAACAAAAACGAAACAGAACAGACCAATGTATACCCAGAACTAACATATATCAAATACCACATAATCAACATTAACGACCCAAGAATCATATTAAATAGACCCTACAACCAACCTTTCTTCACCCTCACAAACAGAAACGGCTTGTCAGGCAGTTTGAGTAAAACCGAGAGACACAGGGCAGTGAAGGAGTGGAGAACTGCGTCTCTTCAACGAGGCCACGGTGAGTGTGGCTTCTCGGTCAATGGTGGCGTTAGTGCGGCAATGTCGTGGAATAAGCGCACGCCGTGGTTGTGTTTGTCGGCGCCGTGGACTGGCATTTGGACGGGTCATGCCGGCTAGCGATGTCGTGGAGGGATGAAGCGCTACAGTGAGGAACGGTGCCTCTGGGTGTAGATGGGAACATCGGTGGAAAGCGGCGGCTATGGACATGATTGAATATGTCATCGCAGGAAGGTGGAGGCATGCCACGGTTGTGGCAGTTGTCGCTGGATGGCAGAGATACACCACACGGTGTGGGCAGTCGACATCAACAGGTTGGTGTGGCAGCATCGTGGGGGTGGTAGCGTCGCAGGAATGTGAACAATTGCTAGAAATTCTAAGGAAACATAAAAAGGCCCTTGGGTGGAATATTGAAGATATTAGAGGCATTAGTCCAGGACTGTGCATGCATAAAATCCTCATGAATGATAATTTTAACCCCACTATTGAAAGACAATGAAGATTGAACCCAGTAATGAAATAAGTTGTTAGGAAAGAAGTACTAAAATGGAAAAATGCTGGGATCATTTATGCTATATTTGACAGTGAGTGGGTTAGTCCTTTGCATGTTGTGCCAAAGAAAGGGGGCATGACAGTGATTAGAAATAAAAAGAATGAATTGATTCCAACCCAGACTGTAACAAGGTGGAGAGTTTGTGTGGACTATAGGAAGCTAAATAAGGCCATTAGGAAGGACCACTTTCCCCTTCCTTTTATTAATCAAATGCTTGATAGGTTGTCTGGGTATAGTCATTACTGCTTCCTAGATAGGTATTCCGGGTACAATCAGATCATGATTAAACCTGAGGACCAGGAGAAAACAACGTTCACTTGCCTTTTTGGCACTTTTGCATTTAGAAGGATGCCATTTGGGCTATGTAATGCACCTGCGACCTTTCAAAGGTGTATGATGGCCATTTTTTAGGGCCTGGTGGAGGAGATAATGGAAGTATTTATGGATGATTTTTTTGTGTTTGGTTCCTTTTACCAACATTGTTTAAAAAATCTAGATACTGTCTTGGAGAGATGTGAGGAGAAAGAACTAGTCCTTAATTGGGAGAAATGCCATTTTATGGTAAATGAGGGTATAGTCCTTGGGCATAAAGTGTCCGCTAAAGGTTTGGAGGTGGATAGAGCTAAGATATCCACCATTGAAACCCTGCCACCTCTAACCAATGAGAAAGGGGTGAGAAGTTTCTTAGGACATGCTAAGTTCTATAGGAGATTTATTAAGGACTTCTTAAAAATAGTTAAACCCCTAAGTGTGTTGTTGGAAAAGGACACAAAATTTAACTTTAATGATGAATGTTTAAAAGCTTTTGAGGTCCTTAAGCACAAGCTGGTCACAGCTCCGGTTATAGTTACTCTGAATTGGGAATAACCATTTGAGCTTATGTGTGGTGTGAGTGACTATGCTATGGGGCTAGTTCTAGGGCAGAGGAGAGAGAAAATTTTTAGGGTGATTTATTATGCTAGTAAAACTCTAGATAATTCTCAATAGAACTATACCACTACTGAGAAAGAGTTGCTAGCTGTAGTGTATGGCTACAACAAGTTTAGATCTTACCTCTTTGGGTCTAAAGTTGTGGTTTATATTGACCATACAGCTCTTAAGTATTTGTTAGCTAAGAAGGAAGCTAAGCCACATTTCCTAAGATGGGTTCTCCTTTTATAGGAGTTTGATTTAGAGATTAGAGACACTAAAAGAGCCTTAAACACTATTGCAGATCACCTTTCTCGAGTTAAAAATGCGCCTAAGTCTTTACCTATCTCTGATGATTTTCCTGATGAGGCAGTGCTTCAAGTAAGCTAGCTTCCTTGGTTTTCTGATATAGCAAACTATTTAGCCACTGAGTTTATACTTAAGAAATTTGATTACCACCAGCAAAAGAGGTTCATAGAAAATGCAAAGAAGTATATTTGGGATGATCCTATCCTCTATAGGCGGTGTGCTAATCAGATAATTAGGAGGTGTGTCCCTAAGGAGGAAATAGATGATATCTTGCATCATTGTCATGCATCAGATTATGGGGACCACTTTGGAGTGAAAAGAACAGTGGATAAAATCATGCAATGTGGGTTTTACTGGCCCAACATGATTAAAGACACCTATATCTTTATTAAAACTTTTGATAGATTCCAAAGGGTAGGTGGTTTGTCTAGGAAGAATGAGATGCCCTTAACTGGAATCCTTCCAGTTGAAATTTTTGATATTTGGGGCATAGACTTTATGGGGCCATTCCCTATTTCTGATGGATATTCATACATTCTGTTGGCTGTGGATTATGTGTCTAAGTGGGTTAAGGCAATACCAACAAGAGTAAATGATGCCAGGGTGGTGACTAAATTCCTTACTAGAAACATCTTTAGTCATTTTGGGACACCAAGGGCTATCATTATTGATGAGGCCAGTCACTTTTGTAATAATTTGTTTAACAAATTGTTGACTATTGGTCCCTGGAAGCCTAGAGGGGGGTAAATAGGCTTTTATCGAAACTCTTTTTGTAACTCTGGTGCAACACTAATGCTGGTTAAGAGATAAGATCAATGCGGAAGATAACCAGATAGTGGAAGTATTTTGTTTTATTATCAAACGATAATCACAACAAAATGGAGTAGATTAAAGCTTGTAAAGCTTTTCAATCTACTGAACAAACTCTCTAACACTCTATTTACAAGTCACTCACACACTAGCCAATATCTCTGTTTTAGCTCTTGTACATGTACGCATATATATATCATCTATCACACTTAGTGCACTTAAACATCAACAACTTTTTTAATATACAGTCTAATATATATATATATATATATATATATATATATATATATATATATATAGCCATCCGTTGGCAACATCCTTGGAACTTGTTCTTCCAAACAACGTGCAGCATTGACTGTTCCTCGGTAACTTCTCTGCCTTGATTACTGCGGATGTGGAGCTCAAGATCTTGGGTTTGTAAAGCATAAGTGTCTTTGTGAGTTCCCAAGAGCAATTAAAGTTATGTTCACATATCCGTATGATCCACATGTAAGATGCTTTAGGTTCTCAATGAGTTTGTCTTACATCGGGACACAACGAGCTGACTACTTCGAATGCGAAGAGATAAGTTGAAGCAGTGTCTTCTTAATCCGTTGTAAAGTTCCTTACTCCATATTAATGAAGCTTGGATCTTTACTCTGTATCATTGATTGCTTACTTCGTGTCAGTTAGATACTGGAATCCTTATTCCCTGTCAGCGCTTCCTTACTCTGTATGAAAGAGAAGTCCGGATTAGCAGTTTCGGCTAATCCTTTGCGATTGGGTGACGCGCTCTTGGCCCTAGATGCATCAGCCTTAGCCTTTCCTTTCTTTATGGGTGCTACAGTTTCGGCTTTAACTGCAACAGCCTTCCCTTCATCTTTAGGTACGAGTGCTACTACTTCGGGATTAGCAGTAACAACCTCCTTTCCACAGTCATAAACTATGGTGCCACCTAAAATGAAATCATCCAATGGTTTAGATGTACTAACAGGATAAAGATTGGTTACTTTCGGAATGAAATCCGAGGGACACTCAGTAGGTTGTGTGGAGGTTGATGGTTTGGAGCCAAGGCCAGGTTTAACTCGGATGTCGTCTGGATCAGTCCTAAACGTAGAGGTTATTTCCCCCGATTTTAGCCACTTACAATTTATTTCCTTTTCCTTTTCAAGTTCATTCTTGAGTCTTTTAAGACTAACGATTAAGCTGTTAGCTTGGTATTTAGCAAATGATTTTCAGCTCTAAGGTCACGATACCAAGTCTCTTTACTCCTAACATCAGCTATGTCCTTTTCAAGTCTGGCAATAGTGAACTCAAGACGTTTAGTCTGACTTTCCATATCTTTGTACATTTGAGTAATTATTAGTCTCTCATTTTTTTCATGATCACCTTCAGTAGTAAGAGATTCTAATTTACTCATGAGCTCAGAGATAGAAGGTACCTCAGTATTTGCCATGAGGCAGACGTTCAACTTCTCGGTTGGCTCATCATCAGAGGATTCCTCCTCTTTTTCCAAGCCACTGATGTACTTCGTGACAAACGCCTTCCTCTTGTTCTTGTTATTATTTGAGGTAGAGCGTCGAGGTTTAACATTGTCACTTTTATCGGCCGTCTTTGATTTGGATCTACAATCCTTGCCCAGTGACCAGGTTTCCCACAGTTGTAGCATTCTTGGGAACTCGACTCTGATCGTTCCTTCCTTCTAAATGATGATGAGGAGCCTCTTCTGAATCCTTTTCGCTTTTCCGCAGGAATCGTTTGAAGGATTTGACCAAAAGAGCTATTTCTTCTTCGAGCGTCGAGTCGAGTTCTCCGACTCTTCCGTATCATCATCCCGTCGTATGTTGAGACATTCAGCAGCTTTAAAGCTACGCCCTTTTCTTTCCGAGCTATTTTCTCATCTTGGTCAGTGTATTTGAACTTGACCTCATGTGTCCATAGCTCTCCGTATAGTTCTTCAAGGGGAACATACTGCTAGTTCTTGTCAGCTTGCATCTGGAGCTGCTTGGAGTAGTAACGATCCAGCATGGAGCGAAAAAACTTATCATTGATTTGGAATTGAGTATAGTGCTCATTGACAGTTTTCAGCTCAAAGATGAGCTTGCCAAATCTCCGATAGATGCTCTCGAGGGATTTTCCAGGTTTGTGATTGAAAATCTCAAAGTTCTGCCTGAGAGCACAGATGACGTTCTTCATTTGGGACTGACTTCTCTCATAGAGGATTGTCAGTTTATCCCAGACAGCTTTCACTGTCGTGCAGCCCTGGACATCCATGAAAGCTTCGGAGTCCAAAGACGATGTTACGTACACCAGAGCCTTTTCGCTAGCACACTGCCAGGCTCCTTTTTCATTGGTGAGTTCTACATTCATCTTTGGCCTTCTAACTCCATGTTCTCCGATAGTCATTAGAATAGGTAGCTCCTGATGTAGACATGGCCACATGAGATGATCATGTAAAGACTCGTATTTGGGTAGTTTTGAGAGATAGTCATTCTATGGGAATGTAACTATCTGGACGATAGTGTAGTCGTCGATGTGAGCATTTTGACTGTACTTGGGCCCGATTCCGAGTCGGGGCCCCGTTTGACCCGATTATTGACTTTTTGGGGGTTTATTAGTTGACTTTGCATTTGGGTGGTCTTTTGGGTGTAATAATATCTGTTTAGTGTTGTGCTCGTCATTTCGAGCATTTTGATAGTAATTGGGCTCAATTTGGAGTTCGTGACCTCGGGAGGTCAATTATTGCATTCGGGTCAATTATTGGCAGCAGTATAAATAATTAAGAAACTGCATTATCCTTTTATTTTTGCTTGGTGCGTGCATGTTTGAGCAAGAGAGAGAGAGAGAGAGAGAGAGAGAGAGAGAGAGAGAGGGAAAGTGAAGAACTCCTTTTGGCGATTTTGGGGCGATTGGAGCTCGTAGATCGCAAATAATCTTTCAAGGTTGGTGTCCTTGAACCTCTTATCTCGATTCTGTCTTGGAATATGCATGAATTTATCATGAATTATGAATTTGAGTATGAACCCTAAGTTTTGGGGGAAACCCAATTTTGGGGTTAGATCTGATGATTTAGCATAAAATCTGTGGTTAAGAACTGATTTATATCAGTTTGGGTACGTAATTTGGTACTCTGTTTAGTAAAATGCGTGTTTGTGAGTGCCTGGGGGGTTGCTGGGTTGATTCCAGACGAAAACCAGGCGAAAAACGATGATGAACAGTACCCTGGGCGAACTGTAAGGTCGAAGTTCGTTGTCAGCAGCTGTAGAGTAAACCGCTTCGTTAGTTCGGATCCGTAGTCCGGAGCAGTAGTCCGGAGCAGTTAGTCCGGAGCAGTTATTTTGGAGCAATAGTCCGGAGTAGTTAGTCCGGATCAGTAGTCCGGATCAGCAGCAGTGATCCGTAGCTTCGCTCCGCAGTAGTGATCAGCAGCAGTGTTCAGCAGCAGTGCACTGCACTAGACATTTACATTGTAAACCATTAAAGTACTATACTTAAGTTACAATGTAAATAACGAAATACCCCCCATTTGGATTCAAATAAAAATACTAGAAAAATTAATTCCCACTATTTCAAAATGTGAAAATTGGGATTTAGTGTAAAATCTCGGAAAAACCCAAAAGTTCGTAGTGGTGAATTTTTGGAAAGTGGGGTTAGACATCTCAGAAAAATCCCCAAAAATCAGATTATCTTATTTATGATATGGGAACCCAATGCGGGGACTTTTGATTTCAAGAAAATAGGCTGCTATGGGTACTTCCTTCATAAATCAAGGATTGAGGATTTACTTGTGAAGACCAGGCTCCGCTTTTAAAGGAAATGTTGAGAATGACATGCCATACTCATGTTAGTATGTTGGTGTGAGGTATTGGGGCATGGACTCCATGACTTGTTTGGGTTCTCACCGTGATACACCGATGGTGCGATGTGGTTGACGGGGCAGGCATATGCGCCGATGGCGAGCCGTGTGGCGATTGTGGCCGGGCATATTGCGCTCTAACGTGGCAAGCATATGTGCCGATGGCAGGCCGGTGTGGCGACGTGTCCGGTCATATAAGCGCCGTGGTAGGCCGAGTGCCCCGAGCTAGGATCCTATTGAGGATCGTGGACAAGCCGTCTGTGTGGGCGAGCTAGGTCCCGATGTTCGTTTATAGGCTGAGTCCTGATGATTGTGCACACTACACGGTGCACGAGTACACGAGCATGTAGTATAGACTTGTATGTCTGCATGATGTGGAGTGTTGGGGTCACCTACTGAGCTTGTCGCTCACCCCTACTTGTTGTTTATCTTTTTCAGGTGTGACCCAAGACTAGTGGAGGACTTTCTTCCAGGAGGACGTGCCCACTACTCTAATGTATGATACAGTACTGTATTCTGTATTGTGTATTGTATTATGTTTATATCACGGACATGGGTCCGTGGACAGTTGTATTTGCATACTGTTTGTGATATGATGTCTGTATGACTGTTTGACTTATTTTATGCATGATGATGTATGGGAAAGTACATGATTACCCTTGATGTATGATCTGTATAGGGTTGCATATTTGAGACAAGACCCGGCGGTGTAGTCTCTATTGGTGCTAGTCACCAACCCCTTGACCTTTCGGGTGCGGGCAAGGGGAAGTCATGTTCCTGGTTCTGGGTTTTCTTGGAATTTGGGGGCGTGACAGATCATGACATACCATTAACATTCTCATGCGAGCTTTCCACTGGGAGAAAAGGTCAGGTGCGAACTTTGGCGGTTTGGTCAGAGTAAAACAAGAACTCCGTGGTTGAGGAGCAACGGCAGCAGCAGGTGACAGACAGATTTTTAGCCTCTCTAAAAGAGCTAGCTAATGTCGTTAAATCTCTCTTCGAGATAATAAATTCCCTAAGTTTGCACTAAAAGAATAGCAGCAAGCAAGGGGTCGAACCCACAGAGATTAGCCTAGTTTTCTAGTTTTTTAAATCAAACCACTCAATTACTCTTGCCCTATAAAATGTCTTGGCAAAAACGAATTCTTTTTATAACTAAAGATCTAATTTTTATTTGGTTTTCTGAATAAACAAAGAAAGCAAGTTGTTTTTAGGACTAAGATTCAAAGATTAAAGGTATCTAGGGTCACAACTTCATCTCCCTATGTTTCTTCTACTGATTATAAGGTTCTTGAGATTATTTAATTGATAACATGCTATAACTAAGCCAAGGTCCTGCAATTGGTCATTGCCAGCCCTTCTAAGTGCTGTCTGCCTAAATGGTCATCATGACATCAACATGCAAAACCTAATTATCATACCCATGACAGGATAATGGTCACACCAATCACAAATAAGTTATGAATCAAAGATCAGCCTCAGATTAAGGCTAAGAAAACCCAGGTGTATAGCCCAGATATTAAAAGATGAAAAACAGATTCATAAAACATGCAATCTCAATTAAACAAACCCAATATTCAAATAATCAGTTTGATAACATAGGGGGCTACATTGCTCCCCTAGATAAAGGAAACTACTCACACATGTTCTTGGATAAACAATAAGAAATAAAGAACATCATCCTCAAGCAGGTGCAGCAAAACTCCAAACTTTAGGTCTTCTTCAGCCGTCAGACCTCCTAGGGCCGGCAGCTTCCAGGATCAGAACCCTAGCCTCCAAAACCATCAGCCTCTCTCTCTAAAACTGTGCCCCCTCTCTACATGCTCCAAAAGGTCTGCTGCCACCTATATTTATAGAGAAAATTGCTGTGCAATGAGTGCCCTAGCTGTCAGCAGTTGTCACTTATCAAAACGACATAGTTTTGATAAGTAGTTTCCATTTTTCTTCCAACTTGAGTACAACTCGAACTAAGCATAATTTGGACTAGGTGCTTTAGAGAAAAGTGTTTAAAATATTAAAACAAATCAATCGATGCAAAAATCCGGCTGCACAGCATATTGCACGTCATATGGCCATATGACGTGCACCTCCAAATGGTCTAAAATTTTGCTCTAAGCTTCCTTGGAATGTGTAGAAGGCAGGGCTGCAATAAATTCCTTGCACGTCATAATGGTCCATATGGTGTACACTCTTGTTTTGCCTCCTCAGGCTGCCCTATTTTGCCAAAAGTTCCTTCTTTGGTAAATGAAGTGATTTGGCTGATGTCCATGAAATGAAATTGCCTAAAAACCTGCCAAAACAGCTCAAAAACACATATATATAGGCCAAGCAATCTTCCTAGGGTGTTAGAGCAAATATCTAAGAAATATGGATGAATTAAGCTCTAATCATGCTCTTTAATACCCTAAATCTGCACTAGAATAACGGCATAAATGCACGTTATCAGCAGGTCGAGGTGGATCAACATTTTCACTACTACTTCAATTGGGGAGGGGCTCTTGTGCAGCAAAACTCCAAACTTTAGGTCTTCTTCAGCCGTCAGACCTCCTAGGGCCGGCAGCTTCCAGGATCAGAACCCTAGCCTCCAAAACCATCAGCCTCTCTCTCTAAAACCGTGCCCCCTCTCTACATGCTCCAAAAGGTCTGCTGCCTCCTATATTTATAGAGAAAATTCTTGTGCAATGAGTGCCCTAGTCGTCGGCGATTGTCACTTATCAAAACGACATAGTTTTGATAAGTAGTTTCCATTTTTCTTCCAACTTGAGTACAACTCGAACTAAGCATAATTTGGACTAGGTGCTTTAGAGAAAAGTGTTTAAAATATTAAAACAAATCAATCGATGCAAAAATCCGGCTGCACGGCATATTGCACGTCATAAGGCCATATGACGTGCACCTCCAAATGGTCTAAAATTTTGCTCTAAGCTTCCTTGGAATGTGTAGAAGGCAGTGCTGCAATAAATTCCTTGCACGTTATAATGGTCCATATGGCGTGCACTCTTGTTTTGCCTCCTCAGGCTGCCCTATTTTGCCAAAAGTTCCTTCTTTGGTAAATGAAGTGATTTGGCTAATGTCCATGAAATGAAATTGCCTAAAAACCTGCCAAAACAGCTCAAAAACACACATATATAGGCCAAGCAGTCTTCCTAGGGTGTTAGAGCAAATATCTAAGAAATATGGATGAATTAAGTTCTAATCATGCTCTTTAATATCCTAAATCTGCACTAGAATAACGGCATAAATGCACGTTATCAAATACACCACACTTGAACCATTGCTTGTCCTCAAGCAAAAACATACAGGCATGCAAAAATAAAATAAACACACAGTCACACTGGAATGGAAATAAGATAAATAAAATCAAGGGAAGTCATGGTTTCCTAGGCATGCAACTCTATCATGATGAAGTGGGCAATCAAGTAACCAAAATGAATTATAATTAAGCTCAGTCATCTCCATACCCTTAAGTCCAACAACCATGCAATCTCATCACTGAAAATTCAGACATTAGCAAGCATACCATGATAAAACAGCACCTAATTTCCCTTAAAGTTCTCACCAAGGATAAAGCTACCTCACTCATATATAAACTCTCACTTCTCTCCACACAAGCCCAAGTACCATACCTAACAGAAAATCAATGGGTGGAAAGCTCCTCCTACATCCTCCACTAGTTATTAACTAAGTACTTGCCAAGCAACATGAGAGTTCCCTATTGTGCTCATCAAAGGAAACACACTCCCTATTCTACTTTGTTTGAAAACTCACACATTGTTCTATTCTCAATGAACTCACACTCTACTCTAATGACTGATAAAACACACCTTGAGTCAAAGAAATGAGCTCTGTCATCACTGGTTTTCGTCCGGGCCCGTTTGGGTGTGCTCAAACTAAACCAATGGTGAGAAATTTAGAGACACCACCAACTGTTTTTGGGGTACAATTGGATACCCTCTACTTTGAGTAGTTTAAAGTGTGTGGTCTGTGTCATCAGAGAAGGGTTCGGGAGTTGGTTACGTGTAGGAAAGGATTAGCACCCCTACAGCGCCCTTTCGGTATCTAATTTAGGAGGAGGAGGTTTTTCTTTTATTTGTACTGCCATGACTGGGTTAAATTTCCTAAAAAGTCTATGATTTTTATTTAGCTAAGTTATTTATTAAAGTTATAGTGAAAATGGATTTTACCCTAAATTTCTAAAGAGAATCCTAAAGGTTTTGGGTTTTTGTTTGAAGTGGATAATGAGGTTCTAGGGATTGGTTTTGGTTTTTGGTTTTATTTTAGAAATTGAGGTCCTAGAAAATGATTTTTTTCCCCTTTTTTAATATACATTTTTTGTTTTTGTTTTTTTTGTTGTTTTTTGTCCCTTTTTGTGTTCTTTTTTTTTGGTTTTAGAAATTGAAGTACTAATTTTGGTTTTTTTTGGTTTTAAAACATGAAAACGGTTTTTTTTTTGTTTTTGTTTTGTTTTTTTGAAGGGGACATTTTGAGCACATTTTGAAAACTTTTTATAGAAAAACATGTTATAGAAGACGTTGTGGAAAAACATTTTGTGGAATACATTTTGTTATTATTTTTTGTTGTGTGTTTTTAAAGCTTTGAACCTAAATCTACGCGTTTCAACAATTAAAAATACATAGGAACACATATATCAAAATAGACGTGGAGTGTGTGAGTGTGACATCCACAAAAGAAAAATAAAAGCACTCTTTTTTTCTTTTTCCTCTTTTTTTTTATATTCATCTCTTTTTTATGCCTCTCTTTTTTGCCTCTCTTTTTTTGAGTTTCCTTGCTATTACATATTACAACTTTGTGTGAAATGACAAGTACAATCAATAAAACAAAAGAAAATGAATAAAAAGCAAGATAATGAAAAGAAACAACACAACACAACAATTACAGAAAAAAACAAGCGAACAGCGTACGGCAATCGAAATGAAAAATTCACCTGACTTTATCTTGGATTTGGGGCTCCGATTGCTGCAACGTTGGCGGGCAGGCGTGACTCCTTTCTTGGTGTTTTTGAAGAGAGGTGGCTGGGCGAAATTGGCGGCAAAGCGGGCGTTTTCCGGGGTCGAACTCCCCTTCCCCCCTTTTTTTTGGATCAGGGAGCCGGGTATGAGGAAAAGATGGCAACGAGGTTTTTTGTTGGAGATAAGGAGTCTTTCTGTTCTCTCTCTCTCTGGATGTTTTTTGCAGGGAAGAAACTGGGGCGTTTTTTTTTATGTGAAGACTTCAGGGAAAATGAAGAACTCCCCTCTTTTCTTTGGGCAAACTCTCTTCTTTTTCTTTCTCGTCGAACTCCCCTCCTTTTTTTGGGCGAGATTTCTTTTTTCTTTTTTTGCACTTTGGGCGTTTTTCTCTCTGTTTGCGCTGGAATGAGGCTGGGGCGTAAATGGTAGCAGGTTTTTTCAATGATGATCAGGGCTCTCTCTGTTTTTTTTTCTGGGTGTTTTTTTTGGGAGGAAGCTGGGGCGTTTTTTTTTTTTATGTATCGATCGGTCTCTCTCTGTGTCTCTTTTTTTCCCCTGCACAGGGACGGACAACTGCATCTTAAAGGGCTGGCGGAAACCTTTTGGCTGGACTATCATTAATTGCAACATTAAATGCTATATTATTGATGCAGTATTTTAATTTGCAGATTTGATGCTTTGTCGGGTAGACAGCTTGTGCGGAAAACAGGGCAGCTCGTGATTGCCTTTTGAATTTGTATTTTAGCACATGTGACTGACAGGGTCGTTGCAAAATTGATTCTTTGTCGGGTGGCTAGCGCAGAGGACGGGTCTCGTGAACAGCCAGCAAGAAAAAAAAGCCACCGAAAAGCCAGCGAGAAACGCTAACCAGCGAAGCTCAAGGGGTCAGAGGCTCGAAGTGTCGGCAGGTCGGAGTGTCGGCAGGTCGAAGTGTCGGCAGGGTCGAAGCTTCGGTGGGTCGAAATTTTGGTGGGGCGAAGGTCAACGGTCAACGGGTCGAAGGTCGGAGTGTCGGCAGGTCAAAGGTTTATAGGCTTCGCGTGTCCAGGGTCGAAGGGTTGAAGGGTCGAAGGTCGGAATGTCGGCAGCGGGGCTTCGAGGCTTCGAGAGTTAGGAGGTTGAAGGGCCGAAGGGCGAGTTGAAGGTCGGAGTGTCGGCGGGTCGAATGTTGGAGTGTCGGCAGGTCAAAGGTTTATAGGCTTCGAGTGTCCAGGGTCGAAGGGTTGAAGGTCGAAGTGTCGGCAGGTCAACGGTCAATGGTCAACGGCTCGAAGGTTCGCAGGTCAAGGCGTCGTAAGTCGCGGGTCGAAGGCGTTGCAGGCCGGCGTCGTAAGTCATGGGCGTCGTAAGTCACGGGGTTCGAAAGTCCGAAGGGGCGAGTCGTGGGTCGGAGTGTCGGCAGCGGGGCTTTGAGGCTCCGAATCTTCGAGGCCTCGAGGCTTCGAGGCTTCGATGCTTCGAGGCTTTGAGGCTTCGAGGCTTCAGGGTTTCGAGGCTTCGATGCTTCGGGGCTTCGAGGCTTCGAAAGTCAATGGTTCGAAGTGTTGGCAGGTCAACGGTCAGCGGTCAACCCCGAAGTTTTTTTTTAATTATCTTCTTACCCTTCACCTAAAATGCAAAAATGGACGACCTTTTAGGGATTGTTTGGGAAGACCCGTATTCGCCTACATAGACATTTTAGAGAATTTCGCATGATCACTTTTTTTGGGCAGTTTGACCAAGGGCATTGACCGTCTTTTGGCAAGCATGATTTTTTCCAACGAAAGTTGTTTTGGCCATAACTTCTTCATTTTAAGTCCGATTTGAGCTCGGTCAAGTGCGTTAGTCTCCAATTTTCATCCTCTATCACCTGGTGTTGGTCTTGGGGCGCTTCAAGGACTTGTAGCAGAAGTCATTAATTTTGGACTCCCCCGTCCGTGTCAATTGTATCCATCTCGTGCAAATTGGGGTTAACATCAATTCCAAACCATTCCTTGGAAGTATGGGATCATTGTGGACCTGTTCAACAAGGTATATGGCATGGGCAGAAAGGTATATCAAATGGGGTTAGTATGTCCAACCCGGACAAAATGGGGTCCAACAAGCTCAACACCCTAAATAAACATAACTCAGCCATTATGGCTTTTATTCTGAAAAACTTTTTTTTTTGTTTTTTTCTTTCACACTTCTTTTAAATAATAACCTTACAAGGTTGCATTTTATGCTCTCCCTTGATGGATTATTCACTCTTTTTTTATTCACATAACACATAAATAAGACTGATTTTTCTAATGCATACCCCTTGCCATTTTGCTACATAAGGAGAGACAAAAATTCATTGATGTCTCACATCCCATTATCAAATTAAGTGATGGCTTTTTCACATTCTATATCACAGCCTTCTACATTTATAATACAACAAAACAAAAACTAGGATACATAGGAAGTCAAAGTGAATTAAATGACCTTGTATCACTAGCAACACACCAAACACTGAGCACTAATGAGTAGTCATCATGCTTACTTAACTCCTACCATTAAATCACTAATGTTAAATGCAGAGAAGAGCATCAAATCAAACTATTACCCATAAACCATAAATGTCACTCAAGGGCTAGAAAGAGGTTTTTTTTTTTTGGATTTTCTTTCACTCGACTCTAAACGTCACTAACTGGTATCCTAACATGTCATGCTCAACTAATATTCAAACTTCTAGCTCCAAAAACATGGTGATATCATTCGAGAAGTAAAGACATGCTTAAACCAAATCATAACACACCTTAATTACCTCAACACCCTTATCACAACATGATACTAATGTGGCATAAAAAGTAAAATTTAAGCCAAAATTGCATACCTAGTATCCATGCCTCTCCACATGTACACATGCAAATCACACAATCAAGCAACTCAAACAATCACACAAAATAAAAAGAACATTATAACTACTAAACAAACCAAAACAAACCAACACATACAATCAAGCAAATTAAAGGACAAACGAGTGGCTTGAGCCACTCCCCACACCACACTTAAAATATGCTATGTCCTCATGGCATGGTAGAAAGGTTAAGAAGAACCTGACCTATCTGCTGGTAAGCTATAATAGTAGATCACTTGGGCTACCAATCTCCACACCCGAGCCACAAAACCGGATGAAGTTTCACCGCGTATGGTCCATGTATCGCGCTGCTGCAAAATAGCCAGCACATAATAACAAACGAAAATCCCACAATGAATTGATCAGAGTTCTTGAGGGAATTCCATTTCCGTGAGGTGAATAAGAGGTAATTTGTCCTACTGCAACCCCTCTTTCTTCATTGCATCCTTGATTCGTTTCAGGAGTCCGTGGACTAGCTGCCACTTCCTTTGGCTGAATCCATGTCCTTGACTGGGATCATAAAGAACTGCGTGCCCTACACTCAAATCCAAACGCAATAATACAAAGTGGTGGTCAATGTGTACAGGTATTAGTACCTCATGCATGGTGCGCCAGGGTCGGTGGCCTTCATTCGCACCATTCATGCGCTGACGCAGAACAGGTTCAGACAAGGGGTGCTCGTATAACTCGCACAGCATAATAGACGTGTACTGGGCCAACGGGTAATCATGAGGCTCAGCCTCCACTACAAACCGCATGGTCCTGCAAAACAAATCCACATCATCTGTGAATAAAAATTCATCACCTGAGATACGCCGGAGGAAGTCAGAGGTGAAGACATCCATGTCCCTTGCAAAACGAGCTAGCAGCATCGTAGGAGCAATAAAATTTGCAAACGCCTCTTGAGCTGCCGCAGAAGAGATAGCCAGATTAATCTGCAGATGCACCGGTGCACCAAGGAGATCTTGAGGTTCTGCTGGCATGTAAGGTCCCCATGAAATAGGTTGCACAATGGGCACTATGGCCTGAGAATAGAAAGGACCCACAAAGGGATCAAATGAGGAGTACTATGGATCTGGCACAGCGTCGTGCTGAAATGGATGATAATCAGTGTACTCCGCAGATGGCCCTGGTGGAGGGTACTCTTCTTGGGCGGGGTAGGAACTGTCGTATGCTGTAGGTATTGGAGCAGAGTCCTCATGTGCAAGAGGTACATCCTCATCAGATATCTCCACCTTGTTGTCTCTCTTCAGCTCTACTGCATGCTTTGTTCCAGCTTGATCCCTTCTCAGCTCGTGAGTTTCTTGCCTCCATGCATCATGAGAGGCAGTAGCAGGAGCTGCTGGAGCTTCCCATGCCTTGGCTGACGGTCTAGAATGGGACTGCTGATCTTGTGAAATAAGTTCCATTAACTCAGTAAATTCGTCACCATTGATGTGACCATTTGTGAATGCCCAATTTATAACTTCCACCTCACTAACCACGTGGCCACTAATACCTTGAAAGAAGTTAAAAACATCTTCCTGATGCACATTAAACTGCATGTACATGGCAGTGAGCCTCAAGAGGGTCTGCTTTCTTTCATCCAATTGGGTGGAGGTGTCTCGCGCAGCAAACTCAGTGGGTCTCTCCATATGAACATTGTGCCTTGATGGCTATTGTTCAGCTTGGGGAACATTCCCCCAGTTACCTCTAGAGCTTACCCCTAAGCCTCCTTCTGGTTGCAGTACTCTCAAAATCCATTGAGAGGGGAATTGGGTGCTGTCTAAATGGGCAAAATGCTGAGCATGCTGGCTCTGAAAAATAACACATAACATTCTGCCATATACCCTCTTTGTCAAGTTTTTCGTCCACCATTTGAAAATGGCAGCAGCCCAGTCCACATCTAACATATGATCAATGCTATACATGAATTCAAGATGAGTCATAGGCACACCATCCTTTCCACTAGTTTGCAACAAAAAGCACTTTCCTACTATATGAGCTAAACATCTAAATTTACCCACAAAGCCATTTTTAGTAAACTACCTCCTCCTCTCAGAACGTTTGGCATAATTTAAGGTAGTACCATACTCCCCTAAGGTTTTAGATTGGATGAAACCAATCTTACTTACCTAAGATTTTGAAGCTTTAAGGCCACCTCACTTGACCATCCCAGGTTGGATTTCTCCAAGGCACTTAGATCCAGAGCATGCCCCAGGAACATCTCCCCATCCTCACTGTTGGAAGAATTGGATGAATGAACTTCTTCCTTGCCTGATCTCCTTGTGCGCACCATCTTGCTTCAGGAATTTAGAAAGAAGAAGGATGAAGTTTTGCTAGAGTAGCAAGAACTAGAGCTTCTCAAATTTCAGAGCTAGAAATGAGTTTTGGTGTGAATGACCTAGCTCCCGGCCTCATTATTTATGTCGTGCAGAAGAAGAAGTGCCCAAAATCTGATCATACACGTGTCCAATTTTCAGGCTGATCGGACAAATATACCCCTATGCACGTCATATCGTCATTGTAGCGTGCACGTTAAAATCTGACCAGATTCTGATGGTGGGTCCCCCATGAGCTGTATGTCACATGTCGCTTCTGCAGGGCATATGCGGGAAGACTCTAGAAGGCTAAAATGTGATATTCTTCACTTGTGACCACCGAGTAGACTGCGAGGATATGGCGTGCAGAAGACATTATTGGTCCTAATGATTATAGCTGTCTTCAATTAAAATTACAGAGCATTCCAAGGTGCACGCCATATCAGCATATCACGTACATTATGACGTGCAGGCCCAAATGGCCCCAATTTTCTTCTGTAGCTAGCCCATGTAATGAGGATCATCTTTCTCTTTTGAACGGTATATGGTTGGGCTCAATTTCAAGCACTTGTGGGCTTCACTTTGTCTTTGCTCTTGACATGGGCTTGAAACTAAATTCAAAAGTCTAGTGCCCATGGATGTGCTCTTGGAAGCCTACAAAATGGTTAGTAAAAAGAAACAAAGTTCCCTGCACCATGGTGAGTTCACACAACAAATATAAAAATAAAAACTAAAACAAAACCGTTGGGTTGCCTCCCAACAAGCGCTTCATTTAAAGTCTGTAGCTAGACTTCAAAATCTGCTCATGAAGGCTCAAAAGAGAGGGAATCGGCTATCTCCCTCTCGTGTTGGGTCATAATAAGGTTTCACCTATTGCCATTAACCCAAAATTTCTTGCCATCTTCAGCTTGGAGCTCAAAGCTCTCATATGGCTTCTTATCAGTTAGCACAAATGGTCCCATCCATTTTGATCTTAGCTTCCCTGGAAACAACCGTAGCCTAGTGTTGAATAACAAAACCTGTTGTCCCAGGGCTAAAGATTCTGTATTAAGTTGCCTATCATGCCATTTTTTAGTTCTTTCCTTATAAGTTTTAGCACTCTTATAGGCATCCATTCTAAACTAATCTAACTCAATTAATTGAGTCATCCTCAGTTCTTTGGTTTCTTATGGATCAAAGTTTAATTTTCGCAAGGCCCATTGAGCCTTATGTTCTAATTCCACAGGTAAATGACAAGACTTCCCATATAGGATTCTGTAAGGGGACATTCCAATGTGTCACGCCCCGGATTTCCAACCCGAGGAAACCGGTACGTGACTCCCCGTTCACCCACACGGAGGGCAACGGGGTTGGATTACTGGATGCCACAAGCAAGTCTAACAATTTCAATAGATCAAACAAGTCATATCTTTATTTAATTCCAAATATTAAAGGTTCACAAAACAACCATGTTCCTTACTACAATTCAATCCCTTAGTACATTTCCCTCCCTGGGGTTACATAAATCATAAAATTACATTTCAGAAGAGAACAATATAATGTAGATGGTCTTCCACCTTGGTGTATCCATCTAACGCCTGTAAGTCCCTGGAAAACAAGCAAACACAGTAGGAGGGGTGAGCAACCACAGCTCAGTAGGGATCAAGTCTCCCCAACCCTTCCCATGCTCCTAGTGGCTACATGCATGTGTACAAGTGCAGTGTCGTGTCACAATAATTTCAACAGACATAACAACAACCACATCAACAATTACAATCTTCCACTGCCACACAGGCTAACAAAACACATCTCAAGCAAGTAGTTTAACCGCCTCTTCAGGCCAATGATTTAACCGCCTCTCAGGCAAAGTAGTTTAACCGCCTCTTCAGGCCACTGGTTTAACCGCCTCTCAGGCAAAGTAGTTTAACCGCCTCTTCAGGCCAGATAGCACAGTCAAGCACACAACACACACCATGGTCACTCAAGCATACAACCAAACACTTGGTGTGCACCCGTTCACAAGTGCACAAACCCAGCCTTTCAGGCCATAGAACAAACACCCAAAGATACATACATACACTAAACCACAAGTCCAAGCACACGGACTTATTACCAAACACGTAATGGGCATATACACACAGCTAAATTCACACAGGCATTTCATCAAACATATAGCATGTAATCCACAGAATCACACCAAAATGCCACTGAAGGCCAACATCCATATAGGAGATCATACCTATATGGATTACATATGTATATATAACAGATATAACCCATAATCTGCCCTGGGACCCTAGGACAGAGGAGGGTTTAGGAAGAACAGAACCCCTACCTCAAGTAAGACGTAACAACACAGCAATGTCCCGATCCCACGTCGAACGCCGTCCACCCACGAGTCACCGACCACCCACGCAAGACGCCCGGTAGCAACCAGGAGCTCTCCTTCCCTCTCTCTCTCTCTCGCGACGGTGGTGGAGCAACAAACCCTAACCCTAAAACAGAGGGGCTTCTCCTCCTTATATAGACAACACAACATCAAAACGACGTAGTTTTGATTAAGTGAATCCCAGCAGTCAAAACGACGTAGTTTTGATCACACAAGTTAGCACCTTTCCGCACCCATATAGGCCAAAATACTCAAAATTTCAACATGGTCCTTTGGAGAAAGATCATTAGAATGACAAAACCAAGGGAACCATGCAAAATAATCCTGACGCCAATTTGCACGTGAATTCCCCAATTCACGTGCAACTCCATATGCACTCCAAATGCTCTCAAACTTCACCCCTAGTCTCCTTGCATCATTTAGAAGACAACCACACTTGCACGTGAATTGGACCCATTTCACGTGCACCTCACATACACGTCTGTTTGGCCTGAAACTTCGTGGTAGATAGAGGACATCATTCTAAGCATCTTTCCTTTTGCACGTGAATTCATTTGAGTCCATTTACTAGGTCAAAATCTAGAAAAACTCTACTCGGAAAGCGAACCGTGACTAACTCAAGGTACGGGTCCTTACATCCTCTCCCCCTTAAGACTTTTCGTCCTCGAAAAGAAATGACATACAAGGAAAACAAACACAAGCTACCCATTTGCCACCCGGCAAGCCACCACACCCAAATGGGTCATACACCGCACACAGCACAACAGCACATAACAAAGTACCACCATAATCCATAACCACAATAATGCATATAACACATGTCCGCATGTCACGAATACACATCTCAAAACACATCACAAATAAGAACACATGTCTTTAAAAGACAATACAAATACACCAAATCGTACACAACTAATACAAGAAAACACAAAACACATCACTATCCCTTGGCCAACAGCCATTATCCCTTGGCCAACAGCCACCTCCCACGCTTAAGATTGTTCGTCCTCGAACAAGTCTGGGTGCTGCTCACGCATCACGGACTCACGTTCCCATGTCTCCTCCTCAATGCCACGGTGCTGCCACAGCACACGAACCAAAGGAATAGCACGACCACGCAAAAGCTTCTCTCGCCGATCTAGGATACGGATAGGGGCCTCAACAATGGACATGTCATCCGCAATGTCTAATGTCCCCCAATCGATCACATGAGTGGGGTCAGGGTGATACTTCGCAACTCGGGACACGTGAAACACGTTGTGCACTCGACTCGCCAGCGGTGGTAACGCTAACCGGTAGGCCACAGGCCCCACACGATCCAGAATCTCAAAAGGACCAATAAACCGCGGAGATAGCTTGGAACCTCGCCCAAACCGTCGATGACCACAACGTGGAGAGACACGAAGGAACACATGATCACCAACAGAAAACTCCAAAGGTCGCCGCCGCTGATCCGCATAAGATTTCGCCGACTCGAGCCGACAACAAACGCCGACGAATCAACTTGACCTTCTCGGTAGCCTCTTGAACCAATCGTGGCCCCAAGAGAGCTGCCTCTCCTACCTCGGCCCAACACAAGGGCGAGCGGCACGGCCTCCCATACAACGCCTCAAAAGGAGCCATCCCAATGGATGCCTGATAACTGTTATTGTAGGCAAACTCCACCAAAGTAAGGTGAGTTGCCCACGAACCCCCAAAGTCTAACACACAGGCCCGTAACATGTCCTCCAAAGTCTGATTCGTCCTCTCCTCTGCGGCCGTCGGTCTCAGGGTGAAAGGCTGTACTCAAGTGAAGCTTGGTCCCCATAGCCTCCTGCAAACCTGCCCGGAAACGGGAAGTGAACCTCGAATCCCGGTCGAGACAACCGATGATGGTACTCCATGCGGTCTCACAATCTCGTTCATGTACAGGCTGACTCAAGGTCCCAATGGAGTCCCGCTCGCGAACAGCAAGGAAATGGGCCGACTTTGTGAGTCGATCCACAATCACCCAAATCATGTCCTTCCTCCCAGTGGTGGGTGGAAGACCAGTCACAAAGTCCATCGCGATATGATACCACTTCCACTCCGCTATGGGCAACGGCTGTAACATGCCCGCCGGCCGCTGATGTTCTGCCTTCACCTGCTGACACGTGAGGCACCGCAAAACAAAGGCAGCCACATCATGTTTCATCCCAGGCCACCAAAAATGTCCCCAAGCGCATGGTACATCTTCGTACCCCCTGGATGCACAACAACTCTAGATTGGTGAAACTCCCTCATCACCTCGTCCCTGAGGGAAGAAGCTACTACCAACCGCCCCTGAAACGACAACTCATGCTCAGGACCCTCTGTCCAGTCCTCAGATAGTTCCCCAGCCTCAATACGGGCACGGAGAACCTCACACTCAATGTCACCCAACTGTCCCTCCCGAACGCGCTGGTACAACTCAGGCACAACCACCAAAGGACTCAGGACTGTCCCACCATCATGAGCAACAGGCTGCAGCTGCAACATTGCCAACTACTCCATCAGCTTCCACTCTCTCACGGCCACCTCAGCTTTCCCTTTCCTGCTCAACGCGTCAGCTACGACATTACCCTTGCCCGGGGTACAGGCAAGAGTAAAGTCAAAGGTCTGCAAATACTCCACCCATCTCCTTTGCCTCAAATTCAAGTCCTTCTGAGTAAAGATGTACTGAAGGCTCTTGTGATCTGAGAACACTACAAACTTTTCCCCCCAAGAGGTAGTGCTGCCAACTCTTCAGGGCGAAGATGACGGCCGCTAACTCAAGGTCATGAGTAGGATAATTCTGCTCATGAGGCTTCAGTGCCTCGACCCATAAGCTACCACACTGTGCTCCTGCATAAGCACACACCCCAAACCAACCCTGGACGCATCACAATACACCTTATACGGAATATCCTCCCTAGGCAACCTCAACACAGGTGCAGTGGTCAAACGGGTTTTGAGAGTCTCAAACGCCTGCTAGCACTTGTCCGTCCACTCAAATTTCACTCCTTTCCTAGTCAACACCGTCATAGGAGCCGCCAAACGGGAGAACCCCTCTACAAAACGACGATAGTACCCCGCCAAGCCAAGAAAACTACGGATCTCAAAAATGTTGGTTGGCCTCGCCCACAATGCCACGGCCTCAATCTTGGCTGGGTCCACCCTAACTCCCTCAGCTGACACCACATGGCCAAGAAAGTGAACCTCCTGCAGCCAAAACTCACACTTGCTAAACTTAGCAAATAGCTGCTGGTCCCTCAAGGTTTGCAACACTGTTGCCAAGTGCTCCACATGCTCCTCCTCGGTCTTGGAATACACCAAGATATCGTCGATAAACACCACCACGAACGAGTCTAAGTATGGGGCAAAGACTTGGTTCATCAAATGCATGAACACCGCTGGCGCATTAGTGAGCCCGAAAGGCATCACGACCCACTCATAATGCCCATACCTGCACCGAAAAGCCGTCTTAGGGATGTCCTCCTCCCTAACCCTGAGCTGGTGATACCCCGACCGTAAATCTATCTTGGAAAACCACTGGGCCCCACTCAACTGGTCAAACAGGTCATCTATCCGAGGCAACGGGTACTTGTTCTTCACAATCACCGAATTCACTTCCTGTAGTCGATGCAGAGACGAAGTGTGCCGTCGGCCTTCTTAGCAAAGAGCACCGGAGCACCCCAAGGTGAGGTACTCGGTCTAATATACCCCTGGCCCACCAACTCCTCGATTTGCCTCTGAAGCTCCCTCAGCTCGGCTGGCCCCATACGATACGCTACTTGGGAAATCGGACTCGTCCCCGGCACCAACTCAATGGTGAACTCCACACTCCTCTTAGGTGGCAAACTCCTCAACTCCTCAGGAAAAACATCTTGAAATTGGTCCACAACAGCGGGCCACACCCTCTTTTCCACCTTACCCTCCTCAGCAAAGGTCAGGGCTGCCAACCTGTGGGTAATGGCACCCCACTGGTCCAACACTGGCCCGGCCCGACTCGCCTCGCAGTCCCACTCCCCCTGCAGGGTGCAAGAGGTCCCTGCAGGTGTCACGAAGGACACACGCCGCCGATAACAATCTATCTTGGCCTGGAAAGCCATAAGCCAATCTATACCCAAGATCAGGTCAAACGTCCTCAAAGGCATCACATGCAAGTTAAAACTCAACTCCACCTCGCCTATGGTTAACACACAGTCACGACACACTCGCCGTACCTCAATCATGCCTCCCACCGGAGACTCCACAACTAGGGGCCTCGCGGCCTCCACACAGGCTAACCCCAAGCCGCTATTACAAGCTCAGCAACAAACGAACATGATGCACCCGTATCGAAAAGAACAGAAGCTAATGTACGGGAGATCAAGAGGGTACCTCTAACCACCGATGGTCCTGCTCCACCCTCAGCTGGTGGGGGTGGTAGCTCAGCCTCCTCCTGGTATGTCGCCTCCAGCGCAAACACCCTTCCTTGGCCCGTGCCACTAGTCGGCTCACTCACTGGACGCTTCCCGCTAAGGTTGCCTCCAGCCTCGGTCTACTGCCGCTCCGGCCTCCCCTGGGGTCGGGTCTGACTGGATCACTCCTCACGCTGGATGCCGCGTGACGAGCTGGTCTCTCAGCTGGTGCACGGAAGCTAGCATCACTCCTCACGCTGGATGCCGCGCCCCCTGTTCCCCTGTTGCCACCCCTGCAAACCCGGCGCAAATGACCCTCTCGTCCACAGTTGTTGCATCGCCAGTCCTTATTGGGGCACTCCCCTTTGAAGTGACCCTGCTCTCCACAAGAGGGCATCTGCTCGGTAGACTCCCGATGGACCACCCCGTCTTCCGCCGCCAAAGGTGAACCTCCCAGGGTTCACGGATGTCCGACCCCGATCGCGAAAAGAATCGCTATCCCTCTCCTCCGTCTTGAGCCTCTTGGACCCTGCATCTCAATCAGGCCCACTCGCAATTGGCGCCCCTGATGGGCCTGCCTCCCATCATCCGGCTCTCTCTCGCCTATACGGGCCGTCTCCACGGCGCGGCAAAGATATGTCCTCAAACGTAGAATCGCCACCCTCTCCCTAAGGGCTGGCCTAAGACCCGAGTGAACTTGTGGGCCTTCAGGTCCTCCCTAGCCACGCTCTCCAGGAGCAAACCTACTCAAGCTCCGGAACTCCCGCTCATACTCAGGTACCGTCCTGGATCCCTGGTCTAAGCCGCCGAATTCTTCCCTCTTCGCCATCTCACCGATTCCGGAAAGAACTCATCATGGAAGAGTTGCAAGAACTCCTCCCAAAACATGAGTTGCACCGCACGGCTCCCCTGGCAACGCTCGTCCACCACTCCAAAGCATCCCCCTCCAGTGCCGAATTGCCGGGCGCACCTTATCCTCTTCCCGGGGCAGGAGGAAGGAGAACACATGCTCGATCTGTCTCAACCATTGCTCGCCTACCACCGGATCACCTTCCCCCTTGAATCGCGGAGGTTGTTCCCTTTGGAACCGTGTCACCACGTCATCCTCTCGCACGAGTCGGTACACCACCCAGCCGAACTCTCACGCTCACGAGGTAGCTCCCCTACTTGGTGGTGGTGGTGGTGGCACCACCTGCTGGGCTGCCATCTCACGGCGCACCTCCTCCCGAACGTCCTGCCGGAGTCCCTCCCGTAGCTCTCGTACCTCCAGCTGGATACCTTCTTGTAGCTGTGCAAGAATAACGCATGTCCTCCAACGGACGGTCCCGCACCCAGACCCTCATGGGCAGATGACTCATCAGCCACTGCCCCGGACGCACGTGTCACTCTCCTTGGCGGCATTCTTACTATACGAAGTAAGAAGCACAAACGTTAAAACGAATTTATAATCTATCGCGTCACTACCTCTACCCCACTGATCAATCACATGACATTACACATATACATTGAATCAATCACATTTCACGATTCAAGACACATTGCCAAACAAATCGAGTTGCACATTTCACTTAATCATGTGATCTTATCCACGCTTTAGCATACATTCACAAAAATGCAACTAGTGCCCTAATGCCAATGCATGCAAATCCTATCACAAGACTGGACTACCCTAAGTACACCTTGGAGGCTCAAAGAGGACCATGTTGATCAGGCATGTCGCTCCAGGCTCCTCCAAAAGACTTAGGATAACCAAGTCCGCCCACTACCCTAGGCCAACTAGACCATGCTCTGATACCATATTGTCACGCCCCGGATTTCCAACCCGAGGAAACCGGTACGTGACTCCCCGTTCACCCACACGGAGGGCAACGGGGTTGGATTACTGGATGCCACAAGCAAGTCTAACAATTTCAATAGATCAAACAAGTCACATCTTTATTTAATTCCAAATATTAAAGGTTCACAAAACAACCATGTTCCTTACTACAATTCAATCCCTTAGTACATTTCCCTCCCTGGGGTTACATAAATCATAAAATTACATTTCAGAAGAGAACAATATAATGTAGATGGTCTTCCACCTTGGTGTATCCACCTAACGCCTGTAAGTCCCTGGAAAACAAGCAAACACAGTAGGAGGGGTGAGCAAGTCTCCCCAACCCTTCCCATGCTCCTAGTGGCTACATGCATGTGTACAAGTGCAGTGTCATGTCACAATAATTTCAACAAACATAACAACAACCACATCAACAATTACAATCTTCCACTGCCACACAGGCTAACAAAACACATCTCAAGCAAGTAGTTTAACCGCCTCTTCGGGGCCTCGATTTAACCGCCTCTCAGGCAAAGTAGTTTAACCGCCTCTTCAGGCCACTGGGTTTAACCGCCTCTCAGGCAAAGTAGTTTAACCGCCTCTTCAGGCCAGATAAGACATCAAGCACACAACACACACCATGGTCACTCAAGCATACAACCAAACACTTGGTGTGCACCCGTTCACAAGTGCACAAACCCAGCCTTTCAAGCCATAGAACAAACACCCACGATACATACATACACTAAACCACAAGTCCAACGCACGGACTTATTACCAAACACGTAATGGGCATATACACATAGCTAAATTCACACAGGCATTTCATCAAACATATAGCATGTAATCCACAGAATCACACCAAAATGCCACTGAAGGCCAATATCCATATAGGAGATCACACCTATATGGATTACATATGTATATATAACAGATATAACCCATAATCTGCCCTAGGACCCTAGGACAGAGGAGGGTTTAGGAAGAACAGAACCCCTACCTCAAGTAAGACGTAACAACACAGCAATGTCCCGATCCCACGTCGAATGCCGTCCACCCACGAGTCACCGACCACCCACGCAAGACGCCCGGCAGCAACCAGGAGCTCTCCTTCCCTCTCTCTCTCTCTCTGCGACGGCTGGTGGAGCAACAAACCCTAACCCTGAAACAGAGGGGCTTCTCCTCCTTATATAGACAACACAACATCAAAACGACGTAGTTTTGATTAAGTGAATCCCAACATCAAAACGACGTAGTTTTGATTAAGTGAATCCCAACATCAAAACGACGTAGTTTTGATCACACAAGTTAGCACCTTTCCGCACCCATATAGGCCAAAATACTCAGAATTTCAACATGGTCCTTTGGAGAAAGATCATTAGAATGACAAAACCAAGGGAACCATGCAAAATAATCCTGCACGCCAATTTGCACGTGAATTCCCCAATTCACGTGCAACTCCATATGCACTCCAAATGCTCTCAAACTTCACCCCTAGTCTCCTTGCATCATTTAGAAGACAACCACACTTGCACGTGAATTGGACCCATTTCACGTGCACCTCACATACACGTCTGTTTGGCCTGAAACTTCTGTGGTAGATAGAGGACATCATTCTAAGCATCTTTCCTTTTGCACATGAATTCATTTGAGTCCATTTACTAGGTCAAAATCTAGAAAAACTCTACTCAGAAGGCAGAACTGTGACTAACTCAAGGTACGGGTCCATACACAATGGGAGTCTTGTAGGCTGTCCTATAAGCCCATAAGGCTTCATCAAGCCTTTGAGACCAATCCTTGCGATTTCCACCAATAGTTTTCTCAAGGATAGCTTTGATTTCCCTGTTGGACACCTCAGCTTGTCCATTAGCTTGTGGGTGATAAGCTAAGGACTTCCTATGATTGACTCCATACTTTGTCAACAACTTGTCAAACAATTTGTTACAAAAATGACTACCCTCATCACTAATGATAGCCCTTGGTGTCCCAAAACGGCTAAAGATGTTTCTGGTAAGGAATTTAGTCACCACTCTAGCATCATTCACTCTCATTGGTATTGCCTCAACCCACTTGGACACATAATCTACAGCCAACAGAATGTATGAATACCTATCAGAAATAGGAAATGGCCCCATAAAGTCTATGCCCCAAACATCAAAGATTTCAACTGGAAGGATTCCAGTTAAAGGCATCTCGTTCTTCCTAGACAGACCACCTACCCTTTGACATCTATCACAGATTTTAATGAAGACATAGGTGTCTTTAACCATGTTGGGCCAGTAAAACCCACATTGCATTATTTTAGCCACTGTTCTGTGCACTCCAAAGTGGCCCCCATAATGTGATGCATGACACTGATGCATGATAGCATCTATCTCCACCTCAGGCACACATCGCCTAATGATTTGATCAGCATACCGCCTATAGAGGATAGGATCATCCCAAATATATTTCTTTGCATTCACTATGAACCGCTTCCGCTGGTGGTAATCAAATCCCTTAGGTATAAACTCAGTGGCTAAATAATTTCCTATATCAACAAACCAAGGAAGCTGGTTTACTTGAAACACTGCCTCATCAGAGAAGTCATCAAAGATAGGTAGAGACTTAGATGCATTCTCAAGTCTAGAAAGGTGATCTGCAACAGTGTTTAAAGCTCCCTTAGTGTCTCTAATCTCTAGATCAAACTCCTATAAGAGGAGTACCCATCTCAGCAAACATGGCTTAGCTTCCTTCTTAGCTAACAAGTACTTAAGGGCTGCATGATCAATATAAATAACAACCTTAGACCCCAACAGGTAAGATCTAAACTTGTTGCAGCCATACACTACAGCTAACAACTCTTTTTCAGTAGTGGTATAGTTCTGTTGGGCATTATTTAGAGTCTTACTAGCATAGTAAATCACCCTAAAAATTTTCTCTCTCCTTTGCCCTAGAACTACCCCTACAAAGATAATCACTCGCATCACACATAAGCTCAAATGGTTGTTCCCAATCAGGAGTAACTATGACAGGGGCAGTAACTAGCTTGTGCTTAAGGACCTCAAAAGCTTTTAAACACTCTTCATTAAATTCAAAAGTTGTGTCCTTCTCCAATAACACACTTAGGGGTTTAGCTATTTTTGAGAAGTCCTTAATAAACCTTCTATAAAACCCAGCATGTCCTAAGAAACTTCTCACCCCTTTCACATTGGTTGGAGGTGGCAGGGTTTCAATTGTGGATATCTTAGCCTTATCCACCTCCAAACCTTTTGCGAACACTTTGTGTCCTAGAACTATGCCCTTACTTACCATAAAATGACATTTCTCCCAATTGAGGACAAGTTCTTTCTCCTCATATCTCTCCAGGACAGTATCTAGGTTTTTTAAGCATTGTTGGTAAGAGGAACCAAACACAGAAAAATCATCCATAAATACTTCCATTATCTCTTCCACTAGGCCCTGAAAAATTGCCATCATACACCTTTGAAAGGTCGCAGGTGCATTACATAACCCAAATGACATTCTCCTAAATGCAAAGGTGCCAAAAGGGCAAGTGAACGTTGTTTTCTCCTGGTCCTCGGGTTTAATCATGATCTGATTGTACCCGGAATACCCATCTAAGAAACAGTAATGACTATACCCAGCCAACCTATCAAGCATCTGATCAATAAAAGGAAGGGGAAAATAGTCCTTCCTAGTGGCCTTATTTAGCTTCCTATAGTCCACACAAACTCTCCACCCCGTTACAGTTCGGGATGGAATCAATTCATTCTTTTAATTCCTAATCACCGTCATACCCCCTTTCTTGGGCACAACATGTAAAGGACTCACCCACTCACTATCAGATATAACATAAATTATCCCAGCATTTTTCCATTTTAGAACTTCTTTCCTAACAACTTCTTCCATTACTGGGTTCAATCTTCGTTGTCTTTCAATAGTGGGGTGAAAATCATCATTCATTAAAATTTTATGCATGCACAGCCCTGGACTAATGCCCCTAATATCTTCAATATTCCACCCGAGGGCCTTTTTATATTTCCTTAAAATTTCTAGCAATTGTTCACATTCTAAAGCATTTAAATTTGAAGCAACAATTACTGGAAATCTATTTGTGGAATCTAGAAATTCATACCTCAAGTGTCCAGGCAACTCCTTTAGTTTTGGCGCTGGAGTTGTTTGCTCGTCATGCGCCTCCTTAGCTTGCTCCAATGGACTTGATTTTAGTTCCTCCTTGTCAGTGAGCAAGTCCTCTGCCTCTTGCTGCTGGATAGCTGATGTGTGAAGCACTTCATCTTCTTGTTCAATCTGCTCGCTCAAGTAATCTTTAACTAATTCCTCGAAATCTTCGATCCAGAGACAACTTTCCTCTGCTTGCCCTTGGAGAGACCGTTCCATGTGGAAAACTAAGGTATCATCATTTATCCTCAAGGTTAATTTACCCTGAGCAACATCAATCAAAGCACACCCTATCCTCAGGAAGGGTCTTCCTAGGAGTAACTAAACTCCCATGGCTTCTTCCATCTCTAATACCACAAAGTCAGCTGGAAAAATAAATGATCCCACTTTCACTAACACATCTTCTATGATTCCCTCAGGCCTTCCAGTGGACCGGTCAGCGAACTGAAGTGATATAGAAGTGGGCTTCATTCCTGTTAACCCAAGTTGCTTGTAGAGGGCGAAGGAGATTAAATTAATGCTAGCCCCTAAATCACATAGGGCCTATTGTTGTGGTGCATCTCCTATTACACACGGAAGAGTGAAACTACCTGGATCTTTATGCTTTGTGGGCAACTTCCTCTGAACCACATTGCTCACCTCATTAGTGATAGCAACAATCTCGTGGTCTCCATACTTCCTCTTCTTCATCATGAATTCCTTCAAAACTTTCTTGCATCTGGGCATCTGTTCCAGAGCTTTAATAAATGGAATATTGATTTCTAGCTTCTTGAATATTGAACTATCCAAGAGCTCTATCCTTTAAAGAAAAGAGAAAAAGCCTTAACTTTATCGATTCCTCCGATACATTGTTGAGCTTTATTATGTCGCACATCTAAAAGAACCTCATCAAGTGCTGATGCGGATTATCCATGGCTGTTCCGCCAAATGCACTGTTGCTCACCATGTTGATCAGTGCCGGTTTCAGCTCGAAACTATTTGCTTGGACTCTTGCTTGCCTAATTCCTGAATAGTGATATGACATAGTTAGCCTTGCAAAATCCAAGAAAGTCCTGGGCCTAAATCTGTTACCATCTTCCTTTGGGTATTGGCCATTATAATTGGCCCCTCCTTGTACACTGCCATCAGGTCTTGTATCCTCCATAATTTCAAGAACTATATCTTCTAAACCTTGCAGTGCTTCCTCAACTTCCCTTGCGGCTTCTCTAGCTGCTCTACGACGATCTCTAATTATCCGTTCAGGTTCTGAATTAAATGGCACAAGTTCCCTTCGTCACATACACAACTAGCAATACCTCAAACACTTGGTGATTGTTCCTGTAAAACAACACGAACGCACCTAGCAGCTCCGAGTAATGCAGAATAAACAAATAAAGAACACAAAGTAACAAAAAGTAAAAGACAAAATAAAACACCAAGATCAGAATTCAAACAATTTCACTCAATGTCGATTTTCAAAACTAGTTAACCGTTAAATCCCCGGCAACGACGCCAATTTGACAGACAGATTTTTAGCCTCTCTAAAAGAGCTAGCTAATGTCGTTAAATCTCTCTTCAAGATAATAAATTCCCTAAGTTTGCACTAAAAGAATAACAGCAAGCAAGGGGTCGAACCCACAGGGATTAGCCTAGTTTTCTAGTTTTTTAAATCAAACCACTCAATTACTCTTGCCCTATAAAATGTCTTGGCAAAAACGAATTCCTTTTATAACTAAAGATCTAATTTTTATTTGGTTTCCTGAATAAACAAAGAAAGCAAGTTGTTTTTAGGACTAAGATTCAAAGATTAAAGGTATCTAGGGTCACAACTTCACCTCCCTATGTTGCTGCTACTGATTATACGGTACTTGAGATTATTTAGTTGATAACATACTATAACTATGCCAAGGTACTGCAATTGGTCATTGCCAGCCCTTCTAAGTGCTGTCTGCCTGAATGGTCATCATGACATCAACATGCAAAACCTAATTATCATACCCATGATAGGATAATGGTCACACTAATCACAAATAAGTTATGAATCAAAGATCAGCCTCAGACTAAGGCTAAGAAAACCCAGGTGTACAACCCAGATATTAAAAGATGAAGAATAGATTCATAAAACATGCAATCTCAATTAAACAAACCCAATATTCAAATAATCAGTTTGACAACATAGGGGGCTACATTGCTCCCCTAGATAAAGAAAACTACTCACACATGTTCTTAGATAAACAATAAGAAATAAAGAACATCATCCTCAAGCAGGTGCAGCAAAACTCCAAACTTTAGGTCTTCTTCAGCCGTCAGACCTCCTAGGGCCGGCAGCTTCCAGGATCAGAACCCTAGCCTCCAAAACCGTCAGTCTCTCTCTCTCTCTCTCTCTCTCTCTCTCTCTAAAACTGTGCCCCCCTCTCTACATGCTCCAAAAGGGCTGCTGCCTCCTCTATTTATAGAGAAAACTGCTGTGCAATGAGTGCCCTAGCCGTCAGCAGTTGTCACTTATCAAAACGACGTAGTTTTGATAAGTAGTTTCCATTTTTCTTCCAACTTGAGTACAACTCGAACTAAGCATAATTTGGACTAGGTGCTTTAGAGAAAAGTGTTTAAAATAATAAAACAAATCAATCGATGCAAAAATCCGGTTGTATGGCATATTGCACGTCATATGGCCATATGACGTGCACCTCCAAATGGTCTAAAATTTTGCTCTAAGCTTCCTTGGAATGTGTAGAAGGCAGGGCTGCAATAAATTCCTTGCACGTCATAATGGTCCATATGGTGTACACTCTTGTTTTGCCTCCTCAGGCTGCCCTATTTTGCCAAAAGTTCCTTCTTTGGTAAATGAAGTGATTTGGCTGATGTCCATGAAATGAAATTGCCTAAAAACCTGCCAAAACAACTCAAAAACACATATATATAGGCCAAGCAGTCTTCCTAGGGTGTTAGAGCAAATATCTAAGAAATATGGATGAATTAAGCTCTAATCATGCTCTTTAATACCCTAAATCTGCACTAGAATAACGGCATAAATGCACGTTATCAGCAGGTCGAGGTGGATCAACATTTTCACTACTACTTCAATTGGGGAGGGGCTCTTGTGCACCTCCGGAGTTAAGGTGAGTATTGAACAACATGCTGCTTTCTTCCGCCATTTGATGAGAGAGAGAAAGAGTGGGATCTCTACTTTGAGCAGGTAGAACTTGCTCTGATACCACTTGTTGGTCCCTAGAAACCTAGAGGGGGGTGAATAGGCTTTTATCGAAACTCTTTTTGTAACTCTGGCGCAACACTAATGCTGGTTACGAGATAAGATCAATGCGGAAGATAACAAGATAGTGGAAGTATTTTGTTTTATTATCAAATAATAATTACAACAAAATGGAGCAGATTAAAGCTTGTAAAGCTTTTCGATCTATTAAACAAACTCTTTAACACTCTGTTTACAAGTAACTCACACACTAGCCAATATCTCTGTTTTAGCTGTTGTACATATACGTATGTATATATCTTCTATTACACTTAGTGCACTTAACATTAACAACTTTTTTAATATACAAGGTCTAATATATATATATATATATATATAGCCATCCGTTAGGAACATCCTTGGAACTTGTTCTTCTGAGCAACGTGCAGCATTGACTGTTCCTTGGTAACTTCTTTGCCTTAATTGCTACGGATGTGGACCTCAAGATCTTGGGTTTGTAAAGCATAAGTGTCTTTGTGAGTTCCCATGAGCAGTTAAAGTTATGTCCACATATCCGTGTGATCCACGTGTAAAATGCTTTAGGTTCTCAATGAGTTTGTCTTACATCGGGATGCAGCGAGCTGACTACTTTGAATGCGAAAAGATAAGTTGAAGCAGCGTCTTCTTAATCCGTTGTAAAGTTCCTTACTCCGTATTAATGAAGCTCATATCCTTACTCTGTATCATTGATTGCTTACTCTGTGTCAGTTAGATACTGGAATCCTTATTCCGTGTCAGTGCTTCTTTACTTCGTATGAAAGAGAAGTCCGGAGAGCTTACTCCGTATCAGCACTTCCTTACTCCGCACGAGTTCCTTACTCTACATGAGGTAAAAGGTTGGATGGCGTACTCCGTGTCAGTTCATCCTTACTCCGCATGAGTAAAAGGTTAGGATTCCTTACTTCATATCTATTTTCTTTACTTCGTGCAAATAAGGACTTGGATCCTTATTCCGCACAAGTCGTTCCTTACTCCGCATGTATGGAAGACTCAGATTCCTTACTTGTCTTCTTTTCCTTAGTCCGCTTGAGTGGAAGACTTAGCTTTTTATTCTGCGATGACCTTTTCTTACTCCGTACGAGTTGCTGACTAAGATTCTTATTCCATATCTATTTGACTTAGTCCGTTTAAAACTCTAAGATGTAGATTCCTTAGTCTGTAGCTTTAAGTGTTGTTCCGCACGAATGATCCTTATTCCGTATGAAGTATAGACTTGGTTATTTACCAAGGGTTTGACGACACTCACTCTTATCCGGATCAGGATTATGTATCCTATCCTTAACTTTGCTCTCACGAGTGAAGGTCCGAATTAAGATCATATCTTCTGCAACAACTTGAGATAAAACATGCAATGTCTCAAATCAAATTACATAAGGTTTTATTCATACATTCTGTTGGCTGTGGATTATGTGTCTAAGTGGGTTGAGGCAATACCAACAAGAGTGAATGATGCTAGGGTGGTGACTAAATTCCTTACTAGAAACATTTTTAGTCGTTTTGGGACACCAAGAGCTATCATTAGTGATAAGGCAGTCACTTTTGTAATAAATTGTTTGACAAATTGTTAACAACGTATGGAGTCAACCATAGGAAGTCCTTAGCTTATCACCCATAAGCTAATGGGAAAGCTGAAGTGTCCAACAGGGAAATAAAAGCTATCCTTGAGAAAACTATTGGAAGAAATTGAAAAGATTGGTCTCAAAGGCTTGATGAAGCCTTATGGGCTTATAAGATAGCCTACAAGACTCCCATTGGAATGTCCCCTTACAGAATCCTATATGGGAAGTCTTGTCACTTGCCTATGGAATTAGAACACAGGGCTTAATGGGCCTTGAGAAAATTAAAGAGTTGTTAACCCTTGGACAAAAAGTCTTATTGTTCAACACTAGACTGAGGTTGTTTTCAGGTAAGTTAAGATCAAAATGGATAGGGCCATTTTTGATAACTGATAAGAAGCCATATGGGAGCTTTGAGCTCCAAGCTGAAGATGGCAACAAATTTTGGGTTAATGGAAACCTTATTATAACCCAACCCAGAGGGAGATGGTTGATTCCCTCTCTTTTGTGCCTTTATGATCATATCTAGTAGTCTAGCTACATACTTTAAATAAAGCGCTTGTTGGGAGGCAACCCAATTGCTTTTATTTTTTTTATTTTGTTTTTGTGTGCTATTTACTAACCATGGTGCAGGAGATATAGTTTGGTCTTCACTTACCCTTTTGCAAGTCTAGAACTTCTTGATTGGGCTTTGAACTTCAGAACTACTCTATAAAACACAAGTACTGGCCCAACTGCAAGGTTAAGATAACTAGAACATGATCAACATGCTTGACCATGACATCATCCATATGTCGTGCAAAAGACAAATGTGATATACAGTAACAGTACAGTGTCCTGGTAAAATTTGGGTTGAATCAGAGATTGCATGTGATAAAGGAATATCACGTGCAAATGTTTTTCTTGTCAATTCGCTCTAAAAATTTACTGGCTAATAGATAAAGATGAAAAAGGAATCTTTCTGGTCTGCACGTGATATCAGGGAAGCCATTTCTATAGTCAAAAGTCAAAAATGGTGTTTTTAAAATTAAAAATATCAACAATTAATATCGCGTGCAGAAGGCTTTATTGAAGTCCAGTTCATAAGGGACCCACTGGAAAAATTTGAGCCCTATATCATCTGCCCGTGACAATACTTTAGCACGTGCAGGGGGTATTTATGTCCGTTTGCTTCAAAATTTGGGGGACACGTGTATGGATCAATTAGGAGCAATATTTGTTGTGCACGCAATATTAAAGCCACTGTTTGCTAGGTCAAATAGTACCAATATCATTTTCTCATATATGAAATTAGGGAAAATTAGCATTTACAGCAGCAGTTTGCCTTTTCCCTTCTCTTTCTTCCATTCAGCAAGCCCAAATCACTAATTTCTGCAGAAACATGGTGAGGACAGGGAGCTCAAGCAAGGGCCATGATGCAGCATCAGCTTCTGATATTTAGGAAGATAGAGAGCTAGTCCTAGGGCATGCTCTAGATTGGATGGTCTTTGACGATTCTGTAATAGCCTGGGAAGAAGAGATGGCGCGCAAGCTTAGAACACTGGGCTTACAACGGTTAGCATCTGCTACATGTGATGTATTTTATCATGCTTTGCATGAATTTTATCATTTCGTAGACATCAATGAAGAGGATAATGAGATGATTGGAGAAGTGCAAGGACAGTATATCTGTATTACCCCAGAGATAATTAGGGACTGCTTTGATCTCCCTGAACCCTCAAATGAAATTCCAAGCTTCACATTAGGGGCTTATGGTAGAGCATGTCAATATACTAGGGCATTTGAGAGGAGAAGACAGTATACAAAAAGTGGATTTATGGGGAAATACCGATTTTTGGCTCATCAGGTAGGGAAGTGTCTTTTGTTACAAACCAGTGGACAAGATTCTGTTCCTAAGACCCATTTAGACTTAATGTACAACATTGATCATCAACTCAATGTGGACTGGGCTCAGGTCATATTTTAGTGGTGGACAAAGGCTATTACTAAGCGGCTATATGGAAGGATGTTATGTATGATTTTTCGTTACAAGTAATCACAGTTGCTTGATTACATGACTAGTAGCTCTTTCCCTTCTAGTTGGATTTTGAGAGTCTTTCAGCCTGAAGGAGCTCTGGGTGTTAGCTTGCGAGGAAATTGGGGGGATAACACTCCTGCTGTCTCCCAGCCTTCACAACGCATAGTGTACACATAGAGAGACCTGCCGAATATTCTAAAGACGCCTCCACTCCCATGAATGAGAGAAAGCAGAGGCTGTTTCAACTTACTGCTATGTATATGCAGTATAATATGCATAAGGAGGATGTCTATAGCTTCTTCCAAAGAATCAGTGGGCAAGTGATCAGTGAAGTTTAGGTAAATTGGGCCTTCACTAATGGCCACATTAGCCATCCCTTTTTTGAGGAGTTGATGAAGTTTTTAACCCAAGATCCGCCAGAAGCATCAAGGCCCATAGCAAGGTTGTGGGAAGCTTTTGATGCACCAGCTAAGCCAACCACTAATGATTTGAGACACACAACTGAACAGCTCCGGAAGGATCACGCCAAGACTAAGCATCAAATAGAGCAGCTATAGACAACTCAAGTGGCCATGCTTAAAGAGCAGAAAGAAGTTAAGGGATTGCTGGGTAAAATCTGGAAAGCCTTGGGCAAGAAGAGTAAGTCTAAACGGACTCCTGTTGTGGAGTTATTTGATGAGGCGTCACCTCCAGTTCCAGAGGAGCATGCACCAGCAGAGGAAACAGCAGAGTACACATATTCTACTCCGCCAGCAGAGCCAGCTCCTATTGCATCATATGATGATCCTGATCCATGCCAATCACTTATCCTACTTCCCAAGCCTCTTCACATGTGGTCTGGATCTTCGTCACCCATTCCTAAGGAGCTGGTGGATACATATGGAGAGCCCATCTTTTTATCCATTCACCCAGCCTTATCCTTCGGTGCTGCTATAAACGAGTTTGGCCAGTTTTTATTTTCTATTACTCTACAGGCTCATTTTGTTCGTGATTCTGAAGTATTCACATCATCTTATCTTCAGCGGATTGTCGGCGATGAGTTTCTTTGTGCTGATGATGTTGACTTATTTTTCCGAACCATGCGGTATGTTGTAGATGTAAAGCCTGATTATTATCCCTTAGCACAATACACATCCATTATACTTTGTGAGCTGTATGAGCAACCATTGGTTGAGTCAGTTTTCCGCCAATGGATGAATGGTCATGCAGAGGGGCATCGCTCATGGCAAACTGTTAATGAGGTACTGATCCCTGTTCATATTGATAACCATTTTGTATTGCTGGAACTGGATTTACGTGCCTGACATGTAGTCTTGTATGATCCATGTCAAGCCCATGGATTATCTACAAGAAAGAAGAAATTAGTCCATGGCTTTTTGAAGCGGGTTAAGGGCGCAATGAAACAAGAAGGGTTGTTGACATCAAAATTGCCTCTTGTGCACTTCAATGAGATGGAACTTCCTCAATAGCCTGATCAGTTCAGCTGTGGCATCTTTGTTTGCTATTATTTGATGGCCATCCTGCAGCATCGAGATAATTGGGCACTCGTAGGGGAGACATCTGCTGATTTTGTTGCTCATGTTCGGTGAATGGTGGCCCGCGTAATCTTCTTTTACAGCCTACCAACTAAGAGGTGAGTATCTTCTTACTCCCTATTCCATGCCATGAGGACATAGCATACTTTAATTGTGGTGTGGGGAGTGACTTGAGCCACTTGTTTGTCCTTTATGTTGTGTGATTGCATGTCTTGTTTTTATTTAAGTGTTTGGTTTGTTTGTCCTTTATTTTTATTTTGTGTGACTGTATGAGTTGTTTGCATGTGTGAATTGCATATGGAGAGGCATGAATACTAGGTATTCAATTTTGGCTTAAATTTTAATTTTTTATGCCACATTAGTATAATGTTGTGATAAGGGTGTTAAAGTAGTTAAGGTGTGTTATGATTTGGTTTAATCATGTCTATATCTCTTGAATGATATCACCATGTTTTTGGTGCTGGAATTTGAATATTAGCTGAGCATGATATGTTAGGATAACACTTAGTGACCCTTAGAGTTGAGTGAAGAGAAAAGCCAAAAGAAAATTGAGAAAAGCCTCTTTCTAGCCCTTGAGTGATATTCATGGTTTATGGGGTAATAGTTTTCTTTGATCCTCTTGACTTTCAACATTGGTTATTTAATGGTAGGAGTTAAGTAAGCATGATGACTACTTATTAGTGCTCGGTGCTTGGTGTGTTGCTAGTGATACAAGGTTATTTAAGTCACTTTGACTTCCTATGTATCATAGTTTTTGTTTTGTTGTGTTTTATATGAAGAAGGTTGTGATGCACAATGTGAAAAAGCCCATCACTTAATTGGATAATGGGATGTGAGACACTCAGTGTATTTCTGTCTCTCCCTACTTAGCAAAAATGGAAATGGGTATGCATTAGAAAAAGCTAGTCTTATTTATGTGTTATGTAATAAAAGAAAAGGTGAGTAAAAACAAAAAAAAAGAGTGAATAATCCATCAAGGGAGAGCATAAAATGTTACCTTGTAAGGTTATTATTTAAAAGAAGTGTGAAAAAGAAAAAAAAGTTTTTTAGAATAAAAGCCATAATGGCTAAGTTGTGTTTGTTTAGAGTGTTGAGCTCAATTTTTTGACTCAGTTTTTCAGTCATTAGAATAGTGTGTGAATTTCCAAACAAAGTAGAATAGAGGGTGTGTTTTCTCTGATGAGCACAATAAGGAGCTCTCATGTTTTCTTGGTAAGAACTTAATCAATAGCCAATGGAGAAGGTTGAAAGGAGCTTATCACCTCTTTGTCAACTGTTAAGTACTATTAATGGGTGTAAGATTGAGAGAAGAGAGAGTTTATATTTGAGTGAGGCAGCTTTATCTTTAGTAAGAACTTTGACGGAAGCTAGAAGCTATTTGATCATGGAATGCTTGCTAATGTCTGAGTTTTTAGTGATGATATTTCGTGGTTGTTGGACTTAGAGGTATGGACATGACTGGGCTAAATTATGATTCAAAATTAGTGACTTAAATTCACATTTCATCATGATAAAGTTGCATGCTTAGGAAACTATAACACTCCTTCATTGCTATTTTAGTTATTTTCCTATTTGACTGTATGTTTGTTTACTTTTTGCATGCTTGTATCTTTTTGCTTGAGGACAAGCAATGATTCAAGTGTGGTGTGTTTGATAACGTGTGTTGGACCCCATTTGTCCGGATTGGACTTACTAACCCCATGTTTTTCTATATACCATTCTGCTCATGCCATATACCTTGTTGAACAGGTCCATAAATGGATACACTTGCACGAACGGGGAAGTCCAAAATGGATAACCATTGCCACAAGTCCCTGAAGTACCCCAAGACCAATACCAGGAGATAGGGGAGGAAATTTGGAGAATAACGCACTTGACTGAGCTCAATTCCGATGAAAAGCGAAGAAGTTATGACCCAAACAACTTTTGTTGGAAAAAGTCAAATTTACCAAAAGACAGTCAATACCCTTGGTCAAATTGCCCGGAAAAGTGACTATGTGAAATTCTCCAAAACATCTATTTAAGCAAATATGGGTCTTCCTAAACAATCCACGAAAGGTCGTCCATTTTTGCATTTTGGGTGAGGGTAAAAAGGTAATTAAAAAAATACTCGAAGACTCGTAGACTCGTAAACTCGTAGCCTCGTAGACTCGAAGCTCGAAGACTCGAAGCCTGTCTTCGACTGAGGAAGCCTTCGAGTCTTCGAGGATTGACCTTCGACCCTGCCAACACTTCGACTCGTTGACCATTGACCTTCGACCCACCAACCTTCGACCCTGCCGACACTCCGACCTGCTGACACTCTGACCTTCGCTTTTTGGCCTTATCTCCGCGGTCGCTCTCCCACATTATTCATAGGACGCATTTTTATTAGATGGCAATTGTCAAAGATGCTTTTCAACGCCTGTCAGATGCATGTGCTCACAAAAAAATGAAAAAACAATCATAGGCTGCCCCATTTTACGCACAGGTCGTCTAACCGCCAGACAAAAGTCAGAATCTTATAATTAAAAATGCTAGCATTCATAATAGAGCAATAAATGCATAATAATGACGGTCCAACCAAATTAAGCCAACCCCTTTAAAAACAAGTCGTCTATCTACGAAAAGAAAGGAGGGAAAGACCCAGAGAATGCCCAGATTATGCCCAGGAAAAAAGAACTCTCTGACAAAAAAAACAAACAATTGATGCTATCTCTCTCTCAAATACACCCAAGCCTTCTCCCTTAGCACAGACTTACGCTCAGAGAGGATGTCACGCCCCGGATTTCCAACCCGAGGAAACCGGTACGTGACTCCCCTTTTTACCCACACGGAGGGCAAAGGGGTTAGGATACAAACCAAGAACCGAACATTTTAAACATTCACAACACATTCAAGAAAAATAAAGTCCATCAAACAGTCCACAAACCAAATCAGTCTTTAATACAAAGTCTTCTTTTCAATCCATCCCCATTGGGGTTACATTAGTTCCCATAATAAAATAACATAAACAATAAAATAAATAAGGTCTTCCACCTTGGGGTCCCACCTAACGCCTGTAGGTTCCTGAAAAGAAAACAACATGGTAGGAGGGGTGAGCAACCACAGCTCAGTAGGGATCATGTCTCCCCAACCCATCCCATGCACCTAACATCTACATGCCTTGTGTACAAGTGCTGTGTCGTGATACAATTATTCCACCAGATATAATTACAAGCTATAGCGACAAATACAATCATACACGAGCTGGTACATAAACACTCCCGGGCTTCCACGGCCACCGGGTTCCAAGAACAGTCCCGGGCTTCCACGGCCACCGGGTTCCACAAAACGGTCCCGGGCTTCCACGACCACCGGGTTCCACAAAACAGTCCCGGGCTTCCACAGCCACCGGGTTCCACAAAACAGTCCCGGGCTTCCACAGCCACCGGGTGTACAAGCAAACACACAGCACACATGGCCATACAGGCATAACAACAAACACTTAGTATGCTTAGTCACACAGGAATAACATCGAACACTTAGCATGCATATATCCACAAGCTCATAAACCCAACCACACAGACATAATCTAACACACTTGACGTGCGTGGCCTCACAGGCATTACCTCAAACACATAACATGCACAGCCTCACAGGCATTACCTCAAACACATAACATGCACAGCCTCACAGGCATTATGTCAAACACTTGGCAGGCATATATACATATATCCAAACAACGCCATTGAAGGCCAACATTCATATAGGAGATCACACCTATATGAATTTACATATAAATAGTATGATAACAAGGACAATATCCAACGGGTACTTCACCACAGGGCCTAACCCCGGATCAGGTATAAGAAAACAGAATCCCTACCTTAAAGAAGATCCTCCTTGCTCCCGCGTTAGATGCCGTCCTCCCCACGCAAGATGCTCCGGCGAAGAACCAGCAGTTCTCCCCCCTTTCCCTCTCTCTAGCTCTCTCTCTCTCACGACGGCCGCAGTGGGCCGAAAAACCCCTAACCCTAGAACAAGGAGTCTCCTCATCCTTATATAGGCCTCCCACCATCAAAACGACGTAGTTTTGATTAAGTGAAACCCAGGATCAAAACGACGTAGTTTTGATCACACAAGTTAGCACCTTTCCGCACCCATATAGGCCAAAATACTCAGAATTTCAACATGGTCCTTTGGAGAAAGTTCCTTAGAATGTCAAAACCAAGGGAACCATGCAAAAATATGCTCGCACGCCAATTTGCACGTGAATTCCCCAATTCACGTGCAACTCCATATGCACTCCAAATGCTCTCAAACTTCACCCCTAGCCTCCTTGCATCATTTAGAAGACAACCACACTTGCACGTGAATTGGACCCATATCACGTGCACCTCACATACATGTCCATTTGGCCTGAAACTTCGTGGTAGATAGAGGACACCATTCTAAGCATCTTTCCTTTTGCACGTGAATTCATTGGAGTCCATTTACTAGGTCAAAATCTAGAAAAACTCTACTCAGGAGGCAAAACCGACTAACTCAAGGTACGGGTCCTTACATCCTCTCCCCCTTAAGACTTTTCGTCCTCGAAAAGAAATGACATACGAGGAAAACAAACACAAGCTACCCATTTGCCACACGGCGAGCCACAACACCCAAATGGGTCATACACCACACACAACATAACAAAGACATAACAAGTACCACCATAATGCATAACCACAATAATGCATATAACACATGTCCGCATGTCACGAATACACATCTCAAAACACATCACAAATAAGAACACATGTCTTTAAAAGACAAGACAAATACACCAAATCGTACACAACTAATACAAGAAAACACAAAACACATCACACCCTTGGCCAACACCACCTCCCACGCTTAAGATTGTTCGTCCTCGAACAAGTCCGGTATCGCTCACGCATCACGGACTCACGTTCCCATGTCTCCTCCTCAATGCCACGGTGCTGCCACAAGACGCGAACCAAAGGAATAGCACGACCACGCAAAAGCTTCTCTTGCCGATCTAGGATACGGATAGGGGCCTCAATGACGGACATGCCATCCTCAATGTCCAACGTCCCCCAATCAATCACATGAGTGGGGTCGGGGTGATACTTCCGCAACTGGGACACGTGAAACACGTTGTGCACTCGACTCAGCCGCGGTGGTAACGCTAACCGGTAGGCTACAGGCCCTACACGATCCAGAATCTCAAAAGGACCAATAAACCGCGGAGATAGCTTGGAACCTCGCCCAAACCGTCGATGTCCACGACGTGGAGAGACACGAAGGAACACATGATCACCAACAGAAAACTCCAAAGGGCGCCGCCGCTGATCCGCATAAGATTTCGCCGACTCGAGCCGACAACAAACGCCGACGAATCAACTTGACCTTCTCGGTAGCCTCTTGAACCAACTGTGGCCCCAAGAGAGCTGTCTCCCCCACCTCGGTCCAACACAAAGGTGAGCGACACGGCCGTCCGTACAACGCCTCAAAAGGAGCCATCCCAATGGATGCCTGATAAGCGTTGTTGTAGGCAAACTCCACCAAAGGAAGGTGAGTTGCCCACGAACCCCCGAAATCTAACACACGGGCCCGTAACATGTCCTCCAAAGTCTGATTCGTCCTCTCTGTCCTGGCCGTCGGTCTCAGGGTGAAAGGCTGTACTCAAGTGAAGCTTGGTCCCCATAGCCTCCTGCAAACCTGCCCAAAAACGGGAAGTGAACCTCGAATCCCGGTCCGAGACAACCGATGATGGTACTCCATGCAGTCTCACAATCTCGTTCATGTACGGTGTGACTCAAGGTCCCAATAGAGTCCCGCTCGCGAACAGCCAGGAAATGGGCCGACTTTGTGAGTCGATCCACAATCACCCAAATCATATCCTTCCTCCCAGGGTGGGTAGAAGACCAGTCACAAAATCCATCGCTATATGGTCCCACTACCACTCGCTATGGGCAAGGGTCAGAACATGCCCGCCGGCCGCCGATGCTCGGCCTTCACCTGGCGACACGTGAGGCACCGCGAAACAAAGGCAGCTACATCGCGTTTCATCCCAGGCCACCAAAAATGTCCGCGAAGCGCATGGTACATCTTCGTACCCCCCTGGATGCACAAGAACTCTAGATTGGTGAAACGCCCTCATCACCTCATCCCCGAGGGAAGAAGCCACTACCAACCGCCCCTGAAATGACAACTCATGCTCGGGACCCTCTCGTCCAGTCCCCAGATAGCTCCCCGGCCTCAATACGGGCACGGAGAACCTCGCACTCAATGTCACCCAGTTGTTCCTCCCGGACGCGCTGGTACAACTCAGGCACTACCACCAAAGGACTCGGGATTGTCCCACCATCACGAACAACGGGCCGCAGCTGCAACGTCGCCAACTCGCTCCATCGCCTTCCACTCTCTCACGGCCACCTCGGCTTTCCCTTTTCTCGCTCAATGCATCGGCCACAACATTACCCTTGCCCGGGGTATAGGCAAGAGTAAAATCAAAGGTCTGCAAATACTCCACCCATCTCCTTTGCCTCAAATTCAAGTCCTTCGAGTAAAGATGTCTGGAAGGCTCTTGTGATCCGAGAACACCACAAACTTTTCCCCCAAGAGGTAGTGCTGCCAACTCTACAGGGCGAAGATGACAGCGCTAACTCAAGGTCATGAGTAGGATAATTCTGCTCATGAGGCTTCAATGTCTCGACCCATAAGCTACCACACCGTGCTCCCGCATAAGCACACACCCCAAACCAACCCTGGACGCATCACGGTATACCTCATACGAATATCCTCCCTAGGCAACCTCAACACAGGTGCGGTGGTCAAACGGGTTTTGAGAGTCTCAAACGCCCGCCTGGCACTTGTCTGTCCACTCAAATTTCACTCCTTTCCTAGTCAACGCCGTCATAGGAGCCGCCAAACGGGAGAACCCCTCGACAAAACGACGATAGTACCCCGCTAAGCCAAGAAAACTACGGATCTCAAAAACGTTGGTTGGCCTCGCCCACGATGCCACGGCCTCAATCTTGGCCGGGTCCACCCTAACTCCCTCACTGACACCACATGGCCAAGAAAGTGAACCTCCTGCGGCCAAAACTCACACTTGCTAAACTTAGCAAACAGCGCTGGTCCCTCAAGGTTTGCAACACTTGTTGCCAAGTGCTCCACATGTTCCTTCTCGGTCTTGGAATACACCAAGATATCGTCGATAAACACCACCACGAACGAGTCTAAGTATGGGGCAAAGACTTGGTTCATCAAATGCATGAACACTGCTGGCGCATTAGTGAGCCCGAAAGGCATCACTACCCACTCATAATGCCCATACCGCACCGAAAAGCCGTCTTAGGGATGTCCTCCTCCCTAACCCCGAGCCGGTGATACCCCGACCGTAAATCTATTTTAGAAAACCACTGGGCCCCACTCAACCGGTCAAACAGGTCATCTATCCGAGGCAACGGGTACTTGTTCTTCACGGTCACCGAATTCGACTTCCTGTAGTCGATGCAAAGACGAAGCGTGCCATCGGCCTTCTTAGCAAAGAGCACCGGGGCACCCCAAGGTGAGGTACTCGGTCCGATATACCCCCGACCCACCAACTCCTCGATTTGCCTCCGAAGCTCCCTCAACTCAGCTGGCCCCATACGATACGCTACTTGGGAAATCGGACCCGTCCCCGGCACCAACTCAATGGTGAACTCCACACTCCTCTTAGGTGGCAAACTCCTCAACCGCTCAGGAAAAACATCCCGAAATTGGTCCACAACAAGAGGCCACACCCTCTTTTCCACCTTACCCTCCTCGGCAAAGGCCAGGGCGCTAACCTGTGGGTAATGGCACCCCACTGGTCCAACACGGCCCGGCCCGACTCGCCTCACAATCCCACTCCCCTGCAGGGTGCAAGAGGTCCCTGCAGTGTCACGAAGGTCACACGCCGCCGATAACAATCTATCTTGGCCTGGAAAGCCATAAGCCAATCCATACCCAAGATCAGGTCAAACGTACGCATGGGCATCACATGCAAGTCAAAACTCGGCTCCACCTCGCTTATGGTTAACACACGTCACGACACACTCGCCGTACCTCAATCATGCCTCCCTACCGGAGACTCCACAACTAGGGGCCTCGCGGCCTCCACACAAGCTAACCCCAAGCCGTCTACTACAAGCTCGAGAACAAACGAACATGATGCACCCGTATCGAAAAGAACAAAGCTAATGTACGGGAGATCAAGAGGGTACCTCTAACCACCGATGGTCCTGCTCCACCCTCGGCTGGTGGGGGTGGTAGCTCGGCCTCCTCCGGGTACGTCGCCTCCAGCCGCAAACACCCTCCCTTGGCCCGTGCCACCGGTCGGCTCACTCACTGGGCGCTTCCCACCAAGGCTGCCTCCGGCCGGTCTGCTGCCGCTCCGGCCTCCCCCCCGAGGTCGGGTCCGATTCGATCCTGCCGACTAGCCGGCCACCGACGAGCTGGTCTCTCTCCTGGTGCACGAAAACGGCATCACTCCTTGTCTTGGATGTCATGCCTCCAACTCCCCTGTTGCCACTCCGGCAAACCCGGCTCAGATGGCCCTCTCGTCCACATCTATGGCATTTCCGGTCCCTCTTTGGACACTCCTTTCTCAAGTGGCCTTGCTCCCCACAAGCGGGAACAACCGCTAGGGAGACCCCCTTGTTGGATCGCCCTGTCTCGCCACCGCCAAAGCTAGACCTCCCTGGGGTTCACCAATGTCTGTCCCCCCTGCTGCGGAAGGAACTGCTATCCCTCTCCTCCATCTTGAGCCTCTTGGACCCTGCATCTCGATCAGGCCCACTCGCAACCGGCGACCCCGATGGGCCTGCCTCCCACCATCCGGCTCTCTCTCGGCTATACGGGCCGTCTCCACGGCCCTCAACAGATAAGTCCTCAAGCGTAGAATTGCCACCCTCTCCCTAAGGGCTGGCCGAAGACCCGAGTGAACTTGTGGGCCTTCAGGTCCTCCTTTGCCACTGTCTCGGGGGCAAACCTACTCAGCTCCAGGAACTCCCGCTCATACTCGGGCACCGTCTTTGATCCTTGCTTCAGGCTGCCAAATTCCTCCCTCTTCTGCCATCTCACTGATTCCGGGAAGAACTCATCATGGAAGAGTTGCAAGAATTCCTCCCAAAACATGAGTTGCACTGCACGGCTCCCCGCAACACTCGTCCACCACTCCAAAGCATCCCCCTCCAGCTGCCGAATTGCCAGTCGCACCTTATCCTCCTCCCTGGGCAGGAGAAAGGAGAACACATGCTCAACTGTCTCAACCACCGCTCGCCTACCACAGGGTCTTCTCCCCACTTAAATCGCGGAGGTTGTTCCTTTCGGAACCGTGTCACCACGTCATCCTCTGCACGGGTCGGTACACCACCCAGCGAACTCTCACGCTCACGAGGCAGCTCTCCTACTGGTGGTGGTGGTGGTGGCACCACCTGGCTGTGCTTGCCATCTCACGGCGCACCTCCTCCCGAACGTCCTGCCGGAGTACCTCCCGTAGCTCTCGTACCTCCGGCCGGATGCCTTCTTGTAGCTGTGCCGAACAATGCATGCCCCCCAACGGATGGCCCCGCACCCGGACCCTCATGGGCAGATGACTCATCAGCCACTGCCCCGGACGCACGTGTCACTCTCCTCGGTGGCATTCTTACTACATGAAGTAAGATGCACAAACATCAGAACGCGTTGACTACTAACAAGTTGACTACCTCTACCTCATTATCGAGTCAAGCCGTACATGGCATTACACACATTTTAACCATTGCATCAATCAACATTGCACACAGCACAGTCCACATTGTAGTCATACCCAAGGCATTCCAAGAATATTCGAGTTGCACGTTCACACATGATCATGTTATGCACATCCTTCACACATGGCAACAAATGCAACTAGTGCCCTAATGCCAATGCATGCAAATCCTACCACAAGACTGGACTACCCTAAGTACACCTTGGAGGCTCAAAGAGGACCATGTTGATCAGGCATGTCCCTCCAGGCTCCTCCAAAGGACTCAAGATAACCAAGTCCGCCCACTACCCTAGGCCAACTAGACCATGCTCTGATACCATATTGTCATGCCCCGGATTTCCAACCCGAGGAAACCGGTACGTGACTCCCCTTTTTACCCACACGGAGGGCAAAGGGGTTAGGATACAAACCAAGAACCGAACATTTTAAACATTCACAACACATTCAAGAAAAATAAAGTCCATCAAGCAGTCCACAAACCAAATCAGTCTTTAATACAAAGTCTTCTTTTCAATCCATCCCCATTGGGGTTACATCAGTTCCCATAATAAAATAACATAAACAATAAAATAAATAAGGTCTTCCACCTTGGGGTCCCACCTAACGCCTGTAGGTTCCTGAAAAGAAAACAACATGGTAGGAGGGGTGAGCAACCACAACCTCGTAGGGATCATGTCTCCCCAACCCATCCCTTGCACCTAACATCTACATGCCTTGTGTACAAGTGTTGTGTCGTGATACAATTATTCCACCAGATATAATTACAGGCTATAGCAGCAAATACAATCATACACAGGCTGGTACATAAACACTCCCGGGCTTCCACAGCCACCGGGTTCCAAGAACAGTCCCGGGCTTCCACAGCCACCGGGTTCCACAAAACAGTCCCGGGCTTCCACAGCCACCGGGTTCCACAAAACAGTCCCGGGCTTCCACAGCCACCGGGTTCCACAAAACAGTCCCAGGCTTCCACCACACCGGGTGTACAAGCAAACACACAAAGACACATGGCCATACAGGCATAACAACAAACACTTAGTATGCTTAGTCACACAGGAATAACATCGAACACTTAGCATGCATATATCCACAAGCTCATAAACCCAGCCACACAGACATAATCTAACACACTTGACGTGCGTGGCCTCACAGGCATTACCTCAAACACATAACATGCACAGCCTCACAAGCATTACCTCAAACACATAACATGCACAACCTCACAGGCATTATGTCAAACACTTGGCAGGCATATATACATATATCCAAACAACGCCATTGAAGGCCAACATTCATATAGGAGATCACACCTATATGAATTTACATATAAATAGTATGATAACAAGGACAATATCCAACGGGTACTTCACCACAGGGCCTAACCCCGGATCAGGTATAAGAAAACAGAATCCCTACCTTAAAGAAGATCCTCCTTGCTCCCGCGTTAGATGCCGTCCTCCCCACGCAAGATGCTCCGGCAGCAACCAGCAGTTCTCCCCCTTTCCCTCTCTCTAGCTCTCTCTCTCTCCACGACGGCTGTAGTGGCTGAAAAACCCCTAACCCTAGAACAAGGAGTCTCCTCATCCTTATATAGGCCTCCCACCATCAAAACGACGTAGTTTTGATTAAGTGAAACCCAGGATCAAAACGACGTAGTTTTGATCACACAAGTTAGCACCTTTCCGCACCCATATAGGCCAAAATACTCAGAATTTCAACATGGTCCTTTGGAGAAAGTTCCTTAGAATGTCAAAACCAAGGGAACCATGCAAAAATATGCCTGCACGCCAATTTGCACGTGAATTCCCCAATTCACGTGCAACTCCATATGCACTCCAAATGCTCTCAAACTTCACCCCTAGCCTCCTTGCATCATTTATAAGACAACCACACTTGCACGTGAATTGGACCCATATCATGTGCACCTCACATACATGTCCATTTGGCCTGAAACTTCTGTGGTAGATAAAGGACACCATTCTAAGCATCTTTCCTTTTGCACGTGAATTCATTGGAGTCCATTTACTAGGTCAAAATCTAGAAAAACTCTACTCAGGAGGCAAAACTGACTAACTCAAGGTACGGGTCCTTACAGAGGAACACCCAGATTTTCGCCCAAGCTCTCTCCCTTCCCTAAAACCAAAAACAAAAAAATCCTTCCCATACTCTCTCTTTCCCTTAGCTTTGTTTCTCAAAATAAAAAAAAGCCCCCAGATTCCCACTTTCTCTCGCCAAAAGAAAACATCCTCCCTCTCTCTATCACATTTTCTACCCTCAAAAAAATAGTCTTTTCGTTACCTACTCAAAAAAAAAATCCAGCGTACCTCGGCAGTCTCCACAGTACGTCCTAGCTGATCGTTGCACTTGGCACTACTGGAATTTAGTGATTTGGGTGAGCAAGCACCTTTCGGTGCAGACAGAATATTTCAGACGGACGTCCCGTGCTAAAGCCCCATTCAAGCCAAAGTCAGTGTAAGTTACATTTGCTGCTCTATTTTTTTTAGCTTATTTGTATTTTGTATTTGATGTAATTTTAGTATTTTCCTGGTTTTCATTTTCTAGCTTATCTCTATTTTTGATGTAATTTTTAGTATTTGCCGTTATATTTTCCTTGTATTTTCTCTCTTTGTATGTTGTACGTTGTAATATGTAAAATATAGTGGAAACAAAAAAATAGAGAGCGCAAGGAGAGGCATAAAAAAAAAGAAGATGAAAAAAAGAAAAAAAAAGAGTGCTTTTATTTTTATTTATTTGTGGATGTCATAATCACATACTCCACGTTTGTTTATTTTAATGTATGTGTTCATTACTTTGATACACATTTATGACTGGGTTTTCAAAACAAAACAAAAAAAGGAAAAGTTTTCAAAAGTTAAAAACAAAAAACAAAGGAACAAAAAAAATGTTTTTTAACAAAAAAACACACAAAACAAAAACAAAACAAAGCAAAACAAAAAAAAACAACACGTTTTCCAAAAAAACAACGAAACAAAAACAAAAAAAACAAAAAAATAAAAAAATAAAAAAATTTAGGATTTCATTTTCCACTTCAAACAAAAAACCAAAACTTCTAGGATTCCATTTAAAAATATAGGGTAAATCAATTTAACTATAACTTTAACAAATAACTTAGCCAAATAAACAGCCTAGACTTTCTAGGAAACCCAACCCAAGCACAGCAGTGACAATAAATAGAAAACCTCCTTTTCAAAAATAGATACCGAAAGGGCGCTGTAGGTGTGTTAATCCTTCCCTACACATAACCAACTCCCGAACCCTTCTCGGATAACGCAGACCACACTTTACACTACTCAAAGTAGAGGGTACCCAATTGTACCCCAAAAACAGTTGGTGTCGACTCTAAATTTCTCACCATTGGTTTAGTTTGAGCCCACCCCAAATGGGCCCGGACGAAAACCAGTGATGACAACGTGCATTTATGCCGTTATTATATTGTATATTTAGGGTGCTTAAGAGAATGATTAGAGTTTAATTGCACTGTATTTCATATATATTTGCTCTAACCCTTAGGAAGATACTGTTGCCTGTATATATGTGTTTTTGAGCCGTTTTGGTAGGTTTTTAGGTGATTTCTTCTCATACACATAAGCTAAACCATTTTGTATATTGATGAGGGAACTTGTGACAAAAGATGAGCTTAAAAGGAGGCATTTTTGATGTGTATGTGACAATGGCATTGTCACATGTAGGCATATTATTGCATGGGAGCCTTCTACATTACGCAAAGAAGCTTGGGGATGAATTTTAAACCATTTGGAGTTTGTACGTGATATGGCATTATCACGTGCATTGTCACGTGCAGCAATATTTTTGCACGGAGACCTTTATTTTTGTATGCCGATGATCTTTTGCTAAAGAACCTAGTCCATATTGTGCTTGGTTTGGGTTGTATAATTGCTAGAAGGGAGAATCGCTTTCACTTATCAAAACTATGCCGTTTTGATTAATGACGACAGCTAGCGGCTAGGGCACACATTACACAGTAGGCTCCTTTATAAATAGAGGGGGCAGCAGGCCCTAAAGAGACATCTTGAGAGGGAGCATGCCTAGGGATTGGGAGGCAGCACGTCTGGAGAGAGAGGAGGCTCACATTTTGGAGGTGCAGGCCCTAGAGAGACATCTTTGACGGCTGGGAAGTTCTGGAATTGAAGTTCTTCTGCTCTTGGTTCTGAGATGATGTTCTTTATTTCTTTAGGCTTTATAACAAACATGTGTGCGTAGTTTTCTTAATCTAGGGGAGCAATGTAGCCCCCTATGCTGTTGTACTGATTCTATGGATATTGGGTTTATTTAATTGAGTTTTGCATGTTTTATGAATCTGTTCCTCATCTTCTATATCTAGGATGTATACACCTAGGTTTCTTAGCCCTAGTATGGGGCAGACCTTGGATTCATAGCATATTTGTGATTGGTGTGACCATTATCTTTTCAGAAATATGATAAGTAGGCTTTGTTTGTTGCTGTCATGATGACTATTCAGGCATACAACACTTAGAAGGTCTGTCAATGACCATTTCCAGTACCTTGTCTCATGTATAGCATGTTATCATTTAAAGAACCCCAAGAATCTTAAAATTAGTAGAAACAACATAGGGAAGTGCAATTGTGATCCTAGATGTCTTTAATCCTTGAGTTTTAATTCCAAAATCAATTCTGCTGTCTTTGATTATTCAGAAAACCAAATAAAAATTAGACCTTTAGCTTAAAAAGAAATCGTTTTTGCCAAAAGATTTTATAGAACAAGAGTAATTGGGTGTTTTGATTTAAGAACTAGAAAACTAAGCTAATCCCTGTAGGTTCAACCCCTTGCTTGTTGCTATTCTATTTAGTGCAAACTAAATGAATTAATTATCTTAAAGAGAGGTTTACGACATTAGCTAACTCTTTTAGGGAGGTTAAAAATCTGTCTGTCAGTGTTGATCTTCAAATATGTTTTTTATCTCCCAAAACTGGATATTTGGCATTTGAAAGCCTTTTTAAAAAAGTCGTTAAAATTGTGCCTTTCGAATCAACAGTCACGTTTCTTTAATTATCTGTACAAAATGATTAACAAATGGAAAAGAAGTTTAAAGCAGAAAATGAATGTGTATGTCCAACCCGGACAAAATGGGGTCCAACATAGTTAAGAATCCATAACAGATGAGCAATGTTCACTTTTTTTAATAAGAAGTTGTATTTTCATGATTTTTGTTATCTAATTATTTTTATTGTTTTTATGTTCGTGTTGCAGTAAGATGTGTTGTTAGTTACTAATTTTTTATGTATTTGATTATAGGCCTGCATAAGTGGTTTGGCATCTGGCAGCAACATAGATAGAAATGAATTGCAATTAGAGGATAATGTTGCGCCTAAAACTCAAGAGTAAGAAGAGGTCCAAGAGATAAATGAAGAAAACCCATTTGGGAAGAAGAAAAGAAAGACAATTTCCAAAGTTCGGGAAGATATTACTCTAGTAACTCTTTCAAATGATATTAAGAATGCAAAGTGTAATCATTGCAAAAAGGATCTTACAATGCATCGAACCGGCCCTATTACACAATTATTGAGACATATAAAGACTTGTGCTGCTCGAAAAGTTGCTACAGGAAAGGGTCAACTTCAACTTGTTAATTCAGGTCAAATTGAAGTTGGAGGTGCAAACATAGTTCAAAACTTCAGGTATATAATCGAGCGGGGGTAAGAAAATTCAGCGGTGAGACTATTTCCTTTCTCCTTGGTAGGAAAGGCGAAGGCTTGGTTGCATCGATTGCCATAAACCATTAATATGTGGAACCAGTTATCACAAGCTTTTCTCGCCAAATACTACCCCCGAGCAAGACTGCAGAAAGTCGGATCCAAATTAACACATTCTCCCAAGCTAAAGATGCGTCCTTCTATGAGGCGTGGGAGCGCTTCAAGGAACTCGTGATGTCGTGTCCACACCATGATTTTGGGAAGTGACTGCTCATTGACTCTTTCTACCAAAGAATGACATGTAACAGCCCAGCCCACCCGTAGCCCGATATTATTTGCTCTAGGCCTCACTTGCACGGTTTTGTTTTTCATAGGCCCTCATCCCCCAAAAGGCCTCGTGCTAGGAGAGGTTTCCATAGCCACCTAAGTGGCCTGCTTCGTTATCCTCTCTAGCCAATGTGGGATATTACATCCACCCCCCTCGGAGAGCCCAACGTCCTTGCTGGCACACCAACACGGGCCCTAGCTCTGATACCATTTGTAACTGTAGGTCCCAAAGTGAGTCTAGAGGGGGACGGGGGGATGAATAGACTTTCTTCGTGCGCGGAAGCTAAACTGTTAGCTGGTTTTTTATTTTTCTATGGATAACTATGATGGAAGTAGTAATGGAGAAGATGACAATATGGAATGAGAGTGATAATGAAAATTATAATGAACTATCAGACAAATCTGATATGTGAGTAAATGCTCTTTGCTTAACAGATCTCAAATATGAAAGGAATGATCTATGATAGTTTGGATTGTGGAAAACAACACAGAGATTAGACTCGATAATAGTGCTAGATCTTTGATGAACAAGAGTTTGTGATTAATTGTTCTCGTTCAAATCAACACGGCGCACAACACTAGGAAGAATTCTCTCAGAGTCTCTCTCTCTCTAGCATTGGAACTCTCGCATACAATGCTGCAAAAGATTCTTTTTCGTTTCATACACAGAATAATGTATATTCAATTATTAGTTCCTTGCTTTCTGTGAGAGTTGACTTTATTCTTACTCTTTTTGCATGCGAGAGATAATTGTTTAAGGATAAAGTGCATGTATGCCATGTGTTCATCTAGACAGTCTGACTTCCCGCCACTGAAAATGTGGAAGTGCAGGGGATGGGTGATCTGTTGCCCATACTGCGTAGTTGATCTTGGCCGTTCATCTGTTGTGGTGGTTGGCAGTAATTAATGTGACATTAAATGCGTGCAACTGATTAAAACGGCGTAGGCTTACTGTACAAACCCTAGCTGACGATATCGCTAAGTTAGGATACTTAGGGTATACTTAGGGTTTCAAGTTTGCCTCGAAGGTGGGTGCCTCGTAGGTTTGGTGACTCGAAGATTTTGGGTAGAGCCTGTAGAAGTTGTGGAATTTTTCTTTAGGCTTTATAGTGTTAATTTCTGCGAGTCTACGACTCACATATCTTCGAGTCTTCGAGGCTAGAGTTCAGGTTAGATTAGGTCTTTTGTGTCACTCTATTAACTGTAAGTCTACGACTCTCTTAATGTCTCTTAAAGTGACTTCTTTGTAGTGCACTTAATCCACCCGTTGTTATAGTTACGAGTCTACAACCCTAGATCTGCGAGTCTATGACCCTAGCTCTGCGGATCTACGACCTTCGGGTCTCTCAGTTTACTTTACTTGACTAGGGGGCTCTTCGACCATCAATGTGTCAGAGTGAACATAGGATCATTGACTCTATGAGTCTTTGACCTTGAAAATCTTCTAATCTACGAGTCTAAGACTTTGTATGTCTTCTTTAGTCTTTCATAGTTGCTCACAAACTGAGTCTCCGTATTCTTCGAGTCTTCGACTCTACGGCTTCGACCCTTCAGCTATAACTCTCAGTCTTCAAGATCGCTGAGTCTATGATGTCTGACAATTTATTTAGATTAACTGTATTTGTTTCTATGACCCTTGAGTCTACGACTCTACGAGTCTTTGAGCTATAGTTACATTTTTGTTTGCCAGTCTTTATTGGATCGACTCTTTGACCTTCGACCTACGAGTCTGTGAGTCTCTAGTTTGATTCTTAACAGTGTTTTAAGGCCTTGACTCTACGACCCTTGAGTCTATGAGTCTAGTAGTACTTTAAGTTCTATTAATTGTCTTAAATGCTTTTAGGGACTCTGTTGGACCACGGCCAAGGCACTCACTATCACAATATTGTCCGCTTTGGACCTTACACCTGCGTGCCCATGCATGGGCCACACCCACACAAATTTATTTCTAACGGGTCGTGACCTGTTAAAACGCGTTGTGACAAGGTGCACATGAGCATCATCATTAGGACGACCTCAATGTTCGCCCTGACCGATGTGTTATTGTTCTTTGGGACTCCCCACAGGAGGTTAGAGACCCAATAGTCTCCCCCCAATCCCACCAACGGTCTAGAGGACCTAGCTCTGATACCACTTGTTGGACCTCACCCAGGGCACTCACTATCACAATATTGTCCGTTTTGGGCCTTACACCTGTGTGCCCATGCATCGGGCACACCCTCATGGATTTGTTTCTAACGAGCCGTGACCCGTTAAAATGCGTTGTGACAAGGTGCACATGAGCCCACTCATTAGGACGACCTAAATGTTCGCCCTCACCGATGTGGGATTGTTCTTTGGGACTCCCCGCAGGAGGTTAGAGACCCAATAGACTCTACAGTTCTACGGGCTTCGAGTCTTCGAGTCATTTAAAGTTAGTTACTGTTCTTTAGAATTCTTCGACTATACGAGTCTCTGAATTTATCATCGCTTGCAGTAATGCTCTCTTTTCCACACTTTGACTCTTCGACCTTCGACCCTGGATCTACGAGTCGCAATGTGTTCTGTCATAAATGTGCTTTGAGTCTCCAAACCCTACGTGTCACGCCCCCGAATTCCAGGGAACCCGGAACTGGGTACATGACTTCCCCTTGCCCGCACCCGAAGGTCAAGGGGTTGGTGACTAGCACCAATGGAGACTACACCGTAGGTGCTGTCTCAAATATGCAACCCTGTACAGTCATACATCAAGGGTAATCCTGTACTTTCCATACATCATCATGCATATAATAAGTCAAACAGTCATACAAACATCACATCATAACTAGTATGCAAATACAAGTCCACGGACCCATGTCCGGGATATCACACAAAACAATACAGAATGTAATACTGTATCATACATCAGAGTAGTGGGCATCCTCCTGGAAGAAAGTCCTCCACTAGTCTCGGATCACACCTGAAAAAGGTAAACAACAAGTAGAGGTGAGCGACAAGCTCAGTAGGTGACCCCAATACTCCACATCATGCAAACATACAAGTTTATACTACATGCTCTGTGTACTCGTGCACTGTGTAGTGTGCACAGTCATCAGGACTCAGCCTGCAAACAAACATCAGGACCCAGCCTGCCCTTACAGGACAGCTTGTCCACGATCCTCCACGGGATCCCAGCTTAGGGCACTCAGCCCTAGCTCCACGAGCTCAATGGCTCACTTAGGCCTTAGCCTGTCCACAACACAATATACCCGACCACAGTCGCCACACAGGCCTGCCATCGGCGCATATGCCTGCCACGTCAACCACATAGCACCATCCGTGCATCACGGTGAGAACCCAAAGTCATAGAGCCCAAGCCCCAATTCCTCAAGCCAACATACCAACGCCAATATGGCATTAAGGTTCACCATACTCCCTTTATAACTGAAGCCAGTCTTCACAAACCGATCATCATTCCATGACCAAGGAAGGAGATACCCAAGGAGTTGTTTTCTTGAAATAAAAAGTCCCGGCATTGGGTCTCCATATCATAACTAAGATAATCTGATTTTTGAGGATTTTTCTGAGATGTCTAACCCCACTTTCCAAAAATTCACCTCTACGAAAAACTGGATTTTTCCAAGATTTTACACTAAATCCCAATTTTCACATTTTAAAGGAGTAAGAATTAATTTTTCTAGTATTTTTCTTTGAATCCAAATGGAAGGTGTTTCGTTATTTACATTGTAATCCAAATGGGGGGTATAATTGCTGCGGAACACTGCTGTGGATTGAAGCTGCAGATTGATGCTACGGAAACACTGCCGCGGATCGATGCTACGGATCATTGCTGCTGATTCGGACTACGAAGCTACTGACTCCATAGCTGCTGACTCCACATCTGCTGACTACGAAGCTGCTGACTCCATAGCTACTGACTCCACAACTGCTGACTTCATAGCTGCTGACTCCACAGCTGCTGACTACGAAGCTGTTGACTACGAACTTCGACCCTACAGTTCGCCTAGGTACTGGTCATCATCGTTTTTGGCCTATTTTTCGTCTGGAATCAACCCAGCAACCCCCAGGCACTCACAAACACGCGTTTTACTAAACAGAGTACAAAATTACATACCCAAACTAATATAAATCAGTTCTTACCCACAGATCTTATGCTAAACCATTAGATCTAACCCAAAAATTGGGTTTTCCCCAAAACCTAGGGTTCATACTCAGTTCATAAATCATGATAAATTCATGCATATTCAAAGACAAAATTGAGATAAGAGGTTCAAGGACACCTACCTGGGAAGATTATTTGCGATCCACGAACTCCAATCACCCCAAATCACCAAGGGAAGCTCTTCACCTTCTCTCTCTCTCTCTCTCTCTCTCTCTCTCTCTCTCTCTCTCTCTCTCTCTCTCTCTCTTGCTCAAACACGCACACACCAAGCAAATTAAAGGGATAAGGCAATTTCTTAATTATTTATACTACTGCCAATAATTGGCCTCCTAGCAATAATTGACCTCCCGAACGCAAAGTCAACTAATAAACCCTAAAAAGTCAACAATTGGATCAAATGGGGCCCCGACTCGGAATCGGGCCCAACTACAGTCAAAATGCTCACATCGACGACTACACTACCATCCCGATAGTTGCATTCCCATAGAATAGCTATCTCTCAAAACTACCCAAATACGAGTCTTTACACTACGAGTCTAAGAGCCTCTCGCCAATAGTCTTGTGATAATTCTACTTCTACGAGCTTCGACTCTTCGACCCTATGACCTTTGGATCTTTGAGTCTCCAGACTTAGATTGTATTTTGGCAGCTTCATCAAATCCTATATTTCCAATAATCTCCCCCTATTTAATATAAGCTGACAATGGGTGAAAACATGAAGTCTGAGACTACGAATTTGAATGGGCAGTTGAAAAATAAACAGATAGATATCTTTTCATGAGAAAAATGGAGGGAGATCAAAAGTAAGAAAATGCACACTCCTCACCCCCGTAGGCATGAAGCTTTGTAGCTGCCTCCCTTCGAAGATAACTCCACCTACGACCTTGCTCCCCCTGAGACATACTCCCCTTTTCTGGGGTGAGGAACAAGCACCAAAACACATGGGAGCAATACAATAAAACATATAAAAACAGGTAACGTAGCAAAGATATAGACAATAAGCAACTGAGAAGTAAGAAGTACACAGAGATAAGAAATAAGTACAGTGTACAAAAATAAAGTATAATTCAGTTACGGAGTATACTCAACATAAGATACACTCTGAGTATACAAAAATAATGCCATTTGCTGGCGCAAAAGCTATGTAGGTGTCAGATGGGAAGAGGGGGCACGGTTGCACAGATATTTGAATTTAAGCACCAGAGCAGGAAAACTGAGGGTTGTCAGGACTCGGAGGTAGAAGCAGACAACGAATCCGCAACTATGAGGATCAGCCTGAGCAGGAACACCATCGATCACCTGAGAGATCGTCATCGGCTTAGGAAGAGGCATACCTCTACAGCCACACCCAGATTGCATGATACGCATGAGCGCCCGATTGAATTTACTGAGTTGTTCCCTTCGGTGCTTGATAGGAGTGGAAGGCAAGGAATCAAGGATGAGGTTCTCTTGGTTGCGGAGGTCGATCTGCAGTAGGAACCAATGAAGAGATTTGGTTAAGAAAGGGATAAGTACAAGATTGACCTCACTCCATGGGCGGAAGAAGCGACTGTATCTGCGGCCGTCAATAAATTCCACCAAGGTGGCATCATCATACAGTTGGGCCTCCACAATAGGTACACAGATCTCCTTGACAGAGCTATCTCGTCACTAACATGACGATGACATTCGAAGAGAATGGCACCCAATGTGGTACTGAGACCTTGGTATTGTCTCTGGTAAGCACCTTTTATGTCTTCATAGTGTTCATCTAGATGTATGAACCCAACGGAGTTTACACTCGTGGGAGACGTCATCTCTTGCTGCATTTTGTCCAGGGTACGGTTAGATAATTCCACTTGATTTCGCACCTCTTCCACGCCAGCTTCCACCGCAGCAAGTCCTTCCTCAAAGGCTTGGGATACTGATGCTTTAAGGACTCCCGAGGCAATTAGTTTCTCAAGGACTTTGGTTGCAAGGAGATCTAACTCTTCAGCCGTCAGGGAACGAAAGTGAGACGCAGCCATCAATGGAATAGCTATTAGGATGTGGGCGGCTGAATCTTCACGCACCCGAGTGGCCACCTGATGAGTTTGCGGTGTAGGTGATGTAGCCATCTCAGAAACAACCACAAGCACAGAGACATGTTGTGCTGCTTCTAAATCAGAGTCACTTGCCTCAGCTGCAAGTGCTTCTTCTGCTTCCTCCTCCTCAACTGTTGTATCCATCACCGCATCATGGGGTGTTGATGGGGCATGTGTGTCTGCCATGATGGGAGATGGGGCAACCAATGAAACTGCTTCCATAGGGTCTTTCCTTACAAGACCCTGCTCCACAAGTCAACTGATCAGATGGTCTTTGTCCACCATCTGCTTCCCGAAGGCAATCCATGCCTTCTTCAGATCTTCGGGGGTCATATGAGCTTTCACGTATTCAACATAGAAATCCTCTAACTCAGACTCCCCGAGAGAGCTTAAGAGTATAGGTACTTTACCCCTAGCTTCTGGGGTTTCTTGTACCGGTGAATGCCCTCCAGCTGCAGGCTCTCTTCCTTTTGTAGTATCTGTTGGATCAAACTGAGAATTTGGATAATGCGGAACAAACCCTATGTAATTTGACTCGAGATGTTTCATGTTTACCATTAAGTCTGTGCAGATGAGTTAACTCTAAATCCGGACCTACTCATGTGAGAACAAAGCTAAGGACAAGATACATAATCCTGATCCGGATCATGATGAGTATCGTCATTCACTTGGTACATAACCGAGTCTTTATCCGGAGTAAGGACTTTTCGTGCGAACTAAATACTTGACAAAACGACTTAAGGAACCCGTGTCTAATTCTCAATTTGGCTAAGTCAATTGATATGGAATGAGATTCGAAGTCTACCACTCGCACGGAATAAGACAGACCTGTTGTGAAGAGAGAATCGAAATTGTCACTCCACTGAACTAAAGAAAAGGAAGACACGGATTGAGAAATCCAAGTCTCATTTGAACGGAGCAAGGACAATTGTTGCGGAGTAAGGACATCAAATGCGGAATAAGGAATCCGAACCATTACTCATGCGGAGTAAGGAAGTGCTGATGCGGAGTAAGCTCTCCGGACCACTACTCATGTGGAGTAAGGAAGAGCTGATGCGGAGTAAGCTCTCCAAACCACTACTCATGCGGAGTAAGGAAGCGCTGACACAGAACAAAGATTCCAGGACTTCATTCACACGGAGTAAGCAACCACTGACACGGACTAAGGATCCGAGCTTCGCTGATACGGAGTAAGGAACCTTATGACGGACTAAGAAGACGTTGCTTCATCATTTCCGAGCCGCATTAATTACAATCAGCTCGGTTCGTCCCGATGTAAGACAAACCCGTTGTAGACCTAAATTACCTTACACGTGGATCACGCGGAGATGTGGACGCGGTCTCAAATACAATTGGAATCAAGCAAGGAATTCATTACAACTTATGCTTCCAATATTTCGAGCTCCACATCCGCAGCAGTTAAAGCTTCAGCATTTTCTGATGAAGAACTTCAATGCTTCACACTGCTCGGAAAATGCAGTTCCAAGATAGATTTCTAGGGTGTCTATATATATGCCTGAAGCAATGTAAATGAAAAATGCACGTGTGCTTACTTGTACTTATACACTTATAAGCGTATATCTTGTATAGAGCCAAGAGACAGAGACTTACTGCCAAGTGTGTGTATCTATAACAGAGTGTTGTGTTGTAATCAGCTAAAACGCTGTTTTGCCTTGTTGTAATTATCTTCAGATAATAAAGCAACATACTTCCACTACCTGGTTAATCTTCCGCACTGATTTTATCCGTTTAACCAGAGAGAGTGTTTAAGCCATTAAGAGAGAGAAAATTTTTCAAAGAGCCTATTCACCTCCCCCCCCCCCCCTTAGGCTCTTCGGGACCAACAAGTGGTATCAGAGCAAGTTCTACCTGCTCGTAGAGATCCCTAACTCCCTCTTAACTTAACAATGGCCGAAGAAAGCAGCGTGCTATTCAATACCTGCCTCAACTCCGAGGGAGCTCAAGAGCCCCTTCCCAACCGAAGCAGCAGTGAAAATGTTGATCCACCTCAACCTGCTGCTGCCGCTGCTCCTCAACCACGGAGTTCAGGCTACACTTTAAGTAAACCGCCAAAGTTCACACCAGAGCTTTTCTCACAGTGGAAAACTCGCATGAAGATGTTCATGACGTGTCATGATCATCTAATGTGGCCGTGTCTTCATCAGGAGCTTCCCATTCCGATGACCATCGGAGAAAAAGGGGTTATGAGACCAAAGACTGATGCTGAACTCACTCATGATGAAAGAGCCTGGCAATACGCCAGTGAAAAGGCTCTAGCTTACATGACATCGTCCTTGGATTCAGAAGCTTTCACGGACGTCCAGGTCTGCACGACAGCAAAAGCTGTGTGGGACAAATTGACTATTCTATATGAAGGAAGTCAGTCCCAGATGCAGAACGTCATTTGCGCTCTCAGACAGAATTTTGAGAGCTTCAACCACAAACCTGGCGAATCCCTGGAGAGCATCTAGCGGCGATTCGGCAAGCTTATCCTGGAATTGAAAACTGTCAACGAGCACTACACTCAGTTCCAAATAAATGACAAGTTCTTTCGTTCCTTACCAGATTGCTATTACTCCAAGCAGCTCCAGATGCAATCCAAAGACAACTGGCAGTATGCTCCCCTTGAAGAGCTATATGGAGAGCTACGGACTCATGAGGTCAGATTCAAATACACTGACCGAGATGAGAAGATAGCTCGGAAAGAAAAGTGGGTAGCTCTTAAGGCTACGGCTGGACCAAGCATGCTGACGGAGGATGATACGGAAGAGTCAGAAAACTCTGACTCGGACATGGAAGAAGAAATAGCACTTCTGGTGAAATCCTTCACACGATTCCTGCGGAAAAGCAGAAAAGGACTCAGAAGAGGCTCTTCCTCATCCTCGAGAAGGAAGGAGCAGTCGGAGTCGACATCCCAAGACTGCTACAACTGCGGGAAACCTGGTCATTGGGCCAAGGACTGTAGATCCAAACCCAAGATGGCCGACAAGGACGACAAGGTTAAACCCCGACACTCCACCTCAGACAACAGCAAAATGAAGAGGAAGGCGTTCGTCTCAAAATACAACAGTGGCTCGGAAGAAGAAGAGGAATCTTCAGACGACGAACCAACGGAAAAGGCGAATGTCTGCCTCATGGCAAACACTGAGGCACCTTCTATCTCTGAGCTCTTGAGTAAACTAGAATCTCTTACTAAGGAACGTGATGATGGAAAGAATGAGAGATTAATAATTACTCAAATGTATCAAAATATGAGCAGTCAGACTAAACGCCTAGAACTTATTGTTTCTAAACTTGAAAAGGACATAGCTGACTACCGAAGCAGGTAGGTTTGGTATCACGACCTAAGAGCTGAGAATCACCTGCTGAATACCAACCTCACAAGCATGAATGTAAATCTTAAAAGACTCGAGATTAAACTTGAGAAGGCAAAGGAAATAAATCATAAATGGCTAAAATCCGGAGAAATAGCCTCTACATTTAGAACTGATCTTGACAATATCCGAGTCAAACCTGGCCTAGGATCCGAATCCACTTCCACTGCTCCAACTACTGAGTGCCCTCTGGACTACACTCCAAAACTAACCAACCTATATCCTGTTAGTACATCTAAACCGTTGGATGGTTTTGTTTCAGGTGGCACCATAGTTTATGATTGTGGAACAAAGGCTGCTACTGCTAATCCCGAAGTAGTAGCACCCGCACCAAATGATGAAGGGAAGGTTACTATAGTCAAAGCCGAAACTACAGCACCCAGAAACAAAGAAAAGGCTAAGGTTGACACATCTAGGGCCAAGAGTGCGTCACCTGTTCGCAAAGGATTAGGCCATAGGGAACAAAGTAGGAAACCTGTTAAGCCAAAGAAACCTGTATCCCCTGTTGTAACTCCATATCATAGTGTCTGTTCGATATGTCGTGAAATAGGCCACTACCATTATGAATGTTGGAGTCTAACTGATGACTGGTTTTGTAATCACTTTTCAATCAATAAAAATCAGGTTGTCAAAAAGGGTTCTTCTAGGAAATCTAAATCTAAAACTCCTAGGAGCGTCTCACCTAAGAAAACCCAAGTTAAAGAAGCAACTAATACGGAAAAATCTAAGTCAACCTGGAAAGTTAAAGTTCCGAGAAACGTAAAATCTGGAATAGTTGACACTGTTGTTGCTTCTCCTAACCGCCCGAAACAAGTCTCGGCACCAAAAGTGTAATCTGTTGTCTTGCAGGAGCATCTATGGAATTCACTGCCATCTCACTTGAAGTCAAAGATCAATCAAAGCAAGTGGATACTCGATAGCAGATGCTCCGGACACATGACGGGTGATAAGTCTCTGCTTGTGGATATTACCGACAAACGAGGCCCATCCGTAACATATGGCGACAACAGTAAAGGTAAGACTGTGGGGTACGGCACTTTAACCAATGGCTGTGTATCAATTACTAAGGTTGCATTAGTCGAAGGTTTGAAGCATAATCTGCTGAGTGTCAGTAATTTATGTGACAAAGGATTCACAGTTTCCTTTTTGTCAAACACCTGCATAGTTAGAGATAACTTATCCGAAGACATTAAGTTATCCGAATCAAAAGATGGGGACATATATTCTATGGTCTTGAGAAACAATTCTTCTGACCCTGTATGCTTCCTCACTATAGCATCACATGAAGATAGTTGGCTATGACACAAGCGTTGTGCACATTTAACTTTTATGACCTTGTCTAAATTAGTGTCGCTTGATTTGGTCACTGGCTTGCCTAAACACAAATACTCCAGAAACACTCTCTGTCGAGAATGCCAACTAGGCACACAGACCAAACATAGCTTTAAGTGCAAATCAGTTACTTCAATAACTGCTCCTTACAACTTCTTCGCATGGACCTTTGTGGTCCCATTTCTGTCTCTTCACTTGCTGGTGCAAGATACACTCTAGTGGTTATCGATGACTTCACCAGATACACATGGGTGATGTTCCTGAAATCGAAGGATCAAACTTTTAAACATCTTGTGGATCTCTTCAACTGGATAATCAATTCACAAGGACTGAGCATTAAATGCATCAGGAGTGATCATGGTACAGAATTTGATTTCTCAGAAATGTGGTCATATTGTCCCGAATAGGGCATTCAGCATGACTTCTCTGTGCCCAGAACTCCACAACAAAATGGGGTAGCTGAGTGCAAGAATCGTACTTTAGTCGAGGTTGGAAGATCAATGTTAGCAGGGGCAAAGCTTCCTCTCAGTCTATGGGCTGAAGCGGTGTCTATTGCCTGCTATGTTCTGAACATGGACTCTTATAAATAAATTAATCATGAAAACACCCTACGAGATGTGGAAAGGCCGAAAGCCTTCTATTTCACATTTCCGGACTTTTGGGTGTACTTGCTACGTACTGAACAATGGAAAAGAATCCCGGAATAAATTTGAACCAAAATCCGATGATGGGATATTTGTTGGGTATTCATTTCAAGCAAGGCTTATCGGGTTTTCAATAGAAAACTCTTCAAAGTTGAATAATCTATCCATGTGACTTTTGATGAAACTAACACGGATTGGTCGAAAGTTGGTTCTTCAAGTTCAAATGTGCAGGATCAAGACAACAACGTTGACTACTCAAAGTTTATGAATGTTCCTGTCACCTCTACTGACCAACCATGTGGCACCAATGAAGAACGAAGAAATGAAGCAGATGATGCTACGGATGAATCAGACTCTGGACTTCCACATAACTCTGGATATATTCCTTCGGATATTCAAAATACCGGAGTACCTTCCAGTCCATCTGGGCCAGTTGATACGGAAATGAACAGTAATGGAGAACCTCCAAATACTCCAGAACCTGTTAATTTTAATAACGCTAGCCCTAAAGAAGCTCAATCAGTGGACGACCAAGGACCACCTAATCTGACAGAGCTTCAAATCATTGAGTATTCACCACCACTTGCGCAAAACTATAGGTGGACTCAAAGCCACCCTCAAGAACAAGTGATTGGTGATCCTACTGTTGGTGTTAGAACAAGAGCAGCCACCTCCAACATGTGCCTCTACTCTTGCTTTTTGTTGCATATAGAGCCAAAAGTGGTGGAAGAAGCTCTTCAAGACTCAAATTCGATAGACGCCATGCAGGAAGAGTTAAATCAGTTCAAAAGGAATAATGTGTGGACTCTTGTACCAAGGCCAAAGTCTCAACAAGTCATTGGAGTTAAATGGGTGTTCTGGAACAAACTTGATACGGAAGGAATCGTAATCCGGAACAAAGCCCGACTGGTAGCCAAGGGTTTTCGTCAAGAAGAAGGAATAGACTATGACGAAACTTTTGCCCCAGTAGCTAGACTTGAGGCAATCAGAATGTTCCTAGCATAAGCTTCATACGAAAACTTTAAAGTTTATCAAAAAGATGTCAAGAGTGCATTTATAAATGGAGACCTTCAAGAGGAGGTATATGTTGAACAACCTCCAGGCTTCGTTGAACCAAAGGCTGGACATCTGGTCTACAAACTAAGGAAAGCCTTGTATGGATTGAAGCAAGCTCCAAGAGCCTGGTACGACACACTTTCAGAATTCTTACTTGCTCACAACTTCCAAAAAGGGAAGATTGACACCACACTATTCTTACGGAAAGAGAAGACACATACTCTGATCGTACAGATCTACGTGGATGATATCATTTTCGGATCAACTAATCCGAAACTTTGTGATGAGTTCGCCAAGTTGATGACTGGCAAGTTTGAGATGAGTATGATGGGAGAACTGTCCTACTTTCTTGGGATCGAGGTTAAACAACTGAAGGAAGGGATCTTCATTAACCAAGCTAAGTACACTCGTGACTTAATCAAGAAGTTTGGTATGGAAGGTTCATCTCCCGTCAACACTCCAATGCCAGTCAGTGCCAAGTTAGACCCAGATGTTGATGGCAAATCAGTGAATGTGACTAAGTACAGAGGGATGATTGGATCCTTGCTGTACCTTACAGCAAGTCGCCCGGACATAATGTTTGCAACTTACATCTGCGCAAGATATCAGACGAATCCCAAAGAGTCACATATGCTTCACGTAAAACGGATATTAAGGTATCTCAAAGGGACAATTAATTTGGGACTCTGGTACCCAAAAGAGTCCAACTTTGCCTTATCCGGATATTCTGATGCTGATTTTGCCGGGTGTCGCATAGATAGGAAAAGCACCAGTGGTACATGCCAATTCTTTGGAAACAGATTAATCTCTTGGTTCAGTAAGAAGCAGAATTCCGTATCAACATCTACTACTGAAGCGGAATATATAGCTGCTGGGAGTTGTTGCGCACAGCTTCTCTGGATGCAAAGTCAACTTACTGACTACGGTTTCAATATGACATCTGTTCCACTCTACTGTGACAATACCAGTGCTATTGCTATCAGCAATAATCCTGTCATGCATCCAAAGACAAAACATATTGAGGTCAGGCATCATTTCATTCGCGATCATGTTCTTAAAAAGCACATATCCCTGGAACATGTTGCTACTGAAGATCAACTGGCGGATATACTTATAAAGCCCCTACCTGATGTAAGATTTTCTAAACTTCTTCTCAAATTAGGTATGCTTGACTTTTCTGCATAGCTTCTCACCTGTTATCCATCAGTAGTTATTTTCAGAACATGCATTGTTGTACTTTATGGTTAGTGATAGATACTGAACTTCATGTTTAACTATCTTACTTTAATCGTGTAAATGCTCTGATATTTCTCACTAAGTTCATATGGGAGGATGCTTGTCTATCCGGACTATTCTGATGTCATGAATTCAATTCAACTCCATCTTCCATCATATGTCTTATGATTTAATGACTGACTGAAATATCTAAGATGCATGGTTGAGGAATGATTTGGATAGCTTGGATTGAAAGTGGAAATTCACTATGTCTGCCGATCAGCTACTTGAGTGAAGTAAATCAAGGATAGGCAGCAGTTTCTCACGATTCATATTAAACAGGAAACGTCTTGATAGGCTCTAAAAGTCAACAGGGGAGAAATTGCTCTCTCTATTATTTAAGTAAAACCCTCGGATTCGTACTTCATGACCTCTTTCCTGGCTGTCTATCTGAGGGGGAGTCATCCTCGAGAAGATCGTATCAAAATGATTCGCTGATCTCAGGGGGAGAGAATACTTCATTAAATCTTAAGTAAGGCCCTCTGTTTCAAAGCAAAAGGCATGACTACAGGGCGGAGAGAATGCTTATTATTAAGTAATGCCTCTCTGATATGTCTCGGATGTTCCGCCCTATAACTCTCACTCATAAAGCTGATTGGATTTGCACTGTTGAATCGGAATTGCGGATTGCTTGGCTGTTATCTTCCTCTTCCTAGCATTTTAGGCATGACAGTCGGTTGTAACATCATACATCATGTGCTCTTCCTTCCATTTTCACTCATACATTCTCTGATGGATGAAGTCATATAAATCTAATTAATCTTTGCTCTCATTGTCAGTATGAAGGATTGGCTATGTTGACCTATTGGATTTATGTGTTAATTATCTCACACATACATTGATTTCAGTATGATGGCTTTCACTTCGTTTGTGTGTGTCTAGCACTTAACTTTTTATGCATAAGTTCTTTTTCTTCTTAGTACAGATTGTGTGTTATGCTCTTATATTGTTTATCCGGACTAACCCGAACCTGACGAGACTTGCCCTTCAAAGCATCTACTTGTTAAGTCACAGGTTCAGATTCTCTTTTCACTTTATTGCTCTATCGTATCAGATGTCTCGGATTTCTAAGGTGTTGTGGTACCTCATACTCCCTCGACATCAAGACCGCAAAGGAATCATCTCTTTTCAACACTCTGTTATCATGGTTACAGTTAGTCAGTCTCATCCGGATGTTCTTTATATGGATTATCCTTCTCCGGATGAATGTCGGTTTATTTCCTCCTGACAATCTCAATTCGCGATAAACCAAGTAATTATCTTTTATCGCTTATTTTTGAGGAGGGCTATTGATGGTTCATTTAATGCACGCATCGAGCCCGATACTTATCTTTTCAAAAATCCGGAAGTATGCCTACAGCTGTCATCTTTGAATGGTTAGCACAGCCGCCATGTCATAGATCTATTCGACGACGCTAATCCATCACTTCTAATGACATAAGGAAGTCGGGTAGCTCACTGTTCATTTCGCTTAAACTCGAGACCCACTTGCTTCCACGGAAAGGATCCTACTTATACCGCACTATCGGTGTCAACCGAGGTTATCGCTACCAATTCTCAAAACCCTAAATCCTCGGCGCACCTGTTCCGGCAAAGCTCTTCTCTCCTTCTCCCTCACCCTTTCACTCTCAATGGCATCCCAAGCTCTCTATAGTGCTGTTCCTGGCCATCTTGTCGATTGGTCCGGAATCTCTGATCCTCCAGCATGGCTCCACGAGGTTCGCCAGCTACTCGAGCACAACAACCTTTTCACGCTTGTCTCTGCCCCAGCCGATCTTCTAGTCTCGGACGTCCTGGCCTTCCATCACCACTCCACCTCCACTGAGGAGTTTATCCTTTCTGTGGTTCAAGGGGAAACTATCAAGATCACGCCTCAGGTGATCCGGGATGTTTTCAATCTTCCTGCTGGTGATGACATTCGACCAAACGCTGCTGCCATGGCTGCTTCCATGGGGTGTCCTAATAAGGTGAAGGAGTACAAAATGAAGTCCTTCCATGGCCCTCACCGCTGTATGGCCACCATACTCAGCCGGTGTCTTATGGCTCGCTCCACGGCTCTCGACTCGGTTCCGTACGATCTCTTGCTGGCGATGTATGCGGTTTTTGAGTCACTGCCACTTGACTGGGGCAACTTTCTCTTCCGGGTGTTGCGGAATGGGAAACGGAACTCATCTTTTCGAAGGATTCTGTCCCAAATCTTTCGGCATCTTCACCCCGTGCACTTCCAGGGTGAATTGGTGATTCCCTTCCCGGCGTCCTACTACTTCCGCCATCTTACAGCGATGGGACCCTCACCGTTCGCCGCCCTCCGGTCTCCCGTGCCCTTGCTATCGCTTCAGAACAGCAAGTGAGTTCTGTTGGTGAGCCTATTGCCAGCTCGGGCCACGAAGCTAGTTCTGCTCTCCGGTCAGTTCACTCCCGCATCTGGTCTGTTGCTGCTCCGGCACGCTCCCGCAATTCGCTGCACAGCATTCGGGCTGACCCGTCTACTGCTGTAGGGCCCTCTCAGCCGCCCTTCCATGAGGTTTCCACCTCCGTCTCTCTTGCTGAGGTCCCTACCTCTCTTCCTGCTGATGCTGTTGCTGCTGCTGCTGATACTCCCGCACCCATCTCTCTGGTCATAGCGGCTGTTGCTGCTGTTCTTCCGGATCTTCCATCTTCTCCTGCGGAAGCCTCTCCCGCTCACTCTCCAGCCATCCAGGACTATCTCGACCATCTGTCCATCGACATACTGAATGACTGATGGCTGCGCTTCAGCTTTGCCATTACTGCTGACATCCCAGAACCTACCCTCCGGGTGTTTTATGCTCAACACACCCAGACCCCTAGAGGAGATGCTTATTTGGAACTGCTATCACGGCTTTGTAACGCCGTCGCTCCTAAAGGCTGCATCTCCTGCTGCTGCCTCTTCCGGGCCTGCCCATGACGCACGGGCACTTGTCCCTACTGAGGCTGGTCCCTCTTATCCTGCGGATATCCTTACCATTGACCTCTCCGGTCAAAGTGGATCTGCTGCCCCTCATGCTGCTGCTGCTGTACAACCACCGTCCTCTCCTGCTGCCGCCGACTCTGCCCTGCCCACACCTGCCCCTCTTCATGCGGGCGAGTCCTCGAAAGCTCCCGCCTTTGGTCTGGGGCGCACCTCTTTTGCCACGATTTTATCTGAGGCTGCTTTCTCCGCCCAACTCGATCGCCTTGTTGAGGACAGTCGTCTTCAGACCCAGGCTCTTTTCGACCATGTCCGGCCATGGGTGCCGAGCTTCTTTCTGCCTTCTCCTCTACCTCTCTCTCCATGGATTAAAAGCTTGAGCGGCTTGCCGTGTCTTTCTCCGACTTATCTACCTCCATTGCGGACTTAACGCAAGTCGTGGCTAGTCCCTCCCGCTCTCGCCGATATGCCAAACCGGGGGAGAAATCATCTGATCCTTTCCCTCTTTCCACTACTGGCATTGCCTCTCACAAACGGTCTGCACCTGCTCTTCCTCCGGGCCTTCCAGTGCCTAAACGCATCCGTTTCTCCACTGGTCAGACCAGCTCTCCCACTCCTGCTGTTCCATCTGGTGCCATCTCCTTCCTCCCATCATACGCGGAATTGCATCCGGATGATGCTCATGGGAGCATTCTTGCTGCGGCCAAGGCCTATGTCTCCTCCACTTCCGAGCGCCGATGTGTGTCTGCCTTGTCCCCCTTCGAACCACAAGATATCCGGACCATACTGTCTGAGGAGGGACAATTTTCCACTGATGACATCGACAACTATGCTCTGGCGGTAAAAATGGAGTTGAGGCTATTCCCCTCTTTACTTGAGGAAGGCCTTGATTTTGATATTCTTCCTTGTTGGGTTGAAAACCAGTTTCCTGCTGTGGATGTTATTCTATCCTACATCAATGGTACATCAGAGAACAACCGACCATAGACCTCTCTGTCCATCGTTTTCATTCCCTTCGGGATCGACTCCCCACATTTCATGCTGACTGTTTTCCTGATCAAAGAGAAGAAAATTTTGCTTCTGGATTCCCATCAGGTTGTTGACCGCCCGATTAGAAAGAATCAGATGAGGAGTCTCGTTCGAGCCTTGTCGGATGCAATCAGACAGAGTTCTCTCTACGAAGACTTGAATCTACCACCTCTTGGTCAGGATGAAGTACTCATGGGGACGATCCGGAACAAGAAGAATGTACCCCAGCAACCCGATGGAAACAGCCTTTATCTGCTACTTCTTGAAATCTGTTATCTCCTTCGATGATGACTGGAAAAATATCATCGAGTTCTCCAAGAAGCAGACAATGGCACTACGAGAGCATGCAGCAAGGATGATCTTCAAATATAGTAAGTCGTATCTACCATAATTTATATCTATACTAGGGCTTAATGTATTCCTGCTGTATCTGAGTGGAACTGTTCTCTTTAATCCTTACCTCTGTTATTTCTTGCTGCCTTACCGGATTAGATTACAAAGGGTTTCGCATATCCATATTGGGGGAGATTGTTGGATCAAACCGAGAATTTGGATAATGCGGAACAAACCCTATGTAATTTGACTCGAGATGTTTCATGTTTACCATTAAGTCTGTGCAGATGAGTTAACTCTAAATCCGAACCTACTCGTGTGAGAACAAAGCTAAGGACAGGATACATAATCCTGATCCGGATCATGATGAGTATCGTCATTCACTTGGTACATAACCGAGTCTTTATCCGGAGTAAGGACTTTTCGTGCGAACTAAATACTTGACAAAACGACTTAAGGAACCCGTGTCTAATTCTCAATTTGGCTAAGTCAATTGATATGGAATGAGATTCGAAGTCTACCACTCGCATGGAATAAGAGAGACCTGTTGTGAAGAGAGAATCGAAATTGTCACTCCACTGAACTAAAGAAAAGGAAGACACGGACTGAGAAATCCAAGTCTCATTTGAACGGAGCAAGGACAATTGTTGCGGAGTAAGGACATCAAATGCGGAATAAGGAATCTGAACCATTACTCATGCGGAGTAAGGAAGCGCTGATGCGGAGTAAGCTCTCTGGACCACTACTCATGCGGAGTAAGGAAGAGCTGATGCGGAGTAAGCTCTCCGAACCACTACTCATGCGGAATAAGGAAGCGCTGACATGGAACAAGGATTCCAGGACTTCATTCACATGGAGTAAGCAACCACTGACACGGAGTAAGGATCCAAGCTTCGCTGATACGGAGTAAGGAACCTTATGCCGGACTAAGAAGACGCTGCTTCATCATTTTCGAGCCGCATTAATTACAATCAGCTCGCTTCGTCCCGATGTAAGACATGTTGGATCAAGCCCAGAATTTGGATAACGCTGATAAAGCCCTATATAATTTGATTTGAGATCTTTTGTGTTTCTTTGATCATTGCAGAAGATATGTTATTAATCCGGAGATACACTCGTGAGAGCAAAGCTAAGGATAGGATACATAATCCTGATCCGGACAAGAGTGAGTGTCGTCAAACACTTGGTAAATAACCAAGTCACCAATACATACAGAATAAGGAACATTCTTGCGGACTAAGAACTTAAAAGCTACGGATTACGGAATCTGCTCTTAATGCCTCAAACGGACTAAGTCAAACTGATGCGGAGTAAGAATCTTGGTCTACAAGGTCACACGGAGCTAAAAAGTTAAGTCTTTCACTCAAATGAACTAAAGTAAAGAAGACACGGAGTAAGGCATCCGAGTCTTTTATACACACGGAGTAAGAAAGTACTAATGCGGAATAAGGACCCGAGTCCTTATTCGCACGGAGTAAGGAACGTAGATGCGGAGTAAGGAATCCGGACCACTCACTCATGCGGAGTAAGGATGTGCTAGTACGGAGTAAGCCATCTGATCTTTTAGACTCACACGGAGTAAGGAACTTACATACGGAGTAAAGAACTTACATACGGAGTAAGGAACTTACATGCGGAGTAAGGAAGCGCTGATACGGAATAAGCACTCTGACCTTCTCATTCATACGGAGTAAGGAAGCGCTGACACGGACTAAGGATTCCAGTATCAAATAGATACGGAGTAAGCAACCACTGACACGGAGTAAGGTTTCAAGCTTCATTAGGTACGGAGTAAGGAAAATTACACCGGACCACGAAGATGTTGCTTCAACTTAACCGCATTTAAGGTTATCAGCTCGTGGTGTCCTGATGTAAGACAAACTTGTTGAGAACCTGAAGAATCTTACACGTGGATCACCCGGATATGTGGACACAACTTTAATTAGATTTGGGAACTCACAAAGGCACTTATACTCTTCAAACCCAAGATCTTGAGCTCCACAGACCGCAGCAATCAAGGCAGAGAGACTATCGAGGAATAGTTAGTGTTGAACGCATTCCGGAACTACAAGTTCCAAGGTTGTCTTTTAGGAATGTTTTTATATAAATATTTATACTTGTAAATTTGAAGGTGTGTGCGAGCAAGCCTAAAAAAATCCTGTGTATGCACAAGAGTTCAAAGAGATAATATAGGCTAGAGTGTGAATCCTATTGTAAACAGAGTGTAAAAGAGTCTTACTTCTATTTTGTTGTATTTATCTTTTGATAATAAAACAAAATACGTCCACTATCTGGTTATCTTCCGCAGTAATTCTATCACTTAACTAGATAAGTGTTTGTGTCATAAGAGAATATAAAGCGTTTGGATAAGAACCTATTCACCCCCCTCTAGGCTGCAAGGGACCATCAAGTGGTAACAGAGCAAGTTCTATTTGTTCTAAGTAGAGATCCCACTCTTTCACTCTCAGCAATGGCCGAAGAAAACAGTATGCTATTCAACACTCGCCTTAACTCCGGAGGTGCACAAGAGCCCATCCCGAATCGAAGCAGCAGTGAAAACGTCGACCCACCTCAACCTGCTGCTGCCTCCACTGCTCAACCACGGAGTTCTGGTTTTACTCTGACAAAACCGCCCAAATTCGCACCTAAGCTTTTCTCCCAGTGGAAAGCTCGCATGAAGATGTTCATGGTATGCCATGACCATCTCATGTGGCCCTGTCTTCATCAGGAGATTCCAATTCCGATGACTATCGGAGAACATGGAGTTAGAAGGCCAAAGACGGATGCCGAACTTACCAACGATGAAAGAGCCTGGTAGTGCACTAGCGAAAAGGCTTTGGCCTACGTTACATCGTCTTTGGATTCCGAGGCTTTCACGAACTTCCAGGGCTGCATGTCAACAAAAGCTGTCTGGGATAAACTGACAATCCTCTATGAGGGAAGTCAGTCCCAGATGCAAAACGTGATATGTGCTCTCAGACAGAACTTTGAGAGTTTCAATCACAAACCTGGCGAATCCCTTGAGAGTATCTATCGGAGATTCGGCAAGCTCATTCTAGAGCTAAAAACTGTCAATGAACACTACACTCAGTCTCAAATCAATGACAAGTTCTTTCGATCCTTGCCAGATCGCTACTCCAAGCAGCTCCAGATGCAAGCTGACAAAAACTGGCCGTTTACTGCCCATGAAGAAATATACGGAGAGCTTCGGACTCACGAGGTCAGATTCAGATACACTGACCGTGATGAGAAAATAGCTCGGAAAGAAAAAGGGGTAGCCCTCAAAGCTACGGAATGCTCCAGTAATCATCAAGAGGATGATACGGATGAGTCAGAGAATTCTGACTCAGACGCAGAAGAGGAAATAGCTCTTCTTGTTAAATCCTTTGAACGATTCCTTTAGAAAAGTAGAAAAGGATTCAGAAGAGGCTCCTCATCATCCAGAAGGAAGGAACGATCGGAGTCGAGCTCCCAAGAATGCTTTAATTGTGGAAAACCCGGTTACTGGGCCAAGGAATGCAGATCCAAATCTAAGACAGCAGAGAAAAGTGACAAGGTTACTCCTCGATGAACCACCTCAGACAACAGCAAAAACAAGAGGAAGGCGTTCATGACAAAGTACATCAGTGGCTCGGAAGAAGAGGAGGAATCCTCAGATGATGAGTCAACTCCTAAGCCGAACGTCTGCCTCATGGCAAATACTGAGGTACCTTCTATCTCTGAGCTCATGAGTAAAATAGAATCTCTTGTTACTGAACGAGATCATGAAAAGAATGAGAGACTAATAATTACTCAAATGTACAAAGATATGGAAAGTCAGAATAAACGTCTTGAATTTACTATTGCTAGACTTGAAAAAGACATAGCTGACTTCAGAGGAAAAGAAGCTTGGTATCACGATTTAAGGGCTGAAAATTATCTACTAAATACCAATCTCTCAGGCCTAAAAGTTATTGTAAAAAGACTCGAGAATGAACTAGAACAGGAAAAGGAAATAAATCGCAAGTGGCTTAAATCCGGGGAAATAGCCTCTTCATTTAGGACTGATCCGGACAATGTTCGAGTCAAACCTGGCCTAGGTCCAGAATCGTCAACCTCCAATGCTCAAGCTACTGAGTGTCCTCCAGATTTCACTCCAAAACTAACCAACTTATATCCTGTTAGTACGTCTAAACCGTTGGATGGTTTCATTTCAGGTGGCACCATAGTTTATGACTGTGGAGTTGAGGCTGTTACTGCACTTCCCGAAGTAGTAGCACCCGTAACTAATGATGAAGGGAAGGCTGCTGCAGTTAAAGCCAAAACTGTAGCACCCAAAAAGAAAGGAAAGGCTAAGGCTGACGCATCTAATGCCAAGAGCGCGTCACCCAAACACAATGGATTAGGCCAGAGGGAATAGAGTAAAAAGTCTGTAAAATCTAAGAGACCTGTATCCCTTGTTTGTACTCCGCATTATAGTGTCTGTTCCATCTGTAGGGAAATAGGTCATTATCACTATGAATGTTGGAGTTTATCTGATAACTGGCTTTGTAATCAAATTCGTACCAATAAAGATCAGTTCAATAAAAAGGGTTCTTCGGGCAAAACAAAAGCTAAACCTCAAAGGAGTGTCTCTCCCAAGATAACCCAAATAAAAGAAGCAGCTAAAACTAACAAATTAAAGTCAACTTGGAGGGCTAAAAGTCCTAGCAAAGTCAAATCCGGAACTGTTGACATTACTGCTGTTCTTTCTAACCGCCCGAAACAAGTTTGGGCACCAAAAGTGTAAACTGTTGTCTTTCAGGAGCATCTCTGGAATGCACTGCCGGATCACTTGAAGTTAAAGATCAATCAAAGCAAGTGGATCCTCGATAGTGGATGCTCCGGACATATGACGGGTGATCAGACTCTGCTTGTAGAAGTTAATGAAAAACGAGGTCCATCCGTTTCATATGGTGACAATAGCAAAGGTAAGACTGTCGCGTATGACACTTTAACCAACGGCTGTGTATCAATCACTAGAGTTGCACTAGTCGAAGGTTTGAAGCATAATTTTCTAAGTGTCAGTAATTTATCTGACAAAGGATTTACTGTTTCCTTTATGTCCAACACCTGACAAGATGGGGAAAACTTATCCAGGAGATGTAAAGTTATCCGGATCAAGAGATGGGGACATATACTCAGTGGTCTTAAGAAATAATTCTTCTGACCCTGTATGCTTCCTCACTAAAGCTTCAGATGAAGATAGTTGGTTATGGCACAAGCGATGCGCACATTTAAACTTTAAGACACTATCTAAGTTAGCATCACTTGATCTTGTCACTGGTCTACCTAAACTCAAATACTTCAGAGACACTCTTTGTCGAGAATGCCAACTCGGCAAACAGACCAAATCAGTTAATTCAATAACTGCTCCTCTGCAACTTCTTCATATGGACCTTTGTGGTCCTATTTCTGTTCCTTCGCTGGCTGGTGCGAGATATACCATTGTGGTTATCGATGATTTCACCAGATACACATGTGTGATGTTCCTGAAATCAAAGGATCAAACTTTTGAGCATCTTGTAGATCTTTTCAACTGGATAAGCAACTCACAAGGACTGAGCATAAAGTGCATCAGGAGTGATCATGGTACAAAATTTGATTTTTCAGATATGAGATCATATTGTTCTGAACAGGGCATTTAGCATGACTTCTCTGCGCCCAGAACTCCACAACAAAATGGGGTAGCTGAGCGCAAGAATCGTACTTTAGTCGAGGCTGGTAGATCTATGTTAGCAGGGGCAACGCTTCCTCTCAGTCTATGGCCTGAAGTTGTGTCCACTGCCTGCTATGTTCAGAACAGAACTCTAATAAATAAATCTACCATGAAAACACCCTATGAGATGTGGAGAGGACGAAAGCCTTCAATTTCACATTTCAGAGTTTTTGGGTGTACTTGTTATATATTGATAAATGGCAAAGAAACCCGGAATAAATTTGAACCAAAATCTGATGATGGGATTTTTGTCGTGTACTCATTACATAGCAAGGCTTATCGGGTCTTCAATAGAAAACTTTTTAAAGTTGAAGAATCTATCCATGTGACTTTTGATGAAGCTAATCTTGATTGGTCAAAAGTTACTCGAAGTTTATGAATGTTCCTGACACACATTCTGACCAACCACGTGGCATCAGCGAAGCACAAAGAAATTATATGGATGATGCTACGGATGATTCGGACTCAGGACTATCGTTAAGCTCCGAACATACTCCTACGGATACCCAAAATTCCGGAGCACCTTCAAGTCTATCCAGACCAGTTAACACTGAAAGAAACAGTGTTGAAGAACCACCTAGTTCTACCGTACCTTCTAATACGGAAACATCTAGTCCGGAAAGAAGCTCAACCAGCAGATACACCTGAACCACCTAACCTGGCGAGCTTCAAATTATTCAAGATCAACCATCACATGCACAGAATTACAGATGGACCCGAAACCATCCCTCAGATCAAGTGATTGGTGATCCTACTGTTTGTGTAAGAACAAGAGCAGCCACCTCCAACATGTGTTTTTACTCGTGTTTTCTATCTCAAATATAACTAAAGGTGGTGGATGAAGCTCTTCGGGATTCGAATTGGATAGAAGCCATGCAAGAAGAGCTGAATCAATTAAAGAGAAATAATGTGTGGACTCTAGTACCAAGGCCTAAGTCTCAGCAAGTCATAGGAGTTAAATGGGTGTTCCGAAACAAGCTTGATACGGATGGAATTGTAATCCGGAACAAAGCCAGACTGGTAGCCAAAGGATATCGTCAAGAAGAAGGCATAGACTATGATGCAATTTGCATCTGCGCAAGATATCAGGCAAATCCCAAAGAGTCACATATGCTTCATGTAAAACGGATATTAAGGTATCTCAAAGGGACAATTAATTTGGGACTCTGGTACCCACAAGAGTCCAACTTCGCCTTATCCAGGATATTTTGACGCTGATTTTGCCGGATGTCGCATAGACAAGAAAAGCACCAGTGGTACATGCCAATTCCTTGGAAATAGATTGATCTCTTGGTTCAGTAAGAAGCAGAATTCCATATCAACATCTACTGCTGAAGCGGAATATATAGCTGTTGGGAGTTGCTGTGCACAGCTTCTCTGGATGCAAGGTCAACTTACTGACTATGGCTTCAACATGACATCTGTTCCACTCTACTATGACAATACCAGTGCTATTGCTATCAACAATAATCCCATCATGCATCCAAAGACAAAACATATTGAGGTCAGGCATCATTTCATTCGCAATCATGTTCTTAAAAAGCACATATCCTTGGAACATGTTGCTACTGAAGATCAACTGGCGGATATACTTACAAAGCCCCTACCTGATGTAAGATTTTCTGAACTTCTTCTCAAATTAGGTATGCTTGACTTTTCTGCATAGCTTCTCACCTATTATCCATCAGTAGTTGTTTTCAGAACATGCATTGTGCTTTTATTGATAGTAGTAGATACATACTGATCTTAATGATAATCATACTTACTGTCTAATGTGCTTCATGCTTCTGATATTGATAGCAACTTCATATATGGGATGATGGTTGCGTTTCCCGACTGAAGTCGTTTAAGCAAACATGATTAAAGTTTATATGATTAACCTCATTCTGGTTTGATGATCTTAATTTCCACTGATCATCACATGACAAATGCTTGTTCATTTAGATTACTCTATTAACATGTATTGTTGAAGAAATGAAATGGGTTAGCTTGGAATGCCTGGTGGATGAATATACAATCGCAGTCTGATCAGCTTCTGAAGTATAGTTTCCTAAAAAGATAGACTGTGCTGAATTTCTTTAAGCCGGAAAGGTCTACCGAGAGGATTGCACAATCTACGGGGGAGAAAATGCTTTATAAATTATTCAAGTAATACCCCCGTATATGTCTCATGACCTCTTTCCTGGCTATCTATTCGAGGGGGAGCCTTTCATTGAGAGGATCGAATGATCTACGGGGGAGCCTAAGCTTCATCTATTACCTTAGTAATAACCCCCTAATATGTCTCAGATACTCCCTCCTCTGAACCTTTACTTCCGGATCTGACTGGACATGCGTTGTTGAAACAGAATTGCGGCATGCTTGGATGTATTTTTCTTCTTCAACCATGCATTTTAATCGGATAATCAAGTACTTGCTTTTGACATGTGTCCACTTCCTCATTTTTCACTCATGAATCCTAGTTTGGTCAAATCATATGATTTTTAATTAATCTTAGCTATGTCGTTCAAAGACGGTTTGTTTATGTTGACCTATATGAACTTGTGTATTTATTATCTAACATATGCCCTGATTCAGTCACATTGATCATTCTCTAGTATGTATATGTCTATTTCATTCTTGGTAATGCATAAGTTCTGCTACTCTTTAGTTCGGATTATATAGCTCTTCACTGACTATTTTCTCCTATCCGTACTAATCCTTACCTGTTAAGCTTTTGTACTTTTAGCTTATTTTTGTGAAGCTACAGGTTCAGATTTTCTTTGCACCCTTATCGATAAATCCAGTCCATAGTCTTGGATTTGAAGTGTTGTGGTATTTCTCTTCTCTTTGACTTATTGATAGCAAAGGAATCTACTTCTTTTTAACCGCACTCTGTTACTCCGGACACGGTCTACTTTTCATCCGGATACTCGTCACACGACTATCGTTAATTCCGGATGATTGTCGGTTCATTCCTCCGGACTCCTGACACTGTCAAAGTGTGATAATCCATGTCTTATTATATATCGCGTGCTTTTGAGGAGGCATCATGATGATTCATTAAATGCATGTCTTAGGATGCTCACACTTCCTCGGAAGGCAAACGGCTGTTACCCTTACTTGGTCATGCCGTCTCCACGTCATCTTTTAATTCGGAGGCGCATCGATATCAAGACTAATGACATTAGCCTGTCAAGCGGTTTACTGTTTCACTCGCCACATTCCTAGACCCGCTGACATTTACGGACTCGGTCTTATATATTCTGGTCATTCCTGCGAAGCACGAGTGTTACTCTTTTCAAATCCCTAAAACTCTCGTTGCTTCTTCAATCCCCAAAGACCTCGCCTTCCCTCTCGCCCTTCACCTTTCATCTATAATGGCACCCAGAACCTCTCTTTCCGGCGTCAATCCCGGCCATCTGGTCGATTAGAGCGCTATCTCCAACCCTCCGGACTGATTTTTCCATATTCGCCCTCTTCTAGAAGCCTCTCACATACTCGACTTGATCTCTAATCCTATCGATCTTCTTGTAGACGACATTCTCGAGTACTACCAACGGATCCGCTGTACCACCGACTCCATCATCTCCTATGCTTGCGGTGAATCCATCCTCATTACCCCCGACGTTCTCCGCGCTGCTCTCAGCCTACCCCCCGGGGAACCACAGCGCCCCGATGCCGATCCAATGGCAGCTTCCATGGGTTGCACCTATAAAGGCAAGGAATACAAGGTGAAGTCCTTCCAAGGCCGCTATCGCTGTATGGCGGTCATATTGAGTGGCTGTTTATTGGCTCGCACTTCCGCTCTGAACTCTGTTCCGTACGATCTTCTTCTGGCCATGTACGACATTTTCGAAGGTCTTCCGTTGGACTGGGGGACATTTCTGTTTTGACTACTGCAGACTGGACCCAAGAACCTTTCCTTCGGGCACATCCTTAGCATTGTCTTTCGGCATCTTCATCAGAACCATTTCGCCCGCTCTGATGCTGTTTCATTTCCTCTGGCTTATTACCTTCGCTATCTTACGCCTGATGGGAACATGGCAGCCCGTCGTCCCTCTGCAGCTCTCCACCTTCTCCCTGCCATGGAACAACAAGGCAATTCTGTTGGTGACCCCTTCGACAGCCATGTCGCTAACGTCAGCTCCGCTCACCGATCCTCCCGGATTCGGTCCGTTGCTGCACCCTCCATTTCTCGGGCCTCCCAACACAGCGTCCGTACCGAACCCTCTGAGGTTGCGGGGCCATCTCAGCGCAGTGCTTCTAGAGCTGTTTCTTCAGCACCTTCTGCTACGGATGTCCCCACCCCCTCCACTTCCTCTGTTGCTGCTGTGGTTGATACCGCCGTTGCTGCCGCAATTGCTGATGTCCCGGAATCTATTCCAGAAGCTCCTTTGCCTCCCCTACCTCAACCCCGAGATTACCTTGACCATCTCTCCGCCGACACCTTAGCGGACCTTTGGCTCCATTTCAGCCTTGCCCACACCGCCTCCATTCCTGACACTGATCTCCGGGTGTTTTACACTCGCCATACTTAATCCCCGGAGACCATGATCATCTGGAATTTGGACCAAGGCTTTCTTATGTCGGCCTCCATTCCAGATGTGCCGTTCCCTAACCCCTCCAGCCCGGTCCATGCTGCACAGAGTCCTTCTCCTGCTAAGGTTGGACCTTCTTCTCCTGCTGTTGACATTCCCGTTGTTGACCTATCTGGTCAAAGCGGGTCCGCTGCTCCGGATGCCTCTGCTGCTCCGGATGCCCCTTCTGCTGCTGCTGCTGCTGATACTCCTGCGGACTCCTCTGCCCAGCACACTCCTGCTCCTGTTCATGAGGGGGAGTCCTCCAAAGCTCCAGAGTTGGCCCTTAGGCGTGCTTCTTTTGGCACGGTCCACTCTGACGTTGTGCTCTCCGCCCAGCTGGACCGCCACGCCCAAGCTCATAGCGCCCAAATATCCGCCATCGCCGCCAAGGTTGATGCTCTTGGCGCCCAACTCCTCTCCGCCCTCATCGACTCCTCCACCTCCATGGAACAGAAGATGGACCTCGTCGCCTCGTCCGTCCACTCCTTGTCTACCGCCTTCGCGGACCTGGCGCTCACGATGGCTCGCCCTCCCGTTGCTCCCCGGCGATCTGCCAAACCGGGGGAGAGAGTGTCATCTGATCCTTCTGCTCCTCCTGCATCAGAAACCTCCACTCGTGCTGAGAAGTGGCCTGCCTCTTCATTGCTTCAGGGAGTTCAAATCCCCAAACGTAGCCGCTTCTCTCAGCCAAGCTCCTCGAGTGCAGCTCTTCCTCCATCCTCTCCATCCACAGTTGACACCTTCCTCCCATCATATGCGGCGTGTGACCCTCTTGATGTAGACGGAAGCGTGCGTAAGGCAATGCTTTCCGACGCTGCGTCTTCTGCTGAGAGAAGATGTCTCTCGACCTGTACCCCTTCTCCTCGGACGACATTCGGACCCTTTGTTCGGAGAAAGGCCTCTTTACAATAGACGACATTGACAACTTCTCTAGGGCTGCTAAAATGGAGATGAGGCTGTTTCCATCTCTATACAAGGATGGCCACTTGTTTGAAGTTCTGCCGTGCTGGAATGAGGGCTATCTTCCCAGTATAGATATCATTCAGTCCTTTATCAAAGGAACTGCTGAGGATGGCAAGCCATGAAGAACTCTCTCAACTATCCTCATTCCGTACCGGATCATGTCGCCACATTTCATGATGGCTGTCTTCATGATTCAATCCAAACAGATGATTCTGATTGATTCTCATCAGATTGTGGAGCAGTATGTAAAAAAGAATCAATGGGAACCACTGTGTCTCAGATTGATTGAAGCTGTGAAGAAAGCCGGATTATATGAAAAGTTGGGCATCACTCCTTTGAGACCAACTGAGAAGCTGAAGGCGACATTCCGGGGCAAGAAGCAAGTGCCACAACAGCCAAATAGAGATAGCTGCGGAGCCTTTGTCTGTTACTTCACCAAGTCATTCTTAAGTGTGGACAAATCTTGGAGCCAACACACCACTTATACGATGAAGCAGACAATGGAGCTTAAAGAGAAAGCAGCAACAATGATTTTCAAGTATAGTAAGCCTTATGTACCTTAATGAAAATCTTGTATAAAGGCTGAATTGTATTCTATTCTTGATAAATGAAAATGGTTGTGATGTGTATTCTGTATGTTATCTTTTTGCACTGCTTGCCAGATCAGATTACAAAGGGTTTGGGCATATCCATAATTGGGGGAGATTGTTGGATCAAGCCCAGAATTTGGATAATGCTGATAAAGCCCTATGTAATTTGATTTGAGATCTTTTGTGTTTCTTTGATCATTACAGAAGATATGTTATTAATCCGGAGATAGACTCGTGAGAGCAAAGCTAAGGACAGGATACATAATCCTGATCCGGACAAGAGTGAGTCTCGTCAAACACTTGGTAAATAACCAAGTCACCAATACATATGGAATAAGGAACATTCGTGCGGACTAAGAACTTAAAAGCTACGGATTACGGAATCTGCTCTTAATGCCTCAAACGGACTAAGTCAAACTGATGCGGAGTAAGAATCTTGGTCTACAAGGTCGCACGGAGTAAAAGAGCCAACACGGAGCTAAAAAGTTAAGTCTTTCACTCAAATGAACTAAAGTAAAGAAGACACGGAGTAAGGCATCCGAGTCTTTCATACATACAAAGTAAGAAAGTACTGATGCGGAATAAGGACCCAAGTCCTTATTCGCACGGAGTAAGGAACGTAGATGCGGAGTAAGGAATCCGGACCACTCACTCATGCGGAGTAAGGATGTGCTAGTACGGAGTAAGCCATCCGATCCTTTAGACTCACACGGAGTAAGGAACTTACATACGGTAAGGAACTTACATATGGAGTAAGGAACTTACATGCGGAGTAAGGAAGCGCTGATACGGAATAAGCACTCCGACCTTCTCATTCATACGGAGTAAGGAAGCGCTGACACGGACTAAGGATTCCAGTATCAAATAGATACGAAGTAAGCAACCACTGACACGGAGTAAGGTTCCGAGCTTCGTTAGCTACGGAGTAAGGAAAATTACACCGGACCAAGAAGATGCTACTTCAACTTAACCGCATTTAAGGTTATCATCTCGTGGTGTCCCGATGTAAGACAAACTTGTTGAGAACCTGAAGAATCTTACACGTGGATCACCCGGATATGTGGACACAACTTTAATTAGATTTGGGAACTCACAAAGGCACTTATACTCTTCGAACCCAAGATCTTGAGCTCCACAAACCGCAACTGTCAAGGCAGAGAGACTACTGAGGAATAGTTAGTGTTGAACGCATTCCGGAACTACAAGTTCCATGGTTGTCTTTTAGGAATGTTTTTGTATAAATATTTATACTTGTATATTTAAAGGTGTGTGCGAGCAAGCCTGAAAAAATCCTGTGTATGCACAAGAGTTCAAAGAGATAATATAGGCTAGAGTGTGAATCCTTTTGTAAACAGAGTGTAAAAGAGTCTTGCTTCTATTTTGTTGTATTTATCTTTTGATAATAAAACAAAATACTTCCACTATCTGGTTATCTTCCGTAGTGATTCTATCACTTAACTAGATAAGTGTTTGTGTCATAAGAGAATATAAAGAGTTTGGATAAAAGCCTATTCACCCCCCTCTAGGCTCCAAGGGACCATTGAGACAAACCCGTTGTAGACCTAAATTACCTTACACGTGGATCACGCGGAGATGTGGACACGGTCTCAAATACAATTGGAATCAAGCAAAGAATTCATTACAACTTATGCTTCCAATATTTCGAGCTCCACATCCGCAGCAATTAAAGCTTCAGCATTTTCCGATGAAGAACTTCAATGCTTCACACTGCTCGGAAAATGCAGTTCCAAGATAGATTTCTAGGGTGTCTATATATATGCCTAAAGCAATGTAAATGAAAAATGCGCGTGTGCTTACTTGTACTTATACACTTATAAGCGTATATCTTGTATAGAGCCAAGAGACAGAGACTTACTGCCAAGTGTGTGTATTTATAACAGAGTGTTGTGTTGTAATCAGCTAAAACGCTATTTTGCCTTGTTGTAATTATCTTCAGATAATAAAGCAACATACTTCCACTACCTGGTTAATCTTCCGCACTGATTTTATCCGTTTAACCAGAGTGAGTGTCTAAGCCATTAAAAGAGAGAGAAATTTTCAAAGAGCCTATTCACCCCCCCCCCTTTTAGGCTCTCCGGGACCAACAGTATCACTAGGCAGCTCAACTAGTTGGGTCTCCTCCGGAGTGGGATCAGCTGAGATATAGGTTTCTGCAATGTTCTCAACTACCTCAGCTATATGCGTTGTTGCTGCAGACACAGAGGAACCGCGTGAAGTCTACAGGACTGGTGCCGGTGGTCGTGGAATGCGGACTAGGGCCCTGACAGAACTGGTCGTGTCCTCTGCATGACTTCTTGCACTCGACTTGATCTCGAGCTGGCCATCCACGTACAGGCTCTTAAATATATACTTTGTCGGCAGTTGTACCGCGGGTCGGTGGTTGAAAACATCAGGACGAAGGTACCTCAAAACTTTGGTCAGATTCAGGACAAAGTGGTCCTTCCTAGTCTTAATCATGTTGTGTATTTGAGTTCCCCAGTCTATCCTTCTTCTTTGTAATATACTACACATGATCTTCATCTACACATGGCTTGCAAAGTCATGAGCCGTCTTCTTGCACATTAGGGACTATCCAGTTAAGACGACAGCCGCCAGTGCCTGACCAAAGAACCCAAGCTTCAGGGTTCCCCGTCCTTTCTTTCCAGGGTTAGAATACCCCAGAAAAGCCTTACACTCCTCTTGGGAGAGATAGGTAAGGGCTGGAAGTCACCTTTAGGGAGTGGAAGAGCATCGCAGAGCGTTTCGGATGAGATCCGAATCTCCAATCCTTGTATTGTTCTCACCAGGTCGTCTCTAGAGATGGCTAACGTCTCATGAAACTGCGAGACGTCTTCCACTAGCACATCTTGCATCTTGGAGCATACGGATGCTATCCCCGACTCATCTAGGCGATTTATGAACTCGCCCAGCCAGCTGACCTTTGCGTTGCCTATGGCTTCCCAATCAACAATGAAACCCGAGACGATCTCGCCTAATCCTTCTACCATCGATGAGCTAGGTCCTGTCATAGAGCTTTAGGAGGGAGAAAGTGACACTCATAGAGAGAGAGTGTGGTAAGGTTTGAAGATGGTCAAAGGAGAGAGATAGAGAGAGAGATGAGGGGACGAAGATCAAAGAGAGAGATAAAGTGTTAAGGTTAGGGTTCGAATGTGAAAGCGAAGAACATACCTTTTGGCTCTGTCTCTATCTGTGACTTATATATGAGGTGGAAGTGTAATGTAGAAGTCACATACTCTGTCGGTTTGTCTTCAGGATTCACGTCTTTTTGTCTAACCCGTCTCTTCATCTTTCGTATCCACCCATTGGAGTACTTAAGCGATAAGTGCATGTCACCCATTATGTCGGTGTATTTTGAATTTTAAGTGCATAGTGACATGCTGACGTGTCTTCGACGCTTGAGCAACGAGGAAGCTGAATCTGTCTTGCTTTGACCCTTTGGAAACTACGACTCTATGAAGTTGCGTTTTGGAGAGATTGCAAATTCTTCGAGCTTAGAGGCTTCGAAGCAGCAATCTTTGAGGCAGCAGTTCTTCAATGTTGTTTGCTTCGTGTTCGATTACGGATTCAGCAACAAAGGTGGATTTCTCTGGACTTGTTCAACACTTAACAACATGAAAGTGACGTATAGGATATTTCACATAAAATCATGCATGATGAACAGTGTTGTAAGCGGAATTAAGATTACGTGCCCAAAACTTGAGTTCTTTCAACTGTACTACCTGGTTTACATGTACAACTACTATAGTATGATCATTTATATTTCCATTAAGCTTAGAAATGATTAAGTGCATCATCATCTAATTCTTTATGCAGGGAATTGATCACAATGTTAACATAACATCCAGTAAACCATGGTTAGTCCATAGCAACAACCCAATCATGAGATCAGCAGTCGACTCACATATTTAGCAAAACTCACTCAGTGAAGGCCTCACCCTCTCACTCTCGGATCAACATGTGAGTTTGATTCAAGAACTAGGATTGCACTGTTTAGTATAATCATGGTCAACCAAATCTTACCACAAACCTTGATCCAACAATGATTTTCAGTTCTGCATAGATGACTTGAGAGACAAGATGGCCTTATTGAGAATCAGAACACACACTCTAGTATTGCCTAACGTACAACACAACATATACATAGAGTTTGGAGTTTGATCACTCATGTTTTCTGTGTGAGTTGTCCTATTCTTTTGTATAACACCATTTCTGAGTGCTTAATCATGAACTTTTTCACATGGACAGAGCTCACCGCAGTTTTTTTTTGACTCAATTGATCATACATTTGGTGAACTCCAACTATTACTCTGAAAGAAACACATTCAAGGGAAATAGTGAGGACTCCCCCTAAGATAGGCAATCTAATTTCTATTTTCTTTTCTCATTTAGCCTTTTTCACCTTGTATTTTTCTACTAAAAGGTATTGGCTCTTTTTGAGTAATAGGTTTTTTATGATTCTCAAATACTACAGTCTTAGTCATCCTTAGAGCATTGAATCATTGAGAATCCTTTCCGTGCAAGCCAACAGTACCATGAGATACAACAGTTCCTGCTAGTTAATGAATGCAATTCCACACAAGTGATATTCACTCAGAATAAAAACAACAGATAATGGGAATATCATTTAATTGAAATATGATGGGAAGTGCACTCATTTCACTCTAGACTTGAGGATTCATGACAGGTTACACAAAATATTTATACCAGGTTCAGAGGTAGCAAGTTTCATCCATGTGATTTCTCAATTACCCGCAGGTAATTAGGTTGAAATGAAACACAAGACATGCAGTAAGAATTATGAAGTTAAATCTAGCATGCCAAGTTTTGTCAGAAGTTCATTGAACCTGGCTTCTTGCAGTGGTTTGGTGAATATGTCGGCAAGCTGGTCCTCAATGGATATGTACTCCAGGGAAATGTCTTTCTTTAGCACATGGTCACATATGAAGTGATGTCTGACCTCAATGTGCTTGGTCTTGCGATGTATGACAGGATTGTTTGAGATTGCAATGGCGCCTGTATTGTCACAGTACAGTGGCACAGCCTTGAGGTTAAACCCGTAATCTGAAAGTTGACTGGCCATCCATAGCAACTGAGCACAATAGCCTCCTGCAACAATATATTCAGCTTCAGCAGTTGAAGTTGAAACTAAATTCTGTTTCTTGCTAAACCAAGATACAAGTCTGTTGCCAAGAAGTTGGCATGTTCTACTCGTGCTCTTCCTATCAATCTTGCAACCAGCAAAGTCTGCATCTGAATATTCTCTCAGTTTGAAATCAAGACTCCTTTGGATACCAAAGTCCCAAATTTTTAGTTCCCTTGAGATACCGCATAATCCTCTTGACATGAGACATATGAGACTCCTTGGGATTAACTTGGTATCTTGCACAGATGCATGTTGCAAACATTATATTAGGTCTGCTTGTTGTGAGATACAACAAGGATCCAATCATGCTTCTATATTCTGTAATATCCACCTCTTTGCCTGCTTCATCCATATCCAATTTGGCGTTTGTAGGAATGGGGGTTTTCATGTGAGTCACATCAGTCGTCTTACATTTCTTTAGAATCTCTTTTGTGTACTTGGCTTGACTGATAAAAATCCCATCCTCCAACTGCTTGACCTCCAACCTAAGGAAGAATGAAAGTTCTCCCATCATACTTATTTCATATTTGATGGTCCCTTGGAGCCTAGAGGGGGGCTGAATAGGCTCTTATCCAAACTCTTTTTATTCTCTTATGACACAAACACTTATCTAGTTAAGTGATAGAATAATTGCGAAAGATAACCAGATAGTGGAAGTATTTTGTTTTATTATCAAAAGATAAATACAACAAAATATAAGCAAGACTCTTTTACACTGTTTACAAAAAGATTCACACTCTAGCCTATACTATCTCTTTGAACTCTTGTGCATACACAGGATTTTCAGGCTTACTCGCACACCCCTTTAAATATACAAGTATAAATATTTATACAAAAACATTCCTAAAAGATAACCTTGGAACTTGTAGTTCTGGAATACGTTCAGCACTAACTCTCTGCTTTGACTGCTGCGGTTTGTGGAGCTCAAGATCTTGGGTTTGAAGAGTATAAGTGCCTTTGTGAGTTCCCAAATCTAATTAAAGTTGTGTCCACATATCCGGGTGATCCACATGTAAGATTCTCCAGGTTCTCAACAAGTTTGTCTTACATCGGGACACCACGAGCTGATAACCTTAAATGCGGTTAAGTTAAAGCAGCATCTTCTTGGTCCGGTGTAATTTTGCTTACTCCGTAGCTAATGAAGCTCGGAACCTTACTCCATGTCAGTGGTTGCTTACTCCGTATCTATTTGATACTGGAATCCTTAGTCCGTGTCAGCGTTTCCTCATTCCGTATGAATGAGAAGGTCGGAGTGCTTATTCCGTATCAGCGCTTCCTTACTCCGCATGTAAGTTCCTTATTCTGTATGTAAGTTCCTTACTCCGTATGTAAGTTCCTTACTCCATGTGAGTCTAAAGGATCGGATGGCTTACTCCGTACTAGCACATCCATACTCCACATGAGTGAGTGGTCCGGATTCCTTACTCTGCATCTAAGTTCCTTACTCCGTGCGAATAAGGACTCGGGTCCTTATTCTGCATTAGTACTTTCTTACTCTGTGTGTATGAAAGACTCGGATGCCTTACTCCGTGTCTTCTTTACTTTAGTTCATTTGAGTGAAAGACTTAACTTTTTAGCTCCGTGTTGACTCTTTTACTCCGTGCGACCTTGTAGACCAAGATTTTTACTCCGCATCAGTTTGACTTAGTCCGTTTGAGGCATTAAGAGCAGATTCTGTAATCCGTAGTTTTTAAGTTCTTAGTCCGCACGAATGTTCCTTCTTCCGTATGTATTGGTGACTTGGTTATTTACCAAGTGTTTGACGACACTCACTCTTGTCCGGATCAGGATTATTTATCCTGTCCTTAGCTTTGCTCTCACGAGTGTATCTCCGAATTAATAACATATCTTCTACAATGATCAAAGAAACACAAAAGATCTCAAATCAAATTACATAGGGCTTTATCAGCATTATCCAAATTCTAGGCTTGATCCAACAATCTCCCCCAATTATGGATATGCCCAAACCCTTTGTAATCTGATCTGGTAAGCAGTGTAAAAAGATAACATATAGAATACACATCACAACCATTTTCATTTATGAGCAACAGAATACAATTCAGCCTTTATACAAGATTTTCATTAAGGTATATAAGGCTTACTATACTTGAAGATCATTGTTAATGCTTTCTCTCTAAGCTCCATTGTCTGCTTCATCGTATAAGTGGTTTGTTGGCTCCAAGATTTGTCCACACTTAAGAATGACTTGATGAAGTAACAGACAAAGGCTCCGCAGTTATCTCCATCTGGCTATAGTGGCACTTGCTTCTTGCCCCGAAATGTCGCCTTCAGCTTCTCAGTTGGTCTCAAAGGAGTGATGCCTAACTTTTCATATAATCCATCTTTCTTCACAGCTTCAATCAATCTGAGACACAGTGGTGCCCATTGATTCTTTCTTACATACTGCTCCACAATCTGATGAGAATCAATCAGAATCATCTGTTTGGACTGAATCATGAAGATAGCCATCATGAAATGTGGCGACATGATCCGGTACGGAATGAGGATAGTTGAGAGAGTTCTCCATGGCTTGCTATCCTCAGCAGTTCCTTCGATAAAGGATTGAATGATATCTATACTGGGAAGATAGCCCTCATTCCAGCACGGCAGAACTTCAAACAAGTGGCCATCCTTGTACAGAGATGGAAACAGCCTCATCTCCATTTTAGCAGCCCTAGAGAAGTTGTCAATGTCGTCTGTTGTAAAGAGGCCTTTCTCCGAACAAAGGGTCCGAATGTCGTCCGGGGAGAAGGGGTACAGGTCAGAGAGACATCTTTTCTCGGCAGAAGACGCAGCATAGGAAAGCATTGCCTTACGCATGCTTCCATCCGCATCAAGAGGGTCACACGCCGCATATGATGGGAGGAAGGTGTCAGCTGCGGATGGAGAGGATGGAGGAAGAGCTGCACTCGAGGAGCTTGGCTGAGAGAAGCGGCAACGTTTGGGGATTTGAACTCCCTGAAGGAGTGAAGAGGCAGGCCGCTTCTCAGCATGAGGGCGGAGATGAGTTGGGCGCCAAGAGCATCAACCTTGGCGGCAATGGCAGATATTTGGGCGCTATGAGCTTGGGCGTGGCGTTCCAGCTGGGTGGAGAGCACAGCGTTGGAGTGGACTGTGCCAAAAGAAGCACACCCAAGGGCCAACTCTGGAGCTTTGGAGGACTCCCCCGCATGAACAGGAGCAGGAGTGCACTGGGTAGAGGAGTTCGCAGGAGTATCAGCAGCAGCAGCAGAAGGGGCATCCGGAGCAGCAGAGGTATCTGGAGCAGCGGACCCGCTTTGACCAGATAGGTAAACAACGGGAATGTCAACAGCAGGAGAAGAAGGTCCAGCCTTAGCAGGAGAAGGACTCTGTGCAGCATAGACCGGGTTAGAGGGGTTAAGGAACGACACATCTAGAATGGAGGCCGGCGTAAGAAAGCCTTGGTCCAAATTCCAGATGATCATGGTCTCCGGGGATTGAGTATGGCGTGTGTAAAACACCCGGAGATTGGTGTTAGGAATGGAGGCGGTGTGGGCAAGGCTGAAACGGAGCCAAAGGTCCGTTAAGGTGTCGGCGGAGAGATGGTCAAGGTAATCTCGGGGTTGAGGTAGGGGAGGCAAAGGAGCTTCCGGAATAGATTCCGGGACATCAGCAATTGCGGCCGCAACGGCGGTATCAACCGCGGCAGCAATAGCGAAAGTGGAGGGGGTGGGGAAATCTGCAGCAGAAGGGGCTGAAGAAACAGCTCTAGAGGCACTGCGCTGAGATGGCCCCGCAACCTCGGAGGGTTCGGCACGGACGCTGTGCTGGGAGGCCCGAGAAATGGAGGGTACAGCAACAGACCGAATCCGGGAGGATTGGTGAGCGGAGCTGACGTCAGGGGCATGGCTGTCTGAGGGGTCACCAACAGAACTGCCTTGTTGTTCCGGGGCAGGGAGAAGGCGGAGAGCTGCAGAGGGACGACAGGCTGTCATGTTCCCATCAGGTGTAAGATAGCGAAGGTAATAAGCCAGAGGAAATGAAACAGCATCAGAGCGGGCAAAATGCTCCGGATGAAGATGTTGGAAGGCAATGCTAAGGATGCGCCCGAAGGAAAGGTTCTTGGGTCCAGTCTGCAGCAGTCGGAAAAGAAACGTCCCCCAGTCCATCAGAAGACCTTCGAAAACGCTGTACATGGCTAGAAGAAGATCGTACGGAACAGAGTCCAGAGCGGAAGTGCGAGCCAGTAAACAGCGACTCAGTATGGCCGCTATACAGCGATAGCGGCCTTGGAAGGACTTCACCTTGTATTCCTTGCCTTTATAGGTGCAACCCATGGAAGCCGCCATGGGATCGGCATCGGGGCGCTGTGGTTCACCTGGGGGTAGGCTGAGAGCAGCACGGAGAACGTCGAGGGTAATGATGATGGATTCACCGCAAACATAGGAGATGATGGAGTCCTTGGTACAGCGGATCCGTTGGTAGTACTCGAGAATGTCGTCTACAAGAAGATCGACAGGATTGGAGATCAAGTCAAGTATGTGAGAGGCTTCTAGAAGAGGGCAAATATGGAAAAACCAGTCCGGAGGGTTGGAGATAGCGCTCCAAATCGACCAGATGACCGGGATTAACGCCAGAAAGAGAGGTTCTGGGTGCCATTATAGATGAAAGGTGAAGGGCGAGAGGGAAAGCGAGGTCTTTGGGGATTGAAGGAGCAACGAGAGTTTTAGGGATTTGAAAAGAGTAACACTCGTGCTTCGCAGGAATGACCATAATATATAAGACCGAGTTCGTAAATATCAGCGGGTCCAGGAATGTGGTGAGTGAAACAGTAAACCGCTTGACAGGCTGATGTCATTAGTCTTGATATCGATACGCCTCCGAATTAAAAGATGACGTGGAGATGGCATGACCAAGTAAGGGTAACAGCTGTTTGCCTTCCGGGGAAGTGTGAGCACCCCGAGATATGCATTTAATGAATCATCATGATGCCTCCTCAAAAGCATGCAATATATAATAAGACATGGATTGTCACAATTTGACAGTGTCAGGAGTCCGGAGGAATGAACTGACAATCATCCGGAATTAATGATAGTCGTATGACGAGTATCCGGATAAAAAGTAGACCGTGTTCGTAGTAATAGAGTGCGGTTAAAGAGAAGTAGATTCCTTTGCTGTCAATAAGTCGAAGAGAAGAGAAGTACCACAACACTTCAAATCCAAGACTATGGACTGGATTTATCAATAAGGGTGCAAAGAAAATCTGAACCTGTAGCTTCACAAAAATAAGCTAAAAGTACAAAAGCTTAAAAGGCAAAGATTAGTACGGATATGAGAAAATAGTCAGTGAAGAGCTATATAATCCGAACTAATGAGTAGCAGGACTTATGCATTACCAAGAATGAAATAGACATATACATACTAGAGAATGATCAATGTGACTGAATCAGGGCATATGTCAGATATAAATACACAAGTTCATATAGGTCAACATAGCGAAACCGTCCTGCTGAACGATGTAGCTAAGATTAATTAAAAATCATATGATTTGACCAAACTAGGATTCATGAGTGAAAAATGAGGAAGTGGACACATGTCAAAAGCAAGCAGTTGATTATCCGATTAAAATGCATGGTTAAAGAAAAAAAATACATCCAAGCATGCCGCAATTCTGTTTCAACAACGCATGTCCAGTCAGATCCGGAAGTAAAGGTTCAGAGGAGGGAGTATTTGAGACATATTAGGGGGTTATGACTGAGGTAATAGATGAAGCTTAGGCTCCCCCGTAGATCATTCGATCCTCTCAATGAAAGGCTCCCCCTCGAATAAACAGCCAAGAAAGAGGTCATGAGACATATACGGGGGGTATTACTTGAATAATTTATAAAGCATTTTCTCCCCTGTAGATTGTGCAATCCTCTCGATAGACCTTTCCGGCTTAAAAAAAATTCAGCACGATCTATCTTTTTAGAAAACTATACTTCAGAAGCTGATCAGACTGCGATTGTGTATTCATCCACCAGGCATTCCGAGCTAACCCATTTCATTTCTTCAACAATACATGTTAATAGAGTAATCTAAATAAACAGGCATTTGTTATGTGGTGATCAGTGGAAATTAAGATCATAAAACCAGAATGAGGTTAATCATATAAACTTTAATCATGTTTGCTTAAACGACTTCAGTCGGGAAACGCAACCATCATCCCATATATGAAGTTGCTATCAATATCAGAAGCATGAAGCACATTAGACAGTAAGTATGATCATCATTAAGATCAGTATGTATCTACTACTATCAATAAAAGTACAATGCATGTTCTGAAAACAACTACTGATGGATAACAGGTGAGAAGCTATGCAGAAAAGTCAAGCATACGTAATTTGAGAAGAAGTTCAGAAAATCTTACATCAGGTAGGGGCTTTGTAAGTATATCCGCCAGTTGATCTTCAGTAGCAACATGTTCCAGGGATATATGCTTTTTAAGAACATGATTGCGAATGAAATGATGCCTGACCTCAATATGTTTTGTCTTTGGATGCATGACGGGATTATTGCTGATAGCAATAGCACTGGTTTTGTCACAGTAGAGTGGAATAGATGTCATGTTGAAGCCGTAGTCAGTAAGTTGACTTTGCATCCAGAGAAGCTGTGCGTAGAAACTCCCAGCAGCTATATATTCCGCTTCTGTAGTAGATGTTGATATGGAATTCTGCTTCTTACTGAACCAAGAGATCATTCTGTTTCCAAGGAATTGGCATGTACCATTGGTGCTTTTCCTGTCTATGCGACACCCGGCAAAATCAGCATCAGAATATACGGATAAGGCGAAGTTGGACTCTTGTGGGTACCAAAGTCCCAAATTAATTGTCCCATTGAGATACCTTAATATCCGTTTTACATGAAGCATATGTGACTCTTTCGGATTCGCCTGATATCTTGCGCAGATGCAAGTTGCAAACATTATGTTCGCGTGACTTGCTATAAAATACAGCAAGGATCCAATCATCCCTCTGTACTCAGTCACATTCACTGATTTGCCATCAACATCTGGGTCTAACTTGACATTGACTAGCATTGGAGTTTTGATGGGAGATGAACCTTCCATACCAAACTTCTTGATTAAGTCACGAGTATACTTAGCTGTGTTTATGAAGGTCCCTTCCTTCAGTTGTTTGACTTCGATCCCAAGGAAGTAGGACAGTTCTCCCATCATACTCATCTCAAACTTGCCATTCATCAACTTGGCGAATTCATCACAAAGTTTCGAATTAGTTGATCCGAAAATGATATCATCCACGTATATCTGCACGATCAGAGTATGTCTCTTTCTCTTTCTGTAAGAATAGCGTGGTGTCAATCTTCCCTTTTTGAAAGTTGTGAGCAAGTAAGAATTCCGAAAGTGTGTCGTACCAGGCTCTTGGAGCTTGCTTCAATCCATACAAAGCTTTCCTTAGTTTGTAAACCAGATGTCCAGCCTTGGGTTCAATGAAACCTGGAGGTTGTTCAACGTACACCTCCTCTTGAAGATCTCCATTCAGGAATGCACTCTTGACGTCCATTTGATAAACTATGAAGTTTTCATATGAAGCATACGCCAGAAACATTCGGATTGCCTCAAGTCTTGCCACCGGAGCAAAGGTCTCATCATAGTCTATTCCTTCTTCTTGATGATATCCTTTGGCTACCAGTCTGGCTTTGTTCCGGATTACAATTCCATCCGTATCAAGCTTGTTCCGGAACACCCATTTAACTCCTATGACTTGCTGAGACTTAGGCCTTGGTACTAGAGTCCACACATTATTTCTCTTAAATTGATTTAGCTCTTCTTGCATGGCTTCTATCCAATTCGAATCCCGAAGAGCTTCATCCACCACCTTTGGTTCTATTTGAGATAGAAAACACGAGTAAAAACACATGTTGGAGGTGGCTGCTCTTGTTCTTACACCAACAGTAGGATCACCAATCACTTGATCTGAGGGATGGTTTCGGGTCCATCTGTAATTCTGTGCATGTGATGGTTGATCTTGAATAATTTGAAGCTCTGCCAGGTTAGGTGGTTTAGGTGTATCTGCTGGTTGAGCTTCTTCTGGACCAGATGTTTCCGTATTAGAAGGTACGGTAGAACTAGGTGGTTCTTCAACACTGTTTCTTTCAGTGTTAACTGGTCCGGACGGACTTGAAGGTGCTCCGTAATTTTGGGTATCCGTAGGAGTATGTCTGGAGCTTAACGGTAGTCCTGAGTCCGAATCATCCGTAGCATCATCCATATAATTTCTTTGTGCTTCACTGATGCCACATGGTTGGTCGAAATGTGTATCAGGAACATTCATAAACTTCGAGTAATCGATGTTGCTTGTCCGGGACTTGCACATTAGAACTTGAAGAAGCAACTTTTGACCAATCAAGATTAGCTTCATCAAAAGTCACATGGATAGATTCTTCAACTTTAAAAAGTTTTCTATTGAAGACCTGATAAGCCTTGCTATGTAATGAGTACCCGACAAAAATCCCATCATCGATTTTTGGTTCAAATTTATTCCGGGTTTCTTTGCCATTTATCAATATATAGCAAGTACACCCAAAAGCTCTGAAATGTGAAATTGAAGGCTTTCGTCCTCTCCACATCTCATAGGGTGTTTTCATGGTAGATTTATTTATTAGAGTTCTGTTCTGAACATAGGAGGCAGTGGACACAGCTTCAGCCCATAGACTGAGAGGAAGCGTTGCCCCTGCTAACATAGATCTGCCAGCCTCGACTAAAGTACGATTCTTGTGCTCGACTACCCCATTTTGTTGTGGAGTTCGGGCGCAGAGAAGTCATGCTAAATGCCCTGTTCGAACAATATGATCTCATATCTAAAAAATCAAATTCAGTACCATGATCACTCCTGATGCACTTTATGCTCGGTCCTTGTGAGTTGCTTATCCAGTTGAAAAGATCTACAAGATGCTCAAAAGTTTGATTCTTTGATTTCAGGAACATCACCCATGTGTATCTGGTGAAATCATCGATAACTACAAGGGTATATCTCGCACCAGCCAGCGAAGGAACAGAAATAGGACCACAGAGGTCCATATGAAGAAGTTGCGAGAGGAGCGATTATTGAATTAACCGATTTGCTCTTAAAGCTCTGTTTGGTCGGTTTACCGAGTTGGCATTCTCGACAGAGAGTGTCTCTGGAGTATTTGAGTTTAGGTAGACCAGGTGACAAGATCAAGTGATGCTAACTTAGACAGGTGTCTTAAAGTTTAAATGTGCGCATCGCTTGTGCCATAACCAACTATCTTCATCTGAAGCTTTAGTGAGGAAGCATACAGGTCGAAGAATTATTTCTTAAGACCACCTGAGTATATGTCTCCATCTCTTGATCCGGATAACTTTACATCTCCGGATAAGTTTTCCCTTACTGTACAGGTGTTGGACATAAAAGAAACAGTAAATCCTTTGTCACATAAATTACTGACACTTAGCAAATTATGCTTCAAACCTTTGACTAGTGCAACTCTAGTGATTGATACACAGCCGTTGGTTAAAGTGCCATACCCGACAGTCTTACCTTTGTTGTTGTCACCATATGAAACGGATGGACCTCGTTTTTCATTAACTTCTACAAGCGAGTCCGATCACCCGTCATATGTCCAGGAGCATCCATTATCGAGGATCCACTTGCTTTGATTGATCTTTAACTTCAAGTGATCCGGCAGTGCATTCCAGAGATGCTCCTGAAAGACAACAGTTTACACTTTTGGTGCCCAAACTTGTTTCGGGCGGTTAGAAAGAATAGCAGTAATGTCAACAGTTCCGGATTTGACTTTTCTAGGACTTTTAGCTCTCCAAGTTAACTTTGATTTGTTAGTTTCAGCTGCTTCTTTTAGTTGGGTTATCTTGGGAGAGACACTCCTTTGAGGTTTAGCTTTTGTTTTGCTCGAAGAACCCTTTTTATTGAACTTATCTTTATTGGTACGAATTTGATTACAAAGCCAGTTATTAGATAAACTCCAACATTCATAGTGATAATGACCTATTTCCCTACAGATGGAACAGACACTATAATGCGGAGTATGAACAGGGGATACAGGTCTCTTAGATTTTATAGACTTTCTACTCTGTTCCCTCTGGCCTAATCCATTGTGTTTGGGTGATGCGCTCTTGGCCCTAGATGCGTCAGCCTTAGCCTTTCCTTTCTTTTTGGGTGCTACAGTTTTGGATTTAACTGTAGCAGCCTTCCCTTCATCATTAGTTACGGGTGCTACCGCCGGGAAGTGCGAATGTGACCTCAACTCCACAATCATAAACTATGGTGCCACCTGAAATGAAACCATCCAACGGTTTAGACGTACTAAAAGGATATAAGTTGGTTAGTTATGGAGTGAAATCTGGAGGACACTCAGTAGCTTGAGCATTGGAGGTTGACGATTCTGAACCTAGGCCAGGTTTGACTCGAACATTATCCGGATCAGTCCTAAATGAAGAGGCTATTTCTCCTGGATTTAAGCCACTTGCAATTTATTTCCTTTTCCTGTTCTAGTTCATTCTCGAGTCTTTTTACAATAACTTTTAGGCCTGAGAGATTGGTATTTAGCAGATAATTTTCAGCCCTTAAATCATGATACCAAGCTTCTTTTCCTCTGAAGTCAGCTATGTCTTTTTCAAGTCTAGCAATAGTAAATTCAAGACCTTTATTCTGACTTTCCATATCTTTGTACATTTGAGTAATTATTAGTCTCTTATTCTTTTCATGATCTCGTTCAGTAACAAGAGATTCTATTTTACTTATGAGCTCAGAGATAGAAGGTACCTCAGTATTTGCCATGAGGCAGACGTTCGGCTTAGGAGTTGACTCATCATCTGAGGATTCCTCCTCTTCTTCCGAGCCACTGATGTACTTTGTCACGAACGCCTTCCTCTTGTTTTTGCTGTTGTCTGAGGTGGTTCATCGAGGAGTAACCTTGTCACTTTTCTCTGCCGTCTTAGATTTGGATCTGCATTCCTTGGCCCAGTGACCGGGTTTTCCACAATTAAAGCATTCTTGGGAGCTCGACTCCGATCGTTCCTTCCTTCTGGATGATGAGGAGCCTCTTCTGAATCCTTTTCTACTTTTCCGAAGGAATCGTTCAAAGGATTTAACAAGAAGAGCTATTTCCTCTTCTGCGTCTGAGTCAGAATTCTCTGACTCATCCGTATCATCCTCTTGATGATTACTATAGCATTCCGTAGCTTTGAGGGCTATCCCTTTTTCTTTCCGAGCTATTTTCTCATCACAGTCAGTGTATCTGAATCTGACCTCATGAGTCCGAAGCTCTCCATATATTTCTTCATGGGCAGTAAACGGCCAGTTTTTGTCAGCTTCCATCTGGAGCTGCTTGGAGTAGTAGCGATCCGGCAAGGATCGAAAGAACTTGTCATTGATTTGAGACTGAGTGTTGTGTTCATTGACAGTTTTTAGCTCTAGAATGAGCTTGCCGAATCTCCGATAGATACTCTCAAGGGATTCACCAGGTTTGTGATTGAAACTCTCAAAGTTCTGTCTGAGAGCACATATCACATTTGACGTGCAGCCCTGGACGTCCGTGAAAGCCTCGGAATCCAAAGACGATGTAACGTAAGCCAGAGCCTTTTCGCTAGCGCACTGCCAGGCTCTTTCATTGTTGGTAAGTTCGGAATCCGTCTTTGGCCTTCTAACTCCATGTTCTCCAATAGTCATCAGAATTGGAATCTCCTGATGAAGACAGGGCCACATGAGATGATCATGGCATACCATGAACATCTTCATGCGAGCTTTCCACTGGGAGAAAAGCTCAAGTGTGAATTTGGGCAGTTTTGTCATAGTAAAACCAGAACTCCGTGGTTGAGTAGTGGAGGCAGCAGCAGGTTGAGGTGGGTCGACGTTTTCACTGCTGCTTCGATTCGGGATGGGCTCTTGTGCACCTCCGGAGTTAAGGCGAGTGTTGAATAGCATACTGCTTTCTTCGGCCATTGCTGAGAGTGAAAGAGTGGGATCTCTACTTAGAACAAATAGAACTTGCTCTGATACCACTTGATGGTCCCTTGGAGCCTAGAGGGGGGCTGAATAGGCTCTTATCCAAACTCTTTTTATTCTCTTATGACACAAACACTTATCTAGTTAAGTGATAGAATCACTACGGAAGATAACCAGATAGTGGAAGTATTTTGTTTTATTATCAAAAGATAAATACAACAAAATAGAAGCAAGACTCTTTTACACTCTGTTTACAAAAGGATTCACACTCTAGCCTATATTATCTCTTTGAACTCTTGTGCATACACAAGATTTTCAGGCTTACTCGCACACCCCTTTAAATATACAAGTATAAATATTAATATAAAAACATTCCTAAAAGACAACCTTGGAACTTGTAGTTCCGGAATGCGTTCAGCACTAACTATTCCTCGGTAGTCTCTTTGCCTTGACTGCTGCGGTTTGTGGAGCTCAAGATCTTGGGTCTGAAGAGTATAAGTGCCTTTGTGAGTTCCCAAATCTAATTAAAGTTGTGTCCACATATCCGGGTGATCGACGTGTAAGATTCTTCAGGTTCTCAACAAGTTTGTCTTACATTGGGACACCATGAGCTGATAACCTTAAATGCGGTTAAGTTGAAGCAGCATCTTCTTGGTCCGGTGTAATTTTCCTTACTCCGTAGCTAATGAAGCTCGGAACCTTACTCCGTGTCAATGGTTGCTTACTCCGTATCTATTTGATACTGGAATCCTTAGTCCGTGTCAGTGCTTCCTTACTCCGTATGAATGAGAAGGTCGGAGTGCTTATTCCGTATCAGCGCTTCCTTACTCCGCATGTAAGTTCCTTACTCCGTATGTAAGTTCCTTACTCCGTGTGAGTCTAAAGGATCGGATGGCTTACTCCGTACTAGCACATCCTTACTCCGCATGAGTGAGTGGTCTGGATTCCTTACTCCGCATCTAAGTTCCTTACTCCGTGTGAATAAGGACTCGGGTCCTTATTCCGCATCAGTACTTTCTTACTCCGTGTGTATGAAAGACTCGGATGCCTTACTCCGTGTCTTCTTTACTTTAGTTCATTTGAGTGAAAGACTTAACTTTTTAGCTCCGTGTTGACTCTTTTACTCCGTGCGACCTTGTAGACCAAGATTCTTACTCCGCATCGGTTGACTTAGTCTGTTTGAGGCATTAAGAGCAGATTCCGTAATCCGTAGCTTTTAAGTTCTTAGTCCGCACGAATGTTCCTTATTCCATATGTATTAGTGACTTGGTTATTTACCAAGTGTTTGACGACACTCACTCTTGTCTGGATCAGGATTACGTATCCTGTCCTTAGCTTTGCTCTCACGAGTGTATCTCCTGGATTAATAACATATCTTCCGTAATGATCAAAGAAACATAAAAGATCTCAAATCAAATTACATAGGGCTTTATCAGCATTATCCAAATTCTGGGCTTGATCCAACAATATTCACTCTTCATTAGTCTGGGAGAATTATTCACATTGCTTCTTGTCCCTTGATCCAAAGATTATGTCATCAACATGAATCGATACTATCAAGGGTGATCCTTTTCCTTCCTTGAGAAACAGTGTGGGGTCAATTTTGCCTTTTCTGAACTTGTTCTCGATCAGAAACTTTGACAATGTTTCTTACTAAGCTCTTGGGGCTTGTTTTAGTCCATAAAGAGCCTTCTTTAGTTTGTACACCTTGTATTCTTGGTTTGGCTCTAAGAATCTAGGAGGTTGTTCAACATAGACTTCTTCTTGGAGGTCTCCGTTTAGGAATGCACTCTTGACATCTATTTGATAAACGTTGAAGTCCTTGAATGCTGCGTATGCTAAAAACATGCGGATGGCCTCCAGTCTAGCAACTGGTGCAAAAGTTTCATCATAGTCAATTCCTTCTTCTTGTCTGTATCCTTTTACAACTAGTCTGGCCTTGTTTCTGACCACAACATCATCAGCATCATGTTTATTTCTAAAAATCCATTTCATGCCAATAACTTGCTGTGATCTAGGCCTGTTGACCAACTCACATACCTTCTGTCTCTTGAACTGATTTAATTCTTCTTCCATAGCTTCAATCCAACAGGGATCCTAAACTACATCATCCACTGATTTAGGCTCCACTTGTGATAAGAAACACATATAAAGATTCTCGTGAAGTGTGGCAGCTCTCGTTTTGACTCGTGTAGCAGGATCTCGGATTATTAGTTCAAAAGGGTGGTCCTTTAACCTTCTCCTTGCCTTTGGAAGGTATTCTCTTTCTTCATGATAAATGCCCAACTGCTCTATGTCAGGTTCTTGGGCTGGTGGAATTGATGGAGACAAAACAGGTTGAATGTTAAGATCATGATCTTCTGCTGATTTTTGACTTTGTTCTGCAGTAACCAGTTGCCTCAGCTCTTTGTTTTTCATGTTCAGGTACGACTTCCACTAGTTCTGTTGTTAGATTATCTGTGTCTTAGTCTTCTACTCTGATAGTGCCCTGCACTTCATTTACGTTTGGTCTCCTTTCTGCATACCATGGTTAATCTCATTAAAAGAAACATGAATAGAAACTTCAAAAGTTTTGGTCTTTCTATTAAACACACGATAAGCTTTTCTATTCATGGAATATCCAACAAGATATCCATCATCTGACTTGGCATCAAACTTATTCAAGTAATCCTTGTCATTGTTCAGAATATAGCAAGTACACCCGAAGATCCTTAGGTGACCAATGTTTGGCCTCCTTCCCTTCCACAGTTCATAGGGTGTTTTCATGGCTCGTTTGTTAATTAGAGTTCTATTTTGTACGTAACAAGTAATGGCAACAACTTTAGCCCATAGGGATTTTGGGAATTGAGCTCCTATCAATATGGTTCTAGCTACTTCAACTAAAGTATAATTCTTTCTTTCAGTGACTCCATTTTATCGTGGAGTTCGAGGTGCTGAGAAATTATGTTGGATACCATGTTCAGTACAAAACTTTGACATATCAGAAAATTCAAATTCCTTGCCATGATCGCTTCTTTTGCATTTAATAGAGAGACTCTTCACATTGGTGTCCAGTTGAAGGGTTCAACAAGATTTTTAAATGTTTCAGTTTTGCTTTTGAGAAACATAACCCATGTGTATCTGGTATAGTCATCTAAGACTGCAAGGAAGTATCGTGCACCAGATAGTGAGGACACATTGATTGGTCCACATAGGTCCATATGCAAAAGTTTAAGAGGTTGTGTGATTGAGGTTTTATCCACACTCTTAAAAGAATGTTTCACTTGCTTACCTAGTTAACAATCCCTACATGGGTATTTTTTCTCATAAACATGCTGTCATCACCCGGTGTCGTCCGGGCTCGTGACTGGCTTGAGATTACTCCTTTGGATAGAGATTTGGTCATTGAGCCATCATTGCCATAGCTCGTACAAAACCAAAAAGAGAGATAGAAGAAACAGAGTCGCCACCAAACAAAGATGAAGGTGTGTTTGGCCACCTAGGAGGGTCTACGGTTCCAGAGAAAAGGTTCGGGAGTCGGTTATGTGTGGTGAAGGAAGAATAGGCTCTTGCACCCCCACAACGCCCAAAATTGGTACCTAGTCTTTGTCTATGGGTGCTTGTTTATTTTAATTTCCCTTTCTTTCCTTTTATCTCATTGTAAAAACTGTGGTTGGTTTATTTAGAAAAAGAATGTTATTCTTTTGTTTTATCGAGGAAAACAGAAAGAAAGCCCATAGCATGAAGAGCACAGCGTGGAGCTCGGATTCATTACCATAGTTGATGTTGGCCAAGTGGTGAAGATATAAGCAATAAGACTTAATCTCACAGCCACAAAAGCCTGAGTTTGTTTAAAAAGAATTTGGGTTTTATCTTAAAAATGAAAAGGTAGGGTCTGATGTCGTGAAGAGCATACTATGAAGCTCAGATTCACTATCGGACTCAATGTTGGCCAAGTGGCGAGGATATGAGCATAAAAGCTCAATCCCACGGCCACCGGGCCTTTGAAAACGTTTTGTGGATTTTGAATAAAAAGATGAGATTTTGGTGTAGTGATGATGATGAATGTAAGATAAGAGGGGAATAAAACCTGGAAATCAAGCTTTATGTTCCTGCTAACTTTACTCCTCTTTGACTGCTTGAGGGACGTGGAGACAAAATCCAGCAAGGATGGTGGAGGACGTTTTCTTCAGCTCCGTCCAGCAAAGTCTGCTGAATCTTTGGGGCTTCTCCCTCAAAGCTCTCTATGTTGTTAGTCTCCAAAAATATCAGTCCTCCCCCCCTAGAAGTGGGTAATGCCTCCTTTTTATAGAGTTTGAAGAGGGAACAGCTGCCCAACTTGGAACTTGGCGAATTAAATGATATGTTCTTTGGAGTTCCCATGTGTTGATAGCAAGTTTCAAGAACGACATATGCATTTACGAGGTTGAAACGAGCTCCCAGGTATTAAACACGTGTTTCGACCATTTAAAAAAATCAATTCCGTAGCGTTTGCTTTACTGTGCACTTAAAAGAAAGGCAAAAACAGCGTCATTTGGAGTTTTTCAGCCGAAGCTTGTAAGGTCGAAGGTCGTGTGGCTGCCTCGCGGGGTCGAAGGTCGCCACTAGGGGCTGCTTCGAAGGTTGCAGGGTCGAAGGCTGAGAGCTGCTTCGAAGGATCGAAGGTTGCAGGTGAGGGTTACTTCGAAGGGTCGAAGGCTGTAGGTGCCTTGTAGGGTCGAAGACTGTAGGTGAGGGTTGCTTCGAAGGGTCGAAGGCTGTAGGGTGCTTCGAGGGTTGAAGGCTGTAGGTGAGGGTTGCTTTGAAGGGTCGAAGGCCGTAGGGGTGCTTCGAGGGTCGAAGGCTGTAGGTGAGGGTTGCTTCGAAGGGTTGAAGGCTATAGGGTGCTTCGAGGGTCGAAGGCCGTAGGTGCCTTGCAGGGTCGAGGACTGTAGGCTGTCTCGAAGGGTCAAAGGTCGTAGGCTGTCTCGAAGGGTCGAAGGTTGAGACTACGAGACTACGGGGCTTCGGGTGTGAGTACTGCGAGTCTTCGAGGCTGACTGCTGCGAGTCTGTGATTGTGAGGCTTTGACTACGAGGCTGACTACGAGGATTCGAGGCTGGGTGCTGCGGGTGCAGGCTGGGACTGCGAGCTTCGGGACTGAGCTGGACTACGGGGCTTCGAGGCAAGGCTGCGGGTATGTGCTATACGGCTTCGAGGCAAGGTTGCACTACAAGGCTGAGACTACGAGCTTCGAGGCTGAGCTAGACTACAGGGCTTCGAGGCAAGGCTGCGGGTCTGTGCTACAGGGCTTCGAGGCAAGGTTGCGCTATAAGGCTGAGACTGCGAGCTTCGAGGTTGGGAGCTTCAAGTCTCAGCTGCGAGGCTTCAAGGCTGATCGCGAGTCCGTTGCGCAGGCTTCGAGGCTGACTGCGGGTCTATATCTGTGAGTCTTTGAGGCTGAGCTGGACTACGAGTCTTTGAGGCTGTATCTGTGAGTCTTTGAGGCTGAGCTGGACTACGAGTCTACGAGGCTGGGAGCTTCGAGTGAGTGCTGCGAGTGTAGGCTTGAATGTGAGTGCTGCGAGCGTAGGCTTGGACTACGAGGCTTTGAGGCAGCGGTCATAAATTCTCCTAAACTGTTTCTGGGGGATTTTCGCAATCACATTTTCAGTCGGTTTGACCGAGGGCATTGACCATCTTTCCACATGTTTGACCTTTCATGCCTAAAACTATTTTCGTCATAACTTCTTCGTTTCAAGTCGGATTTCGGCACGGTCAAGTGCGTTGGTTTCCAAATTTCATCCTCTATCCTTTGGTGTTGACCTTGGGACATTTTGAGATCCCTTGGAAATGACTTTCATTTTTGGATTTCTCGGTTATGATCTGGCCCGATCAAAATGGGGTCCAACAGCTGCCCCTCTTTGCGCGTTGTTTGTGTACGAATGATGTGCAAAGATAAGACCGTACCCATTTTGACCAGTTGATTCTCCTCTCAGGGATTGATATTTTGCGGTTTTGGTGTGGTTTGGCATGCGGGGTGAGCATGGCTTTGGATATTGAGCATGCGGGTGAGCATGGCTTTGGATAATTGGCATGCGGGTGATCATGGATTTGGATAATTGGCATGCGGGTGAGCATGGCATTGGTGGTTTGGCACGCTAGTGAGCATGGCTTCGGATAATTGGCATGCGGGTGAGCATGGCTTTGGTTGTTTGGCACGCGGGTGAGCATGGCTTTGATCGTTTGGCACGCGGGAGAGCATGGCTTCGGATAATTGGCATGCGAGTGAGCATGGCTTTGATGGTTTGGCATGTGGGTGAGCATGGCTTTGATGGTTTGGCACGCGGGTGAGCATGGCTTTGATGGTTTGGCACGTGGGTGAGCATGGCTTCGGATAATTGGCATGCGGGTGAGCATGGCTTTGATGGTTTGGCATGCGGGTGAGCATGGCTTTGATGGTTTGGCATGCGGGTGACCATGGCTTTGATGGTTTGGCACGCGGGTGACCATGGCTTCGAATAATTGGCATGCGGGTGAGCATGGCTTTGATGGTTTGGCAAGCGGGTGAGCATGGCTTTGGATGTTTGGCATGCAGGTGAGCATGGCTTTGGATGTTTGGCATGCGGGTGAGCATGGCTTTGGATGTTTGGCATGCGGGTGAGCATCGCTTTGGATGTTTGGCATGCGGGTGAGCATGGCTTTGGATGTTTGGCATACGGATGAGCATGGCTTTGGTTCTTTGGCATGCAGGTGAGCATGGCTTTGGATGTTTGGCATGCGGATGAGCATGGCTTTGGTTGTTTGGCATGCGGGTGAGCATGACTTTGGATGTTTGGCATGTGGGTGAGCATGGCTTTGATGGTTTGGCATGCGGGTGAGCATGGCTTTGATGTTTGGCATGCGGGTGAGCATGGCTTTGGATAATTGGCATGCGGATGAGCATGGCTTGGATAATTGGCATGCGGGCGAGCATGGCTTGGAGGATTGGCATGCGGGTTACTCCGTTGAGGATGAAAGTTCCTTCATTTCTTGAGTTCTAAGGTTTATCCACCAGGAGTTTGGGATGCCGTGCCGTGACAACAGTCCTGCAATTGGACAGGAGCAAACATGCTGTACGTAGGAACGATGCGTGAAATGTGGTTGATGCATGAGGTGCGTAAAACCTTTTGAGAATGTGCATGAGGTGTAAAATGTGGGGCAGAGATAATCTAAGGAGATTTTGTTGCCGCTTCTTCTGAAAAGCACGCTGCCAGATGACTTGGCATTCTCTTCTCCTCCCGATGAGCAAACTGTTAAGTAGCTTGAGTTATAGTTTCCCTTAGGCAAAGGTCCGAAGCTTTGTTGTTGCCTTATGCAAACCTCACGGACAAGCAAGGTTTAAGAAACTCAAACGGGGAAATGCTCAATTTTAAAATGATTTAAAAAAAACCAAAACCATATTTATTTGACAAGACATTTTGCACTTACAATTACATCATTACATATGGCACAAGGTGTTTACCATCATGCAAAGTTAAACTAAACTCCTTTTGTAGAACAAGAACAATAGCTTCAAAAGACATGTCTTGCAAAGTTGATCGAGTATGCTTAAGATTTGACCAGTCCTTTGGTTCACCAGTCCCTGGTATGAAGTAGTGTGACGATATTCCCACGATCGTCCCTTGGGAGTTCAAGAGTTGTACTCCACCTTGGTTCTCTTAGAAGATCGGGGATCCTGATGTCGCTGTACTTTTTGTTGGCTTTGTATTTTACCCCTGGCGCCCTTTCGGATTTTCACCAAGTCCGCCTTTTCTTTCATTTTATTGAGCTTTGTGCTTTACCCTAGGTGCCCTTTCAGGTTTTCACTGTTGGACCCCATTTTGTCCGGGTTGGACATACTAACCCCATTTGATATACCTTTCTGGCCATGCCATATACCTTGTTGGACAGGTCCACAATGATCCCATACTTCCAAGGAATGGTTTGGAATTGATGTTAGCCCCAATTTGCACGAGATGGATACAATTGACACGGACGGGGGAGTCCAAAATTAATGACTTCTGCTACAAGTCCTTGAAGCGCCCCAAGACAAACACCAGGTGATAGAGGATGAAAATTGGAGACTAACGCACTTGACCGAGCTCAAATCGGACTTAAAATGAAGAAGTTATGGCCAAAACAACTTTCGTTGGAAAAAGTCATGCTTGCCAAAAGACGGTCAATGCCCCTGGTCAAACTGCCCGAAAAAAGTGATCATGCGAAATTCTCTAAAATGTCTATGTAGGCGAATACGGGTCTTGTCGTCCATTTTTGCATTTTAGGTGAAGGGTAAGAAGGTAATTAAAAGTTTAAAAAAAAAAACTTCGGCGTTAACCGTTGACCGTTGACCTGCCGACACTTCGACCCATTACCTTCGAAGCCTCGAAGCCCCGAAGCATCGGAGCCCCGAAGCCTCAAAGCATCGAAGCCTCGAAGATTCGAAGCCTCGAAGCCCCACTGCCGACACTCCGACCTTCGACTCGCCCTTTCGACCTTCAACCCCCTAACTCTCGAAGCCTCGAAGCCCCGCTGCTGACACTCCGACCTGCGACCCTTGACCCTCGAAGACTATAAACCTCCGACCCGCGACTTACGAACCTACGACGCCTTGACACGCGACCTACGACGCCTTGACCTGCGAACCTTCGAACCTTGACCTACGACCCACGGACCCTCGAAGCCTGTCAACCTTCGACCTTCCACCCTTCAACCCGTTGACCGTTGACCTTCGACCTGCCGACACTTCGACCCATTGACCATTGACTTTTGCCCAACCGAAATTTCGACCCATCGCAGCTTCGACCCTGCCGACATTCTGACCCTTAACGTCTGACTTTCGCTGTTTGGCTCCTCTCGCTGGCTTGCTCACGGGATGAATTTTATTTGCTGGCAAAGATGCTTTTCAACGACCTGTCAGTCACATGTGCTAAAATACAAATTAAAAAAAGGCAATCACGAGCTGCAAGTCGCCAGACCACCCGACAAATCGCACAAGACCTGGATGAAAATAAGGGAATCAATAATACAACATTAAATGCTGCAATTAATGACAGTCCAGCCAAAATTTTCTGCCATCCCTTAAAACTCAGTCAGTTGTTCACGCGAAGTAGAGGAGATCACGCCTGAGATTCGTCCACGCAAAGGAGAGAAAAAAAGATTTCCGCACCAGCTTCCTCCCTGCGAAACAAAATGCCCAGAAAACAAACAGATCCCCTTATCTCTAACGAAACTTGCTACCATTCTTTCCTATCCATCCCCTTGATCCAAAAAAAAAAGGAAGAAGACCTTCTTCCCTGCAGAAAACGCCCAGAGAGAGAGAGAGAGCGGAAATTCTGCAAGCAAAAAGAAGGAGTCCCAGAAAACGCCCAAATTTGCTGCCAAATTCGCCCAACACTCCCCCTATCCTAAAATCAAAATCGCCCATCCTTCCCGAACTTCTCTTTCCCTCTTATTTCGTTCCAGCTTTTCGTTTCTAGCAGAAGAAAGACAAAAAACAACGCCAATCTGCCTTTTTTTCTTCTTCTTCTCTCTTCTCTCTTTTTCTTACGTTCCTATCATAAAAAACAAAAAAATCGGTATACCTTGACAGTCTCCACAGTACGTCCTAGCTGATCGTTGCACTTGGTGCTGCTGGAATTTGGTGATTTGGGTGAGCAAACGTCTCTTGGTACAAACAAAGATTTCGAACAGACGGCCCGTGATAAAGCCCCAAAGTCAGTGTAATTTACATTTGTTGCTCTTTTCTTTCCAGCTTACTTATATTTATAGTATTTTCCTGGTTTTCATTTTTTTTAGCTTATCTCTATATTTGATATTGTATTTTCCTTGTATTTTCATTCTTTGTATGTGGTACGTTGTAATATGTAAAATATAGTGGAAACAAAAAAAAGAGAGCGCAAAGAAAGGCATAAGAGAAAGAGGAGATGAAAAAAAAGTGTTTTTCTATTTATTTATTTGTGGATGTCATAATCACACACTTCACAGTTTTTTTACTTTAATGCATATGTTCATTACTTTGATTTAAGATTTTGGGTTTTCAAAAAAAAAAGGGAAAGAAAGAAAGGTTTCCAAAACAAAAAAAACAAAACAAAACAAAGCAAAAAAAAAAACAAAACAAAAACAAACAAAAAAAAACGTTTTCATGTTTTCAAACCAAAAAAAAAAACCAAAATTAGGACTTCAATTTCCAAAACCAAAAAAACAAAAAAAAAGTCAAAAAAAAAAACAAAACAAAACAAAAACAAAACAAAACAACACAAAATAAAAACAAACAAAAAATGTATGTTTTCTAACCCAAGAAAAACCAAAAAAAGAAAAAAAATCATTTTCTAGGACCTCAATTTCTAAAATAAAACCAAAAGCCAAAACCAATCCCTAGAACCTCGTTATCCACTTCAAACAAAAACCCAAAACCTTTAGGATTCCCTTTAGAAATTTAGGGTAAAATCCATTTTCACTATAACTTTGACAAATAACTTAGCCAAATAAAAATCAGAGACTCTTTAGGAAACTTAACCTAGTCATGGCAGTACAAATAAAATAAAACCTCCTCCTCCTAAATTAGATACCGAAAGGGCGCTGTAGGGGTGCTAATCCTTCCCTACACGCAACCAACTCCCGAACCTTTCTCTGATAACACAGGCCACACATTTAAACTACTCAAAGTAGAGGGTATCCAACTATACCCCAAAAATAGTTGGTGGCGACTCTAAAATTTCTCACCATTGGTCTAGTTTGAGCTCACCCCAAACGGGCCCGGACGAAAACCAGTGATGACATTCACCAAGTCCGCTCTTGGGCTATGAGATTCGTTTGTTGCGTCATACTCAAACTTGATTGCCATATGCGCATGGTGAGGGCAAGATTTGGCCCATTCATGTGAAGGACCAAAACATGAGGTTTTGACTCAGTTGGGGGTAAAGGATTTTGAAATGGGAAGTTAAGCATAAAACTTCTTTACAGGTCGCCGTTTATAGGATTTCGCGGCTCAACTCCGTCCATTTCTGTGAGGATTAAGGCTCCTCCTGAGAATGCTCTTTTTACCACATAGGGACCTTCGTAGTTCGGAGTCCACTTGCCACGGTGATCATGTTGTATCGGCAGTATCTTCTTCAAGACCAAGTCCCCTTCTTTGAAGGTTCGGGGTTTCACTTTTTTGTTGAAGCTGGCCATCATCCTTTGTTGATACAACTGGCCTCGACCGACTGCGGCAAGACGTTTCCCTTCGATTAGATTCAGCTGCTCAAAACGGTCTCTGACCCATTCGGCTTCATCCAGCTGAGTATCCCCAAGAATTCTGAGTGACGGGATTTCCACCTCGATGGGTAGGACTGCTTCTATACCATAGGCTAGGGAAAAAGGAGTTGCCCCAGTTGATGTTCGCACAGAAGTCCTGTAAGCATGCAGTGCATATGGAAGTTTCTTGTGCCAATCCTTGTATGTCTCGGTCATTTTGTGGATGATGTTCTTGATGTTTTTATTTGCTGCCTCAACCGCTCCATTCATCTTGGGATGATATGGGGTAGAATTGCGGTGTCGGATGTTGAATCCTTCGCATAAATTATCCATCATTCTATTGTTCAAATTGACGGCATTGTCAGTTATAATTTGCTCGGGAAGCCCATAACGACAAATAATGTTGCTTCGGAGAAACCTAACCACCACCGATTGAGTGACTTGGGCATAGGAGGCTGCTTCTACCCATTTGGTGAAGTAATCGATCGCCACTAGGATGAATGTATGATCGTTGGAAGCCTTAGGTGAAATGGCTCCAATGACGTCCATTCCCCACATGGCGAAAGGCCATGGAGATGTTATCGTGTGCAAGTAGGACGGGGGTGCTTGGATTCAATCCCCGTAAACTTGGCACTTAAGGCACGTGCGCACATGATGGATGTTATCCTTTTCCATAGTGACCCAATAGTAGCCCATCCTCATGATCTGTCGGGATAGAGCATGTCCATTCACATGAGCTCCACGGTTGCCATTGTGGACCTCATTGAGGATCTGAGCTACTTCGTCTTTCTCAACGCACCGTAGTAGCACCATGTCGTAATCGCGCTTGTAAAGGACGGGCCCATCTAAGGAGTAGTTAGCACTTGTTCGCCGAATATTTCTTTTTTCTGATTCTAAGGCTTCTATTGGATATTCTCTTGTGAGTAGATATTGTTTGATATCATGATACCATGACTTTGTGTTAGCATCCGTACTAGCCAACATACAGTATATTGGCATTTCTTGTATGCAAATATCAAAAGAGGGCATTTCTAAGCTTGTATCCAACCGAAGGAGGGCTGCCGAAGTAGCCAAGGCATCGGGAATCTGATTATATTCCCGGGATGCATGTTCAAATGAGATTTCATCCAATAGTCTAGCCATATCACATATCATCTCTTGGTAGGGAATGAGTTTGGGATTCTGGGTTTCCCACTCCTTACGAACTTGATAAATTACTAAGGCTGAATCTCCGAAGACTTGAAGCCTTGTAATTCCCCTTATTAAGGCTTCTTGGAGACCCATGACACAAGCTTCATATTCTGCTATGTTGTTTGTGCAGGGGAAGGCCAACTTGGTGGCCATGGGATAATGTTGACCGGTTGGGGAGATTAATACTGCCGCAATGCCATGACCGGATAAATTTGAGGCTCCATCAAACCACAGAATCCATGTCTTTGATTCCTGATCCTCCTGAACAGCATTGATGTATTCGTCTGGAAAATCAGAGCTCATGCCTCTAAGGCCCTGTCGGCCAAGTAATCTGCTATGGTACTTCCCTTGATGGCCTTCTGTGGGACATAGATGATATCATATTCGGATAAGAGCAGTTGCCATTTTGCAACCCTTCCTGTCATTGTCGGTTTTTCTAACAGGTACTTGAGTAGGTCATGTCTTGAGATGAGCCATGTAGTATGGTAGAGGGTATACTGTCTCAATCTTCGTGTTGCCCATACGAGAGCGCAACAAGCTTTTTCTAAGGGAATGTACTTCTCTTCGCACGATGTAAATTTCTTGCTCAAGTAATAAATGACTTGCTCCTTTTTCTTTGTTTTATCAAGCTGTCCCAGAACACAACCCATGGATGTTTCTCGGACCGTCAAATACAAGATCAAAGTTTTGTTGGGTGTTGGAGGAGCCAAAATTGGTGGGTTCATAAGGTATTCCTTGATTTTGTCAAAGGCCTCTTGACATTCGTCATTCCAAACTTCGGGGTTATTTTTGCGAAGCACTTTGAAGATAGGCTCACAAGTTGCAGTAAGCTGTGAGATAAAGCGGGCAACATAGTTGAGTCGCCCGAGGAAGGCTCTAACTTCTTTGATGGTCTTTGGTGTAGGCATATCTTGGATGGCCTGGACCTTGTCGGGGTCGATCTCTATTCCATTTTGACTGACAACAAATCCCAGTAGTTTGCCAGATGTAGCTCTGAAGGTACACTTGGCTGGATTTAGCTTTAGCTGGTATTTGCGCAATCTATTGAATAGTTTATGCAATACCTCCACGTGGTCTTCCTCCTTTCCTGGCTTGGCAATCATATCATCGACGTAAACCTCCACTTCTTTATGCATCATATCATGAAAGAGTGTCACCATGGCCCTCTGATATGTTGCCCCAGCATTTTTGAGTCCAAAAGGCATGACATTGTAGCAGAAGGTAGCCCAGAGAGTTGTGAAGGTGGTCCTTTCTTTGTAATCGGGGTCCATCCGAATTTGGTTGTAGCCGGAGAATCCGTCCATGAAAGAAAACATGGCATGTTTTGCAGTGTTATCTACCAAGGTGTCAATGTGAGGTAGTGGAAAGTTGTCTTTTGGGCTAGCCTTGTTGAGGTCGCGGTAGTCTACGCACATACGGACCTTCCCACCCTTCTTTGGGATGGGCACGATGTTAGCGACCCATTCTAGGTATCGAGCTACACTAAGGAATCCAGCATCCCATTGTTTCTGAACCTCTTCTCCGACCTTCAGTATCATTGTTGGTCTCATTCGTCGTAACTTCTGTTGTACGGGGGCGCATTCTAGATTCAGTGGCAGCTGGTGCTGCACTATGTCAGTATTTAGTCCCGGCATATCCTTGTAAGACCATGCAAAAACATCGATATAGGCTTTTAGGAGATCGACCAATCGGCCCTTGACATCCTCATTGATTAGAGATCCTAATCGCAGTTCTTTTGGCTCAGTAGGTGTACCAAAGTTGACAGTCTCGATTGGAACTTCGCTAGGAACAATGGGTTTATCCTCCTTTTTCAACAGGCGTATGATGTCCTCCGGAGGCTCAAAGTCTTCTTCGACGTCAGCTTCCTCTGCTCCAAATACTGGTTGCAACTCGTTTCTTCTTTACTTAACAGATCCTTCTTAACTTGATCGCACCTGTTGGTAAAACTTTGAATAGTTTAACAAAGTATGATGATGCACATGTCATGCAATGTAAGAAGATGCATTTTTGGCAAAAGTCTTATTTCATAAATATTTCGAAAAGGTTACAACCGTTGTTGGGAATTTGAAAACATAATAAAAACATAACATTCCCCAGCAAAACTTCTTTGATCATTACTTGCCCGGGAGGTCCACAATACTCCAATTGTTCAGCTGGTGCCCTAGGGGTCCTTGGCATACCCGCCCCATCTGTTCATGCTCTCCAGGACTGGCCCTCAGCATGGCTATGGTGCATTCTTTCCTCTGATGGATAAAACCGGCGCTCTGGAATATAGCCCCAAGGGGTGGGAACGTCATCCTTTGCTCTTGGAGAGGCCTCTTCTCTAGTCTGGCTAAGCGGGACTCCCTTTTTCTCGCGGCCTCCCTTGATTTGTCAGCTTTGGTAGGCTTATAGCCCAATCCGTACCTTTCTCTAGTGTTTTGTATGACTAAGGGTTTCTTAATTCCTTATGCTCGTGCACCCAGGCCTTGACCTTCCTTATGCCCCAGTTTAAGCATGACTGTAGCAACCATCCTTGTAGTCTTTGGGAATAAGATTGCCATATCCAGTGACTTTCCGGTGTTTGGGGCATAGGCCGCATTAACCACTTCGAACGATCGGTAAGAGCATTCTGGTATGTCTTCATTGTTTTCAATGTAAGGAACAAACATAGGCTTGGTAACCAGAAGCTCCGCTTCTCCGTATACACAGATGAGTTGGCCATTTACCACAAATTTAACCTTTTGATGTAGTGTCGATGGCACTGCCCCTGCTGAGTGAATCCATGGTCTTCCCAGCAGACAGCTGTAGTATGGAGCAATGTCCATCACCTAGAACTCAACCATAAACTCACTTGGACCAATTGGCAAAGGGATGTCTAGTGTACCCACTACTTCTCGCTTTTCACCGTCAAAGGCTCTTACAACCATATTAGTGGGACGTACATGAGAGGAGTCTATTGGCAGTTGCTTGAGGATTTAAGTTGGCATGATGTTTAGGGATGACCCATTGTCGATCAGCACACGGGAGATAATGTGATCCTTACATTTGATAGATATGTGTAAGGCTTTGACGTGACTAATACCCTCAGATGGTAACTCATCTTTGCCAAAACCAAGGAAGTTATCCACCACGATATTGTTAACGAGACTACTCAAATTTTCCAACGATATGGTCGAAGGAACGTAGGCCTTGCTCAAAACCTTCATGAGGGCTTCTCTATGTGGAGTCGAATCCATGAGCAAGGACAACAAAGAGATACGAGCCGACTACCGACTGAGTTGGTCCACAATGTTGTACTCGCTCTGCTTGATTAGTTTAAGGAATTCGGTGGGATCCACGTCATTAACAGGAGCGTTCTTACTACCTGATGCAGGTACGGGAGGTAGATCATACTCTCCTCCTTTACTTTTGTTGACCTCAATGCCTTCTTCCGATCCATAGACACGACCGTTTCTTGTTTTCTTCTCGGGTGTAGGGTTTCCTCGATGACCGATTCGCAGTGGTACTTCCAGGGCACTGATTTATCATCTTTGTAAGGCAATGGAGCAGGAGTTTGGATGACAAGAGATCGGACTCCTTGTGCCAATGTGGTGATTTTTGGTTTTTCATTATATTCGATAATTAAAGGCCTGGGCGTCTCCAATGCCCTTGTATGCTCCATCAAAGCCATACATGCCTCATGTTCTTCTAACTTGCATGTGATTTCCAGCCTTCGGGAGTTAATGAGAGCTTGCACAGCTTCCTGGAATTCATTGCATTCTTCAATATCATGTCCAATAGCTGATTTATGGTAGACACAACATTTTTCCCAGTCTATGCCTCTCGTGGTTTCAGTCACCTCATTGGTTACCAAGAACCCGTTCTTATGTAGCATACGGAACAGTTGATCCTTGCCTATCTTGATCTCAGAAACCTTTCCAGGAGGATTTCCATGCCTAGTTGTTATATTGGCGACATTGCCCAAGTGTTTAGGTAGAGGGTTGGTGCCCACATTAGGAGCATTGGTCATCTTAGCCATTATGGCTGCAACACGAAAACAAAAACACATATAAACAGTAAGCCATTGTGGCTTTTATTCTAGCAAACACTTTTTTTCTATTTCTCTTTTTTTTCTTTTTTTTTTTTCCTTTTTTTCACACTTCTTTTTAGTAATAACTTTACAAGGTTGCATTTTATGCTCTCCCTTGATAGATTATTCACTCTTTTTTTCTTTTTTATATACTCACCTTTTATTTATTTTTATTTTTTTTGCCTTTTTCTTTGCTGGAAGGAGAGAAAAATGTATCTCAATCCCTTTATTACAAGACACATAATGCTCTTTGGCCTCTTATGGCACAATGACACCAACACAAAGCACTGAGCACAAATAACTAGTCATCATGCATACTTAACTCCTACCATTAAATAACTAATGTTGAATGCAGAGAGGAGTAAAGCAACTATTACCCATACCCAAAAATGTCACTCAAGGGCTAAAAAGAGGCTGCCGATCTCAGTTTTTTTGTATTTTCTTTTTCCCTCAACTTTAAAGGCCACTAAGGTCTATCATAATATGTCATGCTCATTTAATATTCGAATGCCAGCTCCACTAACATGGTGATCTCATTCACAAGGTACAGACATGAATAAACCAAAGCATAATACACTTTAATTACTTAAATTAAAATTTAGCCAAAAGTGCATACTTTATTATCCATGGCTCTCCACATACAAAACACACATTCAAACACGAAAACAATTTATGCAACCATAAGGACAAGTAAATGGCGTAAGCCACCCCCACACCACACTTAAGAAATTGCTATGTCCTCAGAGCATGGGATAAGGGAAAGGAAGACACTTACCTCTGAGTGGGTAAGCTGTAGTGATATCACGGGTATGCTTTTGAGGCATCAAATGGGTTTCAATTTACTCGAAACTTTTCCTGTGTGTGGGACCCTCTTCAATGAATAAAACGCATCACTTGGATGTCTCGGATTCCCTCCTTATTTCATTTAAAATCCTAAAAGATGGTTTGTGTAGTCTTAAAAACATCCCCCGCATCAATGGTTAGTGGCGGCAGCACAATCATAATAATTGCTAAACATATAAACATAACAAAAAATAAAAAAAATGAAAAGAAATTGGGTTACCTCCCAATAAGCGCTTTATTTTAAGTCTGTAGCTAGACTGTTCTTAGTATGTTTAACCAACACATGGTAAGCCTTCATCCTTGCCATATACACTTGAGCAGTTTCATATTCCATGGCAATCAGATGAAAGAATTGTTGTGGCAACAACTTGAACTCCAGGAGCATGTACAAAATGAAGAGCACCCCCACAAACTTGAGGTTCTCTTTCCTCTCATGTTGGGTAGGCAACAAAAATTCGATATACTCCACAATTGGAATAGTCAATATGCTCATGCGTGTACCTTCCTCATCTAATACTTCCTCTTTAAACATAGGATAAGTTAATCCCCAAGCAAACTCTGTAAAGCTTGACGCATGCAAATCTTCTTCATACTGAACAACTTTGATTGATGGGTCTCCAAATATCAAAATAAACTGATCATCACCCAAATTCTGGGGTTGCATATCCAGGTTCTCCACTGTTTGTGGTTCTTCTTCTTTTTCAAACAATCCAGAAATGGTCAAGCCATCCTCCTCTCTTTAGTTGGAAGAGACCAATGTAAAGCAGGTTGTTCAGTTTGGGGCATCAAATTGCTTATATGTTCTTGACTTTTTGGGAGAAAACAAGTAGATACATTAGATGGGCAAAATAGTTGAGATGGAAGAGCCACCTCGTCATGGTCAGACATTGTCCTTTGTACCACTTCAGGTTTTGTAATATTAGCAGCATCATTGTGGTGATCTAGAATGGGATCAATATAAGAAGAATCATCATCATCCACAAAGTCCCATATTTTTGATGAAGAAGCGGAGAATGAACATCTTGAAGCAGGTACACCATCCCGATCAAATCCTATGTTGCCATTCTTATGCGATCTGGTCATTGGAATTAGTGCTCTTTCCTCCTCTTCTTTTTCTTCAAATCTAGGAACAACAACTTCATTGTAGTAGGGATATAGGTCTACTATCCCCTGCTCGACCTTCTTTTGTAGCTTCATTGGCGAGAGCCAATTGTTCTGATGGAAAAGTGAAGACAAACTGGTCTTGTTTTCCGTAGTAACTACTGCTACATAAAGGTTGAATGGGTTGTCGGCCATTGATGGTGTGTGTATTGTCTAATACTTGCCCAACCAGCGTCTGCATTCGTGTTGCTAGGTCTGCCATCTCAGCCTCTAATTCTTCAATAATCTTTTCGATCTTCACTTCTCTTGTCTCTGGTAATAAAACATTTGGAGAAGTAGGTTGTATAAACCCCTCAACCTTTGTATCTTGGAGTTGTTTTTCAGTTTCCTTGTTGACGTTCAAAAAGAACTCCCTCATTTCTTCATGAAGATCTTGTGATGGAGGATCATGCTGCCACTCTAAGTTCTGCTGTAAATCATTGCCTCCAAAGAGTGAGGATGAACAAATTAAATCATCATTGTGCATCCTTGCCCATGTGTCCTCGTCACACTTCTCGAAGAATTCAGTCATGTGCTGGGGTGATGCTTCTTGTGGAGAATATTCAGGCTTGAATTGTTCTTGACTTGGCCAAACTCCATAGCCATCTCCATAAAAGTTATTAGCATTATTCTGGGGCTGTTGGTAAGTAGAATTAGTGGCAAGATGTCCTTGGTTGTAGTCCCAATTTTTAGATGTTGAACACTTTATATAACTTGGGTCAGAATAAACTTCATATGGACAATCCCAAAATCTCCCTCGGTCTTCTTAGGTAGGATGAAACGTTGGGCAGTACGACTCCAACAAATCCTCCATTGCTTGCTTGGGATCAACTTCATAGCTCCAATCCGTTGGAATGTTTGATCTGGCAACTGTGTTTGGTTTTTAACCTACAAAAACAAAAACAACCAAATACCACACATAAACCCAAACCAAAAAGTAGAAACATGAGCACTCACATATATATATTCACATCCTAAAGCAAAGTCCATTATCTGTGAGGATTGTAAGGCAATAACTCTCCTCGAGTATGTCGCATACACTGAGGAATTAAAACAAACACTTGATGTGTACCCCTAAAAGAAAACAAAACAAAACAGAGAAATACAAAGCTACACCGCACTAGAAAAATAGAAAATTAAAATTCCAGATCACAAATGAACTTGATCACCTAATGTCACCCAACCCTAACAACGTTTGGCTTGCCTCCTCGGCAACGGCGCCAAAATCTTGACCTGAGTAAATTGTGTCTATAGGTTTTGCAGCAAGTGCACTGGTCAAGTAATAAAATGGAGTATTGCGACTCCGGTTGTCGAACCCACAGGGAGGTAGCTAATGCTGTTAAGCAGCAAGCACTAAGCTAACAAGTTAATTTTATGTCTGGACAATTGATTTTTGTTGTGCAAATAGTTTGAACGAAAAGAGATTAAATCAGAATGTTGGCAAGCTATTGGTATAGAAATTTCACTGATTAAGGATCTAGGGTCACAATGTTTACCACCCAATCGATTGTAATAGTCTGGTTATGGCTCTTGTTCTTGATTTATGTTCTAGTTCATGTTCAGGTTGATTATCTCCTACTTATCTTACATTTGGTCCATGCTAAAATAGATTTAAGACTTTTATCCCATTTGGTCCATGTGAATAAAAGTGATCAAGGTAGATAAACAATCTAATAGTTGCAGACTTGGTCCATCATACAATATTAAATCTAATTCACTAGTGTTCCACCCTAGACAAGGGCTAAGATTACCCAATTATGCATAAACTAGGCATTTCCATTCAAGCAAATCAATTAAACAAGAACTGAATTTTATTTTATTGAACAACCATAACCAACCTGAATACAATAGATTGGGGGATACATTGCTCCCCTAGATTAACAAAACTACTCCATAATCATGACAAAAGCAATAGAAATTATAAGAAAGAACATGATTACGATGCCAGGACAATAAAGGAAGAACCCAAGATGAACTAGGACTCTAGCCTCCAAAGACTCCGGCGTCTGCTGCCCCAAATCACTCCTTGCCAAGGACAATCCGATCTTTTAGCAATGGCTATAGCTCTTTTTCAGAACTCAGATCAGATTCTCTCACTCAAGATGCTTTACAATGCCTCTAAAACCCCTATTTATAGGATTTAGTGGGCCAAATTAGGGTTACAAAAGGTGTGCCCTAATTATAAATGTGGTCGTAGCCAAAACGACGTCGTTTTGGTAAGTGGCCCTTATTCTTCATTCAAACCTTAAAAACACCTTAAACAAAGCGAGAATTGGATCAAGCTCCAGGAAGAGAAAAATCATCAGCATAACAAAACAAAGGTGACTGTGCAAAAACAATCTTGCCCGTGACAAAGGTCATTTTCACGGGCACCTCCATTTGCTTTGAAACTTCACCCAGCACTTTATCACATCAGATAGAAGCCTTCCATGCAAAGATATCCTTGCCCGTGAAAAAGGTCATTTTTACGGGCACCTCCAAATGGTCTGAAATGTTTATCCGAGATAGATGACATCATTTGGAGCAACTTTTGTTCTGCACGTGAGATCATCTGAAGCCTCCTACTAGGTCAAAAAAATCAAATCCCAATATCATGTGCAAAATATTTTGTTGTCTTTTTGCTCTAAACTTTTTATGAGAGGTAAAGGGCATCATTTGAAGCAACTTTCCCTTCTGCACGTGATATTTTTAAGGCCATCTTCATGGTCAAATAAATCAAAACGTTTGTTCAACACTGATAGTGTGAAGAGACCTCTTATAGCCTTGTCGCTTGTAGCCTTCAAAATGCCTCTGTTTGAGCTCATAAGTTGCCACAAGCTCCCTCTTTAGGAGATAGAGTAGTCTAGCTGATGACTAGAGAAGAAATCATCCAAAACCCTGCCCAAAATAGCTCAAAAACACATATACAGCACAAGCAGTGTCTTTCTTGGGGTTAGAACAAATATATATAAAATATGGTACTAAAAAGGCTCTAAACATGCTCTTTGACACCCTAAATAGGCTATAAAATAACGGCATAAATGCATGTTATCAATCATTACTTGGCCGGGAGGTCGAGATGTCACGCCCCTAAATTCCGAAACCCACAGAATTGGGAACGTGACTTCCCCACGCCCTCCAGGGGTCGAGGGGTTGGCGACTAATTCAACCCTGTACAATACTATAACGGGGGTAGCATTGTACTTGTAAATAATCCAATGCAACATACAAGTCATTAATAAATATATCTGCAAATAATATTACTAAAGTGCAGCTAATCGAGTTTGAACAATTGTCACAGACCCTTGTCCGGAAAGTACATAAATAATAGAAAATAAACAAAGTCTATAGGAGAAATCCTACATGAAGATATCCCAACCCGCTCTACTGTGGCTCCACCAGCTATTCTCTACAACCTGTAGGAAATAGAAATAAAGTAGGGTGAGCACAAATGCCCAGTAGGTGATCTCCATCTCCAGCACCCTATCATATAAATTCCTATATCTACATGCTCAGTGCATGCTTGTGCCAGTGTGGTGATATGTTTTATCATAATCAAATTCCAATTAAGTCACAGATAAGACAACACATCGCATCTCAGTCATTTAAAGGTTCACACCAGAGAACCGACCATCCATTTGAAATTCCCACTACCAACTCCAGGAACCCAAACCACTACTAGACAGCCATATGTAGGACCCGTGGTATCCCTAACGACAACCCACCACACGTGAGACCTGGGTTACCAGCCACATAAGGGACCTGCGGTCTCTTACCAGCCCTATGTAGGATCTGCGGCTAACCCAACCTCTTTACCACCAATTCCACACATATAAAAGATAAGCAAGGTCATCCATCAGTCAATAACCAACACATCAATCATACAGAGCATTTAACCAATAAGTCAAGTATAACGTACGATAAATATCCACAAAAATTAATTATGTAATTAAAACTCCAGCAGTTTATGCTATTAAACCAAAAATATTGAAATTCAATGATATATATATATATACACATATTATATATATATATATATATCTAACACATTTACAATATTCTTTTATTTATTTATTTATTTGTTTATTTACCAATTATTAATTTGTTTAGGACTCAAGCCCAAGAAAAAGAAGACCAGCCCAAAATTGGGTTGGCCCAACACGCCAAACCCGTTAGGGTTGCAGGGGCGTTTGGGAACGGCACTGAAGGCCGCCGTTCCCCTCTTTTCTCCCACGGCAGCGGGGGCGCACGCAGGGACGGCGCACGGGGGGGGGGGGGGCACGCGGCCGCAAGCCGCAGACCCCCTACCTCCTCCTTCCTCCACAATCGCACAAGGCGCGCGGAAAAGATGCTTGGTCGGCACGGCGGCAACGCTCCTCCATCCCCCCTCTCCTCCGCTCGGGCGTACGACCCACACAGGTGCGCCGAGTTCGTCACACCAGGCAATGCCCCAATCCGGCCACGATCTTCCCTGCAACCGTCGCCCTGGAAGCTGTCGCCCCTGTTTCCCCTTCCACGACGGCATGGGTGCAACGCCTTGAAGCCGATGCTTGTGCTTCCCTCCCCGACGGCGTGCCTCGAAGCCGACACCACCCACACCGCCCACACCGCCACACGTCCACCCCCAGTATACACATTAAATCACGTACATGTGAACCATACATAAAGGAAATACGATACAAGCCAAATTTACGTTCACGCATACGGTAGATAAAGCCAAAACCACCTACCTGGATTCAAGCTTCAGGAAAAATCAAGAACGCAGCTGCTTCAAACCCTCTGTTCTTCACTTGCCAAGTTCCGCGCACGCAAGAACAAAAAAATTGGGTTTCTCCCTACATCCCTTCTATTTATACTTTTCAATACAAATTAATAATAATAATGATGATAATAATAATAATCTAATAATAATAATAATAACAATAATAATATTCTATTATAAGAATTAATCCTAATTAATTATATTAGTCATAATAAAGTCTAATAAATAGAATACTCACACTAATAATCGCTTAATAATAATAATAACCAATCACATTCGTTATGCTAAAGACCTAAAGACCATACTTGAAAATAATTTAAATAATTAGGATTTAATAATAAACTCAACATATCATACTAAAACATCATATTAAATAATAATAATGATAATGATAACCCAACGCTCACGTTGACGTCACGTTGCCAAATCGATATTCAAACTCTATTCGGGCCTATCTTCCAACATCACCCAAGTACGGGTCTTTACATCCTCCCCACCTTAGGACTTTTCGTCCCCGAAAAGACAAGTCATCCTCAACGAGGTAACACTTCTAGTCTAAAATAATAATGCATAACCCAACTATAACTAGCATGATGAACAAAACAACACAGAATAACCAACAACATAACAAATCACACGCGACCAAGAATACTAACAACCATAAGCACTAAACAAAACAACAAGATTATCTACCTCAACACATTGTAAAGATCTAGACATCCTCCCCACCTTAGGACTGTTCGTCCTCGAACAGCTCGGGGTGAAGAGCATGCATCTGACTCTCTCGCTCCCAGGTCTGCTCCTCCATATTACGGTGATGCCACAAAATGTGAACCAACGGAATGGTCTTGCCCCGCAAGACCTGCTCCCGGCAGTTTAAAATCTGAACTGGTACCTCTACCACTGAACCATCGTTTGCTAGCTTTATCTCACGCCAATCAAGCACGTGGGAAGGATCCGGGTAATATCTCCGCAACTGGGAAACATGGAAAACATCATGAACACGAGCCAACTCGGGTGGTAACTCCAATCGATAGGCAACCAGTCCCACAGCTGCAATGATAGGAAAAGGGCCCACAAATCGAGGTGAGAGTTTGGAACCTCGCCCAAACCGTCTGTGCCCCCGCCGTGGCGAGACTCGCAAAAGGACGCTATCCCTTACGACAAACTGAAGCGGTCGCCGCCGTCTGTCAGCATATGATTTCTGTCGACTCTGGGCTGTCAACATCCGCTGTTGGATTAACTGAACCAACTCGGTAGTCTCCTGAATCATATTGGGACCCAAAACAACTGTCTCCCCTGCCTGGGCCCAACACAAAGGGGAGCGACAAGGTCGCCCATATAGTGCCTCATATGGCGCCATCCCTATCGTAGCCTGATAGTTGTTGTTATAGGAGAACTCCACCAAGGGAAGGTGAGCCTCCCAACTACCACCAAAATCCAATACACAAGCACGGAGCATATCCTCGAGAATCTGAATAGTGCGCTCGGACTGGCCATCCGTCTGAGGGTAATAGGCTGTACTCAGGTTCACTCGGGTGCCCAATGCACGCTGTAACTGCTGCCAGAACTATGACGTGAACCGAGCATCCCTATCAAAAACGATCGATAACGGCACCCCATGCAACCGTACCACCACATCGACATAACGTTGTCCCAAGGTCTGGACTGGATCGGTCTCATGAATGGGAATAAAGTGGGTAGATTTTGTCAATCGGTCCACAACGACCCAAATAGCATCATGGCCCCTAGAACGAGGAAGCCCTGTGACAAAGTCCATAGTCACATGATCCCACTTCCACTCCGGCACAGATAACGACTGTAACTCACCGGCAGACCGCAAATGCTCAGCCTTTACCTGCTGGCATGTCAAGCACCGTCGAACAAATTCCGCAATGGCTTTCTTAAGGCCCGACCACCAGAACTGTTGCTGTACAGCATGGTACATCTTCGTTCTTCCAGGGTGAACAGCCAAACGAGAATGATGGAATTCCCGTAGAACTGTCTCTCGGAGAGAAGATGGAACTATCAATCGACCTCGATAGCGCAACACATGGTCGAAATCCTCTGTCCAATCCGTAGAAAGTACTGCAGTCTGAATCTGATCCCGGAGGACTTCACACTCAACATCCCCCAACTGACCTTCAATTACCTGACGCCGCAACTCAGGCTCAGCTATAACCACACTCAGCATACCCTGCTCCACTGGCTGCAACCTCAGTGTAGCTAGTTGCCCCATCATCTCCCATTCCTTGACGGCACAGATAGCCACCGTGGCCTGACTCTTCCGGCTCAAAGCATCAGCTACTACATTCCCTTTCCCGGGTGTATATTGAAGATCAAACTGGAACTGTTGCATATACTCCACCCAATGCCTCTGTCGGAGATTTAAATCCCGCCGAGAAAAGATGTCTTGCAAACTCTTGTGGTCAGTATATACCACAAACTTCTCCCCTAGAAGATAGTGCTGCCAGCTCTTTAATGCAAAGATCACTGCAGCTAGCTCTAAATCATGCGTAGGGTAGTTCTTCTCATGAGTCCTCAACTGACGGGAACCATAAGCAATTACCGTCCTTCTCGATGAGCACACAACCCAATCCAACATTAGAGGCATCACAATAAACCTCATAGGGTCTACCCTCCTGTGGTAGGACCAGGATAGGTGCTGAAGTCAATCTGGCCTTCAGCTGACTGAAAGCCTCTTCACAAGCATCCGACCAGTCAAACCGCACCCCCTTTCGGGTTAAGCTAGTCATCGGTGCAGCTAAGCGGGAGAAGTCCTTTACAAACCTCCTGTAATAACCGGCCAACCCCAGAAAACTCCGGATCTCAAAGACATTCGTTGGGCGCTTCCATGACATCACTGCCTCAATCTTGCCAGGATCCACTGTGATACCCTCCGATGATACCACGTGCCCTAAGAATTTCACCCGCTGTAGCCAAAAGTCACATTTCGTGAACTTTGCATACAGCCTATAGTCTCTCAACGTCTGGAACACCACCTGTAAATGCTCTTCATGCTCGTTCTCTATCCGGGAATAAATCGGGATATCATCTATAAAGACCACCACGAACTGGTCAAGATAAGGTGTAAAGATTTGATTCATCAACCCCATAAACACCGCTGGGGCACCCAAAGGGCATCACTAGCCACTCATAATGGCCATATCTGCAACTGAAGGCTATCTTCGGGATGTCTGACTCCCGCACACGTAACTGATGGTATCCAGATCTCAAATCAATCTTGGAAAACCAACGGGCACCCCTGAACTGGTCAAACAAATCATCGATCCTCGGCAGGGGGTATCTGTTCTTCACTGTCACCTGGTTCAACCGTCGGTAGTCAATACACAATTGAAGCGAACCATCCGCCTTTTTGGCGAATAACACCGGAGCACTCCAAGGCAAACTACTTCGTCTAATAAAACCACGTGCCAAAAGATCGTCAATCTGGCTCTTGAGCTCTCTGTGCTCAATTGGTGCCATCCTGCAAGCCGCCAATCTGATAGTGCCGTCCCTGGTAGCAACTCAATCGAAAAGTCCACCTCTCTCTCGGGTGTTAATTCAACCAAGTCCTCGGGAAACACATCTGGGAACTGATCCACCACCCTAGGTAACACCGCC